>CAWUHX010000017.1:1200000-1800000 GCA_963922205.1 Romanomermis culicivorax | reverse complement strand
ACTATTTTCGACCCTATCTTTTTCAGCAGGAGGTCATCATTTACACTGACCACACTGCAGTTAATGCAGTTCTCACAAAAGAGAACCCCAATTCACGATTTCAGTGGGGACTTGCTTTGGCAAGTTTCAAGTTGAACATGCAGCTCAAAAGGGGCTCGGCCAATAAGAATGCAGATGCAGTTTTCAGGTTCCCATTAAAAGATGCGGAACCAGCATTTGATGTAGAAAATTTGGAAACTGGATCAGAATTAAATTTGCTAAAAATCGAAAGAAAAACTGGCTCGAACAAAACTGCACAAGCTGAAAACAGAATTCTTGCCCTTGGATATGGGCTTGAAGATGAAATTGATGATAATCAGGAAATAATCGAGAACGTAGCGCAACTTCAACTTTCTGACCTTAACACAAAACAAATAATTAATGAAATTAATAAGGGTCAAAACACGAAAATAAACGACTTCTACATTATTCAAGTAACTTTTGTACCGAAAATTCGAAAATGAACATAGAATCTATGTCCCACAATAATTTTGAACAGTAATAGCAAATTTTCAGGCCATTTTTCATCCAGAAAAACTTATGAAAATGTGTGACAAAGATATTGTTGGCCCCAAATGTAGAAATTTGTGGAAGAATATTGCCAAACTTGTCAAAAGTGTCAATTCAACAAGCCTACTAGACATGCAATCAGAGAAGATTGGTCCCAGTTTGGGCTTCCAAACCATAAGAGTGGGTGGGATTGAACTGCATGGGTCCTCTCCCTATTTCCAGCAACGGAAACCGTTATGTTGTAGTTTTTATCGACTATTTTACTAAATACGTGGAAGCATTTGCTACCCTTAACATAACGTCACAAACAATCGCTTCTCATTTTGTTGAAAAAACCATTTGCCATCATGGAGCCCCAAAAATAATACATTGTGACAGGGCTTCGGATTTCACATCAGAACTTTTTACAAATATAACAAAGTTATGCAACACAGAAAAAGTACACACTACCCCTTATAATCCGATTAGTAATGGGGAAGTGAAAAGGTGCAATCAAACCCTCATTACCCATATTTGTATGTACATGAATTAAAATCATTCAGATTGGGATGATTATTTTTCCTTTGCCATATTTTCTACCAATGTTCATAAGAATGAAAGCACGGGTTATTCAGCCTTTGAACTCATATATGGGCAACAACCCTCTCTGCCATCGGATGCAGCCTTTAGGTTCCAAAAATCACCCTACATGGTTGATCTGACTGAATATGTTAATGAAATAAAAAATCATTTGTCAAAAGCATTTGAAAGCGTGCAGACCACCATGTTGGTTTCACAAAATTGATATTCCAAACAGTACAACAAAAAATCACACAATGTAAAATATAAAATTGCATATTTGGTCCTCCCGAAAACTAGACTCTTTCGTAAAAATCAGAGTCCTAAGTTTGTCTCACAGTAGCATGGACGGTACAAAATGATAAAAGTTATATATCCAAATATCATAATCAAACAACTGACCACATGAAAAGTTTACAAGTCATCCACCAAACCACATCATCTAACCCATCCAGTAAAGTCAAATGTGTCAGATGTCATCAACACTTGATCAGCTCAATTTGGCATCAATCCTTCATTCCTCACTGCATCAAAACTTCAAAAACCCGCTGGGACTGAGGACATTCCCCTTAGTAAGGAGGGGAATGTCAAGGAGTGTAAAAATTTGTGTAATTTTTATGTATATTCTTGCAAAACGATGCATTTTTATTTATCCTGTGACATTATGCAAATTTTATGCAAATTGTACTTATTCTCCTTTGTCTCATCACGTCCATTAGTGGTCTTCTTTTGATTCCATTAATCTGGGTTCCAACTTGGAAACCAGACTACTCCTCATGTACTTTGTTTTGACTCATTTTTGCACTCATAATGTATGTACTGGCAAGAAATAGAAAGGCGGACACATTCCAAGACACAAAAAACACTTTCTCCCAAAAATACAAAGATGGGTTCAATCTTTTGAACCCCTTCTGACAATTTGGCAAATCGCATAGATAGTATGTGCTACTGTACTCCACTATACAGTAAACCTCATGTCAGGTTTATGAACTAAGCAGGGCTGACCATGCCCCAAGAAAATTGATGTGTGAGTAAAACCTTGTGCCAGGTTTATGAACCAAGTAGGGCTGACCACATCCCAAGAAAATTGATGCGTGATTCAAAAAAAGAGAAAATTGAGTTGTTGGTCTTTGCACGATTTGACTGGCTCATTGGACTTTCCTCAGTTCCATTTTTGCAACTGGTAGACATTGCTGTTTGGTGGTGAAAGAATTGCCCAATTTTTACTGGATCTCAAAGCAACTGAATCCCTCACTTTAAAAATTGCCTCAGCCTACCATTGCTAAACTTTTAGCTGTTTTTGTGGCAACCTTTCAATTTTCGAGCCATTGCCCTCACTATGCATTTCAATTCCCTATCACCTTATCCGTTTGTTAGTAGGTAAATTTTAATAAACAACAAAAAGCCAAAGTCTTTACTTTTTGCTTTAACTTTACAGTAGGTGCAACCGGGTTTCCAAAAACGTTAAGAAAGGTTTCGACAGTTCTATGAGCAGAAACAGATAATTTTGGTTAAAAAATTTCATAACAAAAAGGACACTTATGCACACTTTGGCAAATCTTGAATTTTGTCCATTCTTTAATTTAGGCACCATAGGCAGTGCTGTGCGTACACAAGATTGTGTAAACTTTCCCTTATGTGAAAATGACTATCTGCCCTAAAGTAACTAGAACTACAGTGCATTGCCTGCCTTTTACCTACTTGATCCTTAAGGCCCTGTCATACTTCACTGCATGGTGCCAATTGTTCTATCTATACTAAAAAGCAGTGCGGGCCCACCCTGCATGGCCCTGCAGACGTTTTTGTTATGTTGTTTTGCCCCTCCACGGGCTATGTAAATGTTATGTGAGTGTCTTTTTCTGTGTATGAATACTTGGGGCCTTGGCCAACTATCCATTCGTCTCCTATCACCTTCTTTTCCGTCTTTCTTTACCATCTTGTTCTTTATGAATAAATTTTGTTAATCGGCCAGCATAACCGATACCTGACAACTACATTGT
The DNA here is from genome assembly GCA_963922205.1 of Romanomermis culicivorax. Taxonomy (NCBI): domain Eukaryota; kingdom Metazoa; phylum Nematoda; class Enoplea; order Mermithida; family Mermithidae; genus Romanomermis; species Romanomermis culicivorax. The sequence continues at coordinate 1,796,893 of CAWUHX010000017.1, read as the reverse complement.
ATGCGTGGGCACCAGTAGAGGAAAAATGCAGTATACCACGCTTAGCTAAACTGATACTATCCATTTTTCAATTAATTAATTACAGTAAACTATAAATATATAAACACATTCACAATTAAAATCTTTCTTGTATATATTTTTGTTCGTTTTGTTTTTGGTTAATTTTGCATAATCTTTGTGCTGTAGTTGGGCCATAAAGTCAAACACTATTGGTGTTAGTTTTGTTGGCGGAAATAAAAAGAAAGTTGTACTGATTCTCCCTGAAAAATATGCTGGCCACACACTTGTTCTTTTATTATCTCACCTCCTCACCTGCTACCTGAAGCCCAGCTCCATCAAAGTTCGAACTGGTTCCTCCCAACCACCCACCTCCTCTCCCCCTTCCATTTTATGAATGTTGCAAATGTTGTGAATTTGGAATCAAATTCAACAGGGAGTAGCTAATTTCACCCTTGGAAGGGGTATCAAACCAAAGTTAGTGTTGCAATTTTTTAAAACTTTAGATCAACAGTTCAGAGATAACCCTCCCTTGCCCTGAAAGTGTCAAACTCCAAATCTTACGACGATCTACCGACCCCAACATACATCATTTTATGGAAGACCGTGCTTCCTATGATGATGCTAAACAAATTATTTTGAGTTTTCTAGCCTCTTCTGGAACTTTAAGTGATCTTCACTGTGAATGATCTACCATTTCTCAGGGAGATTTTGAAAGTTGCGTAGGTAAATGGACTATATTCTTATGCACCAACTCTCTTTCAGGATAAAACGGAAAAAGAAAGAGACCAGATGATAATCACACAATTTTACAGCAAATCTTCTCCCATGATACAGGCCATGAGGGATAAGCACAAAGGACAAATCATTTCACTCCAGGATTTGATTACATTCTGTGACAACCTGGAAAAAGAATTAAAGATTCAAGATGAATTGTTTGAGCAGTGGTTTCCGAAACACCAATGCCTCACCATCAATGAGACAAAACTGCCAGAGCAAGTGAGCCATGTATCTAACCAGGATTCTGTGCCACCACCACAATCTTTCAACAAATTCAGAGGTAACAATTTTAGAAATTCAAACAGTAATGTGTCCTACAGAGGACAAGGTAACCAAAATATGGGCCCCCTGCGCGGCAGTTATAGTAATAATCCTTCCTGGCATCAGCAACAACCACCCCCGGGGCCAACTCTTGTGCCACCAACTCCTGCACCATATCAACTGCACCCACCCACACAACCCCCAACCCAGTCCTGTTTTGTGACTCCTTCCCCTACTTTTAGGGGTTATCGTAGTTATACCACACCTCCCAGGAGACCACCAAGATGGAAACCTACGACCTATTACAGTAACCAGCCACATACAATGAATATCCAAAGTATAGGTGAGAATGGGACTGCACAAAACCAGTTCCCGCCTCAATATTATAATCCCAATTAGGTGGTATCTTTTCCACCCTCATCTTCCTCTCAGGATCAAACTACTACTGCCCCATTTAACTTTTTTCTTTCTAACTTTTTAGAAATGAAAATTATATGAAATTTTTTGGAGTGAAAATAAGTTTTGAAAAATAGGGTGCAGCCAGGAGTCGAACCTGGGTTACAAGCATTCCGGGCTGATGTCCTCACCACTAGACCACCACACCACAAGGTGAACCCAGATTAAAGCCGGCACAGCCTCCTTTTTGGATATGAGCCTGTTTTAGGCATAGATGTCACCGCAGCCGCAAAAGGACTTCGAAAATCTAACCACAATTCATAATGAAGTCCTGAAAGAGTTGTGGGCATCTGAAGCAGCATCAAAAAAACGATTGAATGAGAAGGCGTGTGCTCATGATTATACTGTAGGAGATCTTGTTTTGTTGCGTTGTGAAATGAGAAAAAGTAAAACACATTTTTATTGGAGTGATCCATTTATTGTCACTCTAATTGATAAGCAAGATAAAAATGTGATTACTATCGCCGATGTTAAAAATATTTTGAATTCCTGGGTAGTCGCAATTTTCAGGGTTAAAACCTTCCTCAAACTTTTTCCCAAGCTACAGTAGCTCATTATCGATTTTTAAAACATCCATTTCACCCAGGCTAGTTTCATTATAACATTTTTCGATAGTTAGTTGTATATCACATCTCTCTTTCCAAATTATATCCTCAATTTATTAGTATAGGCAATATTTAGTCTTATTTATGTAAATTTTTCGCATTTTTGCCTTATTTAGAGCTACTGTTTATTGTTTTGGCACGCTTTGACCCTTGAACCCGTGGGCCAGCGCCGAGTACTTTGAGAAGAGGATTTAGTGAGTCTTCTCAGGGGTTATTATTGTTGAGGGTATATTTGTGGGAATCCTCCTTAAGCTAGTTTTCCCTTGAGAGTACCCTCAGTTGACAAAGCCCTCAGACCCTTAAGGTCAGGGCCAATAAGGGGATTTAGGTTAACAATCGGGTCCCCTACAGTACACCATTCTGCGAATGGCACCGTCCCTCATTCTCAGTGAATGAGGACTAGGTATTGGCACCCCTGACCCGGCCGCGTTGTCCATTATTCTACAGCAGAACCCTAGGACAAGGCCGAGGTACACCATAGGTTTTCCTGTGGTAGTATCAGCTGGGTTAGGTTCCCGAACTGAATATATCAACGGAGCCACCCCAGGGGGTCACAGCATGTCACCTACAGTGTCATGACCATGTTTCCTATGGGATATGGTATGGGTTTTCCCATCAATGTGACTGATCACCAGTCTACTTAATGTGACATGGCTCCCAATTTCAGTTAATGTGACATGGCGAGGCTGGAAAATCGACCTATAAGTCTGACTTCACAGTCCTTAGGAACAAATCTTTTTACCCTTTTGAGTGGAGAAACCTCTTTCAATTAGGTAAAATTTTGGTTTGAGTGGGGAAACCTCTCTCAGATCATGAGAATCGCCACTTGAGTGGGTTAACCTCTCTCAGGTCAGCTGATTCGCATTGAAAATGGGATAACTGACCCTTAGGATGATATTTTGCCCTCATGTAAGTCGGATACGCCCATAAGCAGGTACACTGCCCCTTAGGTCGGAATAGGCCCTTATGTTCGAGTTTTAACGCCAACTCATATAGCATGGCATTTGAGTAGCATTTAATTACTGTAGGTCGGGATTGCCCCATATGTAATCCGATTAATGATTCTTGCGTGTAAATTATCGCCTTATGAGTATAGCAACGCCCATAAGCTTCAATACATACCCTGGTGTCAGGTTTTTCCCCAGAGTCGATCCCCAAGAGTCATAAATTCCCAGAGTTGAGTAAATAGAGTATTCTGCCTCAATCTCCTCTGAGTTTTCTTTTTATTTTTTCCATTTTTCTTTCAATTGGGCTCCATCCACTGCATGTGATCGGATAGGTTACTGTACCGCCATATGGCTATTTGGTTACCATACGCCTGCGATTTGCACGTACTCTCACTACAGTATACCTGGGTGCAGGTACTTGAGTATCACAGCCCATGAGGTTTTCACAACCCCTGAGGGTTTCGGGATCTCCGATCACGAGATACAGTACTCCTTCCACTCTTGATTCTGGACGTCAAGTGTGGTCGTGATTTGTTATCTGTGTCGGGTATGTGTGTCAACACACTTTTTCAAACTTTTTCTTATCTTCACTGAGCACTAGCCAAGTTGCTCATTTTCCGGCCAAACAGGCCAAAATTATACTGTTGACACATTTAACACCGTACTTAGCAGATCACATTGCTTATCTCTCAGGCCTCAAATTTTATTTTATTTACTTTACTTTTTATTTCCTCGGTCTTCTATGCGTAACGTGTGACCCAATTATAATAACTTTTTCACCCAATAAATTGTCTTATCTCATAAATCAACTCAAATAAAAACTAATAACCCATTTTTCTCCCCTTCTCTAAACAAACAAATTTAAATTTTATCTCTTTTCCTTCCTACCAAAAAAAAAAAATTCTCATTTCACTTCTATTCAAATTAATCAAAAAAAAACAAAACATTTTCTTTTACCGGTGACACATACGTCATAGTTGGCAACCCTTCAGTAGGTCATTCTTATTATTTTTTCCACTACTGTACGGTCTTCTTTTTCTTCCTTCTCTTCTCTCTCTCTAGGTAGTTGCACGTGGCGAGGACCTTACCGATTGTGACCACTGACATCAGCAACAACAACTTATTGTGTTGTTCTTATGAGGTGATGTGTCTTAGGGACCCTACCTCTGAAGTCCACAACTACCTCACATGCTGCTGTTGCACTGAGGCATGCCTAGCTAGGTCATGCCTCTGAGGTCACCAATGGCTGCATAGCATGTAGCCATTAAGGGGTTGATGGTTCTTTGTGCCCTCCCCCTGCGTCTGCAACAGCTGCATCTCTTGCTGTTGCTTTAAGGGATGGGTGGCCCTCCGGCTCTACCTCTGACGTCAGCAATGACAACGTAAAAGGTTGTTATTGTGGGATGGTGACCTTATGGCACTGTCTTTCTGACGTCTGCAACAGCAGAAGCTCGTGTTGTTGCACTAGGACTGGTCGGCTATTTCGACTTCAGTCTTTGACGTCAGCAACAACAATGAACCGTATTGTTGTTTCGAGATGTGAGGCCTTACAAACTGCACATCTGGCGTCTGCAACAACTGCATCTCATATCATTGTTGTAGGATAACTGAGACTCAGCTGTTACCTTATGACCTCAGCAACGGCGATGCTCCGTGTTGTCGTAGCAGGGTTGCTGGCCTTAGGGCCCTGTCTACTGATGTCCTCAATGATAATGTCTCTATTCCAGTATCGGAATTAAGACTTTACAGTCCTATTCCGGCATCAGCAATGGCCATGCTCTGTATTGCCCTAAGAAGTCTGTAGCCGTAGGCTCTTACTTTCTTGGCGTACATACTGCAATATGAGACTATGGCACTTACATCCCAGTTACCTGAGGTCAGCACTGAGTGTGTGGTGGTGTATATCACATCTTTTGACGTCAGCACCGGGTTACTGTGGGTTTCCAAGATGCCACTTGAGTCATAGGTGATTGCTGGAATATTACCTCCTCACCTATGGCTCTTGTCCAAAAGTTGTGTCTGTGTGTCACTGGTGCCTGGGAAACATCAGTAGACATGCTCACTCAACCCAAGATGCACTCCGTCCGTGATACTGATCAGGTTGTCCACCAGGGTAGTGGCACCGATTGATCAGCATGTGACTATCTTCAAAGCTTTAACTGCAGGTTTGAACGGGTTTACACTCGGCCTCAGCTGGGTTTGTTGTTCAACTTATGCAACTGTTAGGCATTTGCAGTCGGTACTGCCTGTGTCTAACAACCGCAAAGGTTGACAACCTTCCTGTAAATTTCTTATCTAAATTCTCACATTCCTTTCTCATCTATGATCTTCTTTAGTGTCCCCGCCAGAATAATTCTTCAGGAATTACGGCACAGCCACTGGTAGGGCCTAAAGTGTAAAAGGCCCCTCTGTAATCATTCTTTACACTCAAACGTCTTCGTTAGCTGGCCTAATAATGTCCGCACTAGAGTCGCCCTTAATCCTGAGTCCGCCTCCTTTGGTTGTCCCTATAGCATAATATGCTGCTAGTCTGCCTAAGCGAAGGTGTTCGAGTCCGCCTAAACACATTACAACTAAGTCCACCTTAGCCCTCACTTTACACTCATTTATTCGAGACAGACTGTACCCCTGATCTCAAGATGCGTTGAGCCTAGCCTCAAATCATAGGAGGAAGCCTGCATTTCCCCACCTCCATTATACACAGCTGGGCCAAGGACCCCCATGCCACCCATTTAGTGACTGAGTGTGTCAGAATAGCACCTCGGTACCTGGTGCTCTTATCTCCAACTGGTGACCTAGCGATCCTCACTTCATCTCAGTGACTGGAATCCCGGCCACCAAGTTGTATATAATACTCCTGGAGAGTTCCTGTTCTGTTCGAAACACGCATTCCAGTTTTGGGCACGGTTGTAGAATACATGCGAATGTCGTCCCCTTGGGAACCTCCTGTCTTGTCATCACACTTTTCAGAGATCGCAATTGCTCCTAGTGAGTGAGGCCAATTGGGTAATAGCGCATCCCCTTTGCATAATCTGGTGTGTAAACTAATTTTGTCCCTATCTATTTACACCCACTAAGTTTACTTTAAGTTGTCCCCCTTTACTTATTAATTATTAAGCTACTTCATGCGCTACTCCTGGTGAGTAGGACTTTGTTGGTTACAAGCTCTCCCATATCCCAAGGTTTGTAAACTAGCACAATGGACTTAACCTCCAAATAAAATTCCCTTTTGGGCGGGTTTATCCGTACTAGAGTCCTTACGTCATCCTTTCTTTTAGGATTGGGAAACCACCATTTCATTTCAACTTATTTACTTTTGGTTTAAATAACCGGGTCTAGCCCCATTAATTTCTAAAGTTTGGGTATAAACTCCCCTCTCTTTACACACGGGTTATCCCCTCTCTAAGTACATAGGTGACCAGATAAATTCCCTTCTGAGTCAACCTATCTTTCCTTCTGGCCGTTCTGAGGGCTAAAACCTTGTTCTTTTCTAGCCCCATCGTTGAGTGGTCGCTAGTTTTTGTAAAGAACAAGCATTAAAGCCTCAAAACGCCGTCGTGCAAACGATCTCGTAATTCCCGCGCCTCTTCGCCACGCGATCACAAAAGTAGCACTTACTTCACTTTCACAAAATAGAGACACCTAGACGTTCCTGTCGCTTTAGTACTAAGCTTAAGCAGACAAGTGAGCCCCTCTCTATTCAGTTTGATCGAATAGCTTCACAGGCACGATTATCAGTCTTAGCTACTTTACAGGAAGACGAACTCTCAACTATGAAGTCAGAAGTTGATCTACCTTCACAGATTGAGAATAAGGTCCAAGCTGCATTTGAGAACGCCCTTGGACCGCTCAACCAAAAGCTGGAGGCCATGAATGGCAGGAGGCACCCTTCTGTGTCCAGCTTCATGGCCCCTCCTGCCTTTTCAGGTGCTTTTGGTGAGTCTATAACGGATTTTATATCTCACTTGACTTGTTTCTTTACCCTTCAAGGTGTAACTGAAGCGGATCATGCATATAAAATCGCGTTTCTGGAGGATTGCCTAACAGGTCCTGCTTTAGCATCCTATCAGGATTTTAGCAGTGGTACTCTATTGCCAACCCACTACGAAGAGTTAACGGCTTCTCTAAGGAAAGACTTTCCGGTAGGGTGTGACTCAGATCTGCATCAGCAGTTGATCCAAGATCACCCGCAGAAGCCGACTGAGTCTGCGATAGTCTACTTTGAGCACCTTAAGAGACTGTCCAGGGTGGCTTATCGGGATCTCGTGACTGACGTCAGAGATTCGATTATAAAACCTATCTTTTTGCGAGGGCTGAGACCAGTCCTCCGAGATAGTATTAAGTTCAGAGAGTTTACAACTCTTGAAGCTGTCGGTTGAACATGGTAGAACTGCCACTTCTCCTGACAGCAACTGAGATTGATTAGGTCGAACCCTGGTGGGAGAACACACGTTCACTATCAAGGGCCTCCCACAGGTCCAGGTCTTGATCAAGATCAAGGACTTCGTCCATTTCTCGGCCACCCTCGCAAGCTTCCTCCATTGCCTCATCACTTGGCTCAACCAGAGGTAGTCAGACCTCTTCTAGATGGGCCAGCAGTCATTTTATGGCTAGGTCAGGGTCAAACTGTCCTCGACCCCCGCCTGGAAATTCTCCGGTCACACTAGAGAAAGGTCGTTTTCGCGAGCCTAGTGATTCTGATGCCCCTGCATCCCCTGTACTAGAAGTGCCACCACTCTCTTACACCGAGGTTGAATCCCTAGGAGCTACTGAGAGCTCAGGAGAGTGATCAGATCATGTACTTACTGTTCAGGTTCATCCGACTCCTCGAACCAATCCAGAAACATCGGTTGGTTATGCTCTGGTAGGATTACTCCGACGCACTGGTTTGCCTATACTGAAGTGAACCGATGCGCCAGAGTCGAGTTTTGATGACTCTGTGCCTGACCCAGGTCATGTGGTGTCAACCTTCTACCCCACTAAAATGAGGACCCCTCATATCAGAGTTCTACTGAACAATTGGGTGGAAGCCAAAGCTCTGATTGATACAGGAGCAGTTTTCTCGCTCCTGGATCACAAGTTGGCGGAAAAAAGTATTATTTGGCCTAGCACTTCTCCCTGGGCTACTAACACTATTCTGGTTGGCAAGAAAAATAGGTCACACCGGATGTGTGTGGATTTTTGTGGTCTTAACGAGGTCACGAAAAAGGATGTTTATCCTCTCCCATGGATTGATGATATCCTCGACACACTCAAGGGTATGAAATACTTTTCTACTCTTGATCAGGCTAATGCCTACTGGTCCATACCTATTGCCGAGGCAGACAAAGAAAAAACGGCGTTTAACATGCCTATTCGACTTTACGAGTTCAACTATCTGCCTTTTGGTCTCTCCAACACACTTGGGACGTTTCAACATCTCATGGACCTGCTTCTCACAGGATTGCAGTGGTGCATAGCACTGACCTATCTCGATGACATTTTGGTGTTCGGGAACTCTCACACTCAGATGCTTGAGCGCTTGAGGGATGTGTTTACGCATCCTCGTCACGGTGGAATGAAGCTCAGACTGAGCCAGTGCAAGTTTTTGCACTCTGAGGTAGAATATCTAGGCTACCATATCTCACAGAACGGCCTAGAGCCGGATAAAGTCAAATTGGCTGCTGTCCAGGATCTACCCATTCCACAGAACGCCAAAGACATCAAGTCTTTTCTTGGTCTTGTGTCTTATTATAGGCATTTCATCCCTGGTTGCGCCCGGCTCAGCAAGCCGCTGACCAAGCTCTTACGGAAGGACGTTACCTTCCTGTGGTCAAAACCTCAGCAAGTGGCGTTCGATGAACTCCGAAGGCTGTTGATGAACCCTCCTGTTCTGCGCCATCCGGACTTTACGAAATCCTTCATACTTCAAACTGATGCAAGTATTTCGGGGACAGGAGCAGTTCTGAGCCAGTTAGATGATAATGGATACGACCATCCTGTCGCGTACACCAGTAGAGGGTTAACGGCAGCTGAGAAGAACTACACTATTACGGAGATAGAGACTCTCGCTGTTGTCCATTTCATCAAGCACTTTTGGCCTTACCTCTTTCAACATGAGGTGGTCCTTCAGACCGATCATACCGCTGTTAAGGCTGTGTTGGAGAAACTCAACCCTTCAGCCCAGATAGCTCAGTGGGGTCCCGCATTAGCTGAATTCAAACTGACTATTCAGCCGTGAAAATGCGTGGTAATTAGGATCAGGAAGGCGTGGTAATGCTGACGCATTATCATGCCTTCCTGATCCTAATTCCCTTGCCAGGGAGAGTATCGATGATACTCCCCTATACAGACCCGAGAGAGAAATTATGATGATCTCCGATGGTGCTCAGCGCCTGGCGAGAACATCTCAAATGATCTCGGATGGTGCGCAGCGCCTGGCGAGATCATCCCAAAAGACCACCGATGGTGCGCAGCGCCTGGTGAGGTCTGAGTCTTATGCAGAGATATCACAGAATGCGCAGCACCATGACCTTCTCGCAGCTCAATTTAAGGATCTGGAATTAGCCTCCATTCTTTGGTCACTAAAACCCTACAGTGACCAGAATGATGTTAATGGCTACCACCTGTTGGATAACATCCTTCAGAAGTGGACAGGCAAGTCCAACAAGATTTCCATCCCTTGATCAATGGTTACTACCATTATTGAGGCTAACCATAATGACATTCTCGCTGGACACTTTGGTGCAAAACATACCACGCAGCCTAAAGCCCGCAGGTACCACTGGCCTTCCCTCAGTGCAGATGTCAAGTCCTTTTGTCAGCGGTGTGATCTTTGCCAGCGGAATAAACCCACGAGACAAAAGACCTGTGCAACTCTGAAACGGATCACCATTACGGGGCCATTTCATCGAGTCTGTGTCGACTGTATGGGACCAATGACCACTAGTGAAAGTGGAAATCGTTTTATTGTAGTCTTTATCCACTACTTTACCAAATGGGTTGAAGCTTACTCCGGACATTACTGCGCAAACCATAGCACGACTTTTTGTTACACAAATTGTCTGCAGACATGGGGCACCGCAGATTCTTCAGTCTGATCATGGCACTGATTTCACGTCCAAACTGATGACTGAAATCACTGCCATTTGTTCAACTAAGAAAATCCACTCCACCATTTATCACCCGATGACAAACGGAGAAGTGGAAAGAGCTAATCAGACGCTAGCTACATGGCTATGTATGTATGTCCACCACAGTCATACTGATTGGGATGAACATCTGCCGTATTCTGTATTGGCCGTCAACATTAGCATGAATGAGTCCACAGGATATTCCCCCTTTGAGCTCATTTATGGTCGTACCCCCATGCTACCTGTTGATGCGGCCCTCTCATTCAACCCTCCAGCCCATATCATAGATGTTTCTACTTATGATGTGGAGGTCAAACGGCATTTTACAAATGCCTTGACCTTGATCCAGAGCCAAATTGAGAGATCACAAATAGCTTATGCCAGGTCCTACGATTGCATGGCACGAGATGTCTCATACAAAGTTGATGATCAGGTGCTCAAACTGCGCACCATCGGTAAATGTGGTCTGACACCTAAATTGCTGCCCATTTATGATGGGCCCTACTTTGTAATGAATGTGGCATATCCCAATGTCATCATTCCGCTTGAGGCAGATCAAGAAGATACTGTGCATGTCAATCAGCTTAGATGCTACATGTCACCTGATCAGCCTACTGAAGCAGAGGAGATACCTTCCACTTCATAGGTAATTGAGATGGCACCTTTGTTGATCCCATCAACAAACCGAGATTTTACACAAGATCTCATAGACCCACATATTGATGCAGAGGTCTCCAACCCGTAATCAAGTGGCTCTTCTCTTCTTTAGATCTTACGGACGGGGTCGTCCTTTTTCGAAGGACCGCCATGCCCCTCACGGATTACCCACTCCTGTTCCATGCTGGGACAGCAGTGTAAAGAAGAGAATGAGCAGCCTCCAATGCATCTAAACTGGGGTATTACCTCATATCACAGGCGCATCCATGCAATAGCCTATATCTCGCCCCTAAAATTTTTTCTTTTAGTCTCGTTACAGATTCCACAAATCAATCAACAATTGGCAACTTCACCAAACGGATCAATTGACGTCAGCAACTGCATGCACCATTAACACAACTCCACGAGCCAAAACGCACCCAAAAACCACTGGACCATCGAGGGCCCGCCGTCAGCTCCATCTGAACATTTGACCTCCATGGACATGCCGCACCCGATATACAAGGACGAGGACGCCCTTTTTCGAAGGACCCCCGTGTCACGTGCCGACGAATTTCGTCAAACGTCACGTGATTCACATCACAATTTTTCTTATGTTTTTTGCTACGTTTTGTGTTACAGTAATTTGCATCAATTTTACGTTTCGCTTTTATAATTTTTACATGCTATTTCTGTGTGTACTTTTTATGTTTCGTTTCTGTTTCATTTGGGCACATTTTATTTCCATTTTGACTTATTATTTTTCATCGCACATGTAGACTACGGTATGTACCCACTAGTCAAGAATTTCCGTAAGAGATAAGCTCTCCGAGCTCATCCCTGTAATTGGAGCATAACGTGCACCTCTTATCAGTAAAAACTAGCGACATTTCGCAATGTGAAACGACTAGTTTGAAATTCTCACTAGATGATGTTCCTACGTTAAGCATGGAGAGTGAAAACTCGCCCCAATGCTTAACGTTGTGAACTGGAAAATGTCTATGTGACCATAGGCATCTTCTGCAGCAATTTCCGCTGCAGTAGTTAGCTTAGGGGAGTGTTAACTCCGCCCAAGGCATACTGCAGTTTATGGGACCCTTTAAAAGGGCTTGTTTTGTCATTTTCATGTCTTGTCTTGTCTTGTCTTGGACTCTAATCGTCTTGTTGCGTTTACAGCCTGCCTTTCGCGTCTGCCGCTCGTTGCTATTATATTTTACATATTTCAACTGCGTTCGCCGCCCATTAATAAATTTGCATAACACTCGCCTTCGGTCTTCCTTACATGGCCCGCTACAGTAACCCAATTGTATGAGTTCACCCCCTTCGCCGTGTATCAAGAACCCCGGTCGCCCTCCCCGAGGAAACATTTGGTACCATCGCCCGCCAACTCACAGCCGCATTATCCCATGCCAAATTGCTCCGGATTCCCGTACCTGCTCACCGCCGTCCGTAGGACACACGCTTTGACCCTTGAACCCGTCGGCCAGCGCCGAGTACTTTGGGAAGAGGATTTAGTGAGTCTTCTCAGGGGTTATTATTGTTGAGGGTATATTTGTGGGAATCCTCCTTAAGCTAGTTTTCCCTTGAGAATACCCTCAGTTGACAAAGCCCTCAGACCCTTAAGGTCAGGGCCAATAAGGGGATTTAGGTTAACAATCCGGTCCCCTACAGTACACCATTCTGTGAATGGCACCGTCCCTCATTCTCAGTGAATGAGGACTAGGGATTGGCACCCCTGACCCGGCCGCGTTGTCCATTATTCTACAGCAGAACCCAAGGACAAGGCCAAGGTACACCATAGGTTTTCCTGTGGTAGTACCAGCTGGGTTAGGTTCCCGAACTGAATATATGAATGGAGCCACCCCAGAGGGTCACAGCATGTCACCTACAGTGTCATGACCATGTTTCCTATGGGATATGGTATGGGTTTTCCCATTAATGTGACTGATCACCAATCTACTCAATGTGACATGGCTCCCAATTTCAGTTAATGTGACACTTTTATTAGTTCCTCCATACCTCCCACGCCTCCATTACCTCCGCTGACCTCCTATACTTCGCAGTTCTACCACCAAACAGTTATTTATACCCTTGTATGTACTTTATTTCTTTCATTTAAGTCCACAAAATGTCCACATTATTTGAACATGTAAGTTATGTGTAGGGTGAAGCGAGTGCATGTGTCTTCATGCCTATGCTTTGGGCAGTGGTGTAAACTATAAATTAACATGTGATCTACCCACTAATTAATAATATTCCACCTCCTCCTCCGCATTTCTCACATAATTTTTACTCTTTTGTTTTTTTAAATATTAATCAAAAGTGAATTACTCGTTTCCTGCATTTTGATCGCTATTTCGAGACAAGGTTCAACTGTATGGTCACGACTGTTTATTTACCTACCCCTGTAACAGATGCAATGGTTCCCAAAATAGTACAACTATTACGGCAATCCCAATTCCGTGGAATTGAAGTTATTTGTATTGATACCGAGCAAGTGTTGGGTTACCATTATGCTATGTTCAAAAAAATTGTCTACGATAAACGTTTGCCAACGCGCAGTGACAAAATGTATGCATGGTTAGTCACTATATCTACCACTTCTGGTCATAACTTTATTTTCGATGGTGCCACTATATCTCCATCTGCATTTTTATGGAGGAATATGTAATAGTGGGATTTCAAATGAAACAGGATATCCAGGCTATTCTGAGGACTTTTGGCTTTTTCACTGCTATTCATGAAATAGAACTTTTGAAGATCATATTGATCACTTCATAGCATCTATTAAAGCTGTACTTCACCATTTAGGAACTCAAATCAAAAAAGGACAGGAATCCCCGGTGACTTTTATGCAACTAGGGATAATGCCACAAGTCCAAGGCTTAAAGGGGCTTGCCTCAGAGTTCTTGGGCATAGATCCTATCCTGTTTATTGCTAGATTTGATAGTCAAGTGGTAAAAAATCAGTTGCTAGCACCTGTTCTCACCAAACAGTTAGAAATTTATGCCACCCTAGATATTCACCTGACGTTAAATCTATTTTTCGCAATGTTTCACTTCCATTTATGTGACAATATTCAAGATATTTTTCCTGCTTTCAAGCACGACTTTCATAGGGCATCAAATATCACTTATACTACAAATCAAATACAGAAAATGCTAACCTCACAGCCTGTGAATGGTTATGACATGGATATCTCTAGAGTTCCTGCTAATAAACTTCCTTTTTCGTCAAGAGCCACCTTTTATATGTGGCAAGAAGCTATCAAACGTTTCATCAACCATATTGATCAGGAATCATCGCTGGCTTACTGTTCCTATGGAAAAATAAATCATGAAATTGTTTTGGGGATCGACCTGTTCTGGCTAGGATTTCAAAACAATGTAATGGCCGATCAATCAACTAAGCCAAAGCCCTCCATTAGAAACCAAAAAAAGACAGGACAACAACTAGAAGAAGAGGAAGACAAAATGTATGCCCAAATGGACGAAATGGAACAGGGACTGGTGACAGACCCCAACACTCATAGAGAATATGAGGTTCTTGGAGGATATCTACGGTCAGATCCCTCTGATGTTGAACCAGTGGTAGGCGCATACACCATATGGACCACATTTTGTAGGAAATGACAAAATAAATGAGCCCACTACATTTTCAGACAGAATTGGACAGCATCATTTAAAAATGCTCTCCCACATATTCGACTCTATGAATATTTGAAATGCCAATAGAGTGGCCAACGAATTGAGTCCTATTCGATATTACTTCTGGCCTGCTAGTATTGAAGAGGGTCAAAAACTAAAAGCTGATGTTGGACGGCATTTAGAAAAACTAAAAGTAGACGACAAACTGGTAAAACAAATCATTGGTGAAGGCCCGACGCCTACAGCTAAGTGAGGAAACAATGTAATTCGGGCTTCCCTCATAGAACAAGAACCTCAGGGAGTATCTGTACAATCAATTCAACATTGTGCCAATTGTTTTTGAAGAATCTAGAGCAAGGTGTTTACTGGAAGGGGACAATATAACATTTGACCTCCACTATGATACCAATTGTTGGTTTTTTGAGACTACCTGATGCTAGTGGGAAAGCCTTTCCTTGCGTAAACCTTTTATGCTCATAGATTACAATGGTGATGGCAATGTTCAGAAATCTGAACCATTGGAAGAGTATGATTCCAATCTTGCAGTAGCAATTCAGACAATGGCAGACGAAGAAGCTGAGGAAGCAGCAGGCTGTGAATATACGCGTAGGCAACAAGAAATTGAAGCAGCACTAGGCAACGCTCCCTCCTTACCCACCGAAAACCCTTAATCGCAATTGGATAAATTTTTGGAAATGGTTACATCCCAACCCTCCTCAGAAGAATATATTTTGGGCACCAAATTGACCAGTCACGATGTTTATGGTCCGGTGACCACCACAACTGGTGGTGAAACTACCCAAAAACAAATTACTTTGATGCAACCAAAGCCCAAAAATTCCCGCAAAATGGAAGAAGCGGAAAAACCCACAGTGGTGATTGTGGAAGAAACACTACCACCTCAGCAAACAACCATGATGGTCGAAGAATGCAAAGAAAGTGATTATGTAGTGGAAAAAGAGGACAAAATTTCCTCAATCTCGGATGAAGAAGATGTCACAGAATCAAGAATGCCACGGATTAATCACCCATAAAATCCAAACAACTATGGCCAAATCCAGTCTAATGGACATTGAAAGAAGTATGATAATAGTGGCAACCTCTGGAAACGCCCATCCTACTGCCACCCGGCAAAGTTCACCAGTGGTATCTACATGTTCAATGACCACACAACCTTTTCAACCATCACAACCACAACCTGCGCCAATGGGTATTTGGATGCAAACAGGATGTACATTGCCAGGGCCACAAATTGTTCAACCAATACTGCAGTATCAGCTGCAAACACCGCCTTTGAACTGTCAACAATGTGTTTTGGACTTGCAATGTCGCCAAGAAGTCCGACTTTTGGAGTTAGTACACATGGATTTGCCAGTGATGTTAGCCAACCCGCCAGTTTCTCAAGCACAGCCGGCTATTCAGGCACCACTGTCACAAAGTTTATCAACATGTAACGTACATGCTGGAGCATTAATGTAAATACAGATTGTACAGTATGTGATATTCATTTATTAAATATAATTTCATTTATTAATTTATCGTCTCAAGGGTGTCTGGAATTCACACCCAAACATTCGTATAAATTTATGTGAAGCACTCTGTTTTGATCATCCGGCACCTCATTGACCCAATTAAAGACAGACATAATTATTTGCACATTGGCACCTGGCCCCCATAATGCACATGAATATATACATTCCGTAAGTACAATAATTCCCCCCCCCCCCCAGACGCGTAAACACACCTGCCCATGTAGAAAGTACAGAAATCCCAACCCAGACAGAAGATTTAGGAGGAATGCATGGAAAACTGAAAAACACATGAAAAACCAAAAACATATAGGCCCGGCAAAGCATACTGTAGAATAAAGCATGTAAGCGTGGAAATTAAGAGTAAATTAAAGCAAGAGGCGTGGCTTAAGAAGCATACAGTAGGCGGAAACAGGTAAGCGAAGCAGCGATTGGTTAGACGAGCCGACGGAAGCGGACCTCCCACAATGCACCAAAGAAGTGATATAAAAGACAAGAAAACAGGGAAAAAGGCAGATTTTGATGAAGACTTTGATGCAGATTTTTGAATCGTTTTATTTATGCAAGAATCGTTTATTATATTTGCGTCGTTGATTTAGAAAATCCGTCGGCGAATTATTATTATTGTGTCATTGTATTATCGTAACGTTTATCAGGTGCCATCCTCGTGGACCGATTAGTTTTGAAGCAAGTAAAAAGTATAAGCTAGAAACTGGGCGTTACAAACATACCATTTGACTATTGTCCCGCCCACTACGGAAGCTACGCAATTACTGCCACTGCCACTGCAGTTCCAATTGCAAGTGGGAACACAAATGAACTCTGAATGTACTTAAAAATGTCAAGAACATAAATTTGATGAAGCAAAAGCTAGAAAAGTGCAAATAAACCAGCAATTAGCTCTTATTCAACGACCAGGGACCAGCGAACAGGCCAGTAAAGATGCAGAAAACGAAATGTTTAACCACGCAATATTGGCCAGCCTGTACAATCAGCAGGCAGGACCAACCTCTTTACAAACTGTTGCCGTACAAGAATTCTTAGCGGCCGTTATGTTACTTTTATCAGACAAGCAACTTGTTGAAATTCAGCAAGCCATTATTCAAATTTACAATTCCAACAATTATGGTTTCAAAGTAATGCAATTGCAGCATGGCGCCTTTGCCAGCTATGGTAATTATTTCACACAATGGTTGATGAGCAAATTGTGGTTACAAATGGAACAGCTTGTTCACAGTTGGTTCTGCGAATGGCCGCCGATGACAGCATTGAGAGGAACAAATTTATTAATGGTGCCATTACTACACAATGTCACTCATGCTGCCCCCACACCCCAACAAATTTGGTCTAATTATCAGCATGTGGAACATTTTATGCCAAATTATCTTAGATCTATTGCCCAACGGGGCAAATATCCATATTTACTGGACACAATGGAACAAATTCAGAGCATGGGTCAAAACGAATATGAAAGAATTGCTAACGCCATAAAAGATAGTGACCAAGTCATTTTGCTGGAGAAAACAATGAATCTGCCAGTGGTTAGTGGACAGGGAGCAGACGTGCTTCTCGTTATATAATCACTCAGTCCCCTAATCAGCCAGCCCTCCAACAATCTTCTGATCAGCACCCTCATAGTAAAGATCCCTGTGAATCCTCTAAAAGGTTACAGCTCTCACTATATGCAGCACAAACATTCTCGCTGCTCGCCTTCCCCATCCCCGCCACCGCCGCAAATAAAAGTTACCATTAATCCCAGCTCATCCCTCATTCTATAGTTGACTACGGCCAATGCCAGTGATTTGTGATAACCCGTACAAAAAAAACAAAAAAAAATAAAAAACATATGTGCATTTATTTTGTATGTGATTTGTTTCCTCGCCTCGTTTTTCTAGTTTTCTAGATCGGAAATTCAATGATCTGGTTTGCAATTACATAGCATTCCGGTTTATTTGTCTTTGCGTTCTGATTCTTAGGGCATTCCAAAATCTTGCACTCGGTGCAACCATATTGTATTATTTTCAAACGAAATGATTCGAATTTGTGATTTTGTGTTTATCATAGCAGCCTTACGAATACGATCTGAACTTGTGCTCATTGATCGCACGTCGATATTGGATGATATCGGATATGTTACGTTTCACTGTACGATAACGATATGAACTTTATCACGTTTTGGAAGTTACAACATTGGGCGATTATACGTTTGATACGAAAATTGTTTGTTTTCGAAATTGTCAGTGGACAAAGAAGCTGTATTTAATGGAACAATTTGTTTCTCGGCGATCGTCGCCATTGGGTATTATTACGGTGTATGATGTTTGTTTTTTTCTCTTGTCATATTTCAAAAAATTTTTTCCTTATTTTCGCATATTTTTGAACTTTAAACATTCCAAACCAAAACCAAAATTTTTCTTATTGTATTTTCAAAATTTAGTATTGAATGTGTGAGGAGGTACTCCTCAATTTGTTTACATTGTCCACCGCCCAAACGTATCAGTTTAGAGTTTGTAAGATAGGTCCCCAGGGTTTACCAAATTTTCAATTTTTGTTCTTCCCCTTTTCAAAAACTTTCAACAACAAAATGTGACTAATGCCCCCTTTATTTTCTTCTTTTTTCCTTATTTCTCCTCTTCTTATTTTCTGTCCAACTTAGGGGCTCCCAGCAGCCCGTAGGGTGGTTGGCCTTCAGAGCTTTTTGCAAGCTTCTATCTGCACTGCAGGAATGATTGATTTCATTTTTCTTTTGCACTTTTTATCTTTCGATTTTTTTTCGTTTTTTCATCTTTTTCGCATTTTTTGTATTTTGCATTTGTCGAGACGAGCAATACGAGTTTTTTTGATAAAAGAAAAATCCAAAAGCAAAAAAGCGGCGCCGTACGGCTCCGCACTGTACCACGCGGTGAAGTATGACAAGACACCCGCGGCGTCGCTTGTTAGTATGAATAGAACAACCGGTGCGGTATTGTCCTATTCATATCCCTATTCGCCGAAGGTCCAGATGCCCCAGAAATGGACCAAATTCCGTTTCCCCGATTAATGCATTAGTCTCTACTTCCCGAGCGTCCCGATTCCTCGAATAAGGAATACACCTAAATAGCTGATCCGACCGGATCCTACCGGATTATAGATTATCATGCAAAATTCACTATCGTATTCTGAAATTGTTTTCTTTTTTGCGCAGATATAAGTTACCAAGATATTTTTCATTCAGTAATTACTGTAGCAATGGTGTAAGGAGTTTTCATTTCTGCGCTGATAAATTTAGGTGAACACACGGCGCGGTGCTACATGACGCTATTCTGACTTCAAGCAGCACGTTCTACATGTGACACCAAAAAAAACATGATTTTTGGCACAAAAAAATTTGGAATGGCACAAAAAATTTTGGGCGTTTGTGCCAATTGGCACAAATTTTTTGTCTAGTCGAATGCCGAATTTCTTTGATTTTTAGTCATTTTAGGGGCTGAAAACGCAAAATTTTCTCGGCGCTTGGCGCCGAGTATTACTCAAGTGTAATATTAGTCAAGTGTCAGGAACATACCTGTACTTGGGGGGGTTTGGGGGGGACCCCCCCCCCCCCAACTTGGCCAACCCTGTACCCAAAATCATTTCCCCCAACCCCCCCCCCCCAGTTTGGAAAAAATTAAAAAAATTTTCAAAAAAGTGTATGTTTTTTGGCCTTTTTTGGGGAAAATTTCGACTTTTTCCTACCCCCCCCCCCCCCCCCAAAATTTCGGATTTACCCCCCCCCCCCCAACTGGTCGGAGGTCTTACAGGTATGGTCAGGAATCTGAAAGAATTGTATTCGAATAGTAGATTTGTATGATCGCAACAAACTTTGAGATTGTCAATGATTGAAAACTGAATTAGTTAACTTCCACTGTTCATTCAGTGTAATTGGAAACCGAAATTTTTATCTGTTTGATTCGAACAGAAAAATTTACCCTGTTCACAATTTTTCAACCAAAAATTTACGCGACGTGACTTCCGTTCTAGTTTTTTTCAGGAAAAATCATTATGGACATCCTTAATTTATTTACATCGGTGTTAAAAAGAAATCCGTAGCCAAAAATTAAAGAAAAATATAAAATGGCTGAAAAATTGTATAAAAATATGATCTGAATTCTCGCAGCATCTGATTTCTCTTCGAATCGTATAAACTGCTTTCTTCATCAGTTTTTCTTATCACACTAACGTGCTTAAGATAAAATAGAGTTGGCACGATTTTTTATGCAAATTAGTGCGGCAAAAGTAACCTTTAGTATTGTTTTAATCAATTTTCTGGCATATAACTTTTTAAAAGTTTTCAGTCTGTTTTTAGGCTGGAGAAAATTTTTTGTGCCTTTGGCACAAATTTTTTTGGCCCTTTGTGCCAATTGGCACAAATGTCCGTGCACAAAAAAACGCTGGTTGTACGTGAACTGCGCATTTTTTCCCCTGGGCCACAGTTTTTTTCCTCATCGACAACTTTTGAGGAATTATTTTTCAAATTGAGGAAAATTTTTTTGTACTTAGGCACCAATTTGAGGAAAAATTTTTAGATGGTTTCCTGTTCGGAGGTGCATTTTACGCGTTATAAAATTGAAAATTGTTGAAATTTTCCGGCGCTCCGCGCCGGATTTTGACTAATTTTAACAATACGGTAAGTAACTGTAATATTTTGGTCACCTATGGATAGTAGGGAAGGCTGGACAACCCAGACGGTGTATATTTCATGACCCATTTTCCTAGAGGAGGGATATGAGCCCACCCAAGAAAAAGTGGAGAGGCACACGAGTTTCGAACTTTACTTCAGACGATACGGACACCTCTACTGAAAAACACACAAAAACTAAACAATAAAAATATGAACAAATGACAGATCAATCATAATTATAAGTGAAAATGAAAATGAAGAAAAACAAATTCATGGGTGGCGAAAACTTGATACAAAAGAATAATAAATGAGAACGGTTAATTTGCATACACAACGAAAATATTTTTTTTTTCGTTGGATCATATTACACTTCATCTTTTCCAAAGTGAGCACTGCGAACTCAAAAAAAAAGAAGATCTGTCGGAAAACAAGACAAAACAAAAAAAACTTACGATTATACGAAATTAGACGTAAAAAGAGACACAACAGGCGAAAAAATAAGTAAACATGACAAAAATGAGAAATCGAAAATTTCAAATTTTTGGATACTTGCCGATATTTTGGCTTTCTTGGCAAAATGACGAATTGTAGTACGATCGGTTTTCGAAAATCGGTCGTTGTTGAAAAGGACGACTGGGATAGAATGGACGATTTCGCTGGTCAAAACGTGGATTTTGAAACTGCGGGTGTTGATTAAAATTGTTGCTCAATGGACGGCCAAATGCACTTGGGCCTCGAGGTTGATAATTGCCTGTTTGTTCATTTGCCCGTGGGTAGAAGAAACGCTGATTTTGATCATTTACTTGGGGACGAGGGCGATTCGAAGTGAAGTGATTACTGTGAAAAGGCCGGTTTTGATATGGATTGTAACAACGATCGTTGCTATTGAAACTAAAATCACTATGATATCTGGAAAAGTCTGAGCTTCGATTATTAGGGGGGAACATAGAATTTCGCTGATTCGTCTGCGATCTACAGTTATCAGATGCTGAGTTGTGAGAATCTGGATGCTGTGAATATAGTTCACAATTCACCCGCCTACTTTCCTCATGCTTCACTCGCTCGTTCTTCACTGTAATTTTTTCCACAAAATTTTCGAGCCACTTTAATCTTACTTGCTCTAGACCCACGACCTTCTGTTCAGGTGAACACGTCGTTCCAAGAATACTTTTCTCAGCAGTTTGCAATGCAGTCTTCATGGAAGATAGTTCCACTAAAGCTGCATGTGCTTCTTTGTCTTTGGTTCCCCTTTTGAACCTTTTACTCCAGGAGTTAATAACCAACTTTGTGTCCTTAGAAGTATGTAACTGTGATGTAACTATTGGCCGAAATCGTCTTGCCGTTGTCAATTTCATATGAACTGATTTTGCAAGAGTGAAAGGACCTCGCTCGCTTATCGACTTACCTTTGAGTAGTTTTCGTTGTTTCTGATGAGCTTTCTTTGCATTAGCACCGCGGTTTGATAGAAGACGAGTGAAAATTAATTTTTTCATCAGTTTGATCCCTTTTGAAAGATATTTCAATTTTTGTTGAGGGAGATCGAGAAAAATTGAGCAGAGACGATGAGTAAAATATTGAACTTTGGCGAAGAAATAATTTGAACGAAAAATCGCAGATTTAGGGAAGGTGTGTTTGTACGCTAGGGCTTCGGAAACATAGGATTTAACGATTTTATAGAGATCGGGAGGCAATTGCTTTCCTTTTTCAACATTTTCTAGCAATGAAAATTTAAAATTTGGTAGTGAAATTGTTTGTGTTTGTGATTGTTGATGATTTTTATCCAAGAAATGAGTAATATACTTTGGATGTAAAAAAATATAGAAATTGGTCAAGTCGATCTGATACTGATGAAGGCTCACATAAAATTTAAAATGAAGAAATAGTTCGTAATCTAAGTTGATTGTCCGGTAGTTAGTGCCCAAGAACTTCAATGACAGTAGGTCACTTCCATTCGCTTTTCTTCCAATACAAGGCCTTGATAATTGTAACTCTTCCACATCCATGGTCTCAGAAAATAGTTCCGATTCCATCGACCCTTGACCATAATCAGCTGCTAATTTCAAGTCAGCTAATTCTTCCAGTATGGTATTCCATACATCATCATCATTATTTAATAATGGACTTTCCTCGGGCTCATCTGGCAACTCTATGATTTCATGGCACAATAACATTGGATCAATGCTTACAGCATTTCGAGTTGGTGCAGCCCATGAGACATCAAAGCGAGGAGCAATTTCAGCCACCTCCTTTGTGAAATATCTAGGTCTACTCTTGATAGACGATGGCCATTTTCCACTTTCTAGTATACGGTCAGCCAAGTCCTTGGACAGTCTTTGCAACTTTTCCGGCCAAAGATTGGCTTCACCAACCAACAGAAAATACAACATTAGATCCAAGGTTTGTGTAACCAAGAGGGTGGCAGTTGCCTTGTGACCTTCATCAATGATATCATGATCCGTACTCCAATAATTGTCAAAAATATGTTTTTCGACTGAAACCGGTGAAGAATGGAAGCAACTACGGAAATTTGATTTAAGCTTTTACAGTTGGGTAAATCCATAATGTCTTTGAAACCAACGAAAGACCCAGGACGCTCTAAAGCTAGTTCAGGCTGTCCATGATAAAAATTTGCAACGTCAAAAATTGATTGTGATTTATTGAAAAATTGTTTGAAGACCCATGATTCGATGTGATCTTTCAATCCGCTAAGACCATATGTTACTTTTGCAATCGAGGGATCAGTAAATAGTTCAAAAAGATATTTGCGAAAAGTTTGGCTATTTTCGAAAACAGAATATGGGAAAAAATAAACAGATTTCGGATTTGATGGATTGAAAACGTGAATCAAAAAACCGCGAATGTGGTGGATTGGTTGGTAATCATTTATAATTTCCAAAAATTGGATTTCAGTATAACCAAGAGGTAGAATTACCGTAATTGGTATTTCACTCTCCTTAGAATCCTTTACCAATCGACGGATTACAATTTCGCCTTCTCGATCGTTTGTAACATCGATGGCTTGTTCAATTCCTTCACCAGGCTGACGGCGTAAATTTTCCTCCCATGCTAAAACTTTCCACGGACCATCAGCGAAAGGTAGTTTCACATTGGTCGAGGTTTTTTCTAAAAATATCCTTGGACTTTATAATTTAAACTTTGGTTTGGTCAGAGGTTTGTCAGAAACAATTGAAATTGAGAAAAAGAAATGATCCTAAAATTTAATATTCTGTGGTCACTTTCCTAAAAATTGATCATCTTTCATGGCTAACTCTTCTAAATAATTGTCGACTTTAGCCTGAACAGCTTTTTCACGCCTCGTCACTGAACGTAGTTGAGATTGTTTGGCTGCATATGGGAAAATTTGATCTGATTTAAAGAGCATGATCTTTTCATTCTCAAATAATTTTACAGCAAATACATCATCCGGGCAATGGGGAAACTGATTTTTGGTTTCCTCAGGGCAAAGAATGACGCCACATTTCCAAGTTTTATCGATTGGGACTACTATTGGGTCTCCTACTCGACCTCCATTTGGTGTTACAACTCTCCTACTAAAATTATAAGCATCAATAATGTTAGGCATTATTTTTTGAAATGTGATATCTCTATTTTGTACTGTTTGAAGTTCCTCAGTCACAAGACTTGCATCTGCTGTCTGCTTTTCAATATTCTAATCCTCTCGATTGTAGTACAGACGAAGTTGATTGGCATGAACTTCGCGATCTGGTGCTTGAGTATTAAAGGACCTGATTATATAGTTTACTGGTGAGGTCCTGGCAATTATTTCATAAGGTCCTATCCAATGGGGATTCAGTTTTCCTGCAACTCCTTTTCCACGTCTGCTATTCACGAGCCAGACTGGTTGCTTTTCATCATATTCTATAGCAACTGTTTTCTTGTCATAATAAGATTTTTGTTTCGTTTGAGATTTTGCCAAAGTTAGTTCAGCAATTTTTCTCGCATTACCTAGACGTTCATTTATGATATTGACATCCCATGGACCATTTACAGTTGGATCAATAGAACTTCTTAGCACTTGATCAAGAGGAAATTGAGGGTCACGACCATAAATCAGTTTGAAAGGTGTTGCATTAGTTGACACCTGAACTGAGCAATTGTATGCAAAAACTACGTATTGTAACATTTTATCCCATTCTTGTTCATACTGCAAAACACAGGCTGCTAACATACTAATTAAAGTACGATTAAATCTTTCAACAAGACCGTCGGTCTCAGGGTGGTAAGGAACAGTCATAATTTTCCTAATTTCGAGTAATTTACATAGTTCTACAACGACGCTAGAAGTGAATTGTTTTCCTTGATCTGACAACAATGCCTTTGGGGCACCATGTTGTAAAATCACCTTCAATAATAAAAATTGTGCAATCATCTCAGCCCGACTATCTTCTAGAGCACTTGCTATCACCCATCGTGAAAGATATTCCGTGCAAACTACCACATATTTATTCTTAGATTCTGTTTCTGGAAGTTGCAGAATATCTAGGGTGATCAAGTCGAACATTTTTCCAGATTTGATACTATTCAGCGGACTTTTGGTCGGATTACCTTTCTTAACTGCTTGGCAAATTTTGCAACTTCTCACCCAATTCTGAACATCGATCCACATGAGAGGCCACCAATACTTATCTTGAATTCTGCTTAGGGTTTTGACCATTCCTAAATGACAACCGAAGAGGGAATCATGGTAATATTCTAAGATTAATTTACGATGCTTTAAAGGTACCACGAGCTGCCATAATTCATGATTAGAAAATTTAAGCCTCCGATAAAGCTGATTGTCATCAGCTAACACGAAAATTTTAGCTTCTTGAAGAATAGCTTCAGCTAATTTCGAGTCATTGGGTAATTGATTTAAGGCAAGATAACAACAAAAATTTACACAGAATTGATCCTCCCACTGATCAATGCTTCAATTATTAGGAAATTCTTTATGAAACTTCTGAATATCTTTTTCTAGTAACAACTCACTTGCGATCTCAGCTGCATTACTTATTGTGACTTTAAAATTATTATGAGCAACAGCTGTGCCGGATCCGATTGAATTTTCAGTCATACTTGCGTTAGATCTTGAAATTGGTTCAGTCTTCACAAAATCACTAAAATTCAATCCTTTTTCTGCCTCGACAGAAGGAGAAGATGGTTCTCCAGCTGGACGTCTCCATAATCCATCGGCATTAGAATTTACCAGGCCCTTACGATGAAATAAAGCAAATTTATAGGAATTTAGTTCCTGTTGCCATCTCAAAATTCTCCCACTGTTACCTTTGTAACTTTTCAGTGCTTTAACTGCTGAGCTATCACTGACTAAATCGAAGTCACGACCAAAAATGTAGGGTCGAAAAACGTTTGTTATTGCCCAATACACCGCTAGCATTTCTTTTTCATTGATATGATATTTGAGCTCAGTTTCAGATAATATTCTGCTCGCATATGCCACAGCCCACTCTCTTTCTTCATCACGTTGAGCTAAAACAGCGCCAATACCCTTTTCACAAGCGTCAGTATAAATTATGAACCTTTTACAAAAATCAGGATATCTTAGAGTAGGATAATTAAGAGCTTCTTTCTTCAATTCAGAGAAAACTTTGGTACATTCATCAGTCCAGATGAATTCCTTTTTACCCTTTCTGAGGTCCATCAAAGTTGATACTTTCTGTGCAAAATTTGGAATAAATCTTCGATAATACTGTATAAAACCAAGAAACGAAGATAGTTCATCCTTATTCTTAGGAACAGGCCAATGTACTATGGCATCAATTTTGCGTGGATCAGGTCTAATGCCTTCAGGTGAAATGATATGACCAAGGAATGGTACGGTTTTCCTACCGAATTGACATTTACTGGCTTTCATAACAAGTCCTGCACTTCTTAGACGATGGAAAACTGTCTGAAGATGGTTCAGATGTTCGACGAAACTATTGGAAAAAATTATTATATCGTCCAGGTAAACCATGCAAAATTTCCAACAAAAGGGACTCAAAATGAGATCCACCAATCTCTGAAAAGTTGATGGTGCGTTGCAGAGACCGAATGGCATTACCACAAACTCAAATAACCCTTTCCTAGTGGCAAACGCAGTTTTCTCACAACTATCTTTTTCGAGTTCCACTTGCCAATATCCTTGAGACAAATCGATAGTCGAGAAAATCTTGGCAGTGCCCAATGAATCGAGTGTATCATCGATTCTTGGCAGGGGGTATACGTCCTTTTTTGTGATCCCATTCAACAACCGAAAATCGATACAGGGTCTCCAAGTCCCGTCTTTTTTCTGAACTAAAACGAAATTTGCACGATATGGACTCGCCGAATGCCGAATGATTCCATGTTTGAGCATCTTTTCGACTTCTTCATCGATGATTCGCCTCTGTGACTCAGGAATTCGCCTTACCATTTGAACTGATGGGGGCTCTGTTCCAGTGTCAATTCGATGTTTAATCAAACCTGTTCGTCCAATACAACCTGTAGCTTCTACGAACAAATCAGCATTGTTCGCCAATACTCCAATCAATTCTGACTTTTCTTCTTCATTCAGAATCGAACTTTCAGCAGCAGAAACTGAAAAAATTTCGCTCAAAATTTTCCAAGCAATTTCGCCCTCTACTGCTGCTACCTTGGGCCTAGAACTACCATTAGAACCCAAAAACCCGTTCTGCTCTACCACCGGTACCTGTGGAGACGGAGAACAACCAGGAAACTTTTGTTCCTGAAACAGGAGTGCGCATCCTCCTCCAGCCAACCCGGCTGATTCATGGAAAACCATCAGACTTAGACCATAAACTACAGAACCTTCTTCCCAAGGTCCCAAACTGCCGAAAACAGTTCCTTTCCTGCAATGAGTTGCTTCATCACTTAAATTAACGAGTAAAACCGGGATGCGTCCATCCACAACCTGTGCGATTCCTGCAGCACAGCAAAAACCTTGTTGTTTATCGTTTGGGTCCGGCACAAACAAACCCACACTAAAACTTGCCTCACTACTCACATCAATCGTCATTATGATCGAACTGCGAGGTGGAATACGGACAGTTTCATAACATTTAACAGCAAAAGAGTTAGTCTTCTGCAATGCAGTACAAAATGGAATTCTGATTACTGGTTCAACAGAAGTAACAAATACGATTTTTTTGGAAACGTCAACTATTATACTTCCGTCTTTCATAGCCTCAGCTCCAAGGAGGATTTTGTATGACAGTGACTTTACCAAAAGGAACGATGTTTCAAAGACATGAGTTTGATTTCCCGATCTTACAGTAATATTCGTATAAACTTCTCCCAATACAACGAGCGGATCCATTGACAAACTTCTAATCTTACTTACATTGGTTTCCTGTATCCTTAAATTCTCTCCGACTTCCTGCAATTGGTGCATAAAGTCTATTCTCATTATATTACATAAACTTCCATTATCTATTAGAGTATAAGTGGACATTTCTGATTTACCGACTTGAACATAAATATTAGCATGCAGAGACGGATCGCAATGTTTAGTTCGGGAATGAAAATTAGTTTCCTCACCGATCACCCCAAAAGCAGAAGACTGATTATTAACAGGTTGAGAATTACTGCCAAAATCATGAGAATTATTAACGGAATCACGGGACTTATTACTCACAGAATTAGTTTGCATGTATGGACATTGATAAGCTCTGTGACCTTTTCTATTACAAATAAAACAAACGAAAGTGTGGTCCTGGTTTTGCTGAGGACAATGCCTTTTGAGATGGCCTGCCTGATTGCAATGATAACAGATCAAAGAAGGGGGTTTTCTACTATTTTGTTGACTGTAATTTTCAGCATGGACATTCGAAGTTTTGAAGAATTGAGACTTATCCTGTTGCATTTTTCTAGCGCCATAAGGGACAAATTCTGTATTTGATTGATACGGTTTAAAATCCAACTTGGTGGTGGGAAATGATTAGAATCCCTTGGTGCTCCTGAACGTCGCTTTTGGTTTAGCCAACTGACGTAAGGATATCTCATTTTCGGCAAAATTAATGGCATCATCGAGAGAGAAACATCACTGTTTAAGAATTTCCAGTCTTAAAGATTCATCGGTAATGGCTTCAACATACATAGTAACTAATTCAGATTCATCGAATCCCGGTTTCTTATTGATGTAGGCTTTACGCGCTTTTTCACGAAAATCTTTTGAAAACTCCATTACGGGTTCATCTACTTTCTGAACGCGTCTTCTCAACTCATTTCTCAGACGATCAAAGTGTTGAGTCGGCACGAGTTTACTTAACAATTCACTCTTAAGTTTCAACCAGTTTTTTCTATGTTCTAGATCTATAGAGTCAAGAACATGGGCTGCTCTGCCTTCAGTAAGATTTACAACAAGCCAATGTTTATACTCATCAGACCAATTAGAAGCCGACGCAGTTCTTTCTAGCTTTCCAAGCCACTCAAGAAAATCTTCTGGACATGTTCCATCACAAGTTTTGAATTGACGTGGAACCTTAAACTCTTCTTCCAGCCTTTCAGTGCAATGACTTCTTTGAGATAGCGAAGGACATGGACTGGGTATGCGTGAAGTTTTATGTTCTTTCTTGACTGGTTGAGGCGCTTGCTCATACTCATCTTCACTTTCAAAATCTATAATTTTTTCGGTTACTTTAGGCGAAAAGTTGAGTTGACTCTCGAATTTAGTTCGAACATCGTTTAAGTTTTCTTGAAAATTTATCGAAGGAATATTCTCCATTTTCAATTGAATCTGTGGACAGAAACCCAGAAAATGAGTAAATTTTTGTATTTGTGACGAATTTTCGTTCGAAGCTTTCTCCATCTTCCTCATTTTATGTTGTAGTCTTATGAATGTTTCACCACACGCTTCATCTAGCTTGTTCAACCCTTGCTCATACTTTATGATGGAAGAATTAAAATTTAGATTCATCTCCTCCACACATCCTTTCTCGAGCAAATTCTTCTTCAAATGATCTGTCATAGAATGTAGTTCTTCCAGATTCTGTGATGTGCTACTTTTCAGTACATGGAAATTCTGCTTAAGCTCGTCAATCTCAGAAACTAGTTTACCCAGTTTATCTTGAAAATCTTCCTTCAGAAAAGAAATTTTAGAAGCTAGTTCTACTGTACTTTTCTGCAACTTATCTACCTGATTATTTCTACTATTGTTTTCTTTCATTGCCGATAAGCACGGTTCAATATCAGATTTCAACTCTACATAGGAATCATTCAATGTAGCAACACGATCCGATAATTCAGTGAGCCTACTAAGCGCTTCAATTACTGTAGTAATCATTTGATGCATAGAAGCTAGTTCTTGAACATCTTCTGAATTCCCAGACTTCTTTGGCGTAGCCTCTAACACAGCAGGAGCAGGAGATTCTTTCAATTTAAATACGAAATTATCGACAGTACTCTGTGTAATTCCTTTCTTAGCACTTCTTAAATTATCAGTCACATAATCAGTGAGCTGAGACACTACAGTATCCTTGTCAGAATAGTCAGTTTCCAAGCCGATGTTGTTAAAAATTATTTGATAAATAGGATCATCAAGAGGTAAACTCTTAAGCTGAAAAAATTTGATTCTGTTGGTATTCTTGCCTGTGTCCATTTGTAACGACCATATCGAATGAGGCGTACGACAAATGTAACGATCAAATACGAGTAATAATACGGACAATAAAAAAAATACGATGACCAGCGCAAGCTTTTTTAACGACAATGAAAAGACTGGCCAGGTCTGGTCCACTATCGTCAGGTCAGCTGTTGTCTATCCTGGTGCCAGCACCATGTAATATTTTGGTCACCTATGGATAGTAGGGAAGGCTGGACAACCCAGACGGTGTATATTTCATGATCCATTTTCCTAGAGGAGGGATATGAGCCCACCCAAGAAAAAGTGGAGAGGCACACGAGTTTCGAACTTTACTTCAGACGATACGGACACCTCTACTGAAAAACACACAAAAACTAAACAATAAAAACATGAACAAATGACAGATCAATCATAATTATAAGTGAAAATGAAAATGAAGAAAAACAAATTCATGGGTGGCGAAAACTTGATACAAACATAGTTTTTTTTAGCATTTTACAAGCCATGGCTTGTTGGACTGACAAAATGGCTTGTAGAATTTTTGTCCAACAAGCCAAAATGGCTTGTCAGAATTTTTTGAGTCATGTGTTTGATCATATCGGATACAGAAAAGATGCATCTTGGTGCATTTTAGAAGGTCATAATCTCAAAATTTTCCAGCGCTTCGCGCCGGTTATAACTTAAATAAGCATTATTATTTATTTCCTAGCTCAGGCGCCGCTTCTAACATGTCTGCCTTCACTTATCATTTAATCTTTAATGGTATTAATCATCTTAAACGTATTATCTCATGTTTTAATTAATCTTCAATATTTCATCTTGATATTTAATGAAGATTCACATTTTTCCCTTGACACATTTTTTGAGAAAGATCAATACGTCAAGTCTGTAAACTTTTTGAAGCGATTATTCCTTTCTTAACGTAAGATCAATTCAAAAGCTTCGTGGAAGTAGTTTTCGGTTATTTCTACTCTTCTTACTCATATCTTTTCGGTCAAGTTCATGAGAGTGTAAGAATAAATTAATGGTTTTAAAATTTTTGAAACATAAAATTCTAGAAATTACGACTTTTGAACAGAAAATTCGAATCTAATTATTCAAATAAGTGTTTGGAAAATTGATTTTCCAACATCGCAGAATGTCAATACCCAAAAAATTTTCCGGCATTTCAGGCAGGAAAGATTAAAAGCTTTTTTGGGCTCTCACTTTTCATCATAAACGATTTAACCGCCGATTTCTCATGTAATTCAAAGTCATTATGTTCTTGGATAGTTTGCTCGAAAATTTGTTCCACAATGCTTGTAGATTCGACTTCGATCAAACTCAAAAATTTCAAAAGTTTCCTGAATTTTAATGAAATAACAGCTCTAAAATGTTATTTAATAAATGTTGAATGACATCTCTTTTCTGATCGATTGCCATGATGCTCAATATATATTTTCTTTAAAAAATAACCTAGCATTGGAATTTATTCACGTATACTGATATTATAAAATTGGCTTGTAAAAATTTGGAATGGCTTGTAAAATTTTAGGTCAACAAGCCACTTGGCTTGTGACTCGTAGGTCCAAAAAAACCCTGGATACAAAAGAATAATAAATGAGAACGGTTAATTTGCATACACAACGAAAATATTTTTTTTCGGTGGATCATATTACATAACCAAAATTGCCTGAAGTTGTGTTTTCCTTGTTGGTGGTTGCTCAAAAGTATAGAATCAGTTTGGTTTTTAGGGCGGTCGGAGTGGAATGGTGAATGGCGAGGTCAAAAAGAACTTGGAGGGGGGGCTTAGGCTTAGGCTTAGGATTTTGGTAGAAAGGTATGATTACTGTAATTTCCATGAAAAATTTTCAAATTTTTTTTTAAGTTTTTTTGGAAATTACTGTTTTCCGCCCTTTTTTTCCAAAATTTTTTTAAAGTTTTTGATTTGAAACATTGAAAAATGGGGGTTTTTGGTAAAAAGTCGAACTTACCGTATTGTAAATTCCTGCCCGGATTTTAATTATTTAAGTAATAATTTTGCTGGGCACTTCTGCAGTTTAGGTGGTACAGAAAAAAAAATTTTTTCTGAACAAATTTTTTTTTTATATTTCATCGTGTCGTAAGGGTAATTCGATGCTGCTGATCACAAATATGTTATTCTTTTCGGCTAAATTTTATAAGTGGGTTCCTGGCCTTTAGCCTAATTACTGTATATTTGATGAGTTGTTTGTTAATTTTGGCAGTGTCTATTAGCTGGATACGGCGAATATAATATTTTATATTTGCAGTATACTGTTAATAGTGCCTGCTATTAGCCGTACGAAAAGTACAGTATATCTCATCTCACTTATTTTTTATTGATACTTACATCTTGCGGATCAGATTGCATATTTGTTAGCTGTTACCCATTCAGCCTGGCACATTGTATACAGTTTGTATTTTCATAATTATCCTAATTTGTGTACAAATTTGTCAAAATCCATCCGATTTACATGATAAACTGGTCGATATCAATATATGAGGAAACTTTTGCGCACAATATAGCTTAATTTTTTGATGATTTTCAGGATAGATTGTTATGTACAAGCCATTGAACTTCATAATTTGCACAAAATGCTGCAGATGAAGATTATTGACCTATCCACTGTAGACGCTTCGAAAGCTTTAGTAGCTGGTTTGGTTTTTGGTTGCTTCGAAGATCTGGCCAAAGCCATCGAACGGCTAGAATGTGAAACTTTTCAGTCATTTTCAATCGAGTCCAGTAAACGTTTTCATAACGATGAAAAGAAATTTGTTTTTCCAAAGCTTGTTCCAGTTTGCAGGAATGGTATTCGTTGTAGGGAAACTGGCATAGGCCTACGACCCAATCAAAGTTATTTCGGAGCTGTAGGGTGTAGCTGTGGTTTAAATATTAATTTCAGTAATGCAGAAAATAAACTGAAAGTCACCTGCTCGAATTTTAAACATAATCTCAAGTTTCTGAAGAATTATTGTCTCATTTCCCACATAAAAGAAGATTAGACGGAGATGCAAGAGATTTCATTGTAAAAGCAGCCCAGTTGGGAGCTAATGTAAAATTAATTGCTGAGGAAATTCGCTCCATTGAAGGTAAACAAGTGACTAATCATAATATTAGAAACATCATAGATGCTGCTCGCAGTTCTGAGAAAGCCAACGTTTCCAAAACCATTTATTTTCTTGAAAATGTGAAAAAGACTGATCCAGGCTGGTATCTCAAAGTTATATCAGACCCACAATCGAATATTGTGAATATAATCTTTTTTCAAACTAGTCTCATGCGTCAATGGTTTATCGAATTTCCAGAATTAGTTGAAGTAGATGGAACTTATCATTTAAACAACATCAACTATGTTCTTTTTTTATTCACTGCGCTAGATAAGAATCCTATCAGTCGCATTGTTGCTGCAGCATTTTTGAGCTTGGAGACTGAATATCAGTGACATCTTGTTTCGAACAGTTTAAAATCAGTAATCAGAATAGCGTAGACAAAATTAAAATTGTTGTTTTGGACAAAGATTTTGAGTCCGTTAAGGGGGCTCAGAATACTTTCCAGAACGCAACTGTTTTACTAAGTATGGTTCATGTCAGCGAAATTTTCAGAAAATTGTTCGTGAAATGAAGTTTACCCCTAGTGAGTCATGTGAGATAGGCAAGTCTAATTTGACTTTACAGAATATCAAAGAACGTGCATTGACATTGCTGAAAAGACTATTACACGCAAGAAAGTGACGTCTTTGATGACAGTTGGACTGAGCTCCTGAATGATAAATTAATCCCAAGTCATTTCAAAAAAATTTTCACATTTAACTGGATGAGTTGAGAGGAAATGTGGGCTTATGTCTTTCGGAAAAATCTCACGAATTTTGGAATTTATGATACTATATTCTGTTTTTTATAAAATGCTTCCCAAATAGAAAAGTGACAAAAATTAGTAATGTCGTCAAAATCATTTACATACAGCTCTTACTGTAAAATTTTTCACTCGAAAAATTGTTTAAGTTTAGGTCAGTATGCACAAAAATTTCCAGTCCTGTACGATATATTGTTTATCAGAAAATCGTGAAAATATGAAATACAACTTGCTTTCCGCTTTCATTATTTAGAAGCATTTCAAGAAAAACAGACTATAATCAGATTGAAGCACAAAATAAACATATCAAAGACGTAATAAATCCGTATTCGCGGATGTCGTTATGCATCGAAAATCTGATAAAATTTATTTCTATGCATACGTTCAATGTAAAGCATCGGGAATACATGGAAAAATGTAAAGGCAAAATTATTCCCAACATTCCTTCATCAGAACAACAAGAATTTCTGTTCAAACGTTTCACCGATTTTGCTGCTTCTAAGCTCAGTGCAAAATATAATTTGTTTCAGAGAGACCTCCGAAAATTTCAGATCATCAACAATGATGGAGCGACTAATGTTTCCAAAACGGATTCTGACTCCAGATATACCATTATACAGGATCGCAAATGTTCTTGTGAATTTTTCTGCCATTTTGAGTTGCCTTGTCGTCACATTATGGCTGTTAGAAATTCGGAAAATTTAGAAATATCTGATTTGAACCTTAGTTCACAACGTTTCCAACGGTTTAAATTCGTTACGTCTGTTCCTGATAACTTCAGTCATGATCCATTGTTGGAAAAAATTCCCGAAAATTCTATCACAATAGATAGTTCAAAAAATATAATTTTGTCTGTAAATGAAAAATACAACAAAATGTTGAAACTAGCCCAGTGAGTTTGTGACGCCTGCAGCAAATTAAGTTTCACAGAATTTGAAAAACAATATGAACAGTTAAAAAAATCTTTCAATAGCCTGAATACATCTGAGCCTATGTCGATGGTTATTTCAAAAACTGATGAACTGGTGGAAAAAAGCCTCGATTTGGAAACAGCAAATGCTGAAACTGATGTTAGCATGTCGAAAACTGGAAGCATCGTGAGCGATCTTTTACCATCAGTGTCAAACCACAATGTTGAGACGAGATCTGATGATTTTAGTGACGCTTCCGAGTTCAAAAATGATCAAGACTCACCAGATCAGTTACTTTCTTTTAGAAAACAGCGTAAGATCATAGGTAATGTAAAGGGTTTTACGGAGAGGCAATGGTGTTTTCGGATTTGATCCGACTATTTTTCAACAGCGATTATCCATCTCCACCAACCCAACGTTTGAAAAAAACAAAATAGCCGTTTTGTGCAAATTATGAAGTTCAATGGCTTGTACATAACAATCCATCCTGAAAATCATCGAAAAATTAAGCTATATTGTGCACAAAAGTTTCCTTATATATTGATATCGACCAGTTTATCATGTAAATCGAATGGATTTCAATAAGTTTGTACACAGATTAGGATAATTATTAAAATATAAACTGTATGCAATGTGCCAGACTGAATAGGTAACAGCTGACAAATATGCAATCTGATCCGCAAGATGTAAATATCAATAAAAAATAAGTGAGATGAGATATACTGTACTTTTCGTACGGCCAATATAGTAGGTCATATAGCAGGCACTATTAACAGTATACTGCAAATATAAAATATTATATTCGCCGTATCCGGCTAATAGACACTGCCGTTAATTTTAAGCATGGATTTCTGTGACTAGTGAGTAGACATTCATTTTTCCTTTAAAATGTTTCTTAGGCTCAGGCTTAGGGTATAGCAGCGAGGCTCATACCTGTAAGACCTCCGACCAGTTGGGGGGGGGGGTAGAAAAAAGTCGAAATTTTTCCCAATTTTTTCCAAACTGGGGGGGGGGGGTTAGATGATGTTAGATACATGGTTGGCCAAGTTAGGGGGTAGGTCCCCCCAAGTACAGGTATGGCGAGGCATTTTCAAACGAAGTTGTTACTTAAAATACAGTATCAAGGGTCTAAAACTTAAAAACAAAAAATTGATGAAAAAATGAAGATTATAAAATCGCGATATCTCGGGTAGTTTCACGATTTGGGTGAAAAGAATAACATATTCGTAATCAAAAGCATCGAATTACCCTTATGACACGGAAAAATGAAAAAAAATTTTCGGTACCACCTAAACTGCAGAAGTACCTTTTTTTGTATGATTCCTGTGCGCGGTTAGAAAAGGTCATTCTAGCTAATGCTTATAGCTTTTGATTATCAATATATTTTGGATAAATGTGTGATCCTGTGTCGTTTTATGAGAATTTGACGAAAAGCAAGATTTTTCTCGGTTATTATCCCAAAGTCTCTTTGCAGTCTTTAAAAAGATTTTCTCATTTGCGTTTCTAAAATATTTTGAATTCAAGTGGGAATTCTCGCTGGTCGAAGAATCAAAATTCTTGATTGCTTTCCTAAATTTTGAATTGTAGTCCGCTCAACTGAAAATTAATCGAATTCACTGATTTTTTTCAGCACATTCTACTGCAACTGACAATGACCGATCATGATCTTTTCACCATTTGATTAGCAGATGAGGTCCAACATTTCACCTTCATTTTGAATCTTATATGTCTGGAGCCAGTAATTTACCAATCACAATTATTTATCAAACGCGATTGTTTCCACATGATCTATACAACATAAAAAAGTGCGATAGGTATTTTACTTCGGACTTGAATATCTCCGGCCCTTAGCTCTGAAACAAAAATTTTAGATTATCATATTCTATAGCGTTGGAAATCGAATATTTTTAATATCTTTTTCCTGCATGAAGGATCTATTTTTTCAGTGAATTCAATGTGTTTTCAGTGGGGCAAACTAAAATTCGAAAATTAGGCAAGCAACAATGAATCTGAATGGCTTCTTCAGATAGCAAAAACCTCTGCCATGCTGATGATGTTTTAACCATTTTCCAAATGCAAAAAGTTATGTTCACCAAAGCCAAAAATTCTAAAGCGCCGCAAAATTATTGTGTAAAAATAATCTAGAAAAATCTTGATTTTTGTCAAATACGTGGAAAAAAACAATACAAGGTCAAATATTAGTCCATAACCTGTTGGTTTCTGAAAGCTATAAGCATAAGCTTAGATGACATTTTCTTACCGTGCAACAGAAATGATGCCAAGAATCATAAATGAATTGAAATCCAGCGCGAAGCGCCAGAAAATTTTCGGTATTTTTAATTTCAAAATGCATAAAAATGCATCTCCGCACAGGAAGCCCTATAGCCTAATCAAAAAGGGTGTTTAGGCTCTCATTTTTACAAGCCAATTTGGCTTGTGCCCCTAAATTTTTAGGAGCCAATCAGAATTTTTAGGAGCCATGGCTCCAAATTAGCCTAAAAAATCCTGATACTAAGTCTCGCGGCAAACTATTCCGTAATTCGATATAGCGATTTGAGAAGTCAAACTTGGCAACGTTTAATCACGATATGTTTAAAATTAATTTTATTCATTGATTTTCCGAGTATTCTTTTTATTCAGCGTGAGAAAGTTGGCTAGGTTTAAACCAGAGGTCCCTTTAATTATCTGGAACATCATAAATAGAGAAAAATGTAAGCGGCGTAATTCAAGACGTTGAAGATTGAGTCGAGAGAGATGCTGGTCATAAAATAAACCACTATTGAAACCAAAAATTTTACGGGTAAATCTTCTTTGAACGTTTTCAAGAGTATCTATATCAGAAACATAAAATGGATTCCAGACTGTAGAACAGTATTCAAAAATTGGTCGAACGTAGGTCTTGAATGCTCGAGAAAGGAGAGATTTATCCCTAGAGAAAAAAGATTTGAGGATTAGATTAGCTCTAGCGTGTGCTTTTCTAGATATATCATTTTAGTGATCTTTGAACTGTAAATTTTTAGAAATTAACACTCCAAGATCTCTAACATAAATTACATTGACAAGTAAGTTTTGGTCTACTAAAATATAATTATTATTTTAGGATTATGATTTCTCAAATACAAAACACAACATTTTTCTACTGAGATCCCCAGCTGCCAAGATTGAGACCAAACTGAAATTGTGTCTAAGTCTTCTTGTAAACTTTTAGAATTTGAAGAAAGACTAAAGAGTTTTACGTCATCAGCAAAAAGAATACGATCGCATAGATCGTTTATAAATAATAAGAATAAGGTTGGTCCAAGAGCGCTACCTTGTGGAACTCCACTAGTAACGGGTATCGAGGCGCAGAGTCATACCTGTACTTGGGGGGGGGACCCCCCCCCAACTTGGCCAACCCTGTACCCAAAATCATTTACTGCCCCCCCCCCCCAGTTTGGAAAAAATTAAAAAGATTTGCAAAAAAGTGTATGTTTTTTGGCCTTTTTTGGGAAAAATTTCGACTTTTTTCTACTCTACCCCCCAAAATTTCGGATTTACCCCCCCCCCCTCCCAACTGGTCGGAGGTCTTACAGGTATGCGCGCAGTGTGTTATTAATTCGTACTTGTTGCTTTTTGTTCGAAAGAAACGCGAATATCCATATATGAACTGAACCAGTAATTCCATATTTCCTAAGTTTATGCATTAATTTAGCGTGGGAGACAGTATCAAAGGCTTTGCTAAAGTCAGTATATGCAACATCCATAGATTGTCCCTTATCTAGTAACCTAAACCGAGTATTTTTACACTGAAGTAGCTGAGTTTCATAAGATTTAAACTTCATAAGACCATAAATCGTAATTTCTAGAAATTTATCATTCGAAAAATAAAAATATACTTACGAAAGCTTTCATCACTTATGTTGGACCTATATTAGAATATGCCACAGTAGTTCTATGAAGCTTTTGAACTCAATTCATGTTAAGAAAGGAACAAACGATTCAAAAAGTTTAGAAAGTTGACGTGTTGATCTTTCTCAAATAATCTATGAAGGAAAAAATGCGGATATCGTCATTAAATATATATATATAATATTCAAGATTGCCAATTAAATATGAACGTTCAAGATTATGAAAACTATTAAAAATTAATTGGTAAGTAAAGCTAGACATGCTAAAAGCCGCGCTTGAGCTTGGTAATAAATAATAATGATTATTAATGTTATAACTGGTGCTAAGCGGCAGAAAATTTTGACATTTGGACTTCCTAAAATGTACCAAAATGCATCTTTTCAATATGAAAACCCCAAATTTTCCTTCCACATTTGTGGAAAGATCTCAAAAAATTTTTCCACATTTCAGATTTTTTTTCCACATTATAGTGCAAATGTGGAGAAAAACAGTGCCCCGGAAAAATTTTTAGGCATTGACGTTCTGTGAGACGTGTTGACGTGCTTGTCATACTTCGCCGCGCGGTACCGTGCGGTGCCGTACGGCGCCGCTTTTTTACTTTTGGATTTTGCTCTTCTCAAAAAATGTGTATTGGTTTAGTTGAAACCTGATAGGGCGCCGCGCGGCGTCGCAAAAATTACAAAAACCTATTCATACTTCAATGGCGGCACCGCGCGGCGCCGGCCGGCGCCGCTTTTCAGTATGAATGGAACAACCGGCGCCGCGCTTTACCGGCCGGCGCCGCACGGTGAAGTATGACAGGGCCTTAAGGAAGCTTGTTCCAAATTTGTAGAACCCGAAGCGTAAAAAAAATTTTACGAATATCTATTTTACATTTTGGAATTGAAAGTTTATATTCGTGAGAATGTCTTGTTTTGTAACATTTGAGAAAGAAAATAATGTTTCAGTTGGCATATCTATGAAACCATGAATAATTTTGTACACATGGCATAAACCTTGTACACATGGCATAAATATTGAAGATTACCATACACGTTACATAGGATTTTTAAAAAAGGGGGGGGCGAATTTTCCAAATATTTTTTATAATTTACTGAATAAAAAGAAAATCGATTTTTCAGTAAAGACGACTTATTTTCAGTTAGTTTATGTGCGCTTGGATTAGTGGTTAAACTCTATGTTTGACGAAAAATAAATATTAATTTTATTTAGATTGTTATGTATACGTACATACAATGATATTGCTGAAAATTTTATTCTAAAATTTATAAGTTTAATCTACGACATTTATAATATCAGTTTAATCGTATACGGCGTGGATTTCGGGCAAACAAATTGATATTTTCTGCATCTGCCACTGCTGAACGACTGAAGTGACCTGACCGCTTCGCTGCATAAAATACCAAAATATGTATTTCAGCTTGGATTTATCAAAGTTCAATGTGTTTTAGTGATTTTTTTATCCTAAAATTAATGCAGCTTCATCTCGGTGGGGAAAAATTTTTCAGGGTCTTTCCCCATTTAGGAAAAAAGTTTTGGGAAAACAGGCTGCTTCCTATAAAATATAATCTATAGTTTATCATGAATCATAGTTGTTAGCGAACTGTCATAATGAACCAATATAATTAGAAAAATAGAATTCACAATCAAAAAAATTGAAATTTAGAAAAAAACAAATTGATTCGACTGAAAGTACACTGAAAATCATAATTTAGCCGAGCCAACTTGAATTCGGCAATGATGATTTACATTTAAAATACACTGAAAAAATGTAAAAAAATTTAGGAGTGGAATTCCCCCCTTCCCCTTCTAAATACGGACCTAAATACAATTCTAAATACCTGATGGTGTTTTAAACATTTGCCGAATGCAAAAATTTTTTTTTGCAAAATTCAAAAATTTGTGAAAACGGCAGACAAATTTTGTGATAAAATCGAAAAAATCTTGAGTTTCTTCAAGTATTTAGGCGCAATATCACAGATTAACTGATTAATTTACGAGATGAGACATTTAAAT
Source organism: Romanomermis culicivorax (assembly GCA_963922205.1). Classification (NCBI taxonomy): domain Eukaryota; kingdom Metazoa; phylum Nematoda; class Enoplea; order Mermithida; family Mermithidae; genus Romanomermis; species Romanomermis culicivorax. The sequence continues at coordinate 1,756,036 of CAWUHX010000017.1, read as the reverse complement.
GGTAACAATCATTGAATTACTAACTAGTAAGTAAAGTAGATATGCTTGCTGTCGTGATTGAACTGGATTGGATTATAGCAGACAATGATCAAATTAATTAAATTAATTTAAATAACTATAGAATTGTTCAAGAATTTCATATTTTGATTCACCTTTAGACTACAGATATCTTTCTAACAACGATATAATAACTGGCGAAAATTAAGTCGAAAATTGTGTAAATTTTTGGTTGAAACATTGTACAAACAATCTCGACTTTTTTATTTCAATCAATTAAATGCAAAAATTAAGGATATCTGTTTCAAATCATACTCCGACTGAATGAACAGAAAAAATTCAAAATTTCCATTAATTTATCAGTCGTTGACAACCTACAAAGTTTGCTGCGACGATACCAATACACTATTCGAAGGGCATTCGTTCGCGTTCGGGTAAACTAACAAGTAGGTATTACATTCATTGATACGGCACGAAGCGCCTGAAAAAAATTGAATATTTTTGTGAAAATCTTTTGGAAAAATTTTGGGCCGATTGGCAGAAATGTTAAAAAAGTTTTGTACCATTCCAAATTTTTTTATGCCAAAAACCATGTTTTGGCACACTCAAAAAACAGTGGTAGGCCAACCTCAGCCTAATTAATGGCGCTGCATTCGAAAATTTCAGTTTCTGTCTTCATGACTTGAGACCAATGATGATGAATGATTCTGTATTTTCAATCCGTGAAGTACAACTGAATTCCATGTCATGATGTTTCCTTATTCCTTCTTGAAAGGATTGACATTTTTCATAAATGATCGATGCAGTGAGGTCGCAGGCAAACTTATATTCAAAATTATGGGAGGCTCGTTAACTCTATTCAATAAATTTTTACTTCATGATACAGAGTCCTTCATGATCACTTTTTAATCGTCTGAAAATGATCCACATTGATTTCCTGATATCTAGTAAGACTGCATTTACCGAAACTCTGACCGCTACATCAATCATTTCAATATGAATAGAGTGTAGCTAGCATCAATTTGAATAGTCAAAAAAATTTATAGATTTTTTTACTTTCATTCTGACAAATTTTCTGGCTTAGGCTTAGGTTTGTGCTCAGTGTTTCTTTGTGCCACAAACATTGTTTTAGGCATAAAAAAATTAGAATGGAAAAAATTGCGCAAAATTTGCAATAGCACAATTTTTTTGACAGCTCTAAGGTCAAACGTCCTTAATTTTTAATCGTTTTAGGGACGGAAAACTCAAAATTTTTTTGGCATTCTGTGCCGGAGTCAATGAACATAACAATTAGATATAGAGTATTATTTGGCCCACAAGTTTTCGTTGAAGTGTATGCTTGTATTATAATAGCAAGCTCGTATGTTGCCAATGATTGATGAATAAATAGAAATTCCGAACTTTTTAGGGTTATCAAGTGGGACTGACAGTAGAGATTCGTTTTTGTTGTTAAATTCACAGAGAAAAATTTACGCAATTTTCGACTTCATTTTCCTCAGAAGCACTGTTCCCCCCACCAACTTTTTCTCACAATGGAAGATAGGCCAAATTTTTCTCCTTATTTTCTCTAGCACTAGATGCATGTCTCAGCTTTTTTAAAGTTTATTATAAGATTCTTACATGTTTATTAGGGGTCCGACCAGTTGGGTACGTGAAAAGTCATTTCTAAGTGGAGGGCAGACGTTCAGATGGTCGAAAATCTAGATTGAGATAAAACCCTACATGGTACGGGTAGTACTTTTCTCATTCCAGTCCGTGACCTTTTTTGCTCGCTGTATGAGGTTGGAGGAGGGTCGTGTATACTTCTGTGGCTCCCTGGATACAGTAAGTGTACGGCAAAGTACGAAGTATTAATGACTTATTCTCCACCTTGACCCATTTCACATCCTCACCTTATAAGACGAACCAAAATTGTTCTGGTGCATCCAATGATCAACATTGTCCCCTTTTTGAACATGTTTTCGAAAAGATGCCCAAATGGGTTCGAAAGAAAACAGGAAGAATTAAAACATAGACTCCTGCGCAAGGCACCAGAAAACGTTAATCTCGACAAAATATTTCTCTACTGTCTACAAACATACCACTAAAATCTTCGTACGAAGCCAAAAATGCTCGTAGAGCTATCGATTTTCATTCATCAAAATCATTCATATAGCATATACATTTTCAAACCTGTAGACACCGTAAACATATATTTCTTATAATGAACACACCTAAGAGTAGCCAATAACGGTTCTTCTAAAAGTTTCAACATACTCATTACCATCAAATTGGCTTACCTATTACGACACATCTCAAAATTTTGTGTAGCAGTAAGTCATTTTTGTCCCATTTCACTCCAACATTCAGTCTTTCTTGCCGGGGTGGTAAATGAATTTCCGATTCTGAGACTGGGGTACGTCCCTGACCCCCTATGGGGCGCTCTGGGATGGGGAGAAGTTTGGGGGGGGGGTCAGCAAAGGCTCGAAAATTTCGTTTTTTGGCCAAAAAATTGACCCAACGCGTCCCTGATCAATGAAATTTTGTTTTAAAAGTGATGCAGAGCAACGTTTCCGTATTTGACCATTTTTTCTGACTTTTTTCAGAAGAAAAGTCATTTACATTAGGTATTCTTCCTCGATTTTCGGCCGTCATGGGGGAGAAGGCGATAGCATAAACCTGAATTTCTCAGTAGTACATAGATTCCTTTCAACTAGACCGAAAATAAATCATGTGAGTCCTAATTCTGATGCAAATTGTAAATTTTGTTTGTCAGAAAGTGCGGAAAGAGAAGATGTTAATCATATTTCCTTTCTTTGTCCTAGAGTCACTGAACTACGGATTCAAGTGGCACAGATCCCTAGTAAACTGGACAAAAAGTTGAAATTTGTTATACCTGGTGATCTTTTTTAGGGTAAAGGTAAGTCAGCAGAGATAAAATAAATTGTTGCCAATTTGAATTTACTCACAGAGGATATGACAATCGAGAATGTATTATGAGAAAAAATTTTAATGAAGAATTGATTGAGAATTTATAGAAAGATTTTCTTTTTTTAGTTGTATATTCGAGATTATCACAAATTTTGAGATATAATTTTTTTGAGTCATTCCTTTTGAAAAACAAGGTCCAGTATTTTTTTGCACTGTGCAAAAATTTTTCTGCTCGTGCAAAACTTTTTCTTCAGATTTTTTGCACCGTGCAAAAATGTTTATCGAATGTGGGAAAAAATTTAGGGTTTCCATTTAGAAAAGATTCATTTTGGTGCATTTTAGTTGGTCCAAATGTCGAAATTTTCCGAAGCTTCGCACCTCTTATATATAACTTAAATAATCATTATTATTTATTATCAAGCTCAGGCGCGGCTTTTGGCATGTCTACTTTCACTTAATAATAATTTTCAATAGTTTTCATCATCAAACGTGTTATTTCATGTTTAATTGGCGATCTTCGATATTATATCTTTATATTTAATGAACATCCGCATTTTTTCCTTCATACATTTTTTGAGAAAGATCAACACGTCAACTTTCTAAACATTTTGAAGCGTTTGTTCCTTTCTTAACACAAATTGAATTCAAAAGCTTCATGGAAGTATTTTTGAAAATTTTTCTACGCTTCTGACTCATTGCTTTTCGGCCAAATTTATAGGTTACGAACAAATTATTGGTTTTAAAATTTTCAAATCATAAAATTTCTAGAAATTACGATTTATGAACACAAAATTCAAATCTAATTTTTGAGATTTTTTTCCAAAAAATTTTCCACATGTGGAAAAAAATTCGACCTCTTTATTTGTGCAAAAAAAAATTTTATTTATAGTACAAAAAACTTTTGGTGTGCAAAACTTTTTTGGTAATTTTTTTGCACCGTGCAAAACAGTTCGTGCAAAAAAAAACACTGACAAGGTCTGTAAAAAATTCGTTATAAGTGGTATTAGTTATACATAGCATTAAACTTTTAATGATTATAGCTCCATTTTTCTTCATTTATTTTTTTCCATTTGTCATAATTTAATCCACGTATGCATTTTTAGATAATGAGCAAGTCGTGTTTTTGAACACCAAAAATAATTGCGTAGAAGATATTTTGAGACATGCCTTACTGGAATATGTCCGTCATCCACCCTCCCCCGATTTGCTATCTTATTTATTTTTTTCGTGTTTTTACTCTATTTTCAGGGAGGAAGGAAGTACTTTCAGGATACCCGTCATATTGTAATTGTAAAATGTTGGGGTTACTGGCCTCAAAAATTGCCCAATGAGTATAATTTACTTCTCTGAAAAGCGCTCATTGAAAGCATCACCTAATTGTTCACGTTTAAAGATCGTTCTAGGCAAAAAAATTAAAGCTTGAACAGTGGATTAAGTGTTGAACAAATCAGTGTTTTTTTCACGACCCTTTTTTGTACCGTGCAAAAAAATTGTCAAAAGCATTTTGCACGCCAAAAGTTCTTTTTGTACTACTACATCAAAATTTATCTGCATTATCATAAATATAAATATCGTGACCAGAAATGCCCACACTTGAATTTTTGGGCAATAGATGTTTTTTGCTGCAGTTTTTTGTTGATTTTTTGATGTTATTAATTTTGATATACCCATAATCTCTGACCTAGAACTGAAAAATGTTTGTTTTTTCCACATGTTTGGTAAATTAATGTTTGCAGACGCATGAAAATGTTCACACTAACTCAAAAATTATGTGGCCATTTTTGAGTAAAAAAATTGACTTTGTAAGAAGGGTGAAAGAAATTTTCACCTCTTCCGCCTAATGGCGGAAATATCATCATCGATCATTGATTGCAGAGCAATTAGCTGAAAAAATGCATTTTCCAACATTATAGAAGCCAAAAATTAAATTTTTTCGGCGCTAGGCGCCGAACATGTTCGTCTTCCCAGTCTTTTCATTGTTTTTCTCCAAAATCCATGAAATTTAGTTCAATAGTCTAAAACTGGCGCTAATTGAATGTAAATGTAACAAAACTAGCTTTTATTTGTTCATTTGAAGGTAAGCTGTCATTTTTAGAGTGGGCAACCAAAAATTTCTCTGTGCAACCAAATTTTTCCAAATTCAAAAAACTTTTTTTTTTTTTGAACACACACCAAATTTGTAACCAAATTTTTCCTTTCAATTTCCTCAGTGCCACCAAAAGCCTGACGACCCTTTTGATTGGGGTTTCCTGCTGGAAGTCATTTTTATGTGTTTTGTGATAAGATTGGAAATTGTTATGAGGAGTCCTTATGGCAATCGCCAATCACATGTACTTTATGCTTATAGTTTTTAAATATCAACATCTTATGGATAAATGTTTGATCTTGTAATTTTTCTGACGTATTTGAAGGAAATCGAGATTTTTTCCATTATTTTGAAAAAAATCTTTTAAAATTTTTAATTTGTAAAAAATAACTTTTTGCATTTAGCAAATGATCAAAACAACAGCATAGGACAAGTACATGTAAGTTCTTTCTGGCTAAAAATTTCAAATTCTGGGTTGTTTGCCTAATTTTTGAATTCTGGTTGCGTGTTTTCAACATAATTTTTGCACTTTTCCCGACTAAAAAATCATTTAATCCACCGATAAGCTAGATGTTTTATTCAGCAAAAGATGTTGAAAAAATTCATTTTCCAGCATTCTAGAATCTCAAGGTCCAAAAATTTTCCGGTGCTGGAATTAACGACATGCACGCCGACCGCTGAATTTTTTCCTAATTTCACTTTTTATGATTTAGATAACTTAAAAACAATGTCTTTTGATGTCTTATTATGATAATCTGACATAGAACTTGTAAAATGAGATTTTTATTGATTTTTTGTTTATTACTGAGTGCAGATATACATATTAGAATTTTTAAAAAAAGTATAAATTATCAGTCGATATTTTTGAGCAAAAAAACGAAATCGTGAAAAAATTGACCTTTTTTGCCAAGTAGCTAAGAGGACCGTTTGAAAAAAAACAGTGATATCTATCTGTCACCGATGGTTGGAAAAAAATAGACTAAAAAATAAATTTTCCGTCGTCTAAGAAGCCTTAAATCGAAATTTTTGGCTCTATACACCGAATAAAGTTTAGCCGGACTCTTCGTTGTTTTTTCAAAACTCGAGAAAATCAGCTGTGAAAGTATAAAACTGACGCGAATTAAATCAAATACAAGAAAACTAGCTTTTAATCGTTTTATTGGTAGAATTATATTTATTAATTTTCGTGCAGTGTATCTGTGGAACCGATTTTCCCCTAACTTGTATATTGCAATCTGGCCTGTCCAAAAAAACTGTTTATAAAAGTCTGGAACGTGGTGATAAAGTGAAGCTGTAACCATGCATGTAACGAAGCTTCGAGGTCTGGGTGGGTAAAGTGACATTTTCCGGGTAAGGGTGTAATCCATTGCCTGAATTTTCAGCGGAAGGAAATTAAAGATGAATAGTTCAGATTTTCCGAAGTCTGAAAAACAGTTCAAAAAATAGTAATTTTTGTCACAAAAATATGTATTTATGACGCGAAGCACCGTACAAAATACATTTTCGACCATTTTTTGTTCAGAAATGATCATTTTGTACCAACAATTGATATATTTCAATTTTTCCAGGTCAAAAGGGTGAGGGTTCTTATGGCTAGCTCATTTAAGCTATTATTTTTCAATCTTGAGGCGGTTACCAGCGCCAAAAAATTAAACTCCGTCCGCACTTTTTTGATCATAATTGGTCATTTCTGGTCTAAGAAATTAAATTTATTTTTTGGATTTGCTCTAATAATAATGAGGTTTGAACACCTGCTCCAATTTTCTTGAGTTCAGGTATCCTGTCACTGTCAGCCCATGCTAGGGGTGACGTCTACCATGGTGTGTCCTGATCACTCCCTTGCTTGGGTATTCATTAATGACCAAATTTCAGCTCACCAGCCAGGTTTTTGAGAAGAAAATATTTGTTTTTGTTTAATAAAAGCGAGACAGTAACATTTTTTATTATTTAGAGCTAAAATAGGCAGCCAAAAATTAAGAAATCCTACAGTTAACCGAAAAATGGAATCTGTGTGCCTGTGACAGCTTCTCACTTTGCCCAGCGCAGTAAATAGACTAATCGTTTCTAAGTCCTGGTTTTCTATTGTCGCGTAGATTCAAGTAGCATCCAGTATGTTTTACCACATTTGTTTGGAGCACGACATTTTGTTACATCCGCGCTATTTCGGCCCGAATCTATTGGAGGTGGTAAAACAAAAATTATTCAGCGAGGTCGAAGGCACGTGCACCGGTAAGCACGGTTTCGTCATTGCCGTCACTACGATTGACAATATCGGCGCCGGTATCATTCAGTCGGACAGGGGATTCGTTAGTTATCCCGTCAAATACAAAGCTATCGTTTTTCGACCATTTAAAGGCGAAGTTGTTGACGCGATTGTAACACAAGTAAGGAATGCAAAATATTTTTAATACATTTCTAGAAACAAATTATTTTCCTCTCAGTTTTACGTTTTGTATTAACCTGTACAGAAATTTGTAATGTTTTTATAATTTGTATTAGCTCAATACTTAATCTTTGATTTATTCTTCCAGGTCAACAAAGTTGGTCTATTTTGCGAAGTCGGTCCATTAACCTGTTTCGTCAGTAAGCATTGCATACCACCCGATATGGAATTTGACCCGAACAGTAACCCAATTTGCTATAAAACAAAAGACGAATCGGTCGTCATTCGCGAAGAAGACGAAATTCGAGTCAAAATTATCGGTACCCGGGTTGACGCTTCGGATATTTTTGCCATTGGCAGCCTAATGGACGATTATTTAGGGTTGGTAGGGGCGGAGTGAATCTATTCGTTCAAAAACGTTGTGTAAAATATTTTGTTAAAAATAAAATTTTTGCGTACTGAACATTTTTTCAGTAAGATAAACTATTGTCGATAAAAATATTTTCTGTACGGTATTGCTGTTGAAATGATGAATTAACTTTTTGTTTTAAGTGAACTCAGCGAGTAGATACATTGGCTGTTGGAAGCTCATCGAGTTGATGCAGTTAGCGGAATTTGCTTACAGTAAGCTGAAGCCGAAAAGTACATTGGCTGTTGACTAATGCATGTGTGTTATTCTTTCAAACATATCTTTCAATGTTTTTAGATGACTTGTTCTTGCGTTGATGAAATTCGATTTCGTCTACTTCTGAATAAATGCAAACAAAGACTTATCGATAGAACGTCCAACGATCTATGGCGTGTAGATCAGGTTAACTATTTGTACTTGCTATATTTAACACGCGTTCCAATTTATTATTCTCCGTTCAGTATGTACAGTACTTAACCGAGCTACTGAAGATTTTGAAATCGAAACATTCTGGGTAATAAAAGCAGAAAGCTTATACCGGAGTTTGATTATATAACAATGTTTCGTCAGAAAAATTAATAACGATTTATTGATTCAATATGAGGAAGACGTCAATTTCCTACGGGATATGATCAACAGCGAGAAAAAAGTAACTCAACGTATTAGAGAACAGATTAACTCAGAAAGTATCGTATCTATCTATCTCATGAAGTATTGTTATTCATAATTTCAAACTAGCCTCCTAGTTCAAAGAAATCCGTATGCATATGATAAGCTTGCACCGTATACCAAAATTTTATTTTATCAGGCTACAGCCAATTTTAAAGCGACAGCGTACAAAGACGGTTTATTATTTGCATAAGCATCTTCTTGCGTTCCAAGACTCACTTGGAAAGAAGCACTATACTCTAGCATTAGGAAAATAAACTTTGGCAGAAAACGAGATTCACTTGCATGACATTTGCCATGCGCGAAGGCAAGACGAAAACATTTCATAGAATCATTTTTTTAGTCCGATTTTTCATGTCTATCAATCAGATTAGCATGAGAACAGCAATCACTTGCTATAAATGTATTACGTAATCAGACATGCACGGCAAGAATTTTCCAGGGGAGAAGGATCCTTAGACTTTTTATCCAGAGGGATAGGGAGTGAGCGAACAAAAAAAAGTTCTGCAAGCTTGTTTTTGATACATAATATGCACAAAAATTATCAAAAAGAACTGTTTTGGAAAAAGTTCAAGAGGGTGTTTGACGATTGTTTTGGGCCAGGTGATGGTTGGTCAGGGTCTCGGGTAACGGGGTTAACCCCCTACCTCCTATGTGCATGTATGTGCTTAATACGTATTATATAGAGATTTATCGGGCACCCTGACCCGAAATTACCCGACCATTTTGTTCTACCCTGACCCAATGTTTTTAAAATTTTGGGACTGGACCCGATAATCCTTAAATTTTTTACTTGAACCCAAAGAAACTGTTACAATTTTGATTCGGGTCTGATATATAACATACTATGTTAAAGAACGTGATGACACAACAATTAACTATTGAAATATGAAAAGTAACAAATCAACACTTAATTGCTTAGATCTTCGTGAGACTGACTTGATTTAAAACATACTGTATTTGGAAAATCTTATCTAATTTTATACTTTTTACGTTATACACTTTTTAACGTGTCCAAAAAGAGGTGGATACGCCGAAAAATAATTTGGACTTTTTTCTGGACACCTTCCCATAGGATGGGGCAGAATTTTTCCATCATTTTTGTAGGCACTAATGTCCAACATAATGTGTTAAAATTTTAATCCGATTATTGTACTATTTTGGGAGTTGTAGCGATTGGCACACACTGCACTGTCATCCAAATATCTTTTTGAATCCGAATAAATCCGCCACGAATAAAACTGAGAAAACAGTATTCGTGCATATAATAAATTAGAAGAAAAAATGTGGCTTGAGTCTTAGTAAATTTTCATTTATCTAGCTTTGATAATTGCCGAACGACTTGATTCGAATGAAAGGTCAAAAAAAAATTTTCAGGAACGAAGTCATTCCTTGACGTTTATTTACAGACAAACGCAAGAGTTGTTCCAACGCACTTTGTTGTATTTGAAGGCGCTACAATAGATTATTATTCCATTTATCTTCATCTGGCTAACTTCAAGTGGTGTGAAACGGGTAGCCTTCAACTGTTAAAAAATTCCTCACATCTTATAACATAGGCCGGAGTCAGACGCATGTCATTTACTTTGTAACGTTATTGGCAGCTTGGGCTTTTTCAATTGAAATACTGAACAAAAAGAATTTCTGTTGCATCTTTTCTGAGACACTCTGTTGCACAATCATGGCGAACAGATCGATTTGCACATTGTGCCAGTGGTTCGATCCACATCTTTTCTTTTTATTCGTCCAATCTGGAAGTTTTTAATATTTCCTGCATCCCGTTGATGATGAATTTTCCGCATTATTCCGACTTCATTTTTGACACTTTGAAATGGCATAAAAAGTGTAAAGTAAGATATCAGAAAATATTTTTTCATACTTAGTGAACATTTGGATATTTATATTTCTAAACATTTAAACAGACTTGAAAACGCCAAAAAATGTAACATTTCTAACTTTTGGAGTACTGTAGGTATGCGAATTTTTACTTCTGTGCCGAATGAATGCTGTCACAATACTCAGCATGTATAACCGCTCAAAAAATCTCACTTTCAGATATTATTAATTTCCAACCTATTATAGGTTGATAAAATAGTAAGTTAAATCTCTCAGAAATCGTGTTTTAATGATGTCACACAGATTAGCGTGTGGAAAAGTATAATGGACCCGCAGCCAAAATGAGACCCGATGTTACCCGTCTATTTTGCTGAACCCGGACCCGGTATTCTCAAAACTTTGGACCCGAACCGATATTCTCAAAATTTTGGACCCGGCCCGGAACCCGAATTCGATATTCTTAAAATTTTAGACCCGGACCTGATGTTTTCAAAATATGCTAATTGATACATTTCTAATATTATGCTAATAATTATAGTGAATTTTTAATTTTATGAACTTTGTCAATTCCAGTACGACCCGTTGACATTCGGAAAGATCTTGTATGAACTTTATAGTCAGTCAAGAAGATCGGTAATTCAGAAACCAGTATTTCATGCATTTATATCCTCAAAAATACTTCAAAAATGTCATACTCTCATCTAGTTTTAGCCATAATTCTGTTGTTTTTTTGAGTGTAGGAAACGACGGACGAAAAACTTACTGCCACGAGCAGTGTTGTCGTTCCTAGGCACATTTCGACGGCGACTTCGGCGGTTCTGAGTGACGATCTTAGTTTGCGAAACGTCAAACTACAAAAGACAGTGCAATTTGCTCAAGATTTAAGGCGAGAACTTCTCGGCGAAGACGAAGAAGATTTTATCGGTATGTCCTGTACGATGGAACGATATGAATTTTATAGAGTACATTAATTTATTTGAAAACCGCAGTTTTGAATTTAAATTCTTATTTCAATCACTTTTTATAACACCTCTTTGTTTTCGGACAATTTTTCGAATTTCTCTGCAGAAGATAGCGACACTTCCTCTGGTCTCCGACTAAGAAAACCGGGCGACGTTCTAGAAACTAATAATGCCGATATAGACGCCGTTTTGAAACATCATCATCAAGTTCAAGAACAACTAGCCGAGCAATTTCTTGACATGACCATGCATTTGAAACATAACATAACCGCCGCTGGTCAAGTTGTTCGTGATGATAATAAGGTAAAAGATAAGAATGCTTGCACATACATTAACTGACAAATCTGGTTTTGAATATTGAAAATACGTCTCTGATGCACGGTCACCAACAACCGGAACATTATATACTTGACCGGTGGCTCGTCGTAGGCATACCTGAGCAATGCCGAGCCACCCGAGCTACGGGATAGCTACTGCCGGTGACTCGTCAAAATCAACGTATTGGGAAAATAAATTTCAAGATCGAGGAATGTAATGAAGAAACTTGAAGGGAAACAGAGCTAGCAGAATAGAGAATCAAAAATCACTGTTTCTTAGCACGAGACCTTTAGCCAAATGGCCAAAGTCAGCAAAAAATTTTTACTCTCCGGCTGAAATTTGTAGTCAAAGCGCGTAAAAATATTTAAATATTTTTAGCCAATTGTTTAAAAGAAATCTAAAATTTTTAGCCAAAATAAGTCATTTGGCTAGAAAAACACTGCCAAGAAACATCTTAAAAACTTCCTTTTATTACGATGTCCAGTTACTGAGAGCTACAGTAATGCATTGAGATTTATTGTTCTGATCGAAGAACAGCTAAAATATTACTCTTATAAGGAATGATTTGTTCATCTCTTTTTACATGCTGAAATTAGAACGAATTTCAGAAAATTTCCTTCTCTTTGGTTTCAAGAATTTTTTGTGTGAGTAACAGTGCAATGCAAAAATGCCCTTCAGAACAAGAATAACAATATTAATTGCGGCGGCATTACAAAAGGGAAAACAAAAAACATTAGTAACGCATCTGAGAAAAGTCAATAGTGAGCACTTTACAAATTAATCAGGAACTGTAAATGTCATCTCAGAATTTCATATTTTACAGTGCATGATCAAAAAGGTCAGTGCATTTACATTTGTCCAAAATTAAAATTTTCTTATTAGGCTTTAAACACCCATTATCACCCTACTATCAATACCCCATCCCTGGCCAATTGAAATTCTGCTTACATTTAGCCACTAACCTTAAAGGGCATCATGTTGTAGAATGTGGATACTTTACATTATTCACCTGTAAAGATTTTAACATCATCAGAAAAGATTACTATTTTAACATTAGTGTTGTCTTTCATAAATCAAAAATGTCAGTTACGTAGAGTAGGAGTAAAACAGGTCCTAAAACCCTCCTTGAGATACTTATGGGTGCATCACTCAAAGCGCTAATGTCAATAAAATAAGTATTCGTAACTTTGCACACAAACATTAACTATCTTTTCTAAGCAGAAACGTGTTTTAGAACAATCTTCCTTATTTCGGAAAATATTTGGGTGCTTTACACAATTGTAGAACGAAGTTGGTGCGAAAAACAGCCATATTCGTCAAAAAGAGGCTGTCAAAAGGTTGAAAAATTACTTTAAAAAGTAGACAGCCACTGGAACGAAAAAATATGACAACTGAAATTAAATTGTCGAAAAACTAGCTCTCTGATATCAAAGAAAATCTATTTTCAGGAAAAAATTGTTGAACTTACAAATCAAGGAATCGAAAAAATGTGAAAATATTTCAAAATCAATTTAATAGGATTTTTTATTATCATGTTTGCTTTATTACGGTGTACGTGTTTACAGCTTATAATCAGTACTGGGCAATGATAGAAATTCCTGCTGGTCGAAAAATTTCAATTCTTGGTTGGTTGAGTTCTGAATTTTAGTTGCCCTTTTAAATCCAAAATTGATTTGATTTCTGTTGCTTTTGGCCAAATTTATGACCATTGGTTGATTTCTAGCTGATATTTTTAGTTTTATAATTTGTTAGCGACTTTATCTAGCTGACTGAAAACATCAGCAGCCGCTTCCACGAATATTGCTGCCCGAGACCCAGTTTAAAGCAGAAACAGTGCCAGTTTTTTGGCTTGTCAGAGACAGTCTCTTATGAGACGGCTCTGAGTTGACTCTAGAAATCCGTTCCACAAAGGTGCTCGCAAGCTTTACCCGAAAGTCAAAAAGAGAGCAAGAATTTCATCTGCGGTGTAATTTAAGTTATTTTTTAAGCTTTAGTGGCACAGTTTCTTTCCGTCGACCTTTTCCCCAAATTGGGATAAGGGTCAAAAAAAATTTCGTCTTTTTACCGAAGTCGTTTTTTCGCTTAAAGATGTTCATAAACCCTTCTTCAACTGTTTTTGAGGATTTTCTACCATTCTGACGCCTTTAGAGCTGTTAATTTATTACAATTGAAGAAAAAATTGAAATTATCCAGTTTGAAGCCTAATTAACAAGCATTTTCGAACAATATTCCAGCAGGCCATCCAAGAGCGTAATGACCTTTAAACTACATGAGAAATCGATCGTTAAGGGAACTGTGATCACAAGTAAGAGCCCGAGGAGCCACTTTTTTCACGCAAACCCTTTCGCCATTATGCGCAAGTTGTCAACATTTTTTCGCCATTTTCGCCAAATCGTATTTTTCGGCCAAAAATACTCAGCATGCTTTATTTATGATGTTTTGATTTTTTAAATATTATCATGGCTCTGCAGTCACTAATTTAAAAAAATAAGGAAAAAAGCAACTTATTTGAGTTTTAGTCGCATTATTATAATAATATATCAAAATTCATAATAGCGAAAATGCAACAAAGAAACTGAAAAAAATGCTGTCATCTCTGTGATCAATCATAGTAAAGAATTGTGGACTGTTTTTGATTTATCCTTCTTTCCGTTGCGAAGCGCCAGAAGAGTTTGCGGAGTTCTATCCTTTAGAATGCGGGAAAATGAATTTTTTGAGCGGTGTTTTTTCTGCACAGTGCGGAGCTTTTAGGCTTCGTGCAGAACTTCTTTTGGCGATTTCTGAACTTGTGCAGAATTTTTTGAGTCATGTGTTTGATCATATATAGTCTTATATAATGTGTCAGTCATTGATTCTGAACTTTTTAAATCAATTATTTTTCTTATTTTAAGACTTTAAAATGTCTAGTCAAAAAACTATAAATTCTTTCAAATTTAACATAGAATTACACATTCAATTTGCTTTTTTCCTATATTCCCTATTATTAAATTTAAAAAATTAAATTACAATTTATGAAATTACTATTATCAGAATTTCCTTTCTCCGAAAAAAACTCAAACTAAAAAACAAATTTCGGTGGAAAACCCCCTCGGTTGACAACACTGCCAATACGCGTAATAATATAGAGATAAAACAGGGGGAGTTGTAAGCCAGCCACTAGCAGGCTCACAACTTTTGGCTCTGCTTCTGCTCGCGTGAGAACTCTCTGTGGATCGTGGAACCCATTTGCCTCTGGAATGTCACTTGTAGACGTCATCTCGCAGACCCAATCTCTGACAGAGCCTGCTCTCAGAGCATCTCTCCATCAGAGACAATTTCGTGAAATCCATTTTCTATTTTTTCACTCTCCGAGAGCCAAAACGGAGCAAAAATCGTGTGACACAGTCAATTTTCGCGCGAGAGACACTTTCCTGGAACCGGCTGCAGTACATTGCTCAGGTCTTCATATTTTATGTAGGAATTATTGATTATTGCACTGAAAAAATGGAAAATTCTAGAAAAATAAACTACAAAACCTGAGAAAGCTCGGGAATTCTTTTCCGGAAAATCGCTAGACACCTATGGTCATTCTCTCATAAAATACTTCTAGAATAAAAAGCGATACAAATATAGACTGAATAAGGGCACAAATCTTTTACTGTGTAATGTTTGACAAAATTTGTAATGCTTGGTTGAAGGGCCTCATTACTTTCCAATTTCATATGACATATGATTTAGCTAAAATTAAAAACGTAAAATAGTGATACCATGTGGCCCAACTGCCATAACTGAAACGCGCGTTGATGGATATTTTGCTCAGCCGCCTAAAAATTAAGGGGTACTCTCTTTCACATTTGCCTTCGTTCCAATCTTTCTGGTCTTGATAACCACCACGCCAAACTAAAGATTTCCAGATGTAAACGTCGATCCGGAAGCATTGATGTTCTATTCGTTATATATATATATATTAGCTATGCGATAGACAAAACATTTAATGTTAAAGGTGATTTAATTCAATAATTGTATCTAACATGTGCACGACACAACATCCATTTTTCATTCCTTGGTTTTGTCGACCAAAAATCAATATGCATAATGATTAATATTGTAATTAGATCCCATGAATTTAGACTTCTGAGGCGAATTCTGGAAAATGTGATGACACACAATTTTGTTGATGAAATTAATTGCACAGAAAAAATCTGCAGAACTATCATGGATTTGTACAGCATTTCAATGTACGTTATAGAATTAAGTTTATGTAATTTGTTAAACTAAATCTGCAAATTAAACTAATGTCCGCGGGTTTGAGTTTATGTACTATGAATTAGAACAGCTCAGCGATTACTGTAGTTTTGAATTTAAGTTTTGAGGATCCAGACAATGTGTAGTGTTGGGTTCATCATTCAACAGCTTTCATAGACAGCAGAAGGGGTGATTTTTCCTGCTCTAGTTTGAATTTAAAAAAATCAAAGCTGCAATACAAATTCTTGTTTTCTCACTGTTGTTTTGTTCAGACTTTGGAAAAATCGCATGCAACTGCCGCGAAAAATTACGCGCAACTGCACCATGAAAATTTTCGCCTACAACATTACATCCAAGCATCTTGCGAATGGTGGCCTTACTTGATGTTGCTCATTGTTTGGATCGTATTTATTGGAATGGTTATATTTATGAAATTATTCTGTAAAAAGTATTAAAATTAAAGTTCCTCGAAAATGTAGCCTATGTTGCAATTAGACACTGCTTTTTCCGACGTTACGGAGTACGAGAAGGCCACTTTAAAACATCTGAAAGCAGTTGTTATCACTTGTTAGAAAAAACTCATTTCTGATAATATGGTATGAGATGACATAGTTTCCATTCATCACCAAGAGCGGTATGCAACACGTACACTTAATTTATTTTCGAATGAGCCTCGGATAGCAAAATAATTCGTAGAAATCGGTGAGCAGACTGTATCGTACCCCGAAATCTAATTTCCTCAATTTGTCCGTTCAACTGCTACTGTCAAGTCGAGAAAAAAATGGTGTCCGTATACGCAGATTGTTTTTTCATTTGCATGACCATCTTTCCGACAGCCGAAACTCACTTAGGAAAAGTAGACTATAGTCGCATAGATGAGGAGCGATCTAGATATGATGGTACTCTGGCCACAAGGCGTTGTGATATCGCATATTATACGATACGGTAGTTCAGGAATCATTTGACCATAGTATATTTGTTTTCAAATAAGCCTTGGAAAGAAAATAAATCCGTAGACCAGGCGATGACCATTCATCCTAGACGTATTTTTTCAAGTTGTAGCAATTGACTGCTACACTCCGTCTGAAAAAAGCGGCCGTAGGTTAGTTTGTTATTTAAAAGTCTGGAAAAAACGGAGTTCAGTTCTTACATGCAAATAATTCATTATGTGAATTTCCCATTCAGAAACCGTTAGAAGCAGGATGAACCATACACTTTTTGAACTACAGTCAGTAAATCTCTAAGATCACGTGTATATTCCATAAGTGTGTGTAATGGTGATAAGACATAAATTATCGTAAGCGTTGACATGAATGAGGTATCGGCGCATAATTTATCGCAAGAATTCTTCTCATTTGTATGCTGGGTATAGTCAGGTCGAGATAAACTGATAATATCCAAGATTTTAGAATGTAGAAGATAATAAATAAATTTTAGTTTGAGAATTTCTATCTGCTAAAAACTTGTAACTATAAACAATTGTAACCATAATTACCTTCATATCTACTAACGAACGTACGGGCCACACTAATAGTGTTTCAATAATTTATCAATTATCAAAAATAACGAAACGACAATAAATCCCAAAATGAAGTTACGGACGTATGAGAATTAAAATAAATTAATGTTGAAAAAGTATATCTAGGCGAAAATGCATGGCAAAAAGACAAAAGTTACACCGGAATAAGTTGAAAATGCCGAGGAAAGAAAGGAACGTTTCTCGAGAAAATCTATTTTTGAAGTTTTTTATTTCGGCTTAAAACCCATCTATTCTTTTTGGGTAAAATGTCTCGAGTGATTGCAACAATAAAAATCGAACGAATCTCTTATTTTCGATGTGCGCAAGAAAAATCTTGACGAGTTCTAGCCAGTGAAGTATATTTCACAAGAAAAATTTGCATAGTGTTACAAATACTATCTAGTTTGTAAGCTTCTAAACTAGATAAAGTTCGCAGTGGATACTTGTTGAACATGTTAAATATGTTTTGATCGGCAATTTCGATACCATTACCGCATTACTTCAAGTACAGGTCTGTTTTTTTGCGCAAAAATTATAGCTGAGCCATGTCAAAGCAACTGCCGATAATTTAGGATCTATTTGCGTTGGTCTTTTAAGGTGAACATAGTTTTGATCAGCTAAGGTCAAATATTGGTTTATTTCTCTTTATTTTGTTTTAAAAGGCTTTTTCCAAAGGCGAAACTGCATTAGAAAGTTCCCATGAATTCAAATTTTAGGCTATGGCTTAAAAATAAAGAATAATATATCGGCAAGTCCCGTTAGAATTTTTGGCAAAGTAAGATCTAAGATGCTGATCGGTCATGGGATAAAAGATTTGGCATTTTCAGTCTAGGATCTTCGCGAAATAAATTAATGACCATAGAGTACACACGAACAAAATTTTGTTTGTACATGAAAGAATAAAATGTTTTTATTTTCTTTTTTATAAATTTACATCTTGACAGTATGCATGACGATAAATATTTTTGTAAACTTTTATCATGGGTAACGAAGACTTACTATCACGTCACATGATTCGACACTGATGATCAAGCCGTCTGTTCAAGGAAAGACATGAGCCCCGGCGAACAGAAAGACGTCCATGCAAATAATAAACAACCCGCGCATACCGACCCCTTTTCTCTCGAGTTACTGTAGCAGTTGGGTGAATCAACTATGACGATACGCAAAAGGCGCCATCGTGCATTTTCCTCTGAACCCGTAGACTTGATGATGCTCATCCAAGTCATGGGCCCAGATCTGGATTTTGGTGACGGGCACTACTGCAGTCGCAACTGGCGATGCAGGGCTGTGCAGTCGGTGGTAAGCTATCAACCAGTGTGCGAGAACATGGTGACCTTACCAGGCGGCCCCTTGACTGCCTCAGCAGGAAGAGGGATGTTGTAACAAGAACGGCACACTTCCCTGGGAGGAGAATGTGACGATGCGGAAAATGTACGATCGTGCATTTTCCTCTGAACTCGTAGATTTGATATTGCTCAACCAAGTCACGGGCCCAAACCTGGATTTTTGTGACGGGCACTGCTGCAGTTACATCAGGCGATGCAGGGCTGTGCAGTCGATGGTCGAGAATCTACCCCCAGCGTGCAAGAACCGTTACACAACTGAGAAAAAAGATTTCGGCCTACGTTGCAGGAAATGGCTGCTTACCAATCTCTGTGGAATATTTTGTTTTCGGAGGCTCATTTTAAAATGGACGGACTAAAGCTTAATACTGTGTAGGACAAAAGTTTTTCCCATCGTGACTGGCAAACAGAAGAAATTAGAATTTTCTGTGCCTGAATGGCTGAAATTTTTGAAGTAGCACTCTGATGGACACAGCATTTCAGATCATGGCGTTTTTCCCTTTAATTTCAGACCACGTTGCCTTGATCAAATTCGGCGGTTTTCTACGGCACGAAGTTTTTCATTGCCTGAAAATTGTGTTATAAAGCCCACCTTCCTTTTTGGTCATTTTGACAAACGAACATTATACAGGGCAGGGTGCTCAAAAACCGAATTGTCTAATGCACGTACACTTCATGAGTTCGTATGTTCTTAGAAATGAGAAAATTAGGAGCGAATAAAAGAACACTTTACGTAACGAAAAAGTGATTATTATAACGAACTTGAATCCTAAGCAATTTTTTGTCCACGGCGCCATTTTCCTTCGCCTTACGACGTAATTCTTTTTCGCTTCGACCTTTTTTTTGCTCAATTCACAGTAATATTTTGCCTCTGATTTGCAAGTTTGATAGTATGGTCAATTGTCATTGCGCAGAAATGAACGTAGTTTAAAAATTTGCATAGCCGCGCTGCCATGCACTTGGTCCGCCTTGCTTACGTAAGGTTGATAAGTACCCGGAATTTATCAATTTTCTCTTAATTCGTCATCTACTAAAGTTTAAATATTTGATCTTCGTAAATGGTCAACGGTAAGTTGTTAGTTAAGTATTAAAACAGTGTTATTATAATCGGTCCGTTCGCTCTTTCAAATTTTATATTGAATCGATTACAAATTGTCTAATTTTTCAGGACTTCAAAGCTCGACTGGCGGTCGCGGACGTGGTCGAGCTCGAACAGCTGAACAACCGACAGCCGCTGCGCCTCCTGGTGGTGAGTTTGTGCATTTCAAGTTATCGGCTCACCCATACTCGTATCCAGGATTTTAAAAAAGGGGGAAATTTTCCAAAATTTTTAAGAATTTATTGAATAAATAAAAAATCATTTTGCAGTAAAAGACGACTTATTTTCAATTTGTTTTGTTTGCTTCGATTAGTGGCTGAATTCTTTGTTTGACGCAAATTATGTAAATATAACACTTTAATTTGGGAATTGTGATGTATATAATTATACTTATATAAGTACAATGATATTGCTGAAAATTTTGAATGTCAAAAATTAAGGCGGAATTCTCCCCTTCCCCCTCTAAATACGGGCGTGTCACCGCTTGGCTCTGGATTACCTGCTTTGGTTGATGTAATGCGCAACGTCCTAAACTTTATTTCCCAAGTTAGGTTTTGGAGTAGTCATTTAATTCAATGCAGATTTGAAGATCATCCAAAGAAAGTTTGTCTGATTGTATATGATTGAATTTTCGACAAACTTGGATGTATATATTCTCCGGTTACGATTTTGCTTCAAGTATGAGAAGTTTCCCATTTCTCTTGGTCACGTTTGATTCAGGTGATAATTGAACTAGTAAATTGGAAAATCCTCCGATCCGAGGACGCAGAAAAAAAGATAATACCTGCTTGGATAGTTGCTAAGCTAGAAAAAGGGAAGGACTAAGTTTTTTGGAACTTCGGTGAGAGTTTAAAAGACTCAGTTTTGTAATATTGGATTTTCATTCTCACTAAAAAGTTTTCCAGGCGCGCAAGAGTATATTCTGCAGCAGTGTTGCCAGATGGTTTTAGTGAAAAACCGCGAAATGACCTGGAAAAAACCGCAACAAGAAATTTGAAAACCGCCTAAAAAACCGCCGCACAAAAAGTGTCAGAAAAGACTGCATTGCAGTTACTAAAGTTGGCTCAACTCTCAATTATTTGATTGTTCAATCAGTGAGAAACGTCTATTCTTGAGAACAAAATGGAAAAATTGAATTTTTTAGTCAAAAACCCAAAAATGTCCAATTTTTCAACCCAAAAACTTAATGCCCGTCAATCAGTGTTTTTTTTTGTGTCAAAACATGGCTTTTTGCACAAAAATATTGGAATGGCACAAAAAATTTTGAGCGTTTGTGCCTATGGGCACAAAAAGTTTTTTGGCTGGTCAGACATTAAGTTTCCTTGATTTTTAGACATTTTAGAGACTGGAAATGACTGAGACTGGGAATGCAAAAAAATTTCGAGTCAATGGATGTAATATTTTCTATTCGTATATTTGACCCGAACGCGAACGGTTTCTCTTCGAACAGTGTATTAGTATCGTTGCAGCAAACTTTATAGGCTGTCAATGACTGATGAATGAAGAGAAAGTATGAATATTCTTTGTTAATCCTGTCAGATTCGGATTTGAAACTGAAATTCTTATTTTTTTGTGTTTGATTGGTTCAAATAGAAAAATCGACATCGTTAGTAATTGTACGATGTTTTAACCGAAGATTTACTCAATTTTCGACTTTATTTTCTCTCTTTACATTGTCATTAAATATATCCTATTCATATTCGTAGTAGAAAATTCACCTGAACAATTCTAGACTTATTTAAATTCTCTCAGCATTCCATTTTATTGAGTCGTTGTGAACTATTTTCTTGCACAGTTTTTTTATCTCACTGACATAGTTAGCTGAAAAACTGGTTGGGCACGATTTTTCCAAAAATTTATGCGTTAAGCGCTAACTTGTCATCAAACTTTTGGCCTAAAACTTTTTCGCAGTTTTCAGTATGTTTCTAGTAGAAAAAAATTTTTTCTGCTATTAACAAGTTTTTTGACCTCCATTGGCACAAATGTCCGTGCACAAAAAACGCTGCCGCCAACTCTGATCTTGCGTTCATGCGGTAACCAAAAATTGAAAACCGCCAAAAGCACGACAAAAACCGCCAAATAGTCAAACTGTCTTATGCAGGGCCTTCCTTAAGGGTTTAAGAAAAGCTTGGTTCTGGTTTGAACTGACCTGTTAGAGCTAATTCCTTGGCTATTCCTCGGAGATTGCCCAACAGTCCGGTTCCCCCAGACCTGGCAACAACAAAGTATCACTTACTTTAATTGAGGGGCCTCACAACAGAGCCCTCTAAGTCTCCTAGGAGAGAAAGGTATCCCCTCCGGGATAGGCTTACCTGCAGGATCCCTTGACAGGTCTTCCTGAGCTTGCAGTCGGCAAGCGGGCGCCTGGGCCTTTGGCCCTTCGCTCCAGACGATTGGTCGACTCTAAATAATAAACAATAATATCTGACGAATGTTAAGAAGAATGTGGTTACACCACTATATAATTTATGTAAATTTAATAACAAATTGCAGGGATAAGGTTTATTGGACGCCAGCATAAACTTATCGAAAATTATATAAAAATATGACAATGATTAATCACCATCATTTTGGTCTTCCTGTGGCGCTCCACTTCTATGGCAAATGTCTGCGCCGCTGGTCGTCCAATTCGTCGATTTGCATGCCGATTTCCCGTCGCAGCTTGCCAACAACAGGGTGCCCAACTTCTGAGTGAAACAAGCA
The DNA here is from genome assembly GCA_963922205.1 of Romanomermis culicivorax. Lineage (NCBI taxonomy): Eukaryota > Metazoa > Nematoda > Enoplea > Mermithida > Mermithidae > Romanomermis > Romanomermis culicivorax. The sequence continues at coordinate 1,733,575 of CAWUHX010000017.1, read as the reverse complement.
TGGTTCATAATGTGCTTGAAAATGACAATTTCTTTCCAGATAGTTCAGGAAGATGTTTGAACATTTTTTTGGCCAGGCAGGGGCGTCCAGGGTCCTAGATACATACAAGGGTTTACCCCTACTCTCCCTGGGTGATGTGTTGCCCGATTCCATGCTTCCGTTTTTGGTACAATCTTTCAAAAGTCTATTTCTATCGTAGATAAATTGTTGAGTTTGTCTAGTTGTGGCTTGGGCAAAAACATTTTCTTAAGGTATTCCGGTGCAGACATCTTCATCGTCATCTGAAGTCGTCGGACGTCGCGGTGTTATGGGACGACGCGCCGAGATGGATAAAGGCGAAGAAACATCGCCAACCGACAAAAACAGACGTGCATCGCCGGCCGATGTTTCGCCGACAAATGCGGATAAGATGTCTGCTTTAGAGCTGGTATGAAACAGATAAGTTGCTCACTGTAGAAATGTGAAAGATGTGTATAGTGCATACCAGCATTGTTGTATATACTATTCACAGATTAGGATTGTGCTCAGCAAGTCTGTAGCCAGGAATTTTTTCCGGGGAGGTACAATTTTCTCACTCAATTTACTGTAAAATGGACATGTCTGACTTGACTTTTTTTGAAGAAGAAAACCAAGCAGTGTTGCCAGATGCGAATATTTTCGCGGTTTTGAGACCTCTCTGGCGGGTTTTGCGGCGGGTTGACTATTTGACGGTTTTTGCCGTGGACCAAACACCTGAAACATTTCGGGGAGGGTCATGCCCCCACCTCGACACCGCCTGCGTACAGACTTGGATGCGAAATATGCATGGTATAAATAAGTAAATATTAATAAATTATTATTTCGGGTGAGCTCAAGTTCAGGGCCCGATTTCCCCCGAGTGACTTCAGCGGTTTTTTGTCGTCTACTGCGTGCACACGTGCTTACACTTTGTAAGATTTCCCTCGCTCAACGCCCTGGTTTGGGACGATTGGGTCGACAGTATCGAATATGCGTCAATCACTTCGAAATGCGTATCGTCCCTAAAGTTGTGACAGTTAACCATTATCACGTCGAGATTTCACACGCCAGTCCCACGGTTAAACTGGATCGGTAAAAAGGTTTTATGGAGTACCCCTATTACAAGTTGAGTAGTCGTCTTTTTGTTTAGCGATGACAATCGACCGATATTATGGCAATGTTTATTGAAAAACAATAATGAATTGGAAATCAATCGCGACGATATGTACAAAATTGCCTTCGACGGCGTAGCCAATTTATATACGTTAAATCCTTTGAAATTACCTGTTGAAAATTTGGTGAGATTCTGATTATGTATCACAAAACGGATAGGGAGTATATCAGCGTTTTTCTTGTACAAGCCCCTTTGTTGTACCTGTATAAAGATCGTCCAAAATATCTTTGTACGAAGATTTTTTGTACACCAAAAACCACCATCTTTCGTGTATTTCTGCACAAACCTTCCTGATAGCACTCGAGTTCATGTCCATCATAAATCATAATCATTTTGCAAATTGAAAAAATATACGCATTATTCTTATAAATCTGAAGAACTTCAAATTAAACATTAAATTTCTGAAGATTACTCCCATGGTGCTTTGGAATCCATACTCGGCTTCAGGTCTGAAATTATAGTTTTAAAAAGTTGGAAAATAGCGCCGAAATTTTGGTGTTTTCTGTTTACTAGAGCCTGGAGAAGCGTTTTCTGACCTGATAACGTCGATAAAAAGATAAATATGAAAAATCTCTGTACGGAGTCAAAAATATTTGTCTCGTTGGAAAAACGCTGGGAGGTAGACTATCCTACCTGGCTTCCTGGATATCCCTGCCTACCCAAAAACATCTTGGAACACCCCCACAGTTTTTTTGAAGAACATTTTTCAAAATGATTTTTATGCCCATTATGTATTATAAATATGCTCCTGGACATCTGTTTCTTTGCTCACTCGCCCCCGTTCTGGCGATAAGGGCTCGGGCTCCCTCGAGGAAAATTTTTGCCTTGCCTATCTGTTATGTACCCAGTCGGATTTGCAACTCCCTCCGACTGTTTTGAACTTCGCATAAACTTTTGCTTGCCTTGATTTCAGATTTTGACTCAACTAGCAGATTGGACACTCAGTCATACCCGTACTCAAAATTTTTTTGAAAAAAGGGGAATTTTCTAAAAAAAAAATTTAGCATTTTCTGAATAAAAAGAAAATCATTTTTGCAGTAAAGACGACTTATTCTGTATGTAGTATAATCATACATGTAACGGAGCTCCGAGGTCTGGGGGTTGGAGCACTTTTTTGGGGCCGGGGGTCAGTAATTCCCAAAATTTTGGGGGGAGGGGTCCCTGAAGGAAAAAAAATCGATTTTTTCTGTGAAAAATGTCCGAAAAACGGTTTAAAAAGTAGTAATTTTTGTCTAAAAAATGATAAAAATGTAATGGTGCGGAGCGCCGAGAAAATTGACGTTTTTGACCATTTTTTGTTCAAAAATTGACATTTTTCATGAAAAAAGTGACATTTTTCAGTATTTTTCTGACTAAAACTATGGGGGTCCCTAGGGCTACCATATGGCTAGCCATAGGATTGAAAAATCTTGGGGGGGGGGTCGCCCAATGGCTAGCCATTGTATCAGTATAATAATTTATTTGGGAACAATAATGTAGTACAATGGTACTGCTGAAAATTTTATTCTAAAATTTGTAATTTAATTTCAATCTATTATTTATGATATCAGTTCGATCGTGTACGGCATGGATTTTGGAAAAAACCGCAAGAATGAACAAAAATTTAGAGGGGAATTTCCACCTCTAAATACGGTCCTGCATTCAGTAAATGCAGTACTGTCGTGGGCATACATGTAATTGGGAACAAGTGCTATTGGAACCCCCTCCCCCAATATAGTCGACCATGTTCTTCCGACTTTTTTTTGGCAAAAAATCAAATTTTTTCCTTCAGAGAGCACCTTCTAAAATTTTTAAGAATGACCCCTGCCCCAAAATGTCGCCATACCCACCCATACTTCGGGGCTCCATTACTTGTATTCTCATAGGTATACACGTACGGAGTCCGGAGGTCTGGAGAGGGTGTCCGGCAACTTTTTTTGTCAGAGGATCACGGATTTCAATAAATTTTTGGGGAAAGGGTCCTTGAAGGGAAGAATCGATTTTGACCCCCGGAAAACGGTTCGAAAAATAGTTTTTGTCTCAAAAACCGCAAAAAATGTGTTCATGGCGCACCAAAAAATTGACATTCCTTAGTATTTGCCTTACAAAAAGCTGGTCCTTATGGTTACTATTTAGCTATCCATAGGAGTGGTGGAGTACCCAGTGGCTAGACATATAGCCCAAGATGTCTGGGCGAATGGGCGTTCCTATGACACTCCCCCAATTTTTTTGACCTTGGGTCTCGAAAAACCAGCATAAGTCGATGAGAAAAAAATTGTCGATAACTCGTGAAACATTTTTTGCGAACATTTGTCAATTGTGTTCTGCTCATCTAGTTTGTCCCATACATATAACCGGCTCCGTAGCCAGGAATTTTTGTCAGGAGATGACTCATTTTTTTCACTCAATTTACTATAAAATTGGCAATTTATAGACTTTTTCTTCCAGAAAAAACTAAAGGCTTTTTTAAAGCGGAAAAACCTTTGTTTTTTGGCACTTGAATAATATCCCAAGGCCATGGTCTCCTCCAACCCCGCCTGCCTACAGGCCTGCATTTAACAATGCTCCAATGTGTGAGGGGTAAAGCGAATTTTTGGCAGCGGGCGGTTATCAAGTGCTCTATACTCTTATTAGCAATGCTGCCGGCCAGAATCGAAATTTTGTTATGTTCCGATAAAAAAACTCAGAGCAAGTAGAACATTGTTGAATTTTTGTTTGAGGCAAAATTATTTAATAATTGAAAAGTAAGGACAAGGTTCAATTTGTTTTGAAATCCATTTTTTCGAAAATTGTGGGAAGGGGTAGTGCACGCACAAAATTCCAAACGCTTACATGTTACGCATACCTGTAATTTAGGGGAGGTTGGGGGGGGGCCCACACCCAACTTGATCAAGCCTATACCCAACCCCCTCCCCCAAACTCGGAAAAAATGCAGAAAAAAAGTGGCTTTTTTAGCCTTTTTGGGAAAATTTTTGGAATTTTTTAGACTTTTTTGGGTTTTTTTTTATTTCCCTCCCCAAAATTATGGAAATGCTGGGACCCTCCACCCCCAAAATTTTGGGTTTATTCTCCCCCCAACTGATCGGACCCCTTACAGGTATGATGTTACGATGCATTAGATGATTCATTTTCTTCATGGGAAATCGCTCTTACCATAGGGTCATCTATTAATTTCGTTTCCTTATTTGTTTCGAATTTTTTAGACAATACAAAACCAAGGCCTTGACTTTTGACTATCGTTGAAACAAAGAAAATCTTTCGATTTGTGTTATGTATGTTATCTTGATTTACTTACTCTACAGGAAATTATAGCCACATTTGCAGTGTGGTCATGCGTGTCCTGTTCCGAAATTTCCAGCGTTAAGGTGCAAATGAGGCAGAACCCGACTTTCTGGAGTTTATTGTCTGATCTTATCCTCCTGGAATTGAACAAAATGTTTTTCACGTCATGGTATACGGGTACAGTAGTACATGCAAAAATGAGTCCGAATTTCTGCTGATAGTACTCGTGTACTTTCCCCTTGCACATGTGGTTTGTTTTTCAAAACCAAAATTCAAAATTTCAAAACCGTGTAACGCAGAGGTCCCCAAGGTCAGATTTTTCAGGTAGGGGTAAAGTTCAAAATTTTCGGGGGCAGTGTAAGCTAAATGTTCACTTAACCATTTATTTTGTCTCAAAATTAGGCAACCAATGATCAATTTTTAAGACTTTAGGTAGAGGTAATACCCATCTCATACCCCTCCCCATGGGGCAGTCTGCTAATATTCTTTTGCTTAGAAACGATTCCCCATCGAACTTATGATCGCAAGGTTCGATAAGCCGACCAATTTGACAGTTCTGATACAGGCGGTCGGGCCTGTAGTTGTCGACCTCCGTCAAGTTGTGACGCCGCCGTCCGGCAGCAAGTGCTTGACGCCGATTCAAATTTTAGACGTAATACTGCGTCAGTATCGATCAAATCCTTTGTTAGAGTAAGCGTAATGTCCAATTTGTGATACGCAGGTTCTATACTATCCATTCTCGAAATTAGTTTGGTGCATGTTTTAGTTCTGCCCGCGCCTTTTATCCGTTTGGACCGTCCATCTACATGATACCAGGTTATCAAGGTGCTCCTGGAGGAATCGACCTGCAAGGTGGTCGCGAAATTTGGCGCGGTTTGTACACTTCTGCACACGTCGGTGAACATTTCCGCGCGTTTGTTAACATGGACAGTGAGTAACGTGTCTCAAGAACACACATGAAAACATGGAGGGTGCCGCAGGCATCCCCGCAGTTGTCAATAGCTAGCCATCATGGTTGTTCTATATATGTCTCTGGAATAAGAAAAAATGTAGTGAACCGAAGTTTTCGACGAAAAAAACTGGGATGTTAATGTTTGGTAGAAAATGCTAATTTTTGCACGAAGGGGGTTTCAAATTACATTTTTCAGGCGCTTCGCGCCATGAATATATTTCGATTTTTCATGACGATTACTACTAATCAGCAGTTTTCGACCATATTTCGATTATCCATATATTGCTAATCACGGGGCTATCTAAGTCAATGGAACCCCGCCCTTCTGATGGAGAGAAGCAAAAAAGTGGCATTGTTCTGGCGCTCCGTAACACGAACTTTTATCAGAACCATTTTTGGACTTTTTATAGACTTGACTAAGAACGGTCTTGCCGAGGCAGACAAAACTCCTAGCCTAGTCGTTTCAGGGTCATGAGCCCTTAAAAATTTGGAAATGGCTGCAATAATTTTACGTCTAGGAGTCATTTTGGCTCCTAAAATGTCGACTTATCGAGTTACAGGCGGTCAAAAAGTTTTGAAATCATGAAACGCCAAAAATTTTCCAGCGCTTCGTGCCGGACTTCATTCTATAATTTTTTCTGCAAATCTAACTTTTTGAGTAAGGAAATTTTGGAAAGAAAGATAGTTGGACAAGTTTGGTGCATTTAAAAGATCAAAATTTCAATTTTTATAACATTTTTGTAACTATAATTTTAAGTAATGTAATGATTTTTATGAATTTCGAGTTCAATTAGAATCTTTGCAAACTCGTATGTACATATTTTTTAATTTTTAAAACGGTATATACGTGTCTACAAAGATTTCTTAGCGGATCGTAGTACGAAAGGGGCCTGAAACTAGAACCAGGGTTATTTTAGGCCAATTAGGAGCCATGGCTCCTAAAAATTTTGATTGGCTCCTAAAAATTTAGCGGTACAAGACAAATTGGCTTGTAAAAATTAGAGCCTAATGACGCTCTTGATTGGGTGAGTTTCTTGTCCGGAGATGCATTTCTATACCTTTAAAAAGCATAAAAAACAAAAAGCATTTTCAAAAAATCAAAAACATATAAAATATAAAAGATTTCAAATCATGTATGACTCTTGGCATATGTTGGTCTAGCTTGTGAGCTTGTGCTTATGGCTTTTAGACATCAGCATGTTATGGATCAATGTTTGACCTTGTGTTGTTTTTTCACATATTTGACGATTAGATTTTTCTAGATTTTTTTCACAGAGTCGTTTTGTGATTCTCTAGAATTTTCAACTTTCATGGACATAATTTTTTGCGTTTGGAAAATAATTAAGGCATCATCAGCATGGGAAAATATCAAAATTTTTTCTGTCTGTAGAAGCCATCCAAATTCTTTGTTGCTTGCCTAATTTTTGAGTTTTAGTTTGCCCGACTGAAAACACGTTGAATTTACTGAAGAATTAGACCATTCATGCAGCAAATAAATATTAAAAATATTTATTTTCCAACGCTATAGAACATCAAAATCTGAGATTTTCTTCCGGTGCTAAGAGCTGGAATTAATTATCAATGCTCAAGTCGAAGTGAAATACCATCACGCGTTGTTATGCTTTAAATGACTATGATCATACATGTAACGGAGCTCCGAGGTTTGGGGGTTGGAGCACTTTTTTGGTGCCGGGGGTCAGTAATTCCCAAAGTTTTGGGGGAGGGGTCCATGTAGGAAAAAAATCGATTTTTTCTATGAAAAATGTCCGAAAAACGGTTTAAAAAGTAGTAATTTTGTCTTAAAAATGATAAAATATGTACTTATTGCGCGAAGCGCCGAGAAAATTGACGTTTTTGACCATTTTTTGTTCAAAAATTGACACTTTTCATGGAAAAAATGACATTTTTCAGTATTTTTCCGACTAAAACTATGGAGGTCCCTAGGGCTACTATATGGCTAGCCATATGATTGGAAAATCCTGGGGGGGTCGCCCAATGGCTAGCCATATGGTCGATGATTTCTGGGAGAGGGGTTCCCATAGCACTCCCCCCCTCCCCCCCCAATTACATGTATGACTATGATCGTTACTGGCTCCAGATATATCAGATGGAAAATGAAGGGAAAATGCTCCCTTGCCAAACCAATAGTGAAAAGATCATGATCGATCATCGGTAAATGCGAATGTGCTGAAAAAATGAATTTTGCGACGTTTGGAAGCCTCAAAACCACAGAAGTTACGAACAAGTTACTCTAGTCAGCCTTTTGATTTTTTCTCAAACTCTGGGAATTCAGTTTTAAAAGTCTGAAACTGACGCGATCTAAATGAAATATAAGGAATGTAACTTTTAATCATTTTCTGATTTTCTGGCGAATTTATCAGTTTTAGATTGAGCAACTAAAAATTTATCTGTGCAATCCAATTTCTCCCCAAGTTGCACATTGCAACCTGGCCTGTGCAAAAAGTCTGCTGATGATTGATTTGAATAATGACCTGTCTAATATGTGAACCTTATTATTCTGTGTATGTGATCGAGAACGTATTCAAAATAATTGGTCTGTTATGTGGGCTTCTGTGATTTTGAAGAGTGTTTTTGAATAAATTTGTTGAAAAAACATTGTTTTTTTACTAACCACATTGATTTGCGAACTTTTTAGTTTTGCCTCGCTGAAATTCGTATTGGCCTGTAAAATTTTTACCCTGGGAGCAAAATAGCCTGGCAAGAAAAAATGAAAAAAAACTGACGGGAACGGAAATGAAATTTCGTACAGTAAGCATGTATCAACTGATTGAATATTCAGTATATTACGAGCCCATTTTTCGATTTTCAATTAAAAATTATTGGCTCCTAAAAATTTAGGCCTAGGAGCCATTTGGCTTTTTGTTTAAAGAACTAAATAGCCTGATCTGAATATTTTTAAAAAATGGCTGGTGGCCAGAGAATTGTCAAGTGGTGCATTTGGAGCGTTGCCCAACGGAAAATGTTAATCCTCGGCTATCAATCCAATGTTCGAACAAATCTCTTTAAATATTTTCTCTCACAAAAATTAGATCTTTGATTTCCAATGCAATCTCCATAATAGCCTAGCGGAGTGGTTTATTAGTATTTTTCGTCGATTTCCGCCCGGCTTGGGGGAGTAGCTGTCGACAACTGAAATCGCGGGAGAGGGTTGTCGACAACTGCCTACACGTTTGAAGATTTTTTTATCCTTTACAGATATGGCATAGTAACATGTATGATAATAGCAATTTATTTTTTAGTGGCTCACACTGCCTTCTATAAACAAGGAACGAATGGAGACGGTGACGGAAATGGCGCCGGTAAATATACGTGCATTATGTTCTTATGCGAAGTTTTGAATGCCGCCGACCGAGGTGGCGGTAACTATCGACCCGATCAAATGAACGAAAAGACAAGTCTCAACGACACTATGCTAAGAGTTTTCGAACGTGAAATTAAAGGTTGGTATTCTCTTGTCTTGTCCGCCAAAATATTGAGTTTATAGTAATATTATTTGTCACGACTATTGAAATTTAAATCTGTACGCCAATGAGGTTTTTATTGAGGTTTAAAAGTTTGCAAGGATTATGTCCAACCGGGGACGTCGAATCAAAGTCGTCATTATAAAGTTTGGGGTGTCGATGTTGGCGCTGCTCTTATCAAGTTCAAGAATCGCGAAGAAGTGGAAACATCTGTGGCTGAGTACTTCCGCAGCCAATACGGGCCGTTACGGTATCCTTTAATGCCGACTCTGAAAGTCGGCAAGAAAACTCGACCCATTCACTTGCCAATTGAAGTGAGTTGACCGAGGTCTATATTTTATTAGTTTGATCGTTTCTAGCACTGTTACGTCGTTTCTAGCATTGTTATATGGCGCGGTGTCAAAAGTCCAACAAGAAATTGACCGAAAATCAGACTGCAATCATGATTCGCGTAAGTTTTTTCTGCATTTTTTCATAAAGCAAGATTTTCCTAATATTTCCTCCAGCAAACCTGTATGCCTCCTGCCGATAGAAAATATGCTATTGAACAAATGGTTCAAACGGCTAGATTTCAAGCGGATCCTTTTTTGAAAAATTTTGGCATCGAAGTTTCGCCGAGAATGTTGGACGTCAATAGCCGTATTTTGAACGCTCCGCCTATCCTTTACGCAAATAACGCTCCGGTATGGTGATTTCTGCCATACTATTGACCCTAGATAGTAATAGATCATAGATCACATCATAGATAGTAGGGATGCAACGGGTACCAGAACCCGAATAAAGTGCTTCTCAGATACCCGAACCCAAATATTTTTTTCGGGTTTTATTTGGGTAAAAGACTCTAGAGCACCTATATTCTGGAAAATCTATTCATTAACAACAATATTTACTTATCAATATTTGTAATTGCATTTAACCAAATTAAGTTCAACAAATAATAATTTTTCAGCAGTTTCACCCTTCATTCTATTTCGACTTGGTTCATAAATTAGACATGCATGGCTATACAATCTTTCTATTTCAATGATGCGGCTGGTGATGCCAAATATCTTCTCACAACACGTGCCAAAATTGAAAAGTTTTTTTTTATTTAATGGCTACCAATCCAAAGGGTCTTCATGAATCCTAAGTCATTTCTTCTTTTTGTAATTTTCAATTTCCTGAAAGAGCTATATTGAAGTATATATGATTGAGGAAGCATCTTCAAGATTACTTATTAAGGATAAGTATATTGGCTTGTAGAGTATTTTCTTCTGAACTGCTATCTGATTCATGAGCAATGTCTTCCATACTCAAGCCTGCAGGAGTTGTAGATGGTTTTGTTTTGTTTCATTTCTTCATTAGCTGAGGTTCTATATCTATTGCACTTTGTTCAACGTATTTTTCTATGAGACCGGTCACCAGTCTTACCACTGAATTTTTGGAAAAAAAAACTATTCTTGTAACTAGAGCTTCACACCGGGTACCCGAATTACCCGGGTACAAAATGAAAACCATTACACGGGTAATTCGGGTACCCGTTTTGTATCACGTATAATATGTAGACTTGAGAGTAGAGGTGTATGCGTAGTTTTTTGTAGCCTTTTACAAGCCATGGCTTGTTGGACTGACAAAATGGCTTGTAGAATTTTAGTCCAACAAGCAAAAATGGCTTGTCAGAATTTTTTGTGTCATGTGTTTGATCATATCGGATACAGAAAAGATGCATTTTGGTGCATTTTAGAAGGTCATGATCTCAAAATTTTTCGGCGCTTCGCGCCGGTTATAACTTAAATGAGCATTGCTATTTATTTCCTAGCTCAGGCGCTGCTTCTAACTTGTCTACCTTCATTTATCATTTAGTCTTAAATAGTTTTAATCATCTTAAACGTATTATCTCATGTTTTAATTGGTAATCTTCAATATTTCATCTTGATATTTAATGAAGATTCACATTTTTCCCTTGACACATTTTTTGAGAAAGATCAATACGTCAAGTCTGTAAAATTTTTGAAGTGATTATTCCTTTCTCAATGTAAAATCAATCCAAAAGCTTCATGGAAGTAGTTTTCGGAAATTTCTACTCTTTACTCATATCTATTTGGCCAAGTTCATTAGAGTGTGTGAATAAATTAATGGTTTTAAAATTTTTCAAACATAAAATTCCAGAAATTAAGACCTTTGAGCAGAAAATTCGAAACTAATTCTTCAAATAAGTGGTTAGAAAATTGATTTTCCAGCATCGCAGAATGTCAATACCCAAAAAAATTTTCCGGCGTTTCAGGCAGGAAAGATTAATAGCTTTTTTTGGCTCTCACTTGTCATCATAGAGGAACCGTCGATTTCTCATCTAATTCAAAGTCATTATGTTCTTGGATAGTTTGCTGGAAAATTTTTTCCACAATGCTTGTAGATTAGACTTCGATCAAACTCAAAAATTTCAAATGTTTCCTGAATTTTAATGAATTAACGGCTCTAAAATGTTATTGAATAAATGTTGAATGACATCTCTTTTTTGATCGATTGCCGTGATGCTCAACCTAGCATTGGAATTTATTCACATATAACTGATATTATAAAATTGGCCTGCAAAAATTTGGAATGGCTTGTAAAATAGGTCAACAAGCCACTTGGCTTGTGACTCGTAGGTCAAAAAAAATCCTAGAGGTATGCAAATTTTGCTTTGTCTCGTCAATAATATTGAGCTATCGTGATGTGATGTGTAGTATTTTGCAGCGTAGGTGCGTCGATGATGTGTATCAATCATCATCTCTAGCATTATATTCGCAATATACCTACCTATGCAGCCTATTGTATACAACAACACAACCAGTGTTTCAACAAAAGTGTTGAAAAATATTATGTAGTAGGGACTACGGAGTGTGTGTAATGCATCATTCTATTTTCACAGTGTGTCTGTCTAATATTATATATGTACATTAACATTACAACTCATTTTAACATGTACCCGGGTGATGGATAAACGGGTACCCGGGTACGAAATTTTTGTCGTGTGAAGCTCTACTTGTAACATGGATCAAGGTATGTTGCGATGTGACAATGTGCATTCTGAAATGTCATTGCTCCTTTAAACTTGTGCTCAGCTTTCTACAAAATGTTTTCTTACTCATTCTGTTGTTTTCTTACTCAATGTGTTCTATGTTCCCAAATCGTTTCTCCTTACCTTCAAAAATCGTGTCAACAAAAGTACTGATACTTAATTATATGAGAAGCATTGACACAATGATGATAACCCATGTACAAGTATGCATACTGCAAACAAGTTAACATATGTATGTTTATTGAATTACCCGAACCCGACTAATTTCAGGATAAATACCCGAACCCGAATAAATCAAAATTCACTACCCGTTGCATCCTAATAGATAGTAGGGATGGGACGGGTATCCGAGACCTCGGGTATCCGAGCATTTTTTCAACAGGGTTCATACACAACCTGGAAAACCTGGAAAACCTGGAAAACACAGGGAATTTTTTTTCAGGTCTGGAAAACCTGGAAAACACAGGGAATTTCAAGGAAAAATAAATATTTTGTGTTGAAAATTACAGGAAAATCGTCAAATTTTTTCGCCGCGCTGCGGCGAGTTTTCTTATTCGACTATGCACATTGAAAGTGAAATTGCTTAAAATCATCGAGTATTCGAGATGGTTTTTTTTAGTTTATCAACTTCAACTTTTAATTTAGCCTTTCAATTATTATGTCAAAATCAACGTTTCAATTGGATTGTAAGGGTAATATTCGAGAAAACATTCCAACTTCTCATTTATGCCAGAAAATTGGAGACTAATCAACAAAATTTTTTCGGCTATATAGAGCATTCATATCTGCGAGCGAAAAAAATCGAGTCTGGTCAGGGTTTTTTTAGGTTAATTAGGAGCTATAGTTCCTAAAAACTCTGAGTGACTCCTAAAAATTTAGGGGCACAAGCCAACATGGCTTATAAAAATTAGAGTCTAACGACCCCTTGGATTGGTTGAGTTTCCTGTCCGGAGATGCATTCTTATGCGTTTTTATGAAAACATATCGAAAATTTTCCGGCGCTTCGCGCCGGTTATAACTTTAATAAGCATTATTATTTATTTATTAGCTCAGGTGCAGCTTCTAGCATGTCTACCTTCACATATCACTTAATCTATTTTCATCATCCTAAACGTATTATCTCATGTTTTAATTGGTAATCTTCAATATTTTATCTTGGTATATAATGAAGATTCACATTTTTTCCTTGACACGTTTTTTGAGAAGGATCAATACGTCAAGTCTGTAAACTTTTTGAAGCGATTGATCCTTTCTTTACGTAAAATCAATTCAAAAGCTGTATGGAAGTAGTTTTCGGAAATTTCTACTCTTCTTACTCATGTCATTTCGGCCAAGTTCTTGAGAGTTTGCAAATAAATTACTGGTTTTAAAATTTTTCAAATAAAAAATTTCTAGAAAGTACGAATTTCGAACAGAAAATTCGAATGTAATTCTTGAAATAAATGTTCGGAAAATTGATTTTCTAGTGTCGCTGAATGTCAATACCCAAAAAATTTTTCCGGCGCTTCGCGCCGGAAACATTACTATCTTTTTTGGGCTCTCACTTGTCATCAAGAGGACCTAACCGTCGATTTCTCATGTAATTCAAAGTCATTATGCTCTCATATAGTTTGCTGGAAATTTTGTTCCACAATGCATATAGATTAGACTTCAATTAAACCCAAAAATTTCAAATGTTTCCTCAATTTTAATGAATTAAGTCTAAAAACAGCAGAAGGTTTGAAAAAGATCAAAAATACACAAATAAAGCGTCTATGAGCATTTTTGTGCGAAAAAACAGTAGTAACAGGAGAAAACCGCAGTGCAGAAACCTTTTCTTCGCTTTTCTGTGCTATGCAGAAAGCCCAGTGACGAAAAAAACACTGATGTGTGGAAAAAATTTGACGTCTTTATTTGTGGAAGAAAAGTTTGTGGAAAAATGTGACTATTTATTTAGCGTACAACAAATTTTTTGGCGTGCAAAACTTTTCTGGTGATTTTTTTGTACCGTGCTCGTGCAAAAAAAAACACTGGTTTATACGTTGGTTTATATGTATATATCATAAATAATTATGATTGGTAAATTACTGGCTCTTGATATACGAAAACGTTAGAAAAATGTTTTAACGCTTCCACCTATCAAATGGTGAAAAGATCACGATTGATCATCGGTAGCTGCATAAGAATGTGCTGAAAAATTAATTTCCCAACGTTTTAGACGCCTCGGAATCAAAATTTTTCGGCGCTAGGTTGTGCAATAATTTGAAATAAATTTTTTGATTTAGTACTCTATTTTTGATGATACTTTAGCTCACACATGTTTCTATTATCCAGTATTTTTCTTCAGGATAGTATATTTCATCATTATAAAAACCTGGAAAAATTTCGTTTGTCAACCTGGAAAACCTGGAAAACACAGGGAATTTTTTTTCTCCAACTTTGTATGAACCCTGTTTCAAGTCCGAGTCCGACCTGCCAAGAATTTCAAGTCCGAGTCCGACTTTTATATGTCAAATATAAGTCGGACACCTGATCAAAATAAAATAATAGAAATAATTTTTCAAAAAAATATTGGGTATAATGAATTAAATTGTCTGAAATTGTGAATAAAAAATATAACAAATAAGGCAATATGGAATTTTGTAAGACTAGCTCAATTGGGTTTTAAATGTCTAAAACCGACGCGAATCGGATGAAATGTCAAGAAAACTAGTTTGCGATGATTTTTCCGATAAACGTGAGCAAATTTATCGATTTTAGAGTGAGCAACTGAAAATATATCTGTGAAACCAAAATTTTTCTCAAGTTGCACATTGCAACCTGGCCTGTGCATATAAGACATACAGTCCGAGTCCGATCGGACTCGCACCTGAAAGTCCGAGTAAGCTGAAATTTGAGGTCCGAGTCCAAGTAAGCCGAAATTTGAAATCCGAGTCCGATTGCACGAAAAACCCGGGTCCGTCCCATCCCTAACAGATAGTCATGCCCCAGACATTTTGCCCGCTATCTCAGGGGCATTGTATGAAGTAATATTTCCAACGAAAAGCTTGAAAATTGTCTTGTTGAATGTGTCGAAATGTGGATGAATGTCACACTGCTGTTGCTCGATCACTGTTTTTTCTTGGTGTTTTTTTGTATCAACCTCTTACATGATACAAAAATTGGCCGAAAAATTCTTTCGCGAGGAAAATTTTTTTGTGGTTAGAAAAATCACGATTTTGCGTATATTTTTGCACGTAACTTTCTAGATAGCAGAGTTCATGCCCTTCATAGCACAAAGGTGCATATGCGGTTATTGAAAAATGTAGTTTCTGTCATCTCTTATCTTTCCCGTAGGTTCCGATGTTCAAAAATGCTGGAATTTTACAAAGTAAAAAAATGTATCCACTGTTTCAAAAGTTTGAAAAACTGCAAGTCGAAGGAATTTCTTAAAATAACTTCCACGATGCTTTTGAATCCTCTATTTTTCCTTATCATTGCCTTTTATTGATGAATTCTCGGCTTTATGCTTAGAAGTATGAATTCAAATGTACCAAAGTTTATGATTCTCGCATCGCACTTTTTGATTTTAGAACCTGAATTTTCTGACCAGGAGGTCGACAAAATCGAAGACACCAAAAAATCTTCTCTCGCACAGAAAAACTTTCTTCTATGTAAGTTTTTTTATGTCTGCAATAGGTATGATGTACATGTACCACGATTGTAAAGGCCCTGTCATGCTTCACCGCGCGGCGCCGCGCGGTGGCTTGTCATACTTCGCCGCGCGGCGCCGCTTTTTTACTTTTGGATTTTGCTCTTCTCAAAAAATGTGTATTGGTTTAGTTGAAACCTAATGGGGCGCCGCGCGGCGCCGCAAAAATTACAAAAACCTATTCATACTTCAAAGGCGGTACCGCGCGGTGAAGTATGACAGGGTCTTTATTTCGAGAACTTTTAAGCACGTATTTGTTAATTTTCAGTGCCAAGTTCGCGATGGAGTCTGGCGTGCGGGTAATATGCGCTTCCATTTGCCGGCCAAAGCTATTGGTGTTGCTGCTATCGCATTTCAGCCGCCTGGTGCGCCGCCTGATGCCAAGTATGTTCAAACTAGTATTAATTAGCAGTATTGTTCCTCAGTCCGATGATTGTACGCAGGAATTTCATCGCTAAGCTTTTGCAAACGTGCAGTCAAGCCGGAATGCAAGTGCCGAATCCCAACAGCGTGTTTTTCCACCTGGAAACGGATAATTCACCGCAAAGGGTCGAGAAAGCTATGGCGTACGTGGCTCAACAGATGAAAGCTCACAATGTAGAGTTGAGCTTGGCGGTCGTATTCGTCCCGGTGAAAGGATCGCCTTTATATCGTGAGAAAAAATTTGAATTTTTTAGTACATTAGCGCACCGTGGAAAGGACTTTCCTCCGTCGCTTCAACGCAAGAAATATCCGGACTTTCTCATTGTTCCCACTGCACTGAATAATTTGAATAAGAAACTAGCATTAAACCTGAAATGTAGAGAATTGCATCTTGCTTTTTTCTCGGGATAGTTCCCATGATTTGTTTGCGAGCCAGCTGTGGACCTCAAAATACTAATTATTTGAAGCTGAGTCACAGTTATAAGCACTGTTTTTTCTAGCGGCACACCCATTAGCATTAGCCCATACAGCATTCTTTAAAACGTACCTGCCCATATTCACAGGGTTGTAACTGAGAAAAAAATTTTCCGGCGGCTAGCGCCGGGAAAATTTTCAGGTTTTCGCATTGTAAAAGGTTCCAAAATGAATCTTCATAACAATGAAAATAAGTCGGAATGAAACTAATGCATTGCAGCGTCAGGAAAATTTTCGGATTTTTGTGTTCCAAAGTGATGGAAAAATGTATGTTCCCGACAATTATTCCTGGATAGAAGCTCTAAATTTACAGTCTTGTAATGATGTTTTTATCGTCTTTCAATCGCAAATTGGAAAGGTTCACGTTTCAAAATTTTGGAAAACTCCAAACGAATTGAGAGAATAAAATTCTGAGACGTGATGAAAAATCTCAATTATCAGCAAATTATTGACTCTTAACTAAAACAATGACTTATACTCACTGACCGGCGCGAAGCGCCGGAAAATTTTGAGATTTTTCTCTGTGAGAGACACGAAATCAACGACAAGGTCCCAACGGCCTTGTAAATTCTGAACTCGATACCAGATGAGGCGACTTTGGTACTAGATGACACATACATGTAACGGAGGGGGTGGAGCACTTTTTTGGGGCCGGGGGTCAGTAATTCCCAAAATTTTGGGGGGAGGGGTCCCTAAAGGAAAAAAATTCGATTTTTTCTATGAAAAATGTCCGAAAAACGGTTTAAAAAGTAGTAATTTTGTCTTAAAAATGATAAAATATGTACTTATGGCGCGAAGCGCCGAGAAAATTGACGTTTTTGACCATTTTTTGTTCAAAAATTGACGTTTTTCATGGAAAAATGACATTTTTCAGTATTTTTCCGACTAAAACTATGGGGGGTCCCTAGAGCTACCATATGGCTAGCCATAGGATTGGAAAATCCTGAGGGGTCGCCCAATGGCTAGCCATATGGTCGACAATTTCTGGGGGATTCCCATAGCACTTCTCCCCCCCCCCCCCAATTACATGTATGAGATGACACGATTCTTAGCACCGAAAACGAGATCGAGGTCTTACAGATAGAGCATCTACCACTAGAAACTGAATCTAGCAGCCAACTCATCTGGAAATAATCACTCATGCAAAAAGACATCAGGGATCAGTTAGTCAACAAATCATGGAATCGACCAGCCAAAAAGAAGATCGATGAACCAATCAGTTGAATTAGCTAACCAGCGTCCCTGAGAGCTTCTAACTTTTTCCAGTACTGGCCAGCACCGTTTTTTCCTCCAAGATTTTTTCCTCATGAGAACGAACCCAAAACTTGTTTCCTCCAGAAATGTTTCACATTCTTGGTACGTTTATAATGTGGTCGTCTTCTGTATTTTCGGAGCATACCCAAGCATTCTGCTGTTTTTGCAGAAATGAGGAAAAAATCAGGTCAGTAAAATTGAGCTGATGAATAATATATTGATATTATACAGGACCACATGAAGCATATTAACAATAAAGTTATCATGGCTTTATCCGCCATAAACACTCCAGTGGTTTCAATTACAATTATCCAATTTTATTTATTTCTCGTTCCGCGTGGAGCGCGGGAAACATTTTTGTATTTTCGCTTTCTGAAATGTAGAAAATGAATTTTCATACCGTTGATGAATAAATTAAAATCGAACTGGTGTAATTTATTCCTCGTTCCGCCGCGCCGGAAAAATTTTTCGAGTTCTCATATTCAAAAACGCTGTTCTTATATTCAAAAAAAAATTTCTGCAACAAATCTTCCCAGTTCTAAAATTCCATTCTAGAATGATGCGTTCAATCTTGATCGTCTATAAATCTAAAAGTTCATGGTGGAAACGTTTGCAAAATTTCAAGCTCCGAGAGAAAAAATTGAGAGCATTGATGAAAAATTCCTACTTTCGGCGGAATACTAACTGTTAACGATTACAAAATGAGACGAGCTAACTTAATTGATTGAAACTGTTGAGCATTAATTAGTTAATTGAAGTAGATATTCTAATGGCCGCGCCTGATAGAAAATGTTGATTATCATACCCATGACCGGCGCGAAGTGCCTTTGAATTTTGAGATTTTAATCTTTTAAAGTTCACCAACATGCGTCTTTTCGGTCTTGAGTTTCCCAATGTTTTTTCCACTATGAGGACCATGCTCAAAATTTTTCCTCAAAAGACCATATTTACGTTAAAAAACGGTACTGGCCAGCTGTATTCTGAGTTTTTTTGGGAACGAAAACTTTCGACAAGTGTGTTCAAAAGTTGTCTTTCTCTTACTGAATTTTATTGTAGATTTTGTCAATTAATCTGTCTTTCATTAGCTGAAATTAAACGCATTGCCGAAGTTCAAATGGGCATCATGACCCAGTGTATTACCAATAAAACGGTCGGCAAATGCTCGCCCGATACCTTGTCCAACATTGTCTTCAAAATCAACATGAAACTCGGTGGCATCAATTGCGAATTATCTACTCGTGACAAGTAGGTTTTTAATTCGAAGTCAAGCAGTTATGTTGGCAAGGAACGTTTATGACGCAGCCTCTGGCTGGGTTTTTAGAACCTTAAATTGTTATCGTTCGAATGTGTTACCGAATGAGAAATAGAGTATGTGTCGTCATATACTCATGCGATTTATTTCGCATTGTTTTTCAGCGCCACGCGATGCTTATTCTCGGAACCGACTCTTGTTTTGGGTATTGATGTTACTCACCCGGGTCCTACTGATAAGCGTAGCCCTTCTATCGCCAGCGTAGTCGGCTCGATGGACTTATCATTGATGCGATACGCGGCTTCTATCAAAGTTCAAAAACAACGTCGCGAACATCTAGTCTACTTATCCGAGCCGGTTACCGAACGTCTGATGTATTTTTACAAGGCGACCAAAGTGAAACCAAAACGTATTATCGTTTTCCGTGACGGCGTTTCGGAAGGCGAGTTCAAAACGGTGAGCAGAATACATACTCTACATGACAGCTATTAAATATGATGCCTATGGCCTTATAAAAAAAATTGGACTGGAACTATTGTGGATAACTACGTAAATTCTGATGAATATTAACACGCAGAAGTTCCCAAGGCCAGATTTTTCAGGTATAGGAGTAAAGTTGAAAATTTTCTGGGGTACTGTAGCCAAATGTTCATTTAACACTTCTCTTTGGAAATAAGGCAACCGGTCAGGCCTGTAGGCAGGGGGGTTGTTGGACATGCCCCTCCTCAAATGTTTCAGTTGTTATCAGGCCTGTAGTCAGAAATCTTTTTCGAGAGAGGCATACATTTTTTCACTTAATTTACTGTGAAATTGGCATTTCTTACTTGACTTTATCTTGAAAAAAAAAACAAAAACCTTTGCCATTTTAACACCTGAAACATATCGGGTGGCCATGCCCCCAACCCTCCCTGCCTACAGGCCGGAGGCCGGTTGCAATAACCAATGCTGAGGATCATCGCGAGCTCGGTATGAAGGAGGGATGGGCCGAGTATCCGTATCCGCGGATATCCGCCTAAATTTTAGGTTCCGGACCCGCTAAACCAGATTTCTTTGGATCCGGATCCGCTTAACCAAGTTTTGTAAGATCCGGATCCACTGTTGTCAATGATTAAGATCCGGTCATAATCGGATCTTTATTCATTACTATTCACATAAAATTTTGCAGTATTAGGAAACACCAAAAATTTTCCGGCGCTATAATTCTTTGCAATACTATCTTTTTACAAATCGTGCTTTCTGGAGAAAAAATTTCCAGTAAAGGAAAAAATTTTGGCGATCCTCCTGTATGGAAAAGGCAAATTTTAGTCCATCTCAGAACGTCAAAATCTATTTTTCCAAGTTTTTTGCAATTGTAATTTTAAACATGAAGTTAAGTTTGAATTGAGAAGCATCATGGAACTAATTTTCAGAAATTTCAGGTTTCAGATCTATGGAAGTTATGAGTATATTTTTTTAATTTGTAAGGTGATTATGAAGGATGGGAACTCGAGTTCTATTAGGTAGAAACTTTGTGCGAAAATACATAAAAGATCATGGTTGTGTTCAAAAAAAATTTCTTCGTGCAAAGACTTTTTGACCGATCTTTGTACAGGTACAAAGAGGCTTGTACAAAAAAACACTGCAATGGTAGCAAAATTATACTTGAGAAACTGTAATTTTTCAACAGTATCACCCTTCAAACGATTTTCGGTAGGATCATAAATTTGACCAGCACCACTGAATAGCTGTTCATAGGGACACTTTTCGCTGGTGCTAATTTAAGTTTACTTTCTGCATGAAGCAGTTGTCTAGAGACGTTTAAAATTTAAGTTCATGCTCTAATTGTTTTTTGAGTTGCTAGGTTCATTTTTTGGCTATCTTTGAAGAAAACACAAAAATTAATTCTTAAACATAACTATAATAGAAATTTGTTCCACAATTACTTCTATTTTCATTATCTTCTTTTTATTTAGCCGCAAACTGCTTATATATTGCCATATGTTTCCTCTCCAAATGTTTTCTCTGACATCCAGTACCACAACCTTTTCTGGATAACTGTATTCTGCATTGCCTTTTCTTCATCATCTGGGGACACTGTGAAGTAGTCCCACACTCTGCTAGTTAAAGAAAAACTTGAATCCATAATTTCTGGAAAAAGTTTCCGTTTCTATTCACTTCTTTCCTGATGATACCAATATTAATCTAAGCATGAATACAATTTAATGAATGAAAATTATCAATTAGTACATGTGAACTATTTCAATAAACGAACACCTCAATCATTAATAATCTATTAATCTATTGACACCATACAACTCAATTTTATACAAATTAGACATAGTACATATACTTTTTGAAAGATCCGATCCGGATCCGGTCGGATCTGTTCCTCAAGATCCGTATCCGCTGTCGCCAAAAAAGTCGATCCAGCCCATCCCTAGTATTGAGTTGTTAATGCTGAGAATTAGCTAATCGCGAGCTCAGTTTCATCTTTCTCGGGTTGCAATAAAAAAATCGAGCTGGCGATCAACTGATGCTCAGGTTTAAGTCCGAGCTCGCGGTAATCTCGACTTTCCAGGAAGAAACATCGCCAATACATTATATTACACGCATGAAGTGAAAAGTAAACAAAAGTTGGTGAAAAAACACTGTGTGCAACATTGTTTGTTTTTCTGTTTGTTGTTCGTATGTCTTTTGTTCCCGCTTAAATTTCGAGTAGTTTCAAGGAGAAAACGCATTCCAAAGTAAACACCTAGAAAAGAAGTACTTTCGAGAGAAATTTGTCTCGAATATCGATTAGTTTTGGATTTGGACAGCTCATCTGCATCTTAACCTTCTCGATATGTTCACGACAATGGTATACTAAATGGTTGAGCTACTAGTTGAGCTGCAGCTTAGCTTAAGTTCTGTAATGAAACCGGCCTCACGTCTGGAATATAATCGGAGCCGAAGACAATCTACAAAATGTCATTGTCCATTGGTCTTCTGAAGATATAAGAATTACATTAAAAATTGTGTAAAGCCGTACAAAAGAAGATTTTAGAAAGGAAAATAGCGGTTTGGAAAACAGTGGTCGACCGCCTGATTCTTGTCTACCTTCTGAAAATTGCAAGAAGCACACCAGCAGCATTCCAAGAGATCCGAGGAGGTCTGTAATCCGATACTAGTTTATCTGAATTGGCCGCTGTTTCATCGAAAGTTTCATGGGGAAGCCTAGGGTTGATGGTTGAAGAGCCGAAGTGGCAAGAAGTGGATCCTTTGGGATGAAACAGTGTTTCTATTACGCAAGAAAAATTAGCATCGGAAAGCGAAAAGCTTAATTTAGAAAAAGGAAAATTCGAATACGAAAAATCGGAGTTCGCATTTTAGCAACATTAGATGGGGGGTTGGGTATATGGTTGGCCAAGTTGGGGGTTCCCCCCTCCAATCACAGGTATTTGCTGGGTACAGGGTTGACCGAGTTGGGGGTGGGGGTCCCCCCACCAATTACAGGTATGCTACCGATGACGATTAACTTTTGCGTACCACTGAAATCGACCTCGCGATCAAAATTAGAGTAGAAACTTTATTGCAACCGCACTGCTCGAGCTCGGGTTTGAGTCCGAGCTCGAGATAATCTCGACGTCGGGATCTCCGAGCTCGAGATAATCTCGACGTCGGGATCATCCCAAGGTTATTGCAACTGCTAATCGCGAGCTCGCGATTATTTTGCTGGAGATAATCGCGAGTTCGGACTTAAACCCGAGTATTGCAACCAGCCCCTGGTTGTTACAAAAGGCAAAGGTGAGATGCTTGTTTTTTCTTCAAGAAAAAGTCAAGAATGTCAATTTTGTAGTAAATTGCGTGAAAAAATGTATGCCCCTACCGAAAAAATTCCTGGCTACAGGCCTACAACCAGTGATAAATTTTTAGGAGTCAAGGTATGGGTAATAACCCCTCTCATACCCCTCGCCATGGGCATACCTGTAAGACGTTCGACCAGTTGGGGGGCGAAAAAAGTCGAAAATTTTTCAAAAAAAAGGCACTTGTGCCAATTTTTCCAAGTTTGGGGGGTTGACCAAGTTGGGGGTTACCCCGCCAACACACCCCAATGAAAAGTATGCCCATGGGGCTGTCTGGTAACGTATATAAATAAGCGTGCTTATATCGAAAATCCCGATTTTTTGTGTTTTGGACACAGTGGTTCTCTTTATCGGTTTTCGAGTCAAAACTTTTACCCATTGTAAATTATAGAGACGCTCAATTCGCGACAGTTTTTGCTCCTTAGTTCTACCCGACCAGTTTGATTATTGAGTTAGGTTACGACTTGAAACTAAGCTCATACGGCACGTTTGTATTGGATATTGATTGAAAAGTTGTCAGAAAGTTCGTAAATTCCTTAAATATGCCTAATCTAGAATGCAGCGGCTAAATTGAATTTTAAGTTAAATATTGGATTAAAATTTCCAAAATCGGGCATTTAAATTGTATGTATCGTTATTTATATAATCTATGTACAATACTTTTTCCACCTCGTATATATCCCAA
Source organism: Romanomermis culicivorax (assembly GCA_963922205.1). Classification (NCBI taxonomy): domain Eukaryota; kingdom Metazoa; phylum Nematoda; class Enoplea; order Mermithida; family Mermithidae; genus Romanomermis; species Romanomermis culicivorax. The sequence continues at coordinate 1,710,090 of CAWUHX010000017.1, read as the reverse complement.
TTTTAAAAAATTTGGATTCTAACCGTTCGTTGGTATGTTTAGGTTCTACGAGAAGAACTACGCGGTATTCGGGAAGCGTGTTTGAAAGTTGATGCTGCTTTCAAACCAAAAATAACTTTCGTTGTCGTTCAGAAGCGTCACCACACACGCTTTTTCCCTGCTAATCCCGACGAAGGATGCGGTCGAGCTAAAAACGTGTTTCCTGGAACCGTTCTTGATAACGCCATTTTATTCCACGAAGATTTCAACTTTTATTTGTGCTCGCACGCTGGAATTCAAGTACTTTATTCATTCCATTTATGATCAGGCCTGTAGGCAGATAAATTTGGGGCCCGTGGTCCCCCCAATGTTTCAGATATTGAAAAAAGGCATTGGTGGAACCTTTGGTTTTTTATTTCTTCAAGAAAAAGTCATGTCAGAAATGCCAATTTTACGGTAAATTAACAGAAAAATGTGTGCCCCCTCCCGTAAAAAATTTCTGGCTACAGGTCCGTGTAAGATTAACTGAAATCTGTTTTCTAGAATACGATTCGGATGGCTGTAAGTGGAAAGATAACCTGAGAGATATAACTGACTCAGCTGAAAATCTCTGCCCTCATTTTTATTGAATTTGTAACCAGGGATCCTTTTTAGCGCGAGTCCCATTTGCGCAGCAGCTAGCTTTGCTCAATTTGTATTTCTTTTTCCTAGCCCAAGAAAAATTTTCATTAACACTGTGCTGAAAAAAAAATCCTGTCTTTAATCTTCTATAATCTTCTATAATTCTTTAATCTTCGTAGTCATAAGCGACGTTTTCTGCACAGTGTATACAGGGTGTCCATCAACGTGGGAAACGATAAGAAATCGGAAAAAGTTGTTCTTGAAAAACTCGGGAAAATCGGCAAACTTTAGCGAGGATTGTTATGGTGTAGTCGGTTGTATAGCAGGATGTGTCCGAATTAGTGCATAGTAAACCGAATTTGTGTTTTAGAAGTTAAGAATCTTAATTTTCCAGCGCACATTTATATTCATTATTTAAGCGGGTTCGGCTAAAGTGGGGTTCTTAAGAAGTCTAGTACTATTACTCATTTAAGATTCAGCTATTTTACTGCATCTCTAGTTCCATTTTGTTCAATTATCAATTTACCGTTTTGTGAACATTAATCAGGATTTCACCTTTTTGCTTGGAATTTTTTTGCTAAATTCATGATTCTGATAAATTTATCATGCATACCTGTACTTGGGGGGGGGACCCAGCGATCGACCGGGCTTAAAATTTTACCGGGACCGGGCTTATTACGTAATATGTGTTTAGCATATAATATATGCATTTGATATTTATCTAAAAGTCGGAATCGAAAATTAAGTTTAAGTGAACGTTTATTTTAAAAATCGGAATTGACTAGATATAAAAATAAGAAAAACGAAAAAAACATGTTCAGCACATGTACCCGAAATATGAAATCACATAAAAATGCCATCCCATATTTTGAAAGTACAACAAACAAAATGAAAAAAAGACGAAAAGTATACAAAAGCAAAAACGATTTGAAAAATGCGAACAAACAACGAAAAGAATTTTTTCAATATGAACTATTGCGCATATTTTATGTAAAAGTAAAATCAGATGACTTCATAAAACAATCTTAAACAAAATAAAATATATAAAGTGAAAATGCAAACAGGAAAGAGAAGATGAAAACCTTTTTTACGATATTTACAATATTTATTTGCCGAAATAGTAAACATTTTATTGTAATTAACGCAAATAGACATTATATAAAATGGACGGAACAACTTTAACACACCGTTTATTCCATTTTACGAGAAATCAAAAAATAGCATGCAAAATTTTGAGCCCGATACCCGGTAATATTTGGTTCGTGCCCGGGTACCCGGTCAATCGCTGGGGACCCCCCCCCCCCAAACTTGGCCAACCATGTACCCAACATCGTCCAACCCCCCCCCCCCCCCTACCACCACAGTTTGGGAAAAATGGAAAAATTAGCAAAAAAGTGTACGTGTTATGGGAAAAATTTCGACTTTTTTCACCCCCCCCCCCCCCCCAACTGGTCGGAGGTTTTACAGGTATGTTATCATAGATGAACATCAGGAAACTTTTCGTTTCAATGTTCAGATGCTGAGAATTAGATCCTGATAAGTGATCCTTCAGTCAGTTCTCCAAGTTTATTCAAATGAAATTTTTCAACTTTTACGACTTTCACTGTTGTAGAATGTCATTTCGTTTATATCTTAAGTTAGTTAGGAAACGTTCGGCTCTCCGTCCGCGCGATGCTTTTGGCACGTATATTATGCAATGAAGTTTATTGTTGAATTGAGATTGATGGAAAGCACCTGGTGACAAATTTAGTTAAGTTCTGCTCACCGTTTAGTCTCAATAAGTAACATATGTTTTAGACCACACGTGCCCAAGGTCGGAAATTTAGGTAGGGGTGAAATCGTCCATGGTCGGGTTAGTACTTAATTCTCGTGCCGTGACTTTTTTGCTCACTGTTTCGCATCTTGATGGGTGTTTATTGTGGTTCCCTGAATACAGGTCCGTGCACAAGGGGGCGGGGGCAGCCGCCTCCCCACCCCCCGTTGAGGCAGCATGCAAACAGTGTATCGCGTAAAATCTACATTTTCTGGGGCTATTCAGTAAAAAAAAGTTAGTCTGCCACCCCCATCAAAAAATCCCGCGCACGGCCCTGCCTTGATACAATACGTGTACAGTGATGTCTGTAAAATCACATTTTATTTCCAGTAAATTGTGCATTCAAAATTATGTTTTTTCATGTCAAATCCCCAGCGTTTTTTCGCTTTCCCATTTTTTTCTACAAAGCAGCACAATTTGGGAAAATCACTGGGGTGTCCAATCCGCATAATTACAAAATTGTATTCGGCGCGACTCGCCACAAAATTTTTCGATCTCTTTGATTTTACGGCCTAGAAAACTATTTTCTACTCGTCGGGATTCATAGCGACCAAGAAAAGCTAGGAATTCTGCTATTGTAAATCGCTATGAGCTCTGAACCATGCAATCTCGACAAAACATCTTTCGACTTTACACGCAAATACAAAAATCTTCCTATTGGGCCGTAAATTTTCGCCTTGTCCAAAAACGATGGTATCTTTCCAAGCACAAGGGCCATTGCGGCAGCATGCAAACAGTGTTTCGCGTAAAATCAACATTTTCTGGGGCTATCCAGTAAAAAAATGTAGTCCGCCCCCCATGAAAATATCCTGCGCACGACCCTGTCTCCAAGGTTAAATTTTTAGCACGAATCACTTAACTAATGAAAAAGATATAAATTTTTCTAAATATTAGTTTTTTCACATGCTAAGCTAATCCGTGCAATACTTTTCGCTTTTCGAGGAGTTAATTTGCATGATGTAAACACCATTGATCCAACCGTTTTGCTATGATCGCAATGAACTTGTGATGATGTCTAGGGCACCAGCCGACCGACTCGCTACCATGTTTTACACGACGATAATCTCTTCTCGCCTGACGAAATGCAAAGTTTAACCTACTATTTGTGCCATTGTTTTTCTCGATGCACGCGTGCCGTCAGCATTCCAGCGCCGGTTTATTACGCCCATTTGGCTTGTACCCGCTCTCGTGCTCATTTGATCAGCGTTGTGTAAGTATTTCCCATTTAATTCACCTTTGTGGGACCTGCCACAATCGTGTTCATCACAGATCCTTTGTGTTACGCTTGTATAGAGTGCTGGCTTCATGTGCGCCTTGAAATCCTTGAATTGTCCTTGCATTAAAAAAAGAGAAATCTCCTCGAAAAGTCTTGAAGGTCATTGTGGTGTGAATTTTCCCGCAAAGTTGTTCTGAAAATCTCAGAAATTTCCGAAAATGCTCTTTGAAATCTTGTTTCCCGCTTAAATTCTTAATTGTGATCGTACTCAATACAACATTGGAATTTTGGGAATTTTAGCTCGATTGGTCAATTATTCGGGAGCTTGGGGACTTTTTTTGTAGAGTCATACTTGGGTGGAAAAACTTTGCACCCATAAATTTTGCTTGTGCAATAGGGATATATCGGGTCCAATATTTTTATGAATACGGTCCGGGTTCAACAAAATGGTCGGGTAATTTCGGCTCCGGGTCCCTACATCTCTTTTGTGCAATAACCAACTTATCTATTGGTTTAGAATTTTTTGTACATGCATGACTTCCGACTCGGCAGCTACTCTATGCAAATCGGGCGAAAAATTCCTGGGTTCGTCTTATTTGGATTGAAAGTGTGCAAAATTTGTCGCGGAGAATATGTATCAAACTTTGGCTCCAAGACAAAAATAGCTAACCTTTTAAAAAAGACTGAGGGCCGAGGTATCATTATGCTTTAGCGGTATCATAATTTTTGAGCAAGTACATCAAAAGTTATTAGATTCGATGTGAAGTTCTCGGTAACAAAATGCAAATTTATGCGAATTTTCGAAATCAAGTTTTCCTATTGATGTCACCTTCGATCTTTTCATTTTCATCATTGGAAAGATCACATTTTTTGCTTCAGGAATTCAGTTGAATAAAAATGTTTTTTTTCCATATGAGGTTTTTATTTTCTTCGAATATATCCTTCGTTTCACTATGCGCGTGATGCCTGTTTCGGCATAAAGATTCGAAGAAGGTCTTCGATGATTCGAAGTGGGTAAACGGCTTCATCAGAAGTACATGAGAAAAGTTACAGTTTACATTTATCTGATTGTGTTACTCACTACAAATATGAATACACAATATGTGCAAGCGCTGTTCTTTTAACAAAAGCTTCCAGACTTTTCTGGTTTGTATTCTAGAATGTGCTGTATGGTTCTTGTAGTTTGAGGTCACAGTATATAAGTACCAATCTGGCTCTGAGTTATCATTTTCTTTATCCATGCATGATGCATCCTACCGCAGTTCATTTTATCATTGACATCCTCATTCAGTTTGTTGTTGTTTGACCATCAACAACATAGATTAGCCAATTAAGCATATTGACAACGCTGATTCAGAACTTAGCCAATGCACTATTGGGCGATTGGATATTTCTGCATGTCGTATTACTAGATTAACTCGTGAAAAGCATGGCCTGAAATCTATTGATGAGCTGCTTGTTGAAAATTTGATCATTCGATGCAGTGGTTTCAAATTGAACTCCAGCGCCAAAATACGCCTTCATCATGAAGCAAAGCTGTTGAAAAGGTTTGAATAGTGGCAAACATCATGCTGCTATCCATTTAAAATGAATGGCGATGTGATAAAAATTAATCAGCGTTTGATTGGTGTTACAACAGCAAACTTTTTGAAGCAGCTCGCTAACATAGATGTTAAACCTGGCCAGAAGCTATGTCCTCAATGCAGAGCAATACTCAACAAAACGAAAAATGAAAGTAAAGAAGATGACATCACTGTCACGTCGGATAGCCAGCCTGCGCAATGGCTTGACAGCTATTGGCAATTCTCCTAAAATTTCAATATATCTCACGTAATTATTTGCGTGAATATGTGAATAAGAAAATAAAGAAAGCCCAGAGGACTTCAATGATTTTCGTCAGATCCGATATCCGATCAATGTCTAACGTTGAAGATTTTTTTGAACAATTAAATCTATATTGTGTATGACTAAACTTACAGTATTCTATGTTCAGAAATTGTTCGTTTTGTCACCTTACTTGTGTGCTATTTTACTCGTTCTAAATGTACTGTTTTATATGGAATCGTATTGTATATTTGTATTCATACATGTAACTAGGCCCCGAGGTCTGGAGGGTCAGTGATTCCCCAAAATTTTTGAGGGAGGGGTTTCTAAAGGTTGATTTTTTTATCAGAAAGTCCGAAAAACGTTTCAAAAAGTAGTACCTTGAAAACAACCGTAAGAAATATGTGCCATATGGCTGACAATTTCTGGGGGGTTCTGTGATACTTGCCACCAATCAAATGTATGATTGTATTCATTTAGGTTAAACAAGCTGATCTGCACGGCCCGCTTTGAATCTGTATGTGGAAACAGCCTTAGAAGAAAGGAATTTTGCTTCGAAGTGAAATATGCGCTCTTTCCAATGTTGGTAAAAATAAAAAGGTCGAAGGTCGGTCCAACTGAGAAATTTGACTTGGAAAATAGCTCAAATTTGTATTTCTTATCGAGCCCGTCGCATTGAGCTTGAAACTTTGGTGTACTTGCTCAAAAATTATGATGCTACTCAAGTATCATGACACACTCGTCCGTAGTCCTCTGGACAATCAAGGCGTTAGCTACTTTTATTGTAGTTAAGCTCGAATTTGATTCGAGTTTTCCAACAAATATAGCGTGGCAGTTTCAGTACAACTTATCCAAAAGCTGGAATTTTCCCTCCCAATTTGCATTGTATAGCTGTGTTCAGAGTCGGAAGTTGTGCCCGTTCAAAAAGTTTCAAACCAATTAATGAGTTTGTAAAGCACTTGTCAAAGTTGATCAGATTTTTGCGCGTAGAGTACATCCGATCGAATATGGGTCTTCAAAAAGTGCTCTAGCTCAACAAATCGAGCTGAAATTTCGCGTGCATATGTTATTGTACACTCACAAAAATTTCGAACGAAAATCTGAGATGGTCAAGCGTGGGCCATCTCTGATATCAGAACAGTTGACCTGGAATGACCCAATGTCGGGTTCGGACCTGAGTCCAAAATTGGAAGAATATTAGGCCAGGGTCCCGCAAAATGTTTGGGCTATTTCGTGTCTTGTTTCGGATACGTGTACCCTGTTTTCCGAGCGAGCGATTCCCAGGTGAGTGAATTCTCAATTGAGCGATTCTAAACGAGCGAGCGAGAATCTAACACTTTTCATATTTTCCTTCTTTACCTGAAATTTTTCTTTGTATGTATTTCTTTTTTCTCTCGTTTTCTGGGTGTATTGTTAATGTTTTCGTTTATGTATGTTTTAACGTTTTCATCTTTTGTCTCTGCTTTCTTTTACTCCTTTCTTTCTTCTTCATGAAACAACGCATTGCAAGTTGTCATTTTAAATAACCGTAGTCTCCTGTAATTCTAGCACAGCTCGACGTGCCTGAGTCTTTCATCGTTGTAAGTGTGAAAATCTTCATAAAAAACACAAACAGAAGAATGCTGGAACAAACAAAACATCAAGAGAAAGGAAACGTAAACAAAAATGAAGACGTTAAGAATAAGTTAAAATATGTGGAAAATCATTAAAAAAGGAAGAAAACGTGAAGACGGTGCGGTGACAAGACGAAGCAACATAGAGAAAGCTGCAACCAAGAAAGAAAAAAAATGTGAAAAAAGAAGAAATCAGGAGAGATTGAAAGCAGAAAAAATGGAGAAATCACAAAGGATAAAATTTTCTAGAAAACAAAGAGCGACGAATAGTATTAAAACTATTAGGGATGTTAATTAAAAATAAGGACTTGTAATATGTTGCTAGCAAAAAAGTAGATGAATAGAAAAACGAAAGTAAAAGAAAGCAGAGACAAAAGATGAAAACGAAAACATCAACAACACGCCCAGAAAACGGAAGAAAAAAGAAATACATACAAAGAAAAATGTTAGGTAAAGGAGGAAAATATGAAAAAAGTGTTAACTTGGGAATATCCCGTGTACCCGATACATCTCTAATATTTCATAGGGTATTGGAGATCAATTATATCCTTCAGTGCTCATATTTTTCCATCCAGTGTAACCATGCTCCAACTACTCCCGTTGCTGTGATCAGGTTCATGCGAACTCACCACTGCAGACCACTTTTATGTGAATTGTAGGGCTTATATGCGAAAAAATTCAACTCGCATACGCTTTAGGGTATCAGATGAACCATAAAATGTAAACATTCGGAATTTACACTTGAAGTTTTGCATTGCTTCTAAGGAAGGTTCAACCCCACGCTGGAGTACTACGTCATAAATTAATCAGAAAAATTTATCTTGTTTTTAGCCGACCGTCATTAAATGATTATAAAAAATGTTAATTAAGAGGAATGGAATTTTTTGATGGAAGTTAGATTAATTGTCTTCAATGAAAACTTTAATGCTTGAAGAAATGCTCGAATTTTCTTTACATTTCGTCTTCAATGGAGCTCATAAACATCGCGAATGGCCTTGAGTGCAAAGGTTCGCCGCCTTTATACCCGTACAAGCAAAATTTTGGGATATCAGAGCCCCGAAGTCTGGGGTGGTTAAGCCATATTCCGGTATGCGTACATGAAGCTCTTTTTCTGGTCGTCCATACCAAAATACTTTTAAAATATGTCTTTCCAGGGGTGACGCTTTTAGCGATACAGCCTCGACTCGCAGTGGTGAACAAGGGCACACTTCATCTGTCCCCGAAGAACAATTGATCAAAGGTGCTACTGTCATGGATAATATTCGCAAAGAAATGTATTTCACTTGATCCCGCGATTTGTTATTTTTATGTCTTGATACTTTCATAATTTTACGATTTGGTTGTTTTGTTGTGTCGTGCTTTGTTACATTTTCGTCTTTGAAACCTGTTTTCTGTTGCACTATTCTCAAGGCATTTTATGAAGGTTTTACGAAAGGCGTGTTCCTAATTCAGCGATACCCAAAACATCGAATCTCAATACAGCGAGTACTAAAAATTACTATGCGCCGCAGTAAGCGCGCACGATATGCAAATTATGTGAAGTAAAATCGTTTTTTGATGATTGAGGCCTATTTTTAGTTGCATTTGGCCATAATTTCACGTGGTGCAGGTGTGCACGAATGTAGCATTCCAGAATCACGAAAAATGTCTGGGAAAAACTGAAACGTTGGAAAAAACAAAGATTTTCCATCAATGTCGTTTTGTATGCAGCTTAATTGTACCGCTAAACAATTAAATTAATGAAATAAGGTAAAATAATTGAGCAGTAAAGGCAGAACAAAAAACGAATGACAAAGACATGAGAAGTAAAAAAAGATCAAAATTATACAAAATGAGAATATTCAAAGAAATAAAACGATAAAGGAAACAAAAAACATGCATGTGGATATGTTAATAATAAACAAATCGGAATAAAAAGCTGTAATGCGAAAACAAATGCTACTGTCACGTGCCGCTCAATTCTCCAACGTCACGTGATTCCGATCATGCCGACATTTTGTTATTTTTTCATGTTTCGTTTATTACTCGATCATGCTTTTGTTTATTTCATTTTTACCCATGCATTTTGCGTTCGTTTTTATATTTCTATGCATTTCTATGTTTCGTTTTGTTGTATTTTTATTTCTTTACAAACGCGGGCTACAGTAGGCCCTTTAGCTAAAAACTTCCGCCAGTCGTGCTCCACGAGCACATGGCTATTTTTGGTGCGCTCACGCACCTCTTATCATCAAAAATTAGCGTCGTTTTTGTTACGCAAAACGACTAGCTAAGAAGTTTTAGCTAAAGACGTTCATATGCTTAGCATAGGCACTGCAGCCGGCCTCAGTGCTAAACGCATGTGAATGAAAAAATGTCTATGTGCTCATAGGCATCTTCTGCATCGCGTCTAGCTGCAGAAGTTAGCTTGAGCGCCGAGAAACTCCGCCCAAGCTGCAGCTGTAGCCAAACATGTCCTTAAAAGGACATGTTTCCTTAGTTTTTCGCTCATTCTTGGGTTCACCAAGCTTTCGTCCAGTTGTCACTTCGCGTCCGCCGCCCTTCTTAATTTACATATTTTTATATACTCGACTGCGTCCGCCGCCTATTATTCTAAATAAATTTGCATACCTTTGCATTACTTACTGCGTCCGCCGCTCATCGCCTACAGTACCCCGCTGCCCACCAGTGCCAGGTGCCCGACCGCCCCGGTTCGTGAATTAAACGTTGGAGTTTCGCCTCCCGCTCGCTCCCGCTCCCTCCCGCTCGCCGCCTAGGACGTTTGAGGATCGCATCCCCCGCTCCCAGTGCCAGAAGACCGAAAGCATCCAGGGACTTGCCGCCCGTTGCGTCGTAATCGCTTGAGAAACAGGACTAGGTGAGTCTTCTCAGGGGATTATTGTTATTTGTGGGTTATTTGTTGGGAAATCCTTCCTAAGTCGGTTTCCCAAGGTCTCCACAGATAAGTAGGGCCTCCACCTCTCAGGTTCGGGCTAAAAGGGGCTGTCTGGTTCATAATCGGGTCCCATAATTTAGGTCATTTTACGGGTGACCCTGTCCCCACTCTCACTGAGTAGGACTCGGGGATTGTCGCACCTAGCCTGGCAGCGTTGTCCATTACCCTACAGCACGACCCCAAGGACGACTCCAGAGAACCAACTATAGACCTCTCTATAGCCACCATTTGCCAGGTTAGGCCCCAACGCCAACTTGGGAAGCCTGGGGAAAATGCCAGTATCCATCAGGAGTCACAGCCTATTACTCACTGTAATAGGATCAATCTGATATGGTTCACCATCAATGTGACGTCTAAAACACGGTATTACCTGATGAGATACCCAAACCTCTCCAGCTCTCCCAAGATAAACCTGTCATACACGTGACATGGCGTAAAATGTGACATGGCGAGGCTGGAAAATCGACCTTAAGTCTGGCACTCGCCCTTAAGTGTAAAACTTCACCCTTGGGTCGGAACTACCCCCAGGTCGGGTCAACTCCCATTTTAAGTCGGACAAGCCCCCTTAAAATTGGGTACTAGCCATCCAATAAGCTGGAGACCCCCCCCCCCAGATTCGGGTTTACTGCCTAATGGGTCGGGAATGTCCCTTATTTCGGATTACCGCTACTGTAGGTCGGATACCCCCACCTTACGTCGCGTATTATTATTGTAGTCGGAAAATTTTTTCCCGTGCTACCAAAAGTTATTACTGTAGGTCGGGAATTTCTCCCTGAACATCAAATTTAATTACTGTAAGACGGGATTTGCCCTTACGAGTGATCTAAATGTGATCTATATGTGTAAATAATTATCTCATGCGTGTGTATAACCCCCCTATGAGTAATAAATTCCCCCTGAGTCGAGTTATTTATCCCCAGAGTCGTGTTAACTGTAACAGAGTTGAGTTATATATCGAGTATTCTGTATTTCTCCTCTGATTCATTCTGTACATTCCACAACCTTAATCTGTGCTGTAAACTAGCCTATTTGTCTTTTTCCCCTATTCCCCCCCCCCTCTCTAATCCTGGGTGGTATACTGTAGCCCTCCGGGTGGGTGCCATTACAGTACGCCTGTGCCCATTCCCGTACTGTAACTACAGTATACCCATACGCGGGTACTGGTATCACAGCTGTAGGGGTTTACGGCCTCTCCTGACTGTTGGTGGTCCGTGACCCCATGATACCGTACACCCTCCACGTATGATTCTGGACGTCATACGTGGCTGCGATTTGTTAATTGTGTACAGTCTTTTTGTATGTCGGCGGAAACTGTCGGAATTGCTCACTTTTCCGGCCCCAAAAAATTTTTACACCGACTGCTTACACATTTGACACGCGTATGTCCAAATCTCGTATTCCCCGTCTTCGGTTATTTTATCTTCCCTCTTCCTTTCTCGGTCAGCTGAGCGGTTCGGACGCCACCGCTACAGTCTGACACCCTTACGTAAGTTCCTCTATCTTTTCATTTCTACTTACTGTAAGGTCTGATTCTTCCATTCTCCGGTTGTTGCATCTAGACCATAGACTTTACGGGTCATGCTCTTTGACGTCAGCAACAACAACGTTACGGGTTGTTGTTGTTGTGTGGTTCAACCCTACGGATGCAACCACTGAGGTCTGCAACAGCCGCTTCACTTGCTGTTGCTTTAAGGGGTGGGTAGCCCTCCGGGTTCTACTCCTGACGTCAGCAACCGACATTACGTGTTGTCGTTTAAGTCAACACTCCAGCAGTAATGACTTCTGACGTCTGCAACAAGTGAAGCCAACGTTGTTGCGACAGGTTCGGCTGGTTCTCTGCACCCCATCTGTGACGTCAGCAATGGTGACGCACCGTGTCACTATTCGAAGATGTGCAGGTCTTACGGGTGCCACATCTGACGTCTGCAACAACTGCATCTCATGTCATTGACCTAAGGTATCAGACCCTCGGTTCCACCTTTTGACGTCAGCAACGGCACCATCACGTGTTGCTGTATACCGATCGCTGGCTTCAGGGCCCTATTGCTGACGTCAGCAATGACAATGTATCATGTTCTCGCAGCAGGAATTGAGGTTACATGATCCTACTTCTGACGTCCGCAACGGTAACATTACGTGCTACTGCAGGGGTTCTGTCGGCCTTTAGGCACGCACCCCTGGCGTCTGCAACTGCGACATGATACTTGAATGCTTTTATCCCAGGCACCTGCAGTCAGCACCAAGGTCATGTGTTGGTTCATACCCCTACCTTCTGACGTCCGCACCAGGTTACTGTCGGCCCTATGAGCATTCCACTTGAGTTGTAGGTGGTCGCTGGCGCATGGTCCTATCACTTACCTCTCTTGTCCAAAGGGTTCTGTGTGTCTGGGGGCTGATGCCTGGGAAACATCAGTCCACATACATACACCACCTGAGATGCTCACTAGCCTGCGTACTGATCAGGTTGTCCGCCCGGGTAGCGGCACTATTGATCAGCACGTGGCTGTTTTCAAGCTTTAACTGCAGGTTTGAACGAGTTACACTCGGCCTCAGCTGGGTTGGTTGTCTGACTCGGGCAGATAGCAGGCATTTGCAGTCGGTACTGCCTGTGTCTGACGTCTGCAAGGGTTCGGCAACCTTCTTGTAAATTTCTTATCTAATTTCACTCATTCTCTTTCATCTCATCGAGCTGTCATACATAGATCTTCTTTAGTGTCCCCGCCGTAGTGGTTCCCAAGGGACTGCGGCACAGCCTCCGGTTGGGCCTAGAGTGTATAGGACCCCCTGTCATATTTCTTTCACTCGAACGCCTTCGTTAACTGGCTTAACGATGCCCGTGCTAGAGTCGCCACTGACCCAGAGTCCGCCTCCGCGGTCCACCCTTTATTAGTCATGTAAGTAGTAGGCACCGTTGAGTCCGCCTCAGCGAAGGTATTGAGTACGCCTCGATACATACTTTACACTCATATCCAATCAGGGACACCTTGTACCCGTGATCCCTTCGATGTTTTCGGGTGCGCCCTCAAAACATCCAGAGTATTTCATTTTAACTGACTGAGTGTGTCAGAATAGCACCCTTGGTACCCGTGCTCCTTCCCTCTTCTACTGTGTGACCTGCGAACCTCACTTCATCTCAGTGATCGGCAAACCCGGCCACCAGCTGTGTATAATACTCCTGGAGAGTGTCCGTTCTGTTCGGAATGCGGGCTCCCGTTTCGGACACGGCTGTAAATTACTTGCGAATGTCGTCCAGCACGGAACCTCCTGTATAGTCCGTCTCACTATGCAGAAATCGCAATCGCTCCTGGCGAGTGAGGCCCGTTGCGTAACTGCGCGACTCCCTTTGCGTAACTGGGTTTGTAAACTAGTTTTGTCCCTATTTATTGCTCCCTCTTAAGTTCATTTTCAGTTGACCCCTATCCTTTTTTCACCTCATGCCACTTTATGCGCTACTCCTGGTGAGTAGGATCTTGCCGGCTACGAGTCCGCCTCGCCCCTTCATCCGTCACCTCATTTTTCGGCAGGAAAAACCGCCTCTTCTCTATCTTCACATTTGATCTTCTGTTCTCCTCATCTATTCTAATTGTCGGGTCCAGGCCCCAATCCTACATTTTGGTCGGGATCGATTCCCCCATAGCTCACGCCATGCCTCTGTCCATCACGGGCGACCAGATAAATTCCCTTCTGCGTCACCCTGATGTACTCTGATCTTACATCTTATAATCCTATTCCATTCTAGCTCCCTTTCCGTGGTCGCTAGTCTTAAGCTAAATCAATTTACGTCACAAACGCCGTCGCGCACGCGTTTTCCGAATTCACGCGCTCTTTCGCCGCGAATTCGAAAGTAGTACTCACTTTCATTTTATACAATAGAGACACCCCGTCGTTCCTGCCGTCTCAGTACCCAGCCTGTACAGACCAGTGAGCCGCTCTCTATTCAATTTGACTTAATTGCTTCACGGGCAAGGACCTCTGTTCTAACCACCTTACGGGAAAACGAACCCTCGGACATGAAGTCGGAAACTGATCTCCCTTCACAGATCGAGAACAAGGTCCAGGCAGCATTTGAGAATGCTCTTGGACCCCTCAACCAAAAGTTAGAGGCCATGAATGGTCGGAGGCACCCTCCCGTGTCCAGCTTTATGGCCCCTCCCACCTTCTCCGGTGCTTTTGGTGAGTCTATCACCGATTTTATGTCGCATCTTACTCGTTTCTTTACACTCCAGGGTGTAAGCGAAACGGATCATGCATATAAAATCGCTTTTCTGGAGTCATGCCTCACGGGTCCTGCTCTCGCCTCCTACCGGGACTTCAGCAGCAGCACTCCAATACTTACCCGCTACGAAGAGTTTACGGCTTTTCTACGGAGAGATTTTCCGGTAGGGCGCGACTCTGATCTGCATCAGCAGCTGATCCAAGATCGACTGCAGAAGCCGACAGAGTCCGCGATAGTCTACCTTGAGCACCTCAAGAGACTATCCAGGGTAGCGTATCCAGACCTCGCGACGGATGTCCGAGATTCTATCATCAAACCTATCTTTCTGCGGGGACTGAAGCCGGTCCTCCGAGATAGTATCAAGTTTAGGGAGTTCACGACTCTTGAAGAGACACTCAAGGCAGCCTGTTACGCAGAATCCCAAATCTTTCGGGACGAGATCCGGTACACTGCTCCATCTAACGCCGTTTTCTCTTCAGAACCTAAACACGCCGGATATAATCCCGATATGCCTAACAGAAGCGCAAACGGTCGTCAGAGCAACGCTCCAACGTCGTCATCCTCCGCCGATGAGGTTCGCCGCTTGAAACAGGAAATGGCCAGGCTCACGGCCCACGTAGCGAAGCTCACGGCCCAGCAACGTGCACCCACGCCAATCCGACAGACGCCGCCTCCACAGCCGTCGACACCAAATCAGTCCGCCGGGCGACGCTCGTCGGGAGCACACCTTCAAACGTGCTCCTTCCACGGACTGTGTACACATAGCGACGCCGACTGCCGGGCCCAGCGTCCCACCGGTGCCGCTCCCGGTAACAACGCCGCTAACGGTGGTCGCTGTTATTTTTGCCGTACACGTGCCCACCCCACGGACCGATGTGATAGGCCATGCCCTCATTGTCGTCAAGTGCGAGTGCACCGATCAACTGCCTGTCCGCAGCGCAATCCGGCAAACACGGGTGAGAATGTCTACCAAGATACTGGTTATTCTTCCCAGGGGACAAATGTGTATCATCAAAGAAATGGTTATCACCCTCCCAACGGGACAGGAAACCATTATCGGCAGCCCATACGCCGCAACAACGCCGTTGGGGCTACCTATGGCCCTCCTCATCCAGATCCTCTTGACCTGGATGATGAGGCACTTGCTGAACACCTGACAGATTCTTCACAACAGTGTTATCCTGTCTGCGTAATCAGTATTGGATTTTCAGTGGTCCAAGCAGCCCAGGTACCCGTACCGATGAACGTATCGGACATACCGCTGCCACCACCACCACCAAAGTATGCGATGCCGGTCACTCTGGACCCCTCAACGACACCGCAGTTTGTTGGCCACGCTAACATCCTCGCATCATATCGCATACCTAAACTTAAGACTGCCGAGCCAGCTCCAGCCGCGAATACGACGTCTTCGGCGCCACCGGCCCGCATCGTCCCTCCAGGACCACCCCCTTCGATCCCCACGGATTCGGCTACGGAAGTCCTCGACCAGGTCGAGCCCATGAATTTGTCAGGTATACTACCTTCTTCTTCAGGTGATCCTAGAGTAGGAACCAGGAATCTATCTCAGTCCACGACTCTATTGATTTCTTGTTCACAGCGCCATCGCCCGTCCAAGACGCGATGTTGGCCATCTGGTCAGTCGACCTGGCCAAGAAATACCCGCATTTGCCGTGGACTCTCCTCAACGAGCCATCAAATGTCGAAGCGCTCACGGCCGCCGACGTCGTGCTTGCAGCACCCGTCTCGATGCGCCTATTACGACCCGACGTCGCCCGACGGGCACTCGAGTTCATTGCCAATGGAACTATCACCATCTCGCCCGTCGAGAAGTTCTTATTGGACGGGGAGCCATCCTCGCCTTCAGTCGATGCCGTCCGCCGAGCAGTCGAACAGGCCAGTCGGATCCTTCCTGCCTGCTGCCGCCGCTACATCACCGGCAGCGGCGCCACCTGTTGCCGCGACATCGCCAACGAAAATGGATATTACTGCTTCCTCGCCCCCGGCCAAGGAACCCGCAAATGATCCTACACCGCCGGCACCAGCCCAACATACATCGTCGGCAACAGCCCAGGTCAACTCGCCGGCACCAGCCCAACCGACATCTCCGACCGCCGCGACCAAGTCGCCCGTCGTCGAACACATGGCCGTCGACGAGACCTTACGTCCGGTTAACGAAGATGTCAGCATCGTTGAGGAATCCCCGTTCCCAATGGCAGTCAACCCACGGTCGCCGAAAGTCGGTACCCTTCGGGAAATCCTCCCCAGCGGTGAATTGGTCCTCGATTTCCCCGACCAGGAACCAATCTCGTCCGACAGCGACGAAGAAGAAATCTGACACTGCCCCTCAGGCCAGATTTGTGAAATTGAGTGAACACGTACAAATTACGTTTGTACAGTTGTTTTTGACAATAAAATTGACCTTGGTAGCATCACTGTTTCTAGGGGTGAGTTTGTCAGCACCGGCGGCTCAGTATCAATTTTGCGGTCTCTCAAGAAGCGGACATCCACTTGAGTTACCCCAGCGTGTAGAGTGTAAACCACCGCAATCTTCATGGAGCCCGTGGCGCATGAATGTTACGGTGTATGTCCCTAGCTCAGACCCAATTACAGCCACAGCGTGGAAATGCACATTGCGCTCCCGCAAAGTCTGCACCAACACTGGTTTCTTCGGCTCTAGGGGCATCACTGCAGACGTCATTACCACTCAGCACTTAGCGCCTGCGGCATGCACGCTAGCACATCGCACTAAGATGTTTGGTTCACAAAAACTTGTCGGCATTCGCCCTGGCTTTTATAGCACAAACCAAACATTGGAAGTGATGTACGAATGGTGCTGCAGCGACGTCTGCAAGACAGTGACTAACCTCTTCATCGAGGAGGGACAAGTCGCTTCGTGGGACGGCACTACGGCCCTAAGCACCTTAGGCGATGTAGGTGGATGCAGTCCCACTGCAGGCCAGTGCACTACTCTAGATGGGGTCATTGTCTGGCCTGCACAAAACTTCACGGCGCGGTGTCATTATCACCCCAAGGGAAATTACACTGCGTCCATGTCAGGGAACCACGTCATCGTCGATGATCTACAGGTTGCTCTCAAGATCCCGGGAAACTCCCGTGTCTTCCAACTGTGCCCAGAACTACATTCCACCACAGTCCGGACGGATCAGGGTCCTCTCCTTCGCATCCACGGGAGATACAATTTGACCCAAAACTTGTTCAGAGTGGCAACGGACAGCCGTCCCGATCCTGTCAATGCCAAACTGAACTATCTGGCTCAGCAGATCAAGGAGTCGGAAATTAACGGTTTCCGGTTCACATGGCTTGAGCTTTGCTCTCACGCTCAACGCTATCTTGATCTGACTTGGCAGTTGCTTCGCTTCGACCCTACCCTAGGTGCCCGGGCATTCCTCCAGAGGAATGACCTGACGGCGGAATTTACAGGCGATGCGCTGACAATATGGCGGTGTCAGAAGGTCAACGCCACCTACGTTTACCACTCGTACCGGGTGGGGAACGTTTGCTACAAGTACTTACCTGTACAGGTTGGCGGCACCATCTACTTCGCCACCCCCGGTGGTCCAGATCTCATTAAATCTAGCCCAATTGTGCCGTGTCATCACCACTTTACAGGGATTTTCCTAAATCGCTCGGGCTGGTTTACTGAGTCTGGCGCGGTCCATGTGAGCCACATCCCACTGGAACTCTTCTGGAAGCAGCGCTTCAACATCACTCACTTTGAGGCACCGGCGCTCTTCCATGACCAGTTGGCGATGACCCCTTCAAACTTTGCCTTCTTTAAACAGTACGTTTACAAGACTGAGCAAATTGAAGCGGTACTCAACCGGCTGGTAAACTTTACCGCTGGTCTATCCCTGCAACCAGACGCCATCTACCAGGCCTTTGCAGGGGTAGGAACCGACATCAAGGCCTCTCTGGAAGGTGTCGGTTTGGCAGCAAACCATGTTATTACGGGTCAACAACACACCCTCGCCCAGGGCTTGCATGCTGTCCTGAGCGGGCCGGTCCAGTTGATCTTTAACATCCTAATTACCCTGACAGTGCTGATCGGTGCCGGATACCTTGCCTATCTTGGTGTATCTTATTATCTCAGCTACCGTCTGCGGAGCAAACAGGTCAGGTTTGTTAGCCGTTTCTCCCCATTGGGTCTTTACCGCAAAGTCCAACGCTGGATCGGTTTTCACTATGTGCAAAACGATGTGCCCTCCCAGCTTGACCGAATCACACCGTGCCTCGTCGTGCTGCTGGACACCAAGGAAACTCCTGCTTTCCTTGACACGGGTTGCCCACGCACTATCATTAGCCAACGTCTTCATAAGGCCCTGGCTAAAGAAAGTCCGAAGGCGGTCATGGCGTTCCAGCAACATCACGACTTTAACCCATTGATGAGCATCAATGGTAAAGCCGTTCATACCATCCTTTCGGGACCATATGAAATCATGTTGCCCGGAAACCGCCAGCCGAACACGCGGATCGATGTACATCTCCATGTGTGCAAGACTACGTCTCCCTTCTGGGCACCGGTTGACCTAATACTCGGACTGGACTTCTTAGAACAGTTCAAGAACATTATGTTTGACTACCAACGTAATGTTTGTCGGCTGGACGCGGTAGAATTACCCCTCCTGCTGACCACGCCGGAGATTGACCAGATCGACCCCTGGTGGGAGAACACCCGTGCTCTCTCGCGAAACTCACACAGGTCGGGATCATGATCGCGGTCCAGGGCTTCGTCCATCTCTCGGCCACACTCACGGGCCTCCTCAGTTGCCTCATCACGTGGGTCAACTAGAGGATCCCGGGCCTCTTCTAGACGGGCAAGTCATCATCTGTCGACCTTGCACGGGTCAGGTCGCCCTCGACCTCCGCCTGGAACCTCTCCAGTTACGCTAGAGAAGGGCCGATACCGTGAGCCAAGTGATTCAGATGCTCCGACATCACCCGTGCCAAACGCGCCTCCGCTATCGGACACCGAGGTTGAATCACTAGGAGCTACTCAGAGTCCGAAGGATCACTCAGACCACATACTAACGGTGCAGGATGAGTCCACCCTTCTGAATGACCCGGAACCCTCCGTCGGATACGCTCTAGTAGGCCTCCTACGTCGTACGGGACTGCCGATTCCAAAGCGGTCCGGTAAGACCAAACATGCTAGTGGTGCCACCACACCTGATTCCGGTCATGTGGTCACGGCTTTTTACCCAAATGATATTCGGACACCCCATATCAAAGTTCTCCTCAACAACTGGGTAGAAGCGAAGGCACTGGTCGACACAGGAGCTGTTTTCTCACTCCTGGACCACAAGTTAGCGGCCCAGCTGCCCAACTTGTCACTATCACCAACCAGGGCACGCCCTATCGCAGCCAACGGGTCCCCGATCCCACTGCTAGGAGCAGCCTACATCACAGTTACAGTGGCTGATGTCTCTGAACGGATCCAGGTCCAAATACAGGAGAACTGTTCAGCTGAACTGGTCCTCGGAACCAACTTCCTCGGCCGGTTCAATTGTGTCAGTTTGAACTGGGAGAAATCTTTCCTCCAGTTCAAAGAGAGTAGAATCCCCTGTGACGGTCTCATCCACAGCCCACCTTCTGCCCGCGGCGCTTTGCCCCTGAAGGACTTGGTCATTCTGGAGCCCCGCTCCCTGACACGATTCACTGTACCTGTCCCACCAATCTATACGAACGTGCCTGAGGTGGCCTTCTTTCCGAAGCACCTCACCGGATCTCAACGACACGTATATTTTGCGGGAAGCGTGAGTACCGTGACCAACGGTCACATACCACTTCAGGTAGTCAACCCGAGTACTCATTCCGTGGTTCTCTACCCGCACACGACCATCGGTCATGTGCAAATGCATAGTGAGCCCTCACGGGAATCGCCGGTCGACTCAGACACCGTCCTCGATCGTCGGTGGGTCGAGGCCAACGCTGTAATCTCACCGGACATCTCCCATCGGGACCGGGCAGCCTTACTCGACCTGCTGGTTGCATACACCGACCTCTATGCCCTTGATGAAAAGGACACAGGTTCCACTGATCTCGTCCAGCACGAAATCAGCACGGGCGATGCCCGCCCAGTCCGCCGTTTTCCTTACCGGTCCTCACCTAAGGAGAAGGATCTCATCATGCAAGAGGTCAAGGCACTACAGGAGAAAGGTATTATCCGGCCCAGCACGTCTCCGTGGGCTACTAATACCGTCCTGGTGCGCAAGAAAAACGGTTCTCACCGTATGTGTGTTGACTTCCGTGGTCTTAACGAGGTCACGAAAAAGGATGTCTACCCTCTCCCGCGGATAGATGACATCCTCGACACACTCAAGGGTATGAAGTATTTCACTACCCTTGACCAGGCTAACGCTTATTGGTCAATCCCGATTGCCGAGGCCGATAAGGAAAAGACGGCTTTTAATACGCCTATTGGACTTTACGAATTCAATTACTTGCCTTTCGGTTTATGCAACGCGCCAGGGACATTTCAACGCCTTATGGACCTCCTCCTTACTGGAATCCAATGGCGCACGGTTCTGACTTATCTCGACGACATTTTGGTGTTCGGGAACTCTCACACCCAAATGCTTGAGCGCCTGGCAGATGTGTTCGCCCGTCTTCGCCGGGGTGGAATGAAGCTCAGACTGAGCAAGTGCAAATTCTCGCACTCAGAGGTAGAATACCTAGGCTATCGCATCTCACAGAGCGGCCTAGAACCTGACCAAGCCAAGCTGGCCGCCGTCCAAAACCTACCCATTCCACAAAACGCCAAAGACATCAAGTCCTTCCTAGGCCTCGTGTCTTACTACCGGCGTTTCATCCCTGGTTGTGCCCGGCTCAGCGAGCCCCTCACCAAGCTCTTACGGAAGGAAACTGCTTTCCAGTGGTCAAAACCCCAGCAGGAGGCGTTCGATGAACTCCGCCGCCTGCTAACCAACCCTCCTATCCTGCGCCATCCGGACTTTTCGAAATCCTTTATCCTTCAAACTGATGCGAGTATTTCGGGGATAGGAGCGGTTCTTAGCCAGTTAGATGAAAATGGATACGACCATCCTGTCGCGTACGCCAGTCGAGGGTTAACAGCGGCCGAGAAAAACTACTCCATTACAGAACTGGAGACTCTCGCTGTTGTCCATTTTGTCAAGCACTTTCGACCATACCTCTTCCAGCACGAGGTGGTCGTTCAGACTGACCATACCGCGGTCAAAGCAGTGTTGGAGAAGCCTAACCCCTCTGCTCGGATCGCTCGGTGGGGACTCGCGCTCGCCGAATTCAAACTGACAATTCGGCCGCGAAAAGGTCAGTCTAATGGTAATGCTGACGCATTATCACGCCTGCCGGATCCTAACTCCCTCACCGGTCAGAGTATTGATGATACTCCCCTTTACAGACCTGAGGGGCACGTTATGATGATCACCGATGGTGCGCAGCACCTGGCGCGATCCAGAACCTTGACCGATGGTGTGCAGCACCTGGCGCGTTCAAGTAATTCAGCACCGATCACTGTTGGCGCGGAGCGCCCGGTACGATCAGAGTCTTATGCCGAGATATCCGTCGGTGCGCAGCACCCCCACCTTTTCGCTGCTCAGCTGGAGGATCCGGAATTAGCCGACATCATTCGCTCTCTTAAGCCTCTGGGCGACCAGAATGATGTGCGAGGCTACCATCTGTTGGATAACGTTCTTCAGAAATGGACAGGCGAGTCCAATAAGATCGTCATACCCAGATCCATGGTTACTACCATTATCCGGGCTCATCACGATGACATCTTAGCTGGACACTTCGGTGCTAAACGTACTGCGCGGCTCATTGCTCGCAGATACCACTGGCCCTCCCTCAGTCGGGATGTCAAGTCCTTCTGTCAGCGGTGTGATCTTTGCCAACGGAATAAGCCCGCTCGACAGAAAACCACTGCGACCCTGAAACCTATCACCATCACGGGACCGTTTCACCGGGTAGGTGTCGACTGCATGGGACCAATGACCACTAGCGAAGCTGGCAACCGTTTCATCGTAGTCTTCATCGACTACTTTACGAAATGGGTCGAGGCTTTTGCTACTCCGGACATCACTGCGCACACCATAGCCCGGCTGTTTGTAACGCAAATTGTCTGCCGGCACGGGGCACCGCAGATTCTTCAGTCAGATCGTGGCACTGATTTCACATCAAAACTGATGACTGAGATCACTGCGATCTGCGCAACGAAGAAAATCCACTCTACCGCCTACCACCCGATGACTAACCGCGAAGTGGAAAGAGCTAATCAAACGCTAGCCACACGGCTACGTATGTATGTTCATCAAGGACATACTGATTGGGATGAACACCTACCATACGCTGTGTTTGCCGTCAATATCAGCATGAATGAGTCAACAGGGTACTCGCCCTTTGAACTCATGTACGGTCGCACACCCATGCTCCCTGTTGACGCCGCGCTCTCATTCAACCCTCCGGCCCATATCATTAATGTTTCCTCATATGATATGGAGGTCAAACCTCATTTCACGAATGCGTTAACCTTAATCCAGAGTCGGATTGAGAAAGCACAGGAAGCCTACGCACGGTCGTACGACCGGAAGGCACATGATGTCTCGTACAAAGTAGGGGATCAGGTGCTCAAACTGCGCACCTCCAGCAAACGTGGACTCACTCCTAAATTGCTGCCCATCTACGATGGGCCCTACCTTGTAACAAGTGTGACATATCCCAATGTCACACTTCGTCTCGAGATGGATCAGGAAGACACTGTACATGTCAACCAGCTTCGACTTTACGTGTCCCCTGAACAACCGAGTGAAGCAGAGGATACACCTCCCACTTCACAGGCAACAGGTTCGGCACCCTTATTGTATCCCTGAATAAGCCGGGACTTTACACCGAATCTGATTGACCCACATCTTGATGCAGAGGTCCCCGACCCGTAACTCAAGATACATTCTCTTCATTGTCCCCGCTTACGGACGAGGACGTCCTTTTTCGAAGGACCGCCGTGCCCCTCACGAAGTATCCACTCTTGTCCATGCTGGACCTTAGCGGATAGAAGAGAGTGTTCAGCAACCTAAGCGTCACGCCTTAGGCGCATCCTCACGCGATAGCCTACATCTCACTGGGTGCATCCCCTGCGATAGCCCGACAATCTGTACCTCACTGGGCGCATCCTCTGCGATAGCCTACATCTTGCCCTGAAAATTTTTTCTTTTCTGTGTTCCAGACCTTCGCACAGGATATTCAATGTCAGCAACTTCACACATCAACAACCTCCGGTCACCATACCGTCGAACGAATTACGATCAAAGAAGGCGCCACCCGCCGACAACCCAACGGACCTATTCGACCACTCCCGCCGTCACACCTTGGAATGACCTACGACCACGGACACGTCGTATAAAACCTCACTACTGACCACTGCAAGGACGAGGACGCCCTTTTTCGAAGGACCGCCGTGTCACGTGCCGCTCAATTCTCCAACGTCACGTGATTCCGATCATGCCGACATTTTGTTATTTTTTCATGTTTCGTTTATTACTCGATCATGCTTTTGTTTATTTCATTTTTACCCATGCATTTTGCGTTCGTTTTTATATTTCTATGCATTTCTATGTTTCGTTTTGTTGTATTTTTATTTCTTTACAAACGCGGGCTACAGTAGGCCCTTTAGCTAAAAACTTCCGCCAGTCGTGCTCCACGAGCACATGGCTATTTTTGGTGCGCTCACGCACCTCTTATCATCAAAAATTAGCGTCGTTTTTGTTACGCAAAACGACTAGCTAAGAAGTTTTAGCTAAAGACGTTCATATGCTTAGCATAGGCACTGCAGCCGGCCTCAGTGCTAAACGCATGTGAATGAAAAAATGTCTATGTGCTCATAGGCATCTTCTGCATCGCGTCTAGCTGCAGAAGTTAGCTTGAGCGCCGAGAAACTCCGCCCAAGCTGCAGCTGTAGCCAAACATGTCCTTAAAAGGACATGTTTCTTTAGTTTTTCGCTCATTCTTGGGTTCACCAAGCTTTCGTCCAGTTGTCACTTCGCGTCCGCCGCCCTTCTTAATTTACATATTTTTATATACTCGACTGCGTCCGCCGCCTATTATTCTAAATAAATTTGCATACCTTTGCATTACTTACTGCGTCCGCCGCTCATCGCCTACAGTACCCCGCTGCCCACCAGTGCCAGGTGCCCGACCGCCCCGGTTCGTGAATTAAACGTTGGAGTTTCGCCTCCCGCTCGCTCCCGCTCCCTCCCGCTCGCCGCCGCTCGCCGCCGCTCGCCGCCTAGGACGTTTGAGGATCGCATCCCCCGCTCCCAGTGCCAGAAGACCGAAAGCATCCAGGGACTTGCCGCCCGTTGCGTCGTAATCGCTTGAGAAACAGGACTAGGTGAGTCTTCTCAGGGGATTATTGTTATTTGTGGGTTATTTGTTGGGAAATCCTTCCTAAGTCGGTTTCCCAAGGTCTCCACAGATAAGTAGGGCCTCCACCTCTCAGGTTCGGGCTAAAAGGGGCTGTCTGGTTCATAATCGGGTCCCATAATTTAGGTCATTTTACGGGTGACCCTGTCCCCACTCTCACTGAGTAGGACTCGGGGATTGTCGCACCTAGCCTGGCAGCGTTGTCCATTACCCTACAGCACGACCCCAAGGACGACTCCAGAGAACCAACTATAGACCTCTCTATAGCCACCATTTGCCAGGTTAGGCCCCAACGCCAACTTGGGAAGCCTGGGGAAAATGCCAGTATCCATCAGGAGTCACAGCCTATTACTCACTGTAATAGGATCAATCTGATATGGTTCACCATCAATGTGACGTCTAAAACACGGTATTACCTGATGAGATACCCAAACCTCTCCAGCTCTCCCAAGATAAACCTGTCATACACGTGACATGGCGTAAAATGTGACACTACAGAGCCATGTCAGAAATCTGACGATTGGTGCCAAAATGTGAGAAGGAGGACCAAATGGGCCATGCGCCAAAACGGCTATCTCGCCCATCTCCATTTTTCCATTCTAACGATAACTTTCGAAAATTTGAGAATCTGTTCTGATACTTCACTGTTTTGAGAATCGCCGTATTGAGACTTCGCTGAATTGAGAATCTCTGTTGTGTGTTGCGCTGAATAGGGGTGAAACCTTACGAAATGATGAGATGTAATACGGTGGTTTCACTCCTATTCGGCGAAACACACAATAGCGAGTCTCGAAACTGATCCTCAAAGTATCGAATTTTGAAAAAAGTTATCTTCAGTATGGGAAAATGGAGATTGGGGTGGGGGTAGGTATTTTGGCCTAAGAGACTTATTTGATCCTCCATTTCGATCTGATGGATGCTGGTTGTCACCATAGATGCACGTGGGGAGGGGGGGTTTGACCCCCAGCAGATTCTTGCTGACCCCCAGCAGAATTAACTTTTCCAGCAATGATTGAGAAGATGACGAAGGAAAATGAGCAAGAGAGAAAAAAAAGTCGTCATAGAAATGGAAATGGGATTGTAGTTTGACAATTTTTCTAAACGGTTTGTAGCCATATGCGCCAGTTTCAATTGCGCCTTCCCATTTGCGCCCTAGCCAATTGCGCCGATTTTCAAGTGCACCATTCTTCTTTAATGCCTCGACTTAACTAAATGCACGTTCATCCCATTAGCTCGATACTAAGCTCCACCCACTACCGTAGCTGTTAGCTAGAAAAAACGCCTCTTTCTCATTCATTCGAGCTCACGCTGTTAGCTTTCCGCTTTGAGTCAGATGCCTTCGCCTATGGTTTGTAATAGGGCCTCTATACGTTCTGTCAGTTCTCTTCGCTCTAGCAAACGTTGTGCCTCTAATCGGTCATCTCGTCGTACTTCAACTGGACGTTCCAGAAATTCCGATACTGGATGAGGACATCAAGTCCTACATTGAAAGAGACAAAAAATGGCTGATCAAAAAAGACGACCATCGTCGAATTTTTCACCAATCGATCCTAGAGTGCGCCTTCCCTCTCATTGCAGTTTTGAATGAGAAGGAACGTGGGTCCTTTGACCCTAATTTCATGATGAATGCTGTTAAACACAGTTTACATCACCTCGGCTATATCCTACAGGATATTACCTACGATCGTCGTTACGAAATTATGCGAGGTTTGGGCATCAAATCCCACCTGCTCCCAGGGATTTCGAGCAGTCCAATCCCTACCGAGGAGGCCAACAGTCAGAAGATGAATGCTAAAACCATGCTTTGCCCTCCTCCACTTTTTGGGAAATCGTTGTGCAACAACCTAAAAGACAGCGGGCAGAAAAACGGGCTGCACGATGCTTTCAGAAGATTAGCTTCTTCGACCACTACATCGACGGGTCTTGGTTTTTCACGAGGGCATTACCCAAATTCGTCATCTTTCCGACGCCCGGAAATGGCTAATCGAAGAATTGACAAAAATTGGTCATCTAACGAGACCAAGTATGTGTCTCAGTGTGTTTGTTTGCAAACTGCACAACTAACAGAAATTACTGCTGGCCCGATTCAACATTTCTTTTCTAACTGGGCAAAACTAACTTCAGATCAATGGATCCTGAACACAGTGAAGGGACTAAGATTAGATTGGGCCAGAAAGCCTCCAAGACAAATCAAAAAACCCAAACCAATTTTGTTCTCTTCTGATCTTAAATCACTAGTTTCTGAAGAAATTTCTTCCTTGTTAAAGAAAGATGCTATACACAAAATTGATGAAAATTATAGAGACGATTTGTGGTTTTCAAGATTGTTTCTGGTGCCCAAGAAAAATGGCCAAATGCGGCCAGTTATCAATCTTCGACCATTAAATTCCTTCATAAACTATGAGCATTTTAAAATGGAAGGAATCTTCATGCTAAAGGATATCCTCAATCGTAACGACTTTATGGCAAAAATTGATCTAAAAGATGCTTATTTTTCAGTCCCTGTCCACCAAGTTGACAGAAAATTTTTGTGTTTCCAATGGGATAACATTTCTTATCAATTCACATGCATGCCCTTTGGCCTTTGTTCAGCTCCTCGAGTGTTTACTAAATTATTAAAACCTGCCTTGGCTTTTCTACGCCAGCAAGGCTTGCGCCTAATTCTGTATTTGGACGATATCTTAGTCATGAATGCCTCAATAGAGAAGGTGAAAGATGATCTGAACCTCATAACAAATTTATTAACCAATCTCGGTTTTATTATAAATATGGAAAAATCTGTTGTAAAACCTTCCAGGAGTATCATTTTTCTCGGATTGGAAATGGACTCTCAAAATCTCCTTTTGAAAATTCCGACAGAAAAAGTCGAAGAAATTCTGGATATCTGCTTTCGTTTGCATAAACAAAAATATGTTAAATTGTTGGACCTAGCCTGTATCCTTGGAAAATTCGTGTCGGTATCGCAAGCCTTGTTGCATGCTAACCTTTTTACTCGTGCTTTGCAAGGCTGCCTCATCAAGGGTCTACACAAACATAAAAACTACGATAGCTCAATTTCACTATCATTGGAAGCCAGAAAGGAACTTGATACCTGGCTTAAACAATTGAGATTTCGGAACGGTCGACACATTTTACCACCCAAGACCACCCAAAAAATTTTTTCAGATGCATCAAATGACGGCTGGGGTGCCTTCTGTGACGGAAAAGGCGTGGGGGGCCGTTAGATAAAAGATGAAAAAAATTTGCATATTAACTGCAAAGAACTTTTGGCCGCCTTCTTCGCTCTAAAAATTTTTTTGCATAATCTCAAAAATACTTCCGTCTCTCTCATGATAGACAACTCTACAGCCATCGCCTACATCAATAAATTGGGTGGTACAAAAAATAAGTTCTTATGTGATCTGGCGATTAAGATTTGGTCTTGGTGTCTAGATCGTCAAATTTTTATCCGAGCCACTCATGTACCAGGAAAGAAAAATTTAGAAGCAGATTGGTCTTCACATCACTTTTCAGACACCAGTGACTGGAAATTAATACCAACTGTTTTTTCTATGATTCAAAATAAATTCGGTATTTCTAATATTGATTTGTTTGCCAATCGTCAGAACACTCAGCTTTCAACCTTTGTGTCTTGGAAACCTGATCCAGATGCCTTTGCTGTGGATGCATTCAGCATGAGTTGGCAGGCATGGAACTCTTATGCTTTTCCACCTTTCTGCCTCATTGGTCGCACTTTGCACAAAGTAAAACTTGAAGCAGCTCATTTAGTTATTATTGTTCCAGTTTGGCCGACGCAACCATGGTGGCCCCTTCTGTTGTCCTTGGCAGTAAGCCGACCTCTCCTCCTACCCCATTGGAACGATATAATAGAGAACAACATGAAACAACTACACCCATTGGTGTTGAACAAATCTCTGACTCTGTCAGCATGGAAAATCTCAGGAAATTCTGGGCAGGCCGAGGAATTTCTACAGAAGCAACCTCGATCATGCTTCAGTCTTGGTCTGTTGGAACCCAAAAGCATTACAACTCGGCCATCAAAAAATGGTGTAGCTGGTGTACTGAACACCAGATTAATCCTTTATGAATATCTCCGTCTCAGTTAATTGATTACCTAATGACCTTGTACAAAAATAACTTCAAATTTCGCACCATTTCTGCTTCAAAGTCAGCAATTGTAGTCTTCCTCCTCGAATTAGGCCTGGACCTTTCCAGGAATGGACAAATTTCACGTTTTATGAAAGGACTTTTCCACGTGATCCCTCCTCAACCAAAATATTCAAAAACTTGGGATGTAGCCTTAGTCCTTGATTTCCTCAGAAAGGTTGAACTTGAAGGACAAGCAAAAACCAGTCGTAAAATGTTGACACTTAAGACTGTAATGCTTTTAGCATTAAGCTGCCCCAAAAGAGCTTCAGAAATACAAAAATTAGACATTAATCATATCCAATTTCACGAAAACTTTGTCTCTGTCACCATTCCTGGCATGACCAAAACTCAAGGCTCTGGTCCGCCAATCAGTTTTCGGATTGATAAATTCTCTGACACAGCCATCTGTCCATATTACTTTCTTCAAAAATATATTCTTCTCACAGTAAATGACAGAAGCAAGGATAACAAATGCTTTCTTTCCTTTGTGCGTCCGTACAAAAGTGTTTCTACGACCACAATCTCCCGCTGGATCAAAGCTGTTCTCTCCATGTCTGGGATTGACACTAAAACCTACACAGCACACTCTACTCGTTCAGCTTCAGCCTCCAAAGCAATCGTGTCTGGATGCCCCTTAAATTTTCTCTTAAATCATGGGAATTGGAGTCAAAAATCACTTTCTTTCAAACGTTTTTATCAGAGAGAAATAGAAAATCCTAACTTTACAGAATTAGTTTTTGATAAAAACG
This sequence comes from Romanomermis culicivorax, assembly GCA_963922205.1. Lineage (NCBI taxonomy): Eukaryota > Metazoa > Nematoda > Enoplea > Mermithida > Mermithidae > Romanomermis > Romanomermis culicivorax. Next base: position 1,680,559 of record CAWUHX010000017.1, on the reverse strand, counting down.
TAAGCTTTAAACAGGTGCATTTAGTTAAGTCGAGGCATTAAAGAAGAATATAAGATTTTGATAGGCCTTCTTCAAGGCCGAAGTGAAATCATTATTCTTCTTTAATGCCGAGACTTAACTAGGCCCACCTCGCCCACCCACACCAAATTCTTTTTTAAGAATTCGAGGCAATAATCGTCGCCCGGGTCGCGGTTTCACTTACAATCGCCGATCGTTTCAACATCGATAAGCGAAAACGCTCGTTTAATTTTGTAAACGGATTTTAATCAGTACTTGTGTAACATGTTTTTCTCGTACAAGTGCGTTTTCTTTGCTTTCATTACTTACACATTGTAGCTCTTAGGACTTTCTTTCTTTCTTTTTGTGTTGATCATCATTTTACTTTCATACTGTACCCTATTATCATACGCTAAAGTAACATCGTTCTCTACTCATGAACAATGAGAAAGAGGCGTTTTTTCTAGCTAACAGCTACGGTAGTGGGTGGAGCTTAGTATCGAGCTAATGGGATGAACGTGCATTTAGTTAAGTCTCGGCATTAAAGAAGAATAATGATTTCACTTCGGCCTTGAAGAAGGCCTAGCAAAATCTTATATTTTTATATGTGCCCTGTGCATTTGCGCCATGTGTATAATGCGCCAACTGCAATTGCGCTCTTTGCAAATGCACCGCCTTTGTGTTTTAAGTCATCATAGAAAGGCAATGGATGCACCGGTAATGAAAAAAAGTGACAAAGATGACTATTGTCTCCAGAAATTGTTTAGGAAGCATTTTTTAACAAAATTTTGCCGATCCGAAAATTTTTGCTGTGTGTTTATTTTTCTCAGACTTACGTAGTTAATCTACATCACAGTTTAGCTACTGCAAATGATTCTATGATATGATCATGATTTCATGATCTGATCATGATTTCATGATCTGATCATGATTTCATGATCTGATCATGATTTCATGATCTGATCATGATTTCATGACCTGATCATGATTCTATGATCTAATCATGATTCTATGATCAGATAATCCTGTACCCAGTACCTTCATACTTCAAATTTGTTCAGAAGCAGCAAAACTAAACATTTACTCTAAATCTTACCACTTGAGTTCGAAAGTCAAAATAAGCAAGACACAAATGCATAGAGTTACAGTATTTAATATGCCAACAGATCAGCCAGATTATAAGCTATACTGGTCATAAAATCAGTAGCATTAATTTGACCCTGATCATACTGTAGATTGAGTGTAAAAAATTCTAGTGTTCCAAATGTGACATAATTGCACTCTGGTAATTTTCAACTCTGGCTATGTGACTATCTGTGTGGTCCTGTATGACTGTATAATAATTTACAATGTTGTTTTTGCCTAGTTTGTGTGGTCTTCAAGAATAACTACATTTCTCATTTGATACTATGTTTTCAGTGTCCAATTAGAATTATGGCCGAAATGAACAATGCGCATTTGCAAATGGCGCATTTAACACACGGCGCATTTGCAAATAGCGCATATGACAATGGCGCATATGACATGTGGCGCATTTGGATCGGCGCAATTGGCAAAAGGGCATATGAAAAGGGCGCAATTGGCTCTACCATTTCTAAACAAATCATACTTGATTCCAAAAAAGTAACATGGAAACTTTAAAAAGTGCTGTCTGAGCAAATAGTTTCACATACCTGACTAATATAGGTTGAAGAATATGCTGCTTGGATGTTAGAAGACATTCTAAGACCTTTCTTTTCATTATCAAGAATGAAAAAAAATTTTGTATCCCACCCCCTGTCCTGGCTGACCCCCCGCAGAATTTCTATGCTGTGCATGTATGGTTGTCACCCATTTTGGCGCGAATCGCCAGATCTCTGACATAGCATGTTTTTTCACGACATATTCTGCTTTGTTGTTTCTTTTTCACTTATTGACTCTCGTTCCCTTATTTTGAACCACTTTTTGTTTTTTTTCTGGTTGTGCACTTTTATTCTATTTTTACCTACTTTTTATTACATTATTTTGCTTTTCGTTTCTTTATTTGCTTTTCGTTTCTTTGTTATTTGCTTTTTGTTCTGCCTTTACTGCTTAATTATTTTATTCATTTCGTTTTATTTCATTGATTTATTTTTTTGCAATTAAGCTCCATACAAAAACAACTTTAATTTTCGTTTTCTTCCAAATGCTAAACAAAAATGTTTTTCTGACTGATATATTTTCTGATTTTGGAATGATCCGTTCGTGCATACCTACCGCAACTGCAGCACAAAGATATATTGTTAACGAGGTCCGTTTCTCGTAAAGAATACATTAAATTGGAATTTATTATTTTGAAATAAATCTAAAATGTAACAATGAAATATAAAAAAAATATATTTTGGACGAGCAGGTACAGTAGGTGGATAAGGCAAATGTCTAAAAAATACTAAACTAGTATGTAGTCGATGATGTGAGATTTTACGGACGGGTAACAGGCGGGGAAGTGAGACTATGGACGGGTAATTGTCTTCCAGAAAAAATGCCAACACACAGGCGGATGAACGTCGCCTAACGAAAACTTACACTTGGACGGAAAACGTCGTCCACAAACACTGAAAGACCTCGGACGGAAGACGTCGTCCACAAAGCTGCTTTGGATGGCAGACTTCGTCCACAAAGCTAAAACTGCTATGGACGGAAGGACGTCGTCCACGATAGAACAATTGTATAGAGGGAAAAGAACGCACTATAACTTTCTTGCCAAAAAGTGGGCAAAAGAGAACAAGTATGAAACGACTGGAAGAAATCCTGGCAAAACTTAATTCTGATCCTTCTTTCCATTCCTCTTTCGAGAGGGTTCCGAAAAAGGGGTGGATTTTTGAAAGACAGTTTGATTGGGTAGAATTGTTAATTGGTTGGAGGAAAAATGAACGAAACTGATTGGTTGGACATGGCGGGTTCCTTGAAGTGGTCACACCGAGAGTTGGAAATTGTAAAAATTGATAATGGGGATTAGTGGTTTTATAGTTTTTGGTCCTTATTTGCCTACTGAACCTGCCTAGAAATTACCATACAGAAGACCATAATAAACATACGAAAATGCAATGTACTTACATAACGACGATGCAATTAGTGAAAAATATGAACATAAGCTACTTAACCTACTTTTTTGGTCAACGGAGGAAAGTGAGAAAAAACGACTCAAGTGGTTACTGTAGAAAAATCATAAAAGTGATTTAGACAAATACTTTAACTTTAAAACTAAATTACATAATATTCTACAAATTCACTTATCGTGACGATATAAAACTTAGATGACCAAAATGCAACTAAAAATCTCAACTAGCAAAAACGATTTTAATATACGTTATTTGCACATTTGTTACAAAATGATGTGTGCATATATTCTAATGCACAGAACTTTTTACTATTCGCTGTATTGAGATTCACTGTTTTAAGACTACGCTGATTTGAGTTTCGTTATTTCGAGTGTCACTGTTGTGTGTTTCGCTGTATTGGGGACTCGCCTAAGCAAATTGAAGGAGACGAATTTAATAATTAAGCAGTAAAGGTAAAACAAATAAAAAATAATGTAGTGAAAATAGTAACGTAAAAATAGAACAATTATACATAACCTGAAAATTCTAAACAAAAAGTGGCTGAAAATAATGTGATACCAGCATCACCAGATCGAAATGGTGGACAGAAAAGCACATGCCCCAGAACGTCTACATCACTCAATTACCATTTTTCCATTCTGAAGATAACTTTCTTGAAAATTCGCTGTAGTGAGAATCGCTGTTTTGAGACATAACTGTTTCGAGAATCCCTGTTTTGAGACATCGCTGTTTAGAGAATCGCTGTATTGCTATTTCGAATTTCGCTGTTGTGTGTTTCGCTGAATAGAGATGAAACCTTCGGGGATTTGGCATATAAATGGTTAGGTGGTTTAGAAACTCGAGTTATTTTATGCAAGTAGGACAGTTTGGCGAGTCGAGCTGGACTTTAGTAGACTTACTGTAGACAGCTGTGTTGCTAGACAAAGCAGCCTTTTTTGGGCTGTGGCTATACAGACTGCAGTCTGTATAGACAAGCGACTATACAGAGTGTGTTTTGCTAGCGGAAATGTACAGTAAACTGCGATATGCAAAGTACAAGCTTTAAAACCTGCAGACATAGTATGAAATTGACACGACTAAGGCACATGAGTTCATAGCTATATTAGTACTACAGTAAACGATATCAATAAGATAAGTATTACGTATCTTGATTATCACAATTCAAAAATAACAATTTTCCCATCGCATCATTTTTTCTTCAGCTGATTGTACAGAGATGTTACAAAAGAAATATCGCTTGATAATCAAAGTAGATGTATATCCTGCTTTTTCTTGAAATGCTCCTAAATAATGAAAGTGAAAAGCAGTAATATCTCAGATTTCTGATAAACAATAGATCATACAGGACTGGAAATTTATGAGTATACTGACCAAACCTTCGACAATTTATTCGAGTGAAAATTTTTACACTAAAAACTCAATGTAAAGGATTTGGATCACAGTATTGATTTGTGTCGCTTTTTATTTGGAAAAATTGTTAAAGATGAGGGCACATTTGATACGGCTATACGATTTGAAAACAATACCTATAGTCTGTTTTTCTTGAAATACTTCCAAATAATGAAGTGGAAAGCAAGTAGTACTTCAGATTTTTGCGATTTTCTGAGAACTTGAGTGAAAGTAAAAGTGAGTAAAAAATTCACTTTTGTAATATTGGATTTTTATTCTTTCTTATTAAAAAGTTTTTTCATGCCCGTGGAAAAGTTACTCTGCAGCTTCGTGCATTTTGTCTTACTATAGAATTGTGTCAACCACAGTAAAATTTTTCTGGTTGAAAATGATATGCAAAACTAGTTCACCGCTTTTTGGGCCTCAATGAATCAACCTTTATAGAAGCACGTTCAAGTTTTAAATTTGGTCATCTTCATATCAAAGAAACAATAAAAAAACTACAAATCCTCACTTTCGGTAAAAGTAAAAGATGTGTAAACTGCGCAGTAAAAGACGTTGTAAACAGAATGTAAAGTGACCATATCTGTTGAATTCCCCATGGTCTAGAACCCTTAACCCAAAAAATCGAAAAGTATCTTTGTTTACAAGAAGGGCGATTTTCTTGTGTGAACTGACTGAGTCTATTAAATTCCCCATGGTCAGAAAACCCTTCCGCCAAAAATTCGCGGAAATACGCTTGTTTACACCCGGGATACTCTTTTGTGTGAAGTGACCTCATCTGTTGATTTCCCTACGGTCAATAACTCGTCCAACCAAAAGATCACGAAAATACGCATGTTTACACCCAGGGGATGATTTTTGTGTAAAGTGACCGCATCCATTGAATTCCCCGCAATCGAAATTCGAAAACTCCTTCCACTATTAAATCACAAAAATAGGCTTGTTTAACCGATATTTCGTTTGCAACATCGGCACGATGAGATGAAAAAATACTGCAATGTGAAAAATGTTATTTTTGGAATCTGATAATCAAGTAAAATAGTTTTTATTCCATAAAAATCATTACTCTATAGCCTGTTTTTTTATAAAATGCTTCCAAATAGAAAAGTGACACAAATCAGTATCGTTGTCGGGATCGTTTACACAGAGCTCCTATTGTAAAATTTTTCACTCGAAAAATTGTTAATGGCTAGGTCAGTACGCTCACAAATTTCCACTCCTATATGATATGTTGTTTATCAGAAAATCGTGAAAATCTGAAATACTACTTGGTTTCCACTCTCATACCTATGTACACTAACAATACGCGAGGATCAATTTTATACTTTATTAACAGGTTTGAATGTTTGTCATTTGAATGTCACAGTTTACTGTATATATACGCACATGTATATCAGCAAAACACAGTCTCCGCTTGTCTATACAGAGTGTGTGTAGTCCGTATATTCGCCGGGCTATACAGACAGACCGCAGTCAGACCGCAGTCTGTATAGCCACAGCCGTTTTTTTGTGCACGCCAGTGTGTTGTCAGATGCGGCTATTTACCGCCATTTTCGCGGTTTTCAGACCCCTCTGGCATACCTGTAAAGCACTGTTTTTTTCCCCAAATCGTGCTTTTTCGGGAAAAAAAATTCGGAAAAGGGGAAAAAATTTTGGGCTCTTTCCCCATTTGGGGAAGAAAATTTTGGGGATCGGATACAGAAAAGATGCATTTTGGTGCGTTTTAGAAGGTCATAATCTCAAAATTTTCCGGCGCTTCGCGCCATTATAACTTTAATAATCATTATTATGCATTACTTAGCTCAGGCGCGGCTTTTAGCATGTCTGCCTTCATTTATCATATAATCTATAATAGTTTTCATCATCTTGAACGTATTATCTCATGTTTTCATCCTTTTGAGAAAGATCAATATACGTCAAGTCTAAGCTTTTTGATGCAATTATTTCTTTTCTAACGTAAAATCAATTCAAATGCTTCATGGAAATATCTTTCGGAAATTTATACTGTGCTTACCAGTATTTTTTTTTGTGCCAAAACATGGTTTTTGGCACACAAAAATTTAGAATGACACAAAAAATTTTGAGCGTTTGTGCCAATTGGCACAAATTTTTTGACTGGTCCAAGGCTAAATTTCTTTGATTTTTACTCATTTTAAGGGCTGAAAACGCAAAATTTTCTCGGCGCTTCACGCCGATTCAATGGGTTTAATATTGACTACTTTCCTTTGTCTCGAACGCGAGTGGATTCTATTCGAATAATTTATTAATATTATCACAACAGACTTTGAGGTTGTCAATGACCGGCTAAAGAATAGAAATTGTTAACTTCACTTCCTCTGTTCATTCAGTTAGATTGAGAACCGAAACTTATATTTTTAGTGATTGATTCAAAGAAAAAAGTTGACATTTTTGGCACAATTATTCAACTAAAAGTCTACGTGAAGCATAGGCGTACGCAGGATTTTTTCATATGGAGTGCAATTCATAATTTAAAAAATTACTGTTATAAAATCAGCTATAAATGATGCTTTTGTTGTCACACATAAACGTTAAGTAACTTAATACGTTTTATTTCAACTTAATACGACGCGACACATCTGCAAAAATTTCGAGGACATCAGAAATGTCAACATTTCCAGATTCTTTAGAGTAGTATGAAATAACAGCAAGATCTGAAACACGCTTTGTTGTCATTGACTTTCGTTTTTCACAGAATATCCTAGCCAGCATACCAGAGGTCCCCAAGGTCGAAAATTTAGGCAGGGGTAAAATCGTAAATTTTAAGGGTAGTACTTGAAATATGCCGTGACCTTTTTTTTGCTCCCAGCTTTTTTGCACAGGAGGGGGGAGTTGAAGTGCTCTAACCACATACAACTTACAAAAATCAATAATGCACCTAGTTTACGTATTTTACGGTCAAAAAACATTTACTATTTCATCTCCCTTTTCTGGCTCCCAATCGTGCAACTTCAATGCACTAATTATATGTACAGAATATTCACACTTTGAAGATTGTCAAGCCAACTGATTCCTGCACATTTCAAGAATCGGACACAACATACTTTTGGAAACATTATTTGAACCAGCAGTATGGGCTTATTCCATCCCTGCTAAGGCTTGGAACAGTGCTTCCGATTGAAAGTCCTGATGCTGAATGTGGCTTTAGTATTATTAATCCCATTAGACTATGAACTACGAGTTTGAAACCAAGTACCACTCCTGATCCACGTCAACAGACCTCACATGTCTCAACTCATAGCAGGAAGTATGCCACAGCTTGGGTAACCATATGCGCACAGAAGACCCAACGCAGAAGTGGGGAAAAGGAAAGGAGAGCATGAAGAGGAAGAATTTTAAGAACATAATGTTTTTCTTCCCAAGAGGCGATTTTTTGATAAATCACATATACATAAGTCATTATTTCATCTCTCAATTATATATATAATGATTGCCTACAAGTAGTATATATTAATGTGCTAATATCCTTTCCTGAAAATTGCTATATGGCACAGAAGTTGCATACTTTCCCATTATGATTTGCTCAGTAAATGTGTCAAAAAGAGCGGTGAGTAATTCCTCAGAATCACACATTGTACAATTTTTCTCGAATTACTATAATCTACTGGGGAGAGGATGTGGTCTACCAAAATTTTTTGCTATAGTGAGCTGTTTTTTTGGGGTTGTAAATGAATTTCCGAATCTAAGACGGGGGTAATACCCCCCCCCCATACCCCACACATGGGGTGCTCTGCAGCATACTAAACGTTCTTTCTGGTGTCGAAGTAGTGACTGGATAAGTTGACAAAATTTTGAGTAAGGCAAAAAGAGTCCGATAAAATTCATTAAAAAAGATTAAAATCAGGTCACAGAATGTATACAAAACTACTGCTAATGAAAGTTTGTGGTATACTTTTAGAGGTCCATCAAATAATTTTAGTGTTTCAGGTAAACTTTCAGGCCTTTGTTTCAAATTGGTGTTGCACTTGCACCATTTAACTTTCCATCGTCTAAGTTCACCACTGAACATCTCAAAAGTCGCACCACCCAAAAAATCATGATAAAACGCAATATTTTCAAAAACGCCAGGATCTAATCAATCTGGCTCTGAAATTTAATCAATATATTTAGTTACTCTAAAAGCTAATTGATAAGGCAAAGTCAGCATTACTTCTGCATTGTCCATATAACTTTTCAAAATCAACATCTGATTCAATACGTAATTCTAAACTCTTCTTTGTATTTTTAATTTCGTCATAAGCAGATAGCAAGTCTTCAGTGGGTTTTTAAGTGCTTTCTGTTGTTGATGTTGCAGTTCCTTTATTATTGGACTGTGAAGCAGCTGAATTCTGTTGCCTTGGCTTGGAGAATTTCGTAATAGAAGTATTGCCCGCGGATGGCTTTGACATTTTTAATCGAGCACTAGTTAGTACTTAGTGACAGAAATATCTGAATTGAAAGATATCTAAAAAAATTTCAATATTTGATTACTGGGTGCAATTGCACCCACTGCACCCAGTGTCCGTACGCCCATGACGTGAAGCGACTTTCGACTTACAGTACGGGACAAATTCGTTGCAGCACCAGAATCTTTTGGTGAATGTATTGGCGATATACTGGGTCTTTACTGGTAGAAATTTCGAGATGAAATAGTGGATTACTGGTGCTTTACTAGTTGATAAGTTTGGCGGCCATGATGCATTACTGGTGGATTACTGGTAATACTTCAATAAAATAAGTACGCATACTATTTATATGCAAGTAATCAATACAATGTCCATAATTTTAGCCTTCTATCTGCTTTGCGTTTTTCTCCTTCACAAAACTACAGGCGTCTGCCATCCTCATGAATATAAATGAAGCAAAAAGGAGAAATGGCGTTTTATTGTGGGCGTTTTGCCACTTAGCATTAAAGCTACTGTACAATTTTAGTGAAATTAAACTGACACTGCATGCATCAATGTAGTGTTTTCATCTGTCTTGATTTATCCACCACTCATTTATTTGTATTTATCCGTTTTTATTTTGAATTGATAACTTTTCCAAAAGCAATCAAAATGTACATTTTTAATTCTACTATTACCATATTACTTGAACTTATTCGTTTACACTTTACATAAAAAAAATAACTAAAATAGTATTTGGTGCCTGAAGTTACAGAAAACTTCCATAAACAAAGACTGCATCAGTCTCAGTTGGTGAAATGTGTTTCTGGCCAAATCGAGACACACATCAGAAATTAAATGCCCACTATTGTTTATACACATGAACATGATAGAACATCAACCTTTAAGTATAATTATTTGGAAAATTCGGGTTGAAAACTAGAGGGAATTATTTCTACATTTAAAAATAGATCACATCTTAGTATGCCTCAAACTTTAATGCACACCTATAATCGTCTTTTTGATGAAAGCTAAAAATAGCTTTCGCTATGGTTCTCAAAAGGAACCATAAGCATAACAAACTATAAGATATTTTGTCAACTTCACATGGACTGTCATTTGCCTGAACACAGCCTGCTCAATGTTCACCTTTCCCAAGTATGAAACCGAAAAGAATTTAAAAAGAAAACAAAAGTCACACAAAAACTGCACAAATTCCTTCTGTCTGAAAATTGATGGTCATAATCTTTCCGATTTGATGACATCATAGTATGCATCTTAAAACATGCTCAGTGGCTGAAATGGTCACAATAAAAGCCCATTCCTCCTTTCTGGTCTTTTTTCATTACACAACTTTTAGGCGATAAAACAACTAAGTGCTTTTCGATTCATGAGGATGGCGGACGTCCGTATTCTTGTTAAGGAGAAAAACGCAAAGCAGAATGAAGGCCAAAACTACCAACATTGTATTGATTACTTGCGTATAAATAGTATGCATGTATTCAGGGCCGTAACCAGGATTTTCCCAAGGGGTGGGTAATGACCAGACCATATAAAATGTGCCTAAACTAAAAAAGTGAGGGCGCGCAGCGCCCGAGCTTCGGGCTGGGGGTTTGGGGTGGCGCGCCTAAGCACCCCCCAACGGGGTCTGGGGCGGAGCCGCAGAAACTTTGAAAAATACGCATTTTATATGCTGAAGAAACATTAAAAATTAATGTTTTTGGACCACGTTTTTGTTATAATTTGCTGAAAAATGTGGCATAATCCAGCTTAAAACTACAATTATCTCATATTGAAACATTTCCACAAGAATATTTACATTTCATTTCCACAAGAATATTTACATTTCGATTTTTTTTTAAAAATACATCTAGACTAGTTTGATTTCGCTTCAGACTAGAATGATTGCGCTTCATTCTGAATTGAATACACTTTAAAAACTGTTAGGAAAATGAGTGGTGAACAATATTATTAAATAAAATAGTGATTCTATACACTATTGTTAACACACAAAACAATTGACAAAATTGAAAAATTTATTCAATCCCCAAGGGGTGGGTAATTACCCTCCCTACCACCCCCTTAAATACGGTCTTGCATGTATTTTATTGAAGTATGTTACCAGTAATCCACCAGTAATGCGTCATGGCCGCCAAACTTATCAACTAGTAAAGCACCAGTAATCCACTATTTCATCTCGAAATTTCTACCAGTAAAGACCCAGTATATTGCCAAGACATTCACCAAAAGATTACTGGTGCTGCAATGAATTTGTCCCATACTGTAGCTTTTTTCAGGAGAAAACAATTATAGACATTATCTTTAATAAACAATTATATAATAATAATAAATTAATAAATAAATTAATCTTTAATATAGTTGTTAGTAGGGCTGAGAATTTTAGTAATTTCGAGTTCGAGTTTGCTCCTTTTGCTTTTCTGAGTTCGAGTTCGAGTTTAAAAATTTTTCCAAGTCGAGTTCGAATTCGAGTAATTGTATATAAGCGTCCATTTTGTTACATAAATGCCAGTCAATATTATTATGCACCTGGTCTGGTACAACTGAAGTACATAGAACTGTTTAGCATATGTCATAGTTACTAGGTATAGAATTTTACGCAGTCACTATTTGTGTCATACTTGCAGGTTGAAGTAGATCGTATTTTTTAATCAAATGCATTATTTTGTATTACCACACCAATTATACGTTTTATCTATTCAAGCAATATTTGACTTGACATCATTAATAAAATGCCTAGAAAAATTATTATTTGGGATAGCTTTGAAGAAATTGTTTATCAGGCAATCAAGCAGAATGTCTATTGTTTTGCAAGTTGAATATGATTGAAACAAAATTCAAGTATTGATTCCTTGATAATGAAAAATGTGGTTTGTTAGATGAATAAAATGTTAGGGAAATTATGTTGCTTACGATAACATTAAGCAGGATTTCTTAATTCCATTATATTTTAAAGTTTAAACTCAAAAAGAACTCGAAATAATGGTTGAAAAAAATCGAGTTCGAGTTTTAACTTTCGAAGTTTTCGAGTTCAGGTTCGAGTTGCCAAAATTGTTGAGTTTTAATCAAGTTCAAGTTTGAGTACTGGAAACAGCCCTAGTTGTTAGGAAGGAGGCCGAAAAGTTAAGGAAAACTTCATGACAAAAAGTCTATAGAAATATCTGAATTTTCGAAGCATTCAATTTCTTTTCGGATCCTAGAAACCGTTTTTTAGATCAATTTTTCTTATCTTGCTGACATGGTTAGAGAAAATAGAGCAAGCACGATTTTTATGCAAATGAATGGGGTGGTGAAAGTAATCTTTAGTTAGTTTTCATCAAACTTGAAAGAAAGAAGGAAAAGAAATTTGTTAAATGCAAAGAAATACAAGAAATATCAATAATACAGGAAAGCTCATGGACATGACAAAATCTCGCGCGCATAGAGCTTTAAAAAATGACTCAATTTAGATCCAAAACAGGGCATATTGTTATAACTTTTGGCACAAAACAGTTTCATGGTTTTCACTACGTTTTTAGAGTGAAAAAATTTTTTGTGCCATTGGCACAAATTTTTTTGGCCCTTTGTGCCAATTGGCACAAATGTCCGTGCAGAAAAAAAACGCTGGTGCTTACTCATATATTTTCGACCAAGTATGAGAGTTTACAAATAAATTATACTGGTATTAAAATTTTTCAAGTAAAATTCTAGAAATTACGACTTTTGAACACAAAATTCAAATCTAATTCTTGAAATGAATGTTCAGAAAATTGGTTTCTAGCATCACAGAATATCAATACCCAAAAAATTTTCCCCTCGCTTAGCGCTGGGTCGTTTACTGCGAAGAATGACCTGATCAAGAATGTAAACCTGTCGCAAAAGAATATCGAAAGAAGTGAAAAAATTCGTGCCTATCCGGATTTGACCTTCGCCGAACAAGAGCTGGGCCGATTATTAGGCAAACAGTTAAAAGAAAAGCAGGATATCGGCAAAAATTTTTGGGCAATTGATTATACTAGAGGTGTACTTTTTAAAAGAGGTAACAAAATTTATCGTGCATGAGAAGCATTGCGGATTAAAGCTCTGAAGACTGAATGTTCAAAAACTGAGGAAATTCATTGTCTTTTATTCAATTCCCGTAGCATAATGAACAAATTAACTGAATTTACAGATCTACTCAATACTTGTCAATATGACATGATTTTCTTAACTGAAATATGGTTATCAGAGTGCTTTCCGGATGCTCTCATTTATCAAAGTTCTGAGTATGGTATCTTATGCTGTGATAGGATAAATCAGACTAGTGGTGGTGTTGCTATTGTTTCTCACAAAAAGTTAAACTTGAGTTTTGTAAATATTCCACACGAACTTTCTCTACCTGAAGTACTAGTTGTCGAAACAACCTTATTCTTGGATAAAATAAGATTCATTTTGTTCTACAGGCCACCTAGAAATGATATCAATATATGGAATAAATTAGCCAGATTAGTAGAAACCCTTGTGTTGGATAATAATAGATATATTATCTTGGGTGACTTCAATTTGCCCTTGATGAAAAATTATTGCTACCAAGACAAAATGGACCATCTCTCTAAAGTCATCAATAATAGTTTCTTAATTTCGGGATTTGAACAATTAGTGTTAGACCCTACTCGAGGAGAAAATTTTCTTGATCTGGTGTTCTGTAATCATCCAAACTTGATAGGCAATGTTACTGTTGTGGAAAACTTTTGAAAAAAAAAAAACTGATCACAATATGGTTAAATTTGATATTCTTCAGAGACTAAAGCACGAGTCAAGGTTAAAGGATATATATATATATATATAATGTTCAACCTTACGATTTTAACCATGCTGACTATCAATCTCTCGAGATCATACTAGCAAAAGTGGATTGGAATATTCTTTTCAATAATTGCATTGCCCCCAATCATTTTTATCAAGTCTTCCTAAGAGTTTTAGCAGGTTTTATTGATAAATTTGTACCAAGAAGAAATGAACAGGTGAAACAGGAAAAACTACCTTTATTTTTGAGAAGACTAAAAAAGAGAAAACGTAAATTGTGGAATATTTGCCAACAACAGAAATACTGAAAACAAGAACAGATTGAAGTTAATTTCAAAGAAACTCAAAAATGAAATGAATATCCATTATGCTAAGAAAGAAGAAACTCTATTGAAATCCCCCTCCTTAAAAAAGTTCTATGAATTCATCAACAGCAAAACTGTAAAGCGGGAAATGATCCCTACATTGCATTATCATAATATTGAAGTTAGTAGTGAATTGGACAAATGTGATATTTTCAACAAATATTTTGCAACTGTCTTTACTGTTGATGATGGAAAAAGTCCTCCTTTTCCTGGAAAGGATTTGAATATCTCAAGTCAGTTAAATTTGATTTCATGAAAGTTTTGTTGGCACTGAAAAATCTGAAACCCACATTTTCCCTTGGACCTGATGGTCTGTGTGCCTACTTTCTGAAAAAGCTACACCTTGTTCTTGCCCAACCTCTTAGTATTATCTTTGAGGTTTCTTATAGGACTGGCACATTACCTGATTTATGGAAAACATCATACACTGTTCCAATCTTCAAAAAAGGGGACTGTGGCAAAGTTGAAAACTACAGGCCCATATCACTTTGTTGTGTACCATGCAAAATCATAGAAGGAATAATTAATAAGGATATTGTAGGCATACCTGTAAGACCTCCAACCAGTTGGGGGGGGGTAGGAAAAAGTCGAAATTTTTCCCAAAAAAGGTCAAAAACATACACTTTTTCTGAAAATTTTTTCAATTTTTTCCCAACTGGGGGGGGGGGCGTTGGGGGGGGGGGTAAATGATTTTGGGTACTGGGTTGGCCAAGTTGGGGGGGGGGGGGTCCCCCCAACCCCCCTCCAAGTACAGGTATGATTGTAGGTCATTTTGACAGATATGCCTTATTCAGTAGTAGGCAGTTTGGATTCAGAAAGAATAAATCATGTGTCTTGCAACTTCTTGAATGTAAAACTAAGTGGGTTAAGAAGTTGGATGATCAAGTTCCTGTTGATGTTGTATACATTGATTTTAAGAAAGCATTTGATACTGTCTCACATTCAAAGCTCTTACAAAAATTAAGAGGATATAAAATTGATAAATTCACAATGAATTGGATTTGTGACTTCCTTACAAATAGAACTCAATGTGTAAAACTAAGTAATACCATTTCTGCTCCAACTCCAATAATTAGTGGTGTTCCTCAAGGGAGTGTGTTAGGTCCAACATTGTTCCTGATATTTATAAATGATCTGAGTAATATAATTAAAAGTGATCTCTATCTATTTGCAGATGATGCTAAAATTTTTAATGATGCATGTAATACAGTATTAATCCAGGAAGATTTAAACAGTTTCTATAATTAGTCTGAGGAATGGCAACTCAGTATGTCATTGCCTAAATGTGTAGTCTTACATTTGGGGAAAAATAATCCATCAAATCAGTACCAAATTGGTGAATGTGATCTTGATGCTGTCACTGAAATGAAAGATCTTGGTGTTTATGTTGATGAAAAACTCAGTTTTGTTTCGCACTGTGATTACATGATCAAGAAGGCTTCTAGGGTATCAAATTTTTCCGAATTTTTTCTTGAAAAAGCACGATTTGGGGGGAAGAAAACTGTGGGGTAAATCCGAAATTTTGGGGGAGGGGTAGAAAAAGTCGAAATTTTTCCCAAAAAAGGCCAAAAAACATACACTTTTTTGAAAATTTTTTTAATTTTTTCCAAACTGGGTGGGGGGGGGGTAAATGATTTTGGGTACAGGGTTGGCCAAGTTGGGGGGGGGGGGGTTGGGGGGATCCCCCCAGATACAGGTACAATGCCCTCTGGCGGTTTTTGCGGTGGGTTGACTGTTTGGCGGTTTTTGTCGGGGTTGTTTTTGGGTTTTTGCGGCGGTTTTGGCGGTTTTCAATTTTTTGCTCACCACATATAAATGCAAGATCAGGGTTAGCCTCAGCGTTTTTTTCGTGCACGGTCATTTGTGCCAATTGACACATGAGGTCAAAAAATTTGTGTCAATGGCACAATGCTTGGATTTTTTCCAATATTTTTAACATGAACTTTTGGGTTTATTGAAAATAGAAATTGAAGACATCATTCTAGACTGTGATTTTAGAACTTCTATTCACGAATATCCATTAGAGAGATTTATTTTCCAGTCTTAGAATATAAAAACTGAAAAATTTTCCCGGCGCTGCGCGCCGGAATGGGGGTCAAATTATACTTCATCAGTCGGATTTTAATTTATTTCCCAACGTTGTGAAAGTTCAATTTCCAGCGTTTTAGGAAGTGAAAATCCAAAAATTTTTCCGGCGCTGCGCCCGGGGACTAAAATCAAATAAAATTGGATAATCCTAATTAGAACCACAGAAATATTAATAAAGGATAAATTCATGACAACTCTGTCGTTAAAATGCTTTCTCTGCTCTTGTAGAACACCAATATATTCTTCATCAGCTCATTTTGACTAACATAACCAGAATTTTCTCAATTTTTTTCCTAATTCTTGCAGGTTTCTGAATCCAAAAGCATAATTTTTGCAGGTTTCTGAATCCAAAAGCAGTTATGCTCCTAAAATGCATTGAAAAGCATCGGTAGGCACATTATAAACGTTTTTAAAAATGTGGAAAATTTTTGAAAAATGAGGAAAAAAAATTTTGGGTCCGGTTCTCATGTGGAAAAAATCTTTGAGGAAAAAAACGGTGAATCAAACACAAAAAAAAGTAAGAATTTCAGTTTCAAATCCGAATCTGACAGGATTAACAGAGAATATCCAGACTTTCTTTTCATTCATCAGTCATTGACAGCCTATAAACTTTGCTGCAACAATACTAATACACTGTTCGAAGAGAAATCGTTCGCGTTCGGGTCAAATATATATGCGAATAGGAAATATTATATTGATGATGATGATGATGATGATGACTTTATTTGCAACGGCATTAAGCAATGTTAGGAGAATATAATAAAATAAACAAATAAGTCAATTAAATACGGAATAAATATGCAGTACATTTACGAATATGCGTGCTTGGTCGAAAAGGCATATAGCGGCTAAATTTTATAAGTCGGTTCCCGGCCTTCAGCCTAATTATTGTTTTTGAGTTGTTTGTTAATTTTGAGCATGGATTTCTGTGACTAGTGAGTAGACATTTATTTTTCCTTTAAAATTTTCCTTAGGCTTAGGGGATTTCCAAATGAAGTTGTTAGTTAAAATAGTATCAAGGGTCTTAAAGAAATATAGTGTTTAAAATTTCTGGTGAAACTGTGTAGTGGTAAACGCATCAAGTTCATTGGCTGGCTGGTGGACCAGGTTCGATTCGCCTGGATTTTCGAACTGATCTGGATAGCTGGCACCTTGAGGAGTTCAAAAATGCCAGTTTGGACCAAAATTTGGAAGGGAACCGACTTGTAAAAAAATTCCCATATAGCTCTTACAGTTGACCAAAATTGAACTTATCCAATTTAGAGCGAAAAATTTTACTATTTCTAGATGTTATTATCGATTCAGGAAGTATCGATTCAGGAAGTTTATTCCGAATAGGATTAACTCTATTTGTAAAGAAGTATTTCTTAATATCAGCCCTGGGAATATCTGTTTGTAACTTCCAATTGTGGTTGGACTGGGTCTGAGAATGTGTAATAGTGCAGAAATCACTCAATTTTACATATACTTCATGGTTTATTAGCTTAACATAACCAAATCATTTAAATGCCTTCTAGTTTCAAGTGTCTCTAACTTTAATATAGTTAAGCGATCATTATAAGAAACCTCAGGATAGTTGAGAACCCTTTTTGTGTGTTGTGCAGGTCTTTCCTTAAGAGGCGTAAGAAAAGATATATCTGGTCTGAACTGACCTGTTAGAACTGATCCCTTGGCTAAGCCTCGGTGATAGTGCAACAGTCCAATTCCCCAGACCTACAACAACAAAGATAAACTTAACTCTAAAGAGCGGGGCCTTACCAAGGACCTCCGCAGTCTCCTAGCTGAGAGGAGGAATCCCCTCAGGGATAAACTCACTAGGGTATAACCCGCAAGGGGTTTCCCAAAGCTTACCTGGTGTAAGCTGGCGCCTGGGCCTCTGGCCCTCCGCCTTCGTCGGTCGCGAGTAATATCTAAATAAACAAACGAATATATTAAACAATATGTCCGACGAAATATGTAAAAAGAATGTGGACTGACCACAATGAATAGTATGCAAAATAAGACGAAGTGCTGGGAAGTTTTAATGGACGCCAGCAATAACAAGATTAATACAAAAATTGACGATAATAGTGAACAATGATTTCACTTTATCTTTTTGGTCTTTTCTTGGCGCTCCATTCTATGCAAATGTCTGCGCCGCTGGTCGTCCATCTTTGTCGATTTGCATGGCGATTTCCCCACACAAATTGGCATCAACAGGGTGCCCAACATCAAGTATTGGTGTACTTTTTCAATGGCTCTGATGTTCTTAGTTGAGTGGGGTGACCAGATGGTAGTTGCATATTCCAGAATAGGTCTGACGTATTTTTTGTAATGCATTAGTCAGTAAGAATTTTCATATTCGTAAATTTCGTAAATATATTCATTGACTCGGTGCAAAGCGCCAAAATTTTTTTTGCATTTTCAGCCCCTAAAATGTCTAAAAATCAAGGAAATTTGATGTTTGACCAGCCAAAAATTTTTTGTGCCAATCGGCACAAACGCTCAAAATTTTCTGTGCCATTCCATTTGCTTTGTGCAAAAGGCATTTTTTTTTTGCTTTGTGCAAAAGACATTTTCCATTTTATTCTCAAAAATACACGTTTCTTACTGATTTAACAATCAAATTGCGAGTTGAGCCAACTTTAGTAACTGCAATGCTGTCTTTTCTGACACTTCTTGTGCGGCGGTTTTTTGGTGGTTTTCACATTTCTTGTAGCGGTTCTTTCAGGTCATTTCGCGGTTTTTCACTAAAACCATCTGGCAGCACTGGTGCACGCACGGCACCGTTTTTTTCCTCAAAGATTTTTTCCACATGAGAACCGGACCCAAAATTTTTTTCCTCATTTTCAAAAAATTTTCCATGTTTTTAAAAACGTTTATAACGTGGCTACGGATGTTTTTTTATGCATTTTATGAGCATACCCAAGCATTCCGTTGTATTTGTAGTCAGAAACATGCAAAAATGAGGAAAAAATTGAGGAAATTCTGATTATGTTAGTCAAAATGAGCTGATGAAGAATATATTGTATTCTACAGGAGCAGATAAAGCATTTTGACGATAGAGTTCTCATAGATTTACCGGCTATTATCATTTTTGTGGTTCCCATTAGAATTATCTAATTTTATTTAGTTCTTGATCTGGTGCGGAGCGCCGGAAATTTTTTTAGATATTCACCTTCTAACATGATGGAAAATGAACCTTCACAATGTTGAGAAATAAATTGAAATCAAACTGATGAAGTGTAATTTGTTCTTCATTCCGGCGCGGGCGCCGGAAAAATTTTCAAATTGTTATATTCTAAAACGCTGAAAAATAAATCTCTCCGACAGATATTCGCGAACAGCGGTTGTAAATCACAGAGTAGAATGATATCTCGAATTTCCATCTTCAATTAACGCAAAATTTCAGGTTGCAAACGTTCGAAAAATTCCAAGCATCGAGAGGAAAAATTGATAAAATGCATGAAAAATCGCCGTTTTCGACGAAAACTGACTGATAACAATTAGAAAATGAGACGAGCTAACTCGATTGATAGAAATTGTTGAAAATTTATTAGTAAGTGGAAGTTGATATGCTAATGGCCGCGCCCGGATTTTGACCTTTTAAAGTCCACGAGAACGCATCTTTTCGGCTTTGTATTCCCCAAAATTTCTTTCCTCATTTCCAAATTTTTTTCCTCAAAAGACCCCATTTGTGGACAAAAACGGCGGTGCACGGACATTTGTGCCGATTGGCACAAAGGGCCAAAAAATTTTGTGCCAATGGCACAAAAAAATTTTCAACCCACAACATACTGAAAACCTTTGAAAAGTTCTATGCCAAAAGTTTGATAAAAACATAACTAAACATACTTTCACCGCTCTAATTTGCATAAAAATCCTGCCTACTCTATTTTATCTAATCACGTTAGTGAGATAAGAAAAACTAATCAAGAAAACGGTTTAACGATTCAGAATGAGATCGAATGCTGCGAGAATTCAGGTATTTTTATAGAATTTGTCAGGATATATTTTTCTCTAATTTTCCGTTACGAATTTCTTCTTATCAACGATATAAAGATTAAATTAAGAATGTAGGTAAGTCGCATCGCGTAAATTTTTATTTGCAAAATTGTGCCAACAATGTCGATTTTTCTGTTCGAATCAAACACCAAGAATAAAAATTTGGGTTCCGAAATTTCACTGAATGAAAAGGAGAAGTTAACAATTTCTATTCACTCGCAAACAATCTCAAAGTCTGTTGCGACAATACAAATATACTATTTGAACTAAATTTGCTTGCGATCGAGACAAATGAAAGTTTCGCGCCGAGCCGAGAAAATTTTGCGTTTTTAGCCCCTAAAATGACTAAGAATTAAGGAAATTTAATCTTAGATCAGTCCAAAAATTTGTGCCAATTGGCACAAACGCTCAAAATTTTTTGTGCCATTCCAAATTTTTTTGTGCCAAAAACCATCTTTTGGCACAAAAAAAACTTTGAGACAAAGCATTGCGGAGCAGTGTTTTTTTTTGTGCCAAAACATGGCTTTTAGCACAAAAAATGGGAATGGCACGACAAATTTTGAGCGTTTGTGCCAATTGGCATAAATTTTTTGACTAGTCCAAGGCGAAATTTCCTTGATTTTTAGTCATTTTAAGGGGCTGAAAACGTTAAGTTTTCTCGGCGCTTCGCGCCGCCGCCGAGTCAATGAGTTCAATGTTAACTAAATTCATTCGTCTGGACGCGAGCGGATTCTATTCGAATAGTTATTTGTGTTGTTGCAACAGACTTTGAGATTGTCAATGATTAGTGGAAGAATAGAAATTGTCAACTTTCTTTGTTCATTTAGTTGGATTGAAAACCGAAACTTTTATGCTTGGTGTCTAATTTGAACAGAAAAATTGATATTTGACATTGTTGGTACAACCAAAAATTTACGCGACGCGACTTTCGACTCGGCTTTTTCAGTAGAAAGCAATCATAGACATAGACAATACATCCTAATTTAATCTTTACATAGTTGTTAGGAAGGAAGAAATTCGTGGCGGAAACGTAAAGAAAAATATAAACTTCCTGACAAAGATTATAAAAATATCTGAATTCTCGCAGCATTCCGTTTCTTTTCAAATCGCAGAAACCGTTTTCTAAATCAGTTTTTCTTATCTCACTGACGTAAGGGGGAATAGAGTAGGCACGATTTTTAGGAAAATTAGTGCGGTGAAAGTATCTTTAGTTATGTTTTTATCAAACTTTTGGCACAGAACTTTTTAGAGATTTTCAGTACGTTTTTAGGCTGGAAAAATTTTTTTGTCCCATTGGCACAAATGTATTTGGCCCTTTGTGCTAATTGCCACAAATGTCCATGCACAAAAAAACGCTGTTGAGGAGCGGAGCGAGATCTGTCATCAATTTGATTGGTCGCAAAATTTCATACCATCGATTTGATAGGTCGAAAACTGTAGTCTACTCCTTCTTAACCGTGAGTCCAAGTCTAAGCCCAAGCCTTAAGCTAAGCCTACGCCTAAACCTAAGCCTAAGCCCTAGCGTAAACCTAAGCCTAAGAGTAAGCTTATGCCTAAGCCAGAAAATTTTCCAGAACAACTAAAAAAATCAATAAATTTTTCCGACCAATCAAATTGACGACAGATCTCGCTCCGCAATGTTTTCTTGTTGCGAACCACTGTTTTTTCCAAATCGTGCTTTTTTAAAGAAAAAGGAAAAAATTTTTGGGGTTAGATACAGAAAAGATTCATTTTAGAAGGTCCGAATGAATATCATAATTTTCCGGCGCTTTTAGCATGTCTGCCTCCACTTACCATTTAATTCTTTATAGTTTTCATCATCTTAAACGTCATTAACCTGTATGAAGTCCGACAGCGTTTTTTTGTGCATGGACCAGGGTTTTTTTTGCACGCAGAAACCAAATTTCGGAATGTGCAACCAAATTTTTTCTGTCAAGTTGCACAGTGCAACTTAAAGCTTGACGGTCCTTTTGATTAGGTTATAGGGATTCCTGTCCGGAGATGCCATTTTGTGCGTTATAAAATGGGAAATAGTGAAAAATTTTCGGCGCTTCGCGCCGGGTTTTAATTATTTATTAACTTTTCCATATTATAACAGTGCGCGGTTCGAAAATGTCATTTTAGCTAATGCTTATAGCTCTTAATTATCAACATATTATGGATAAATGTTTGATCCTGTGTTTTTTTGGCGAATTTAACGAAAAGCAAGATTTTTCTCCGTTATTTTCGCCAAATTTCTTTGCGATTTTAAAAAACATTTTGACATTTGTGTGATTAGAACATTTTGAGTCCAAGTAGAAATTCTTGCTGGTTAAAGAATCGAAGTTCTTGTTTGCTTTCCTCTAGTTTTTGAATTGTAGTCTGCCCGACTGAAAATTCTTTGTATTCCCTGTAAAATTAAACCTTCTGTCTGGGAAATAAAAGTTAGAAAGATTCATTTTCTAGCAGTCGAGAATATCAAAATACCAAATAAATTGTCGGCGCTACGCGCAGAAAAAATTACTCATACCGACGTTAAACGTTTCTATTTTGTCTTCAAAGCTCAGAAAATTGGGTTCTAACAGCCTCAAACCGACGCGATTCGAATGAAATACAGGAAAAATAGCTTTTGGTGGTTTTTCCGATTAAATTAAGCTAATTTATTGATTTCAAAGTGAGCAACCAAAAATCTATCTGTGTAACCAGAATTTTTCCTTAACTTGCACATTGCAACCTGGCCTGTGCAAAAAAAGCTTGGCACATTTGTGCCAATTGGCACAAAGCGCCAAAAAAATTTGTGACAATGGCACAAAAAAAGTTGCTTCTACCAGAAACATACTGAAAACTGCGAAAGGTTATTAAAGTTACGTTTAAATTTAACGCATTCATTTTTTTTGTGGAATAATAATAATAATTTATTTCGAACTTACAAAACGTCAAAACAAATGTCATAGAAAAATACATGTATGTAACACGAACGTAAATTAGTAATCAAACGCAAAAAACTGTAAGAACAAGGGACGACAGGCTGTGAGTGTGACGTGCTTACGTCCCTTTAAAAAAATATCAAATTTTATTTCTGTTAAATACCTTTTAAAAGCTACAACCGAAGTTGCAGTTTTTCCGGAAGATAATTCCATAATTTGGCATCAAATTGTAAATGAATTTTTTCTACTCGCGCCTGTGCTCTACCAGAAACCTACCACCTCTTGCACATTAAGATTCTAATATTATGGATGACAATGTGAAATGTGAATTTTTAAATGATTATTTTGCATCTGTTTTTACACTGGACAATGCCACTTTGCCTGAGTTCACAAACCGATCGAATGTTGATCATACATGTAATTGGGGGGTAGTGCTATGGGAACCCCCCCCCAGAAATCGTCGACCATATGGCTAGCCATTGGGCGACCCCCCCAGGATTTTCCAATCCTATGGCTAGCCATATGGTAGCCCTAGGGACCCCCATAGTTTTAGTCGGAAAAATACTGAAAAATGTCATTTTTCCATGAAAAATGTCAATTTTTGAACAAAAATGGTCAAAAACGTCAATTTTATCGGCGCTTCGCGCCATAAGTACATATTTTATCATTTTCTAGACAAAAATTACTACTTTTTAAACCGTTTTTTCGGACATTTTTCATAGAAAAAATCGAATTTTTTTCCTTCAGGGACCCCTCCCCTCAAAATTTTGGGAATTACTGACCCCCAGCCCCCAAAAAGTGCTCCAACCCCCCCCCCCAGACATCGGGGCTCCGTTACATGTATGATGTTGATCTGTCATCAGTATCTTTTACTATGCTAATCGTTTTTGCAGCCATAAAAGGCATCAAGTCATCCACAGCACTGGGACCCGACAACCTTTGTGTTTTTTTCCATCAAAGAACTTGCTACGCATTTGGCCCATCACTCTCATCAATTTTGAAAGTTTCCTTCCAGACCAGCAACCTTCCTATGTTATGTAATTTAGCAACTGCTGTTCCTATTTTTAAAAAAGGTGACCCAGCCCTTGTTGAAAATTATCGTCCTGTTTCCCTATGTTCATTCCTATGCAAAATTATGGAAAGAATTATTAATAATAAATTAAGTTTCCTTTATCAGCATAACCTTTTGGCAGATCAACAGCTTGATTTCTTAAAACATAGATCCTGTGAACTACAGTTACTCAAGTGTAAAAACTCATGCGTAAATCAGTTGGATGAAGGACACTCCTTAGACTAGTGTCAGACCACCCCATAGGGAGGGGTATTCCCCTACCTAAAGCCCTAGAAATCGATCACTGATTGCCTAATTTTGAGACAAAATGAACTGTTTAGTGGACATTTAGCTACACTAATTCCACAAATTTTCAATTTTACCCCTACCTGAAAAATTTGACCTTGGGGACCTCTGCATAGTGTACATTGATTTTGCTAAGGCCTTTGACTCAGTTTCCCATTCTTATCTCCTTTTCAAACTTTCTAAATATGGTCTCACCGGTCCCCTTTTAAACTGGGTATCATATTTCCTAAACAATAGATTTCAAAGGGTCAAAATTGGAAACTCCCTATCGTCTCAGCTCAAAGTGTCAAGTGGTGTGCACCAAGGTAGTGTATTAGGTCCAACTTTGTTTCTTTTGTACATAAATGACATTATTGAAAATATCAAAAGTGAAAATTTTCTTTTTGCAGACGATCTAAAAATTTCCAATGTATCTACAAATTTTATGATTCTTCAACAAGACCTTGATACCATACATGCACGTAGGGTGGAGGTGCCATCATTTAAGAAAAACTAATTATGTTCCTACAACAAAGTGCACTGTACCAAAGATGTAGGGTACCCTGAAACAAGCAATATAGGTATATAAACCATACCTGTACTTGGGGGGCCCTCCCCCCCAACTTGGCCAACCCTGTACCCAACATCATCCAACCCCCCAACTCCCCCCCCCAGTTTGGAAAAAATTAAAAAAATTTGCAAAAAAGTGTATGTTTTTTGTTTTTTTTTGGGCAAAATTTCGACTTTTTTCTACCCCCCCCCCCCTCAAAAAAATTTCGGATTTACCCCCCCCCCCCAACCGGTCGGAGGTCTTACAGGTATGATACAAACCCAGGCCTTAAAATCAGCAGGGTTTCTGCAAATTTGGAAAAACATGTAAAAATGGGCAATGACACCCCCCGTGGAATATCAAAAACTATTGGACCCTAAATCTAGATACTTTCTGGGCGTGCATGGGGTCGAATTCTATCGGTAAATTTTCAGTGATTTGAGGTACTACTCAATGCATTGTAGAGAGCATTGCATCAAACCGTTGTCATAGGATTTTGCAAATCATGCTGTTGCTACTCAGTCTGCATCAAAGTGAGAATATACACTATTTCACTAATATAATGTTGATGTTACTGTAAAAATTTAGCGTCAAGTTAACAGCCGCACGAGATATGGTTCAGAGAACCTGAGTGACAGGACTCGAATGGAGGAGGAAATTCCACCTGTTTGAGAGTTCTGTACTTCTGGCTGATGGATTCTGCAGTATCTTTTTAGGCTGATGGTTGTACTCACGAAGCTCATGACCAGCAGTATTTTGTATATCTTCATTTTAAAATTAAACTAACTACGAGTGTGGTACAGAGGAAAGTTTCAACTCAGTTTGAGTTACTATCATACCATGCAGAGTAACCTGATTCAAATTTCCTCATAAATTTACCGATGAAACTCGGCCCCAAACACACATACAAACTATCTAGATTTTAGGCCCAACATCTTTTGAGATTCCATGGGGGGTGTTTTTGCCTATTTTTACATGTTTTTCCAAATTTGCAGAGACCCTGTTGATTTTAAGGCCCAGGTTTTTATACTTATGTTGTTCTTTTCGGGTACCCTACATCTTTGGTACAGTAAACCTTGCTGTAGGATCAAAAAATTTTTTTCCTTATATCATGGCCGTACATCTATGCTTAATACTCTTTCAAATTGGTCTACCACTTGGCAATTAGCTATATCTACTACAAAAAGTTATGTCTTGTATTTGGGTGCAAAAAACCCGTCACACTTTGTAATCAAAATCTCCCATCAAACGCAAGTTATGTTAAAGATTTGGGAATTCTTGTATCTCCTAATAATTTAAAGAATACTATCGCTATATCGTTAAAAATACCTATAGTAGGTCTACTTTAATTTTCAAGTCTTTCGTATCCCGTGACCAAAATACTCTAACAAAGGCTTTCATTACCTATGTACGTCCAATATTAGAATACTGTATGGAATCCGCATTTTTTTGTATGGAATCCGTATTTTTTGGTATGGAATCCGTATTTTTGGCGGATGTACATTACATCGAAAATGTTCAACGTAGATTTACCAGAAAGATTTTGGGTTATAAATCTGGCTTATCCTTTCAAAGGCTAGGTCTACATAGCTTGATATTCGTAGAGTCTGCCCTCTGTGTCATGTACAAGATAATCCACAAAAAAACACGTTTAAATCCTGATGACTTTTTCTGCATAAACAACAACAATACCCGTCGTAATCGTGATCTAAGATTGACCATGAAGTCAGTTCATACCACTGCTTGCCAGGTTGACTTTTTAAACCGTTATATCAATATCTGGAACTCTTCATCATCCGATATTGTTAATTCTCCCAGTTTGCACACTTTCAAAGAAAAAATTAAACTTTTGAACTTCGATAACGAATTGTGGGGTGCATGTAAGTTGTTACTTGTCAAGTAAACTTTGCACCCTATTGCTGCATGATTTACCCCTTTCTCAAAATATTTACATCTTTTGCGAGTCTATTTACATTACTTATTACTCATACGACATTATATTACGTATTTCATTTTGCATTTCTATTTTTTATTTTGTTTCGCATATCAGCAATAAATATTTTTCATTCATTTTTTTCATTGTATTTGAGAATGTAATAATAGATTATGTTGGCTAGAACGAGTACAAGATGGGGGTGGAGTGCATAAAAAATTATCCTAGGGTAAAAATGATTCATTGATTATCTTGTATGTGAAGATAGCATCACAATTTAAGCGACGAACTTCCAATCTGTCTAATTTATCGTGCCCAACCTATTTTCAGCTAACTATGTCAGTGAGATAAAAAGAAAATTGCGCAAGAAAATTGTTTACGACGACTCAAAAAGAAATGGAATGCTGAGAAAATTTAAATACAACTCTAGCATTGTTCAGGAAGTTCATACTGATTCAATTTTCGACTACGAAACGAATAGTGTTTTTTTTTCTGCACAGTTCAGAGGCTTCGTTCAGATTTTTTTGTGATTTTTGCACTGGTGCAGAATTTTTTGAGTCATGTGTTTGTTCAGTGTTCACATATATTCTTCTATAATGTCAGTCATTGATTCTGAACTTTTAAAATCAATTATAAAACTTTAGACTGTCTAGTCAAAAAACTACAAATTCGTTCAAATTTAACATTGAACTAGACATTTAATTGTTTTCCCCCAAATCGTGCTTTTTGGAGGAGGGAATTTTTGGGTCGGATAAAGAAAAAATGCATTTTGGTGCATTTTAGAAGGTCATAATCTCAAAATTTTCAGGCGCTGCCGGTTGTAACTTTAATAATCATTATCATGTATTACCTAGCTCAGGCGCGCCTTTTAGCATGTCTACCTTTACTCATCATTTAATCTATAATAGTTTTCATATCATCTCAAACGTATTATCTCATTTTTTAATTGATAATCTTGGAATGAAATATTTTATCTTGATATTTAACGAAGATTCGCATTTTTTTCTTGACACAGTTTTTGAGAAAGATCAATACGTAAAGTCTCTAAACTTTTTGAAGCGGTTACTCCTTTCTTAACGTAAATTCAATTTAAAAGCTTCATGGGAGTAGCTTTCGGATATTTCTACTCTTCTCATTCATATCTTTTCGGCGAAGTTCATGAGAGTTTACGAATAAATTACTAGTTTTAAAATTTTTCAAATGATAAAATTCTATAAATTACGACTTTTAAACACAAAATTTGAATCTATTTCTTGGAATAAATGTTCGGAAAATTGATTTCCAGCGTCGCAGAATGTCAATACCCGAAATTTCTGTTTTGGCCTCTCACTTATCATCATAGAGGACTTGACCATCAATTTCTAATGTAATTTGAAGTCATTATGCTCTTGAATAGTTCGCTGGAAAATTTGTTCCACATGTAGATATGACTCCGATCAAACTCGAAAATTTCAATTTCTCCTCTAACGGCTCTAAAAACATCAGAAGGTTTGAAAAAGCTCAAAATCACATAAATAAAGCGTCTATGAGCATTTATAAGCGAAAAAGCGACTTCGGGCAAATGTCTAAAAAATTTAAACCTCTTTCCTCTTTCTTTTTAAAATTCTTTCCTTTTAAAACCTCTTTCCTCATTTGGGGAAAAGGCCCGGGGGAAAAACTATGGTAGCAGGAGAAAACCGCAATGCAGAAACTTTTTTTGGCTTTTCTGCACTGTGCGGAAAGCGGGGTGCAGAAAAAATACTGATCTATCTTAACAATAATGTAAAGCCTAGAAAGAATTAAGTCGAAAGTAGTGCAAATTTTCTGTTGAAACATCGTATACCAGCGATACCGATTTTTCTATTTGAATCAATCAAACAAAAAAGTAAGAATTTCAGTTTTTAATCGGAATCTGACTGAATGAACAGAGAATATTCAGAATTTCTTCTGATTCATAAGTCATTGACAGCCTATAAAGTTTGCTGCAATAATACTAATAAACTCTTCGAAGAGAACACGTTCGAGCTAGGGTCAAATATACGAGTAATTAATATTTACATTGACTCGGCGCGATGCGTCGAAATTTATTTTTTTTGATTTTTCAGCCCCTAAAACGTCTAAAAATCGAGGAAATTTAAAGTTTGCCCAGCCAAAAATTTTGTACCAATTGGCACAAGCGCTCGAAATTGTTTGTGCTATTCCAAATTTTTTTGTGTCAAAAACCATGTTTTGGCACAAAATACTAAAAAAGAATCTATGTTATGTTGTTAGAAAACGGAAAATAGTTAAAACACTATTCTAGGATAATTTTTGTAAAATTTACTGAGTCAAAAAAGTCTATCATAGTATATTTGTATAATTGTTTAAGCAATTCGCATTCCCACATTTCGATGGCAGCATAATCCATATTAACTCTAGAATTTTTTTAACTGTTCACTCATAATGCATAATCACGCACAATCAGCCGTTAACCATGCCAAATGTGAATAACATGCGTAAACTTTCGGAAATAGCCGTCTTGGTCTAGTGGTTATCGCTTCTGATTACTAGTCTCAAGAAACACGGACGATTCCGGGTGTAACCCGAAATTAAATGTCTGGTAGCTGACCCAGACTGACGCAGGTTTTCATCCTTTCGAGGTAGATAAATTGTGTAGGCGAGCTTGGAACGCAGCATGCGGGGGTCTACTCTGCCCAGTTTGCATCTTGGCGATAGTACGGCGATTGACGAGGTGGACCTACTCCATTATAAGGTTGGTAGCCAAAAAAGTCCTACTTGTCGGTCAGACGCCAGCCCGTGGAACACCCATTTTCTTCTCCATTTTTAATCAATATTTTTTCATTAATGTAACCGCTGGGTTATAAACTTTGAAATTAATAGATTAATTTTTTTACTATCGCATGGGCGCCAAGTTCTGGTACAATCTTCTGGACGTACCAAATACTGGTACTATTTTTTCTTATTTACACTTGTAGCTTTTTTGAGCTTTTTGTATTTTCCACAAATGTGGAAGAAAAACTCGGCCATCTAGAACAAAAAGATGTCTTCTGGTGCATTATTTTTAGAAAGTCAAAATCTTTTAATTTTACAGCTGGTTTCAGACACATTTACCATTCTTAATTTGAATTTGGGTTGAGCGCAGCTCTCAGGAAGCGAGTAGCGTTTCTCAATCATTAACAAACTCACAACCAATAATGTTCACTAATCATTGATATTCAACGTTTCCGTTATTACAACTTTTCTTATTATTTTATCATATTTTTTCTCTTGATGACTGTTAAAGCCAGGCAATTTGAAATAGGACAATTTTTAGTATATATATCTATCATCATCAGTGATGAGATAAAAAACATTTTAGAAGCTTAGTTTTCATAAAATTAAAAAAAACAGCGAACACAAGTTGATTTGTCACATGCATATGACCGGATATCCGAATATCCAGATGTCAAAAAGTATCCGAGGGACATCACTAGTTCTGATAATCTAGATCACTGCGAAATTGAGTTCTAATCTGATGACGCGTAATGAATAAACATCGAAGCCATGAATTGTAGTTTATTAGTTATTTTTTTATATTGTCAGGATTACAGTGACATCCCCTGTCTTTGATAATGCACATATCCTCTACATTCAATAATATGATTATATAATCAATTACTCTTAATTGGTTTATCAAGTGCCACTACTTATCCTGATGCTAATGGTTGCATATTACATATTATTTTACATTATATTTACAGCATTTACATGTTAGTACAGCTAAGGAGTTATGCTATGATTAACGAAGCATGCTGTTTTGACGACAACTTCTAAGGTTCGTGGATGAATACGTCATGAGTTCCGATATCATGTCTAACTAATTCCGAGATGTCGAGGATGAAGGGTGAAAAACGTCATTCATTCGCTGAGCTCAGTTGGGCTACTTTTCCTTCTGTTCCTTACTTTGCCTCGTGAAATTAATGATTAAGGATTGGTTATGCGCATAGAAAAAATTTCATCATCTCATTAAGTTTCGCTGCAGTTTTTCCCGTCTTCTCTCACCAATCTATCGATCTGTATCCTTTATTCTGTACGAATAAGCCCTTCATGCATATTCTGCTAATGATGATAGTGATACCCGTCGGCGCCTCTATCATCTTCTTTCGTCGACATTTTCCTGTTTATATCAAACCCACGGTCTTGTCGGAGAGAGAGAGAAACACATAAGATTAATTACTAATTATTGTTGAATAGTGATAATGACCAAGGAACCAAAATCATTTGAAATTTTTTTCTAACAATAATAGATTTTCTATCGTTTTTTATATTATTTGTTATGTGGTGTATATATCGGACGGGCCATTTTACTGTGGATAACATAAAATTCCTCTAATCTCGTAGCATTATCAACCTCGATGAACTTGAGGAGACGCATAAAAAATCGGCACGATGTTGAATTTCGGTTCATGAAAGTTCATGGCACATTTATTCATGAAACTCCGAACGTTCTAAACAAATAATTTTGCATTTTTCAATCAGATCTTACTTTGTACGGCATTAGGTTTTTAACAAGGAATAGTTTTCAGAGGTAGATATGCAGAGGCTTCGCACGATTTACTCGTACAACTAGAATCTGTCAGGCTTAGATGTAGCAGAACTTCTATATATGTGACGCTGTGTGGTTTTTACCAATGTTTTTTAGCGCGGCGATAATGAAGTTGGGGTCTGCGCAAATGAAAATTCTAGTCGCGCTGAAAATTAATAAAAATTAGCAGTTGAGCCAATGGGTACATACTATGCGGCTAAAAAGTGGTGTATAGCGACCTTTTTTGGAGTGGGGAGGACAGCAATCAGAAAAGGCATATTTTGGCCCCAGAAATTGCTGAAACCAATACGTTTTCAAGTCCCAAAAAGGCAATAAAATCGACCTTTCATGGTGTGAAGCACCAAAGTTTTATATTTCTCACACATGTTTTGGTCGAAATGTGGCTCAAAATCGACATTTCACCGTTGGGGTTAGAACAGCTGTTCTAAGTTCAAGTTCAGGTATACTGTCAATTCACGCTAGGAGGAGCAGGCTTTTTTGGTTAGAAAATCACGGGCCAAATGATTCCCAAGCCTAAATTTTTAGTAGCCAAAAATCTATAATTGAATAATATTGAAGTATAGGCTTGTAACGCACTCTTGATGTACAAAGTGCAAATCACTTATTTCCCAATAACTTGACAAATTTCACTTGTTCACGATATAAAATGCACCACAATTGTTTTTTCACGTGTCCAATCCCCACAATTTTCCTCTTTTCTGAACATTTATCCAAAACAAGCAAAATTTGGAGAAGCCAGTGAATTACCCAATCCAAAGAATTACCAAATAGACTCCGGCACGATCCGCCAGAAAACTGTTTCGATCTTTTTGACCTTACAACCTGGAGAGCCGTTTTCTGAGAATGTTATCTCCAAATGTCTTTCTACTTTGTACAAACATACCAAAAAATCTTCGTTGAAAACCAAAAATGTTTGTCTCGTACAAAAAACAGTGGTGCTATGGTCAATCTTTCCAATTTAATACATCGAAATCACCTGTGCAGTTGTTGATATTTGGAGGTATTT
Organism: Romanomermis culicivorax; assembly: GCA_963922205.1. NCBI lineage: Eukaryota > Metazoa > Nematoda > Enoplea > Mermithida > Mermithidae > Romanomermis > Romanomermis culicivorax. The sequence continues at coordinate 1,648,194 of CAWUHX010000017.1, read as the reverse complement.
TTCACAAACCGACTCCTTTTTTCAAATAATACTACCTGTTACCCAATAGCAATCCTAAAAGTGCTCACATTTCTTTCAAATTGGGTTACTCATTACGACACCCAGAATTTTGTGTACTAGTAAAGTAAGTCATTTTTCTCCCAATTTCACGCGACCAGTAAGTCATTCTTACCCGGGTGGTAAATGGATTTTCAAATCTTAGGACCTGTTTTCTGATTTTAAAGCCTACAGAACATTCACTTTGAGTTGAAAATTGAATAACAATAATGATAATTCACAAGCATATGAATATATAAATCAACAATTTTTGGGAGCAAAAATGGCTCGTAAACCTAAAATTTTGGTGGCCATTTCCAAACTGTTTGGTTCACGCTTCTTATGACTAAAAAAATTTCTGATCGGGAGGCACCGCATGGCGGATACCATGGTGTGTGATGAATCTCGGCTAAGTAGGACTTCTCATACCACTTTACATCACTCAATTATATGTATGGTCTGACTTTCCAATGTTTTTATTCTGGACATAACGATTCCACTGATCCCTGTGTTCCGAAAATCTTAGAGTTCTCCTGGCCTTCATTCGGACAAGGACAACAGATCCTTAAACACCTGTGTGGTTGGTCTATGGTTGAAGTTCAGGTGGTGTGCATTTCTCTTGAGATTATCATAGTTATTTGGGCATTTGTTCGGCCTTTTAACGCTATATTTTGACTTCTCACACGTTTGTGGCGCGTAGAATGCTGATTCCTGATCATCTTCCATTTTATGTGACATCCTTTTTTCTTTCATAACTGATAATCTTCATCACTTCTGAGGATTTCTCTGTCATTTCTACTTCAATCCCCGGCTCGAAATTTTGATATTTAGCTAGATACTATTTATCTTTCGTTCGAATGAGCGATTTTGAAAGCCTATTTTTTACGACGATTCATCATTCGGATTGTAGTTTGCTTTTTTGCTGTTGATATAATCGATTTCATTTCTTTAGGGAAAATTCTACGGCGAACAGTAAGGCATAGTGAAAATAAAGGACGTCTCAATAACGATTCATGTTGATAAATTTGATTCAGAATCGAGAAAGTCGACGAACCACGATCATTAATTTCGATTTGGAAGGTGAGATCAGTTCGATATGTGGTTATAAGTTTAACGGGAAATAAAAGCGTGTGCAAAGGGGCGTGTCCCCAATACAGCGAAACTCAAAACAGCGATTCTCAATACAGCGATTCTCAATACAGCGAAATTTATACAACGATTCTCGAAAGAGCAAATCTCAATGCAGCGAAAAGTAAAAGTTCTATGCATTAGAGTAAATGCACACATCATTTTCATAATAAATATGCAAATTAGGTATATTAAAATGGTTTCTGCTAATTGAGATGGTCTATTTTTAGTTGCATTTGGACATCTAAGTTTGACATGCTTTTGTGCTGCACTTGCGGTAGGTATGCCTAGATGGACTATTCCAATATCACAAAAAAATATCTGTCAGCTTGAGCTTAGACTTAGGCTTCGGCCTAACCTTGGGCATAGGCTTAGCCGGGCTTAGGTTCAGACTAACGCTCAGGTTCAGGTTGCTCAGGGCGCAAGCCTGAATAAAGTGCTTAAGGTTTATATTCTCGCAATAACTTTTTTGAAAATTTTCTATTTTGAGAATATGTTCTGAGACTTCTCTGTTTTGATAATCGCTGTTTTGAGACTTCGCTGTTTTGAGAATCGCTGTTTTGAGAATCGCTGTATTGAGATTTGAGACCATACATGTTCCCAAAATTTTGGGGGGAGGGGTGTCTCAAGGGAAAAAATTGATTCTTTTTCACGAAAAAAGTCCGAAAAATAGTTTAAAAAATTGTAATTTTTTCTAAAAAGACCGAAAATATGTATTCGTGGCGCGAAGCGCCCGGAAAATTCACATTTTTGACCATTTTTGTTCAAAAAATGACATTTTTCATCAAAAAATTAACATTCTACAGTATTTTTCCGACCAAAAGTATGGGGATTCCTACGGCTACCATACGGCTAGCCATAGGATTGGAAAACATTGGAGGGCGGTCGCCCAATGGCTAGCCAGGTCGACGATTTCTGGAGGGGGTTCCCATAGCACTTCCCCCTAAGTACATGTATGATTGAGACTTCGCTGTATTGAGAATCGCTGTTTTGAGAATCGCTGTATTGAGAATCACTGTTTTGAGACTTCGCTGTATTCAGAATCGTTGTTTTGAGACATCGTTGTTTTGAGAATCGTTGCTTTGAGTCCCGCTATTTTGAGTTTCGCTGTTGTGTGTTTCGCTGAATAGGGGTGAGACCTGCAAAAACGTCACTAGATTACACGATAGAAATTCTAGAAAATCAGGGTATTTGTTGACTATTATAAAATATCATAATGGGTAAGCCCATTTAAGGAACTGAGTAAGTGGGTACTTTTAAAAGAACTTCTATTAGCTATTTTTTAGTGTGTTCAGTATGAGAAAAATATGTTTACGGTATTCACAGGTTTGAAAATGTATATACTGCATAAATAATTTCCGTGTATGAATGTGGAAAAATTGACAGCGTTACAGATCCATTGGCCTTTGTGGGTGACAAACATTTTTGGTTCCGTACGAGCAGACATGCACGGCAAGAATTTTCCAGGGGGAGGGTCCATGGACTTTTTCCCTGGGGGGCAGGAGGTGGATGAGCAAAAAACAAAAAAAAGTTCTCAAACCTGTTTTTTATACAAAATATGCACAAAAATCATGAAAAAAAGCTGTCTTTGAAAAAGTTCAGGGGATGTTTGACGATTTTTTTGCCAAGGGGGTGGCCAGGGTCCTACCCCCTATGTGCATGTATGCGTACGAGGATTATTGTGGTATGTTTGTAGACAGTAGAGATACATTTTTTTCATATTACAATTTTCTGGCGCCTTGCGCAGAAGTCTACGTTGTAATTTTCGGGATTGAGCGACCCCCCGTTTTCTCCCAAATTGTGCTTATTGGACGCAGCAAAAACAATTTTGGTGCGTTTTATAAGATGAGCATGTGAAATGAGCCAAGTTGAGAAATAAGTCATTTTTACGTCGTACATCTCTATACACCTTCTATTCTGGGAGCCACCGACTGAAATATATATCCCCTGTGACCCAGCGAGCAAAAACAGGTCACGAAGTACCACCCGTAAATTTTATCCCTATCAAGACTTTCGATCTTCGAGACGTCTGGTTGGAACTGCGGTCATTTTTGCAAAATTCATGTATTTATTAAAGCAGGAAAAGCGCAATTTTGAGTGATTTCTGACATTCGTTATCTGGCTCGCTTAAATACAAGATTTTCCAGTTGCGGCTCCATGAAATCCACTTTCGATTTCCTGCTGCAGGTGCTCAAATCTTGTTCTTTGATTTTCGTGCCGCAAATATTTTTCTCTCATTTTTTCCGTAGCTTCGGCAGTTTTTTTGCCAAGTGATCTTTTTTGGCTGAAATTTTTTCGGTTCAGCTAAATTTTTTTTAGTTGTCTTAGATAGAGATGTATCGGGTACCCGGACCCGAAATAGGACCCGAAATTACCCGACCATTTTGCTGGACCCGGACCCGGACCCGATATTCCCAAAATTTTGGTCCCGGACCTGGACTTGATATTTCCAAAATTTTGGACCCGGATCCGAAAAAATTATCACAATTTTGATTCGGGTCTGATGTATAATATATATTGTCTATTTTTCCGGAAATGCTTCTGAATTAGAAAAATGGAACTTTTTGGCTTTTGCCAAACCATAACTCACATAGAGCTAAAAATTTGTGGATTTATACAACTAGCCTTCAACAATTTTCTGAATGAAAAATCATACAGTAAAACCTTCCTGTGAACAATTTGACAGTATTGGTTTTTTGTCATTTTTGAATTTAGAAGTAGTTTATCAAAAATAAACTATAGTAATTCAGCTGAAATCAAATCAGGGTTTTCTTTGACCTACGAGTCACAAGCCAAGTTGCTTGTTGACCTTAAATTTTACAAGCCATTCCAAATTTTTGCAAGCCAATTTTATAATATCAGAAATAACGTGAATAAATTCCAATGCTAGATTATTTTTTAAAGAAATGTATATATTGAGCATCACGGCGATCGATCAAAAAGAGATGTCATTCAACGTTTATTCAATAACATTTTAGAGCCGTTAATTCATTAAAATTCAGGAAACATTTGAAATTTTTGAGTTTGATCGAAGTCTAATCTACAAGCATTGTGTAAAAAATTTTCCAGCAAACTATCCAAGAACATAATGACTTTGAATTACATGAGAAATCGACGGTTAAGTCCTCTATGATGACAAGTGAGAGCCAAAAAAAGCTATTAATCTTTCCTGCCTGAAACGCCGGAAAATTTTTTTGGGTATTGACATTCTGCGATGCTGGAAAATCAATTTTCCAACCACTTATTTGAAGAATTAGTTTCGAATTTTCTGTTCAAAGGTCTCAATTTCTGAAATTTTATGTCTGAAAAATTTTAAAACTATTAATTTATTCACACACTCTAATGAACTTGGCCGAAAAGATATGAGTAAAGAGTAGAAATTTCCGAAAACTACTTCCATGAAGCTTTTAGATTGATTTTACGTCAAGAAAGGAATAATCACTTCAAAAAGTTTACAGACTTGACGTATCGATCTTTCTCAAAAAATGTGTCAACGGAAAAATGTGAATCTTCATTAAATATCAAGATGAAATATTAAAGATTACCAATTAAATCATGAGATAATACATTTAAGATGATTAAAACCATTGAAGATTAAATGATAAATGAAGGTAGACATGTTAGAAGCAGCGCCTGAGGTAGGAAATAAATAATAATGCTTATTTAAGTTATAACCGGCGCGAAGCGCCGGAAAATGTTGAGATTATGACCTTCTAATATGCACCAAAATGCATCTTTTCTGTATCCGATATGATCAAACACATGACTCAAAAAATCCTGACAAGCCATTTTGGCTTGTTGGACTAAAATTCGGTACCGTCCCAACACTGCCACCGTCCCAACACCGCCACCGTCCCAACTCCGCCACCGTCTCAACTCCGCCACTTTTGTGTCCCAACACCGCCACCGTCCCAACGCCGCCGCCGTCCCAACGCCGCCACTGTCCCAACTCCACCACTTTCTTGTCATAACTTTCGCAATATTTCAAAAAGTTCATTTTTTGTAACACGTTGAACTTGACCAAATGTGCTTATCAGATCTATGAATGAACAATATTTTAAGATATAAGTGATAATTTTAGTCACCCATGATTTGATTACACAAATTCGAATCAATTGACAACAAGAAATGAAAACAGACACGTATATTTGTATTTTAATGTCCAAAGCACACAGTTATTTTGGTAATATGCTAATGAAGTAAATTCCGGTCGCACGCTCGTTGTTCTATTTTTGGTTATTTCGGTAAAATCGTTTGTATAGTTAAGTACGACTATACAAACGAAGATTATATAGATATACCATGTATTTATTGCTTTAATGATAATATCAGTTTTTGCCATCCTATGAATTAGCAATGTCATGTTGTTAAGTTACAAACTTTTTAAAAGATTGCGAAAGTTAGGACAAGAAAGTGGCGGAGTTGGGACGGCGGCGGAGTTGGAACGGTGGCGGTGTTGGGACACGAAAGTGGCGGAGTTGGGACGGTGGCGGTGTTGGTACGGTGGCAGTGTTGGGACGGTGGCGGAGTCGGGGCACGATCTAAAATTCTACAAGCCATTTTGTCAGTCCAACAAGCCATGGCTTGTAAAATGATAAAAAAACAATATCAAATACTCACATTGAAGAATGTAATGACACATCAATTATTTATGATAATATGAAAAGTAACAAATAGAAATTTATTGTTTAGATCACTATGAAACTGACTTAGATTTAAAATGTATAGCAACCACAAAATAGCGCAGCATGTGTAAAAATATAACGGACCCAGACCCGAAATAGGACCCGAAATTACCCGACAATTTTGCTAGACCCGGACCCGATATTCTCAAAATTTTGGACCCGGACACGGACCCGGACCCGATATTCTCAAAATTTTGGACCCGAACCCGGACTTGATATTCTTAAAATTTTGGACCCGGACCCGATTTTCGTAAAATTTTGGACCCGATACATCTCTAGTCTTAGACAATTGGCTAAAAATTTGAATATCTGTTGTTTGAGAACAAATTTCAGCTATTGGCTAAATGCTCTTCCTGACATTTGGGTAAAGATCTCGTGCTAAGAAACAGTGAGCATTAGCAATATTTTTGTAAATCTCATATCGGTCTGCTATCAGCCATAAAATGAAACATATCGGCATTTGAGTTGAATATTTGGCGGAAGCACAAAAAGAAAGTATCGTTTGCAACCTCACTTCCATTCATTCTCATGAAATCTCCAACAATGCCGCTTCTTCAGTTTTCCTGACGTTGTCGTAAGTGACTTTTTCCTTTCCTAGGAGGTGTTTCGTTTCAGAGCGGTGCATTTTATCTGATAAATAGTTTTCTTTTTTAGCCTGGCTATTAGCATGCATGATTCATTTCTTGATTAGCATATTTTTGCTGCATACGTAAGTTTGTTTTTGACAATATTTGATTTTGTTGAACAATTTTTGACTTCTTTTCAGGTTTTATCCATTTTGATACAACTGAAAATATGGTAACGGTGCTTAATCGGTTGCTACTATTATTGACTTTTGTTTATTTTCGGCGAAAAGTTGTGGGTCTCGAGGATAAATGTAAGTTTATCTATTTGTTAGGTAGTAAGTGTATTTTTGTTGGTCTTCTTATATATTTTTAGCATGTTTTTGAGATTGCGTTAGGTTCGGGTACCAAAACACGTGTTAAAAATAGAATCAGTTTATATATTATTCAAGTATGAATTGAAATTACAAAATTTAAGAACAAGCTTAAAACTATATATTAAATGCATCTGAACCTCGGCAGAATCATTCGAAAACTCGAAATTTGTGTAATTACAATCAAATGAAGGGATTCTTGGTTTTAGAAAATAAACAAATGTGAATACAAAATAGTTACAACTGGAATAGCAAAATTTCTGAAATTCTACGTGAGTAATTTTAGAATGCATAAAATGAAATATTTTTGCATAAACTTAAAAAAGAAAAAAGAAAACAGAAATCTTTTGCAAAAAGTGACTATAAATTAAAATAATGTTCATAAATTATAACAAATTTGCATCAAAATCATATATAAACTTGGTATTCACTTCTGTTCTTCGATTTTATCGTTCCTCCAAATTTAGCGAGGAATGATTTAGCCCTTTGCTCAGAAAAAAATTTATTTTCAATGCGATAATTTTCCGGCTTCGCTGCTCAAACATTTCTGTTGTCGCTTCTTACGTTGCCAGCCCTATTCCAAAATCTATCCCATACCTGCACATAGTTGCGAATGGGGAATCGAACACCCCTTATAGTCATCGACGGCCCTTTCTCAACTTTCGTGTCTACAGCACTTAGCCCTTCCCTACTAGGCCGGAATCGAGGGAAAATCCAATTTATTGGACCGAAAATGACTTTTTTCAACCAAAATAGGTTACCGAGTATCATTCTTGCGGTGTGTTTGTTATATTTCCGAAGGAAAAATCATTGTTTATTAGTGTGTTTTTTCATTTTTTTGAACGAAAAATATTTTTTCATCGCTTGCTGACCGCTCCCCCGGCATTTCAAAAATTAGCTTTTCCCTTAATTGCTTTCTACCTTCGCACCCAACTTGTCGAAGCTCTTACAGGTACTCTACATACCCAATTCAGCTCGAGTACTAATTTCGGTGTTTATATGTCGCAAAATTCAGATGTAAATTTTGTTGCTGCTTTCTTTCCAATGAAAATTTAATTTGTAACTTGCAAGACATTTTCTTTTCTGTTGTATTGCTGCGGTAACTTTTCTGATCGATGTTATTTTCCGAATTTACCCTATTGAAAAGCTCGAGTTCGGTTGAAAGTTGACCCTGCAACAATGTTGTGTTGGCTAATTTCATCTCGGATTAGATCTTTTAACGACGTTCACTTATTTTCTTGTAATTCTTGCAATTTTTTACAAAGGTTAAAAATAATATCAGGAACATGAAAAAATGAGTGATGAGTTTAAAAACGAGTTAAACCTCTTTGGTGTATTAGCTTGCGCGCTGTGCGATGACAGAAGCGCTTGTTGTGTGAGAACCAATGCTTTGGTAGTTTGCTTGATTTTATATAGTGTTATCTTAAAATCGTTGCAAATTGTTTTTGTTTTTGATAGACTGTTGAAATTGACTATACAGTTTGCTACAGCTTCTGGATATATTACTGCTGTAATTTTACACTGAAACGAAAGATAGAAGCTTGACATCTGCTTTGTTTACCGGAAATTTAGCACTTTAAAGCTTCTGGTTTTTATACTACCCTGTCCTTATTCGTTACTTTTTCAGATTGCGGAACGATTGATGTCAGAAATAGTCCGTCCGCAATTTTCGAACAATTGTCTCAAGAATTGTTGAAACGGTACAAAAATTGCACTGTTATAGAAGGCGATGTACGTTTTTTGGTTATGACTAACGAATCTTTGACGACCGAAGACTTCGAAGTTTTACGCTTTCCCAAGCTTAGAGAAATCCTGGGCTCGCTGATTATATTCCAAGTCGCGTAGGTTGCTTTAAAGTCTTTCTTCTTTGTAAAAAAATACTCAAAAAGTAGAACAACTATTGGTTTCTGTGGGATCAGCTATCACAGCTCATTTGTATGCTAACAGAAAATAAAAAATAAAATAGTACGCAGATCTAACATTCGTTAATACTTACATCACTATTTTCTCTTCGATTTTTTTAGGAATTTCATTGGAGTAAGAAGATTTAGCGCATAATGTACTTTTTAATGTACTATTTTAGTGACTGATTTTTAGAAAATTCAGTTCGAAAATGCAGAGTTTTATTTGCATTAAGTTATATATTCATAGATTTTTGGAATGACGATAGGCGTCGTAAAAATTTATTTCCATGTTAATGAGATGCGTTCATTTTTTTGATATTTGAAAACTAAGCTATTTATACACGTGTGAGTTCATTGAATAAGTTACTCCGTGAATGAAAATTCAATAATATTTTTTTATGAAGCACACAGCATATAAAAATTTATAACTAGCTGCGCTTTTGAAGCACTTTTCCACCATTGGCTGCGCTTTTGAGCCTTTAAGCATGAGGGCATAGCTCGCACTTCTGCGCTTTTTCTGCATGTGCTGCGCTCTTGAAACTTTTGCTACGCTTTTGATTGACCACTACCCGTTTTTTTATGATGACGAACAACTCCACCCTGAACTTTAGAAGTTAATTTTTTCAACTACCTACATACACAGCGTTAAAGATAATGAATAAACATATAGATCAATTTTATAGCCTGATAGTTAATTTTCTTGCAAATACTGTTTTACGGTCAGACATATTTTTTGATACGTTTTGTAAAAGAATTGGAAGAAAAAAAGAGTCATTGATATTCGGAATTCTTTTTTTCTATATTGCTAATTTCTATCTGTCTATTTCGAGAGCATACCTGTAAGAAGTCTGACCAGTTGGGTTGAGGGTAAACCCAAAATTTTGAGGTATGGGTCCCAACATTTCCAAAATTTTGGGGAGGGATCGAAAAACCCCCAAAATAGTGGAAAAAATTTCAAAAATTTCCCCAAAAAAAGCCATTTTTTCCTAATTTTCTCCAATTTTTCTCAGTTTGAAGGGGCGTTGGGTACAGGATTGACCAAGTTGGGGGTGGGGGTCCCGACATTTGGGTATAGGGTTCGCCTAGTTGGGAGTGGGGTCCCCCCAACCTCCCCCTAAATACAGGTATGTTCGAAAATGCGTTCCCTTAAAGCCAACTTCCTGAATTTTGATTCATAAGTAATAGTAAGCTTCCCCTAGTTCTATCTATAAATCCTCCTCCTATACATTTAAAAGTGCTTTTCTGTTTACTATCATAAAATTTGTTTTCCACAAAACATAATAAAAAGTTCTCGTTAGAGAAGGAAAGAGTATCCATGACTCAGGTTCTCGGGGGTTCGAATTAATAGAGTTCATTGACGCACGCGAAAAAACATCGAGAAATATGCGAGAAAATGGTAATCTTAAAATATGGCCAACCTGTGGTTGGTTTTCGGAAAAGTCGGTTTTTAAATTAACAGATCTAATTGTTATGCGTATTTTGACGATAAGAGCGTCAAACAGAGGTGTTTTAGTCATTTTAGGGGCCTATTGAGCCGGGTTTGAATTCCTTATCATAAGGAATGTCATTTTCATAAATTTCAAGTTTAATTTGAATTTTTTCAAACGCATGAAAGTATAAACATATTTTTTGATTTGTAAAATGATATAGAAATTTTCAAGCCTTATGTTTATTGAATAAGCTATCCTTGAATTGATTTTTCAACATTTTATGGTGTCAGAATCTAAAAACATTTTCGTTGCGTAGCGGCGGAATTATAGGAAACAACAGGAGAATAAAGACAGAAGCCGCATTTTCAAACCCTATACTTTTGTGTCAGAAGGAAATGAACTCAAGTTTTATCTCGGAAGAAGCTTTGTGCAAAAATAAGGAAAATTTTTTTTTTGCATAAAAAACATTTTCTTTACACCAAGGATCTTTGTAATATGTAGAAAGAAGCCTGTTACCAAAAGACGCTGGTTGGAAATAAATTGTGTAACAGTAATTTCTTTCAACACGTATCAACTGATTTGGATATCCAAATAATTTGATTATATACGTTCCACTGTGTGTTACAAGCCCATTTTTCGATATTCTGCAATTAAAAAATTTTGGCTCCCAAAATTTCAATTTGGCCCTGAAAATTTAGGCCTAGGAGCCATTTGACTCCTGGATTTCAAACCAAAAAAAGCGTGGCGTCAAAATTCTAAGTCATTTTCGGAAATAATTATAAATCTCTAATTTACATTTGCTGTGAAGCAATGACAATCACTTTTGTGAAAGAGTGAAAGCAAGCAATGAATGCACATAAATGTGGTCCAAACTCTGAGAATGATAAAAAACAATGTTATTCGATTCTAAGATGTGATTAAATGACATTATGTTTTCGAATTCCTGAATGTTTGAATTTTTATACTTGATTTAAACATTTAAGTCTAGTCAAATGTTTTGTCAAGGGCACAGTCATAAACCTTCCTGGGATGGTGCGATGAAATTTGTTCGATTTTATTCGGAAAAAGTTTTGTTTCCACTCTTTAAAACGCATCAGTTTTCTGATGGTCGGCCTCGACTTCTAAAAGAAAGTTCCTTGTAAATATGACTCGAAAATTTTGAACACATCTGGAATAAAAATTAAAATAGTCGTTCACTCATTTTCATGCTGAAGATATATGAAGTATGTGATAATCAAACTAAAAATTGGAATATAAACTTCAACTATTCACGTCGATTGCCTTTTGTTTTTTAGCGATACGTTTTGCATGCATTGATGTGCGGAGAAAGTGAGTGATTCCATGGAAAATAGGAAAGAAATCGCAAACCTAGCAAAAATGGTTGTTTTACTGAACCGGATGAAGGATTCTTCAAGTTTAGATAATAAAATATAGAAGAATGATCAAATTGACGCATTAAAAAACCAGAATTGATATGATAACTTATTCAATCGAATTTTTATTCCTTCAGAGGTATAACTAGCCTCAGTTATATATTTCCCGAATTACGAATCATCAGAGGAAGAAGTTTAGTGCACAATTACGCGTTGGTTCTATTCCAAAATGAGGGTCTTATGGAAATTGGGCTACCGAATTTGTTCGAAATTAGCCACGGTAGCGTACGTATAGCCGAAAACCCGAGGCTGTGTTACGCCGAAACGGTGAATTGGTCGGCGATTTGCCGGCAAGCTAATCTGATACCGTCTGTTATCGAAACTAATTCAGATCAAAGTACTTTCAATTTGTTGATTATAAGACCGGTTGACAAAATGTAAAAATATTCATGGCGGATTTTGGGGCCACTGATAGAACCTATTCATACATGCGGAGGAAAACAAGGTTTTTTTAGGTTTTCAGATATGATTCCTGTCTCATATGAAGTTCGTTGCTTTAAACGACAGCAAAACCCCGATATATTTTTGACTGAGGAACTTATGGAATGACCATACCATTCAGATTTTTTTGCTACATAAGCATAGGTATGCAGTGAGCTATCGACTTTAGAAAAGAAGATCAGTTTTAAGGTTTATCGAGTCAAAAGTCGAATGTCACGATTTTATTGAAAATTAGGATGAAAACTATAAATTGTAATTTCAAAAATGTATAATACAATACCTGTAACTAGTTTTTTGATCGAGCTCTCATTTTTCATATGCGGGTTAGTTCAGCATTTAAACGTTTCATGCATTCTTTTCATTTTAGATTCCTGCTCAGAAAAATGTTCTTTTGAGAACCTGGACCGTTGTGCCACTAGAGCTTTGTCGACGAAAACGATCGCTTGTTGGAATCGGAATGCTTGCCAAATGCGTAAATCTACAGAAACTTTAACACTCAGTTCTCTCAATGCTATTCATGGTCATGTTTAATGATTCAGACGTCGCCGAAGACATAGAAATAAGTAGTATGTAAAGTATCCTGAATTTGAAGATCTCTGTCCAAAAAATATGGTATTTATATACAATAGTCGAAGGTTTTCTGTCATTTCAACTTATAAAACATGAAAAAGAGAGGATTGGGATCAGAGGTCCCCACGGTCAAATTTTTTAGGTGGGGCTAAAGTTGAAAATTTCCGGGGCTAGTGTAGCTTATGTCCACTAAGCACATCATTTTATCTTAAAATCAGGCAACCAGCCATCAATTTTTAGAACTTTAGGCAATGGTTATTCACCCCTCCTACCCCTCCCTATGGGGCAGTGTGCTTGGGATACACCGATATGCTCCTAAAAAGTTACATTAGAATTTAGAACTAAATTCTGACGGTTCTAGTGTGAAGGGGCTGACATTTTAAGATGCATAAAATACTTCTGTTGTTCATATGACGCAGTGTGCCCCAACGAATGTTCGGCCTCTGGTTGTAACTACACACTCGCATCGAACCCAATCGCGACATCTATTTGCTGTCATAACCAATGCGCTGGCGGTTGTTCCGGCCCGACGGACAAAGACTGCTATGCCTGTAGGAACGTAGTTCACGCTGGTCGTTGCCAATCGAAATGCCCCTCTGGTTTTTACATGGTATTTTCAATTTATTTTATGCTCATTATCATCACCATAACATGTGTACACCTAGAGTAAGATTTGGTATATAGAGTAATTTTGAAAATCGCTGAAATTACTTAAATGCGACAAAATTATAATCAAAATAGTATATCCTTACCTTTTTTTCGGAATTTTGACTCTTATTTGGTTCCACCCATTGGTGGATTAGTTATTTGTAGATCAGGATCATTTACTTTCACTTATTTTGCGCGTGAAATCTTTCAGCGGTCAAAGTCTGAGGATCGGAACGCGCTAATGGCGGGTACTTCTTTGAGTAAAATTAATTTTTTTCTTCGTAATGAATCGTGATTAAACATTTTTGGCCCAAATAATGTGAATAGAACTATTCTGCAATACTTATAAAATCCTTCATGTTCCAGTAAATTGTGATTCTGTAGTTGGTGTCTCTTACACTTTACGACAAATGGAAAACTCAAACGCTTCTGTTGCATGAGGAATATTCCGAATAATAACAGTTAATTACAGTTGGCCTACTTCATAGATGCATCATGATGAGGCGACACGAGCATACAATTATTTTTTCTATAAACAAAAGTTTATGATGTTTTTAATGTTGTCATTTAATACTTGATTTGTGCGTAACTTGTATAACCATACTGTTGTTTAACGAAAAAACTATGTTTGCGATGTAATTACTGAAAATTTCATCACAAACGTATTATTAGGGTAATTGATTCTCATTATGAATGATGTTGTATCAATATTACGAACCAGATTAGCGCACATTTAAAAGCTTTTATGAAATAATTGGCCAAAAAATACGCAGTAGCTTAGTGATGATTTCGTGCCTTACCAAGTTAAACTGAAGGTTTGATACATAAAACTATCAAGTTTTCATATCTTAGTTCGAAAAGGGTATCACGCATGCGTGACGTGCAGGGGGTTTGGGGAATCTCGACCTTACTCAATAAGTTTTGACTTCACAGTAAAGTGAGCAAAAATTTACAAAATGTATAAATTTTTTGAGCGAATCATAACAATAATGTTGCTGAAATGTTCCTTCAATTTAAACTACTTAAACGATTACAAAAATCGAATAATTTGTCGGAAAGATGAAGTTGATGAAAATGTCGGACAAAGTAGTTTTTTATCTAGCTCAACGGTCGACGTTGCATAAGTTACACGGAATGCCTTGACCGCCATTTGAAGCCACTAGAAGACTCAGGAACGAGCATTTACAAAGCAATCAATTCGACGGGCGTGTGTGATTACAATTGCCCGATTGGTTACGAAGAAAATCCAAATGATCGAAGTCAATGTTTAGCTTGTCCGCTAACAGGGTGCCTTAAAAGTGAGTTTTATTGTAGGTACCTGAATAAAATTGCTCTTGAACTTGAGCTTCAGAGTAGGTAATTGAATAAATATGCAGGAGTATTACATAGGGAATTGTCTTTTTGAAATTATCAACTGTATCTGCGTGATCTAGTAGTATATTTATTGTATTGAAGTTCTTTTTCGCTGAATATTTCTATTTTAGGATGTAAAGGCGCCATTGTTCATAGTTTATCCGAAGCTGCGAATTTCAAGGGATGCAACATAGTTGAAGGATTCGTAGATATAACGATGCAGATGGGCATTGGAGGTACTCAATGTTTTACGATAATGGGGAAAGTTTTAGAATAATGCTGAGTTCATTTGGAAGTTCCCACTGAAATGATAACTTTTCGTAGTCGTGATCTTTGAGAAAGACAGCGCCAAAAATAGTGTAAACTACAATAATTGCACTATAAAAGTGAATTTTTCATGAAAATCAGTAATTTAAGGATGAAAATATCAACGCATGTAAAAAGATACGCATTCAAAGTAAAAGCGTGATGATCACTCTATCAACCGAATACGGATTTCTCGGCATTCTAATGCTTCTTGCAAAGTAAATGGGCTATAGCAATCGTTCTGCTATGAGGTGATAGTTGAACAATTGGACAAATACATATTTCCTGGTTAGCTTAGCAATAATTTGAAACATATATGCCTCTGGACTTGATAATAATTCAGTCTTTCACTTACTCTTACATACATCCGGAATGAGGTTTTCCAGTGGCAGCTTCTTACACTCAGACATTCTGATTGAAATTTGCGCAATGATGAACGAGTGGCTTTCCCTGACTTTATTCATCATCACTTTGAAAATTTCCTGTAATTGCAGATTTTTTTTCATTCGACTCTTGTAGAGTCGGATGACAGAAAGCGATGTAATATAATATGTCAGTTATAATCAGGTTTTTTCCGCACCGACCGTTTCGCATCTTGCAGAAATCGTCCAGAAAAGTTTCGTCATCACAATTAAAAACCATCAAAAACAATCAAAAGGTTTCCTTTCCGTTCGGAAAACTCTCCAAAAATTTTCCACCCGTCCCCCAAAAAATCCGGGCTGTCCGGAAAAAACCCTGCTATTATAATCTTTGTTAATCTCCGAGGTAGTTTTTTTCTTGTGATGGCTATTGGCGGGATAACTGCGTCGATATGTTATCTCAGAAATAATATTCAACCATCTGACAGAAAGACAAAGTAGGTAGGATTAACGTTCCTGACATAGAGTGCTCTGAGCTAAAACATGATGTGTTTTGGTCTCATTATACACCCTAAAACCCGTGACAGGGTGCCTGTGTGCCGGTGCAAGTACATTAGCACGGGCGAAAAACGGCACTGGGACATCACTGGTTTACGTAAATCCATTCACTCAATTTTTCTAGGCAACGTAAATATCGTGAAACTACTCGAAGAGTATTTCAAAGACATTCGAGAAGTACGGCAGCTGATTTTTTCTGACAATTTTTTTCACCCGTCATTGTTTTACAGGTTAACTATTACGTCAAGGTATCCTTCACGCCATCTTTGGTATCCTTAACTATGTTTAGAAGCTTGCGTGTTATCAGGGGCGAGAAATTATGGAATGAAAAGTAATTTTGAAATCGGCATCGTTAAGCTGAGCGAACTGATGAGACGCTTCAATGAGTATTTATCCTGAAAGGAAGACGAAAAAGCAGTGAAATATTTTGTTGAAATACACCTCCTTCTTTCAAAGATTGTAAGTCTTGCAATTGCGTAGTTTTTTAGTTTAAGTACATCGATTTTAAGATAATTTGATCGGCTTATATTTTAGTAGTTTCATAAACGCGGCTCACAATTTTTTGTTCACTTCTCTTGTTGAATCATCGTTTAGATATTCATTTACCGTATTCGAAAATTCGCATCTGTCTCAATTGTGGAATTTAACGGATAATGGGCAACTTGAAATTTTGAATGGCAGTGTACAATTCCAGAACAACCCGTTTTTATGCGTTAAAATCATCGAAACTTTTGTCGATGGGCTAAAGTGGCACGGAAACGTGTCCATGCACGACGTTTCTAGGATTTCAAACGGAAATAAAGCCGTTTGTAAGCACTTTTCTGTGTATCGTTCGAAAATGAAAAATTACGATCAATTCTACTTCCTCTCCTGAGTTTTATCGCCGATTTGTCCTAAAATTTGTGTTTGACTGAAATTTTCTCTGAAGGCGTGACTTTGAGATAAACACGATCTGACGTCTATCATTGGAACATATTGTCATTTCAACCAGAACAAATGAAGTAGAAGTTCAAAACCAGCATTTTACCCCATGTTTATGCAGGTTTTGCAAGTCGTGTTATTCTTGAGTCTTTGCTTTTCTCTAATCGTTCCTGGGTTTAAGTTCAATATTCTTCAGGTGAGGAGATCTTTATCGATTTGAAAGTCGTCATCGTGATGGCCGACACCATAGTTTTGAGTTGGGAAGAATTTAACACTTCGGAAATGGATCATCGAATGTTTCTAGGTTACCAAGTTTATTATAAGGCTGTCGACTATGAAAACGTTAGTCGATTCGAAGATCGAGACGCTTGTTCGGATAGGTAATTTCAGTTGCACTCTTTGAATCTTTTTCGAAAAGATAATGCAGAAAAGGAGATTTGTTGGGGCTTGCTAATTCAACTAGATTTCATCTTAACTTTTGTAATGTTACAGCTGGAAAATGATTTTCTACGATATAAACGAAAGGGGCGTTCTACTGAACGGATTAAAAGCAGATACGTTATATGCCATTTACGTTAGTACATCGGTAAAGAGTTCACCTGGTGCCAAAGGCGGCGTGTCACCCTTGGTTTATGTCCGGACGAAGTTTGAAAGTAAAAATTCATTATTCTGAACGAAAAATTTTTCAAGATTGAATTCTGGTAAAAAGTGACTTGAAATGATTGATGATTTCTTATCCTTGTAAGTTTCGGACTTTCTTGTTTCTATAGCTCCATCCTCCGTTATTGTTGCAAAAGTAGAAAGTCCGGATTCTACTTCGATCTACATAGAGTGGCTTCCTCCTGAGATGCCCAACGGTGAAATCACGCATTATCGTATTGCTTATTCCTCGAAGTCGGACGTTTTAACTAACGAACGAAATTATTGCGATGAACGTAATATATTTTTTACAAATTTTCTCCAATTGATCTTCAATAATCAAGGCTTATGATGACCGTATAATTTGAGAGTTCTAAGCGTAGATCTTTTAGTAAGATGGTGTCTTTAGTGTCTTATAAGCCGCTGTTTGCGGTGTATGTTAATATTTTGCTGAAATATTAGTGATTTCACACGTATAGTACACATGGTTCACGTGCGCCCTTGTTGTCTTTGAATTGCCCTTAAATCACCGTTTTTTCGAAGATTTTCTTGCACATGAGAACCGAAGCCAAAAATCTTTTCCTCATTTTCCAATTCTCCAAATTTTTAAAAACAACTGGACATGGATGCTTTTTTCTGAATTTTATCATTTTGATGTTTTTGTAGTCAGAAACCTGCAAAAACGAGGAAAAAATTCTAGTCAGGTCAGTCGAATTGAGCTATATTTGTGTTCTATAGGTGCATAGAAAGCCCTCTAACGATAGGGTTCTCATGAGTTTATTCGCTATTAACATTTCTGTGATTGCGGTTAGAATTATCCAATTTTACTTATTTCATAGTTCGGCGCGGAGCGCCAGAAAAATGTTCGGATTTTCACCATCTAAAACGCTGGAAAATAAACATTCACAACTTTAAGAAATAAATTAAAATCAAACTGATGAAGTATAATTTGTTTCCCATTTCAGCGCGAAGAGCCGGAAAAATTTTCGAGTTTCTATATTCTAAAACGCTGGAAAATGAATCTCTGCAACAAATATTCGTGAATGGATATTCTAAAATTACAATCTAGAATGATGTTTTCAATTTCTGTCGTCCATAAACGCAAAATTTCATGTTGCAAACGTTTGAAAAATTTCAAGCTCTGATAGAAAAAACTGAGAGAATTGATGAAAAATCTCTATTTTCGACGAAATACTGACTGTTAACGATTACAAAATGAGACGAGATAATTTGACTGATAGAAACTGTTGAGCAGTAATTAGTAAGTGGAAGTAGATATATATGCTAACGGTCGTGCCTGATAGAAAATAATGATTAGTATACCTATAACCAGCGGAGAGCGCCAAAAAATTTTCAGATTTTGACCACTTGAAGTTCACCAGAATGCATCTTTTCGGTTTTGGATTCCTCAATATTTTTTCCACAATGAGAACCATAACCAAAAATTTTTTCCTCATTTCCAATTTTTCTTCTCAAAAGACCCCATTTGAGGAAAAAACGCAGAAAACGTAAAAAACTTTATCGAATTGTGAAATTATTAGAACTTGTATCTGTTACTGAATAATCAATTCATCTGAAAAATTGAGCAACACTAAAGTACAGTCAGTTCTGACTATAGGCGTCATACAAGCAAATAAGCATTAATTGGCAGTGATCAGGCAGCAAACAAAGTTGGACAAAAAATTTGTGACACTCATATAGTGCCAGAGGTAATTATCTGAGACTATTTATTTGGTCAGAACTTCTTGAAGCTTAATGTTACTTCTTTGGAATCAAGCATGCCTTGCCCAGAAAAGCAGTTGGATTACAGCATGATTTTCATATTTGTGACGACTTTCTGTTTTCTCTCTGTCGTCATCTTCTCGATCATTGCCGAGGTCAATCAAAATCTGTTGAGGGTAACCCTCAACGCCCCACACACATGTATGCTCGTGACTTTACCACTTCATTAATGTACATATATACTAATTTTGAATATGGCTATTGAAAGACGATCACGAAAAAATAATTTCCTCATTAGATTCCCAAATATCAAATTTGATAAAGGTACATATAAAATTTTTATTTTGAATTTTTATTGTAAGTTCTTAATAACTGATGTATGCATACATGTAACGGAGCTCCGAGGTCTGAGGGGGGGGGGGGTCGGAGCACTTTTTTGGGGCCGGGGGTCAGTAATTCCCAAAATTTTGGGGTGAGGGGTCCCTGAAGGAAAAAAATTGATTTTTTCCATGAAAAATGTCAGAAAAACGGTTTAAAAAGTAGTAATTTTTGTCTAAAAGATGATAAAATATGTACTTATGGCGCGAAGCGCCGAGAAAATTGACGTTTTTGACCATTTTTTTGTTCAAAAATTGACATTTTTCATGGAAAAAATGACATTTTTCAGTATTTTTCCGACTAAAACTATTGGGGTCCCTAGGGCTACCATATGGCTAGCCATAGGATTGGAAAATCCTGGAGGTGGGTCGCCCAATGGCTAGCCATATGGTCGACGATTTCTGGGGGGGGGGGTTCCCATAGCACTTCCCCCCATTACATGTATGGATGTATGGTCATCGGCTGATAATTGAATTTTTTCATCAGGCCGATGGTTTTTCGGCCGACGGCTGATAGTCGATAATATCCGATTTTCCATGACTACTTTTGCATTAGTCATGACTTTTGATCGTAGTAAAATATTGACTATATTGAGTACACTTTTTTCTTTCACTGATAACATAAAAGTTGGTATTAAACAAAGTTTCATTCCTTGAGCTGTTAATCTTTTTACAGGATTGATAGATGACGAATAATTTTGAGCCTTCACCTGCTGAGTAAGTCTGTTCAAGCATTGTCCCATGTCCGTAATTTATGTAGGATTATTTGACAATAATATGACATTAAAAATCAATGATATGATATGACTTCTGAGCAGACGAGAATTTTTTCGGGGGAATGGTCCTCGGACTTTTTATCCAGGGGAGCAGGGTAGGCAAAGAAAAAAAAACAAAAAAAAGTTCTTTAAGCTTGTTTTTCATACAAAATATGCACAAAAATCATCAAAAAAGCTGTCTTGGAAAAGTTCAGGGAGGTGTTTGACGATTTTTTTGGGCCAAGGGGTCGCCAGGGTCTCAGGTAAGGGGTCTACCCCCTACCCACATATATGCATGTATGCTTCCGGGATATAATACTGTTTCGAAAATAATTGAAAATTGATTCATTGAAAGGTAAGCGTATAAACTAAAAATGAAATCTATTAAAATTATTCCAATTTACAAAGCTGGGAAGCACGCTCTATACATTTTGACGATTTGTTGTGGGCTGGAATTTGTGAACCTACTCAACTAAGCTAAAAACTTCTGAACGACCAAGTTTTATTGTGAAATCTTTGCATAAATAATATAGCATCAATTTCGACCCCTTTTCAATTTTAAAAGCATTCAATAGAAACAGACAACAATTAGTACCTACTGTGATTGAAATCATTTATACACTATAGAATTTTTAGTTATTAATTGATAAACATTAATGGGCAATATATGTGCTCAGATTTCAATTCCTATGTTTACAAAAAATTGTAAATCTATAGAATGCTACTTGCCATCCAGTATTATTATTTAGAAGAATTTCAAAAACACAGAGGCAGTAGTAATATTTCATAATTGAATCATGGCGCATACCTTATTCTAACAGTCTCTATGAGATTCTTGAACTATTTATCCGTTGGAAACTACATTTCAAGTCGTATGTTTGTCAGGTGGACATGATTATTCAGGTGTCCAAAATATACATAAGCGCTACTTTCCTAATGGTTCAAATTTCGCTATACTGTACAATTCTTGAGTATGGTTGAACAGAATCCTATTCGACAAAAATAAATTTATTGGAGTAAAAATTGTCCTTGATATATCAAAATTTTTGTCTTTGTAATCCTTGGATTGTCCTTGAATTTCATTTCCAAAAGGCAGCATGAACCTTGAATATATTATCCCCTCTTCATTTGTAAAAATTAGGCTCTCAAATCTTGATCATTTTTTGCGTAAAACATAGAATTAAAAAAAAATCAGGCACATCTTTCCGCCCCTTGATTCTTGACACAAAACTGGGAATAGTTCAATACGTGTGCTTCTTACTGATCCAAAATCAGATTAATTTATCTAAAAAAACATATTTGAATATTCTTTATGCAAATAAGCGAAACAGTATGCCTATGTATATTGAACACTGCAGGGTCTATTGAAGATCACATAACTCTATGGGGTCGAAGCTTTTTTCGATGTCGGCTGATGCTTATAATTTTCGGAGCGATCAGGAGTGATGAGAAATATGTTTGTCCTTGAAAGTCTATAAAATGACTCTTATAGCGCTCAGCGGCGAGGAACGTCTTTTGTGTTGACACAAATTTAGTAGCACAAAAGACGTCGGGGTGTTGGCGATTGATGACTTTCAGGACATGGTATTCTTATACTCTTTCCTCAATAACTTGTATAATTCGGAATTCTAAAACATACTTAAGCCAACATGTGAAAAATATTCCAATTTTTTAGAAGGTATACAAAAATGTGGACCATGAAACTCTTTCACGGAATTTCATGTCGTCATTTTCTGAATCTAGGCATTTTTCTAGCTCCAAACTACAGTATCAGAGAAGATAAACCGTTAGGATTTTCGGATTTGACACAAGAAACGAGCATCAATGAAACCAGCTTGCAGGGTACTTGTTCGGCGCAAAAGTGTTGTGAATGCGATGGTTCCAAAAGTCTCTCTGATTTGAAAAGCAGCCGTCGACATTCCACGCCCGACGACGAACTGATTAACGAACGGGCTGCTTTCGAAAACGTCATTCACAACATCGTTTTTATTGAGAAGTTAAAAGAAAAGAAAAGGTACCGTCAAGTGGAGCTACTTTGGACTGAATACATACTCAGGAAAAACCTTGTATTCTGCATTGTATTGTCTTTAATATTAAGTGATAAGTGATACGTAAATCGTTTCTTTGACAATGAAAGTATCCTTTAACATCACTCCATTCATGTAAAAAATACCCTGCGTACTTTTTCACAAGCCAGAAGTCGAGAATTCATCTAACTTTTGGTCAATTCCAGTTTTCTAGTAAACGTAGTGTAGACACGCTACTTCTATGAAAAATATGAAATAAATAAATAGGAAAATGTGAAATCTAAAAATTATGAAATTTAAAAATATGAACTTGACTAAAAGTGATGAATGAGCTCTATATTTTGTCTGTCGAGGGTAAATTTCTTCATGCGTCAGCATTTTGGAGGATTGTGTCCCGATAATCCAAGTGTCCCAGTATCTCAAGTATCCCGTTACTCCAAGTAATGCTATAAATCCCTTCACCCAAAGTAATGCCTTTTTTGCAAAAAATGGTGTCCCGTTACTCCAACAATACTATATGAATTTTCTAAAATTTCCAACAACTTGAAAAAACACTTACGCAAAACACATAAAACGGAAGAAAAAGAAATACAAAGAAAAGTGTAAGACAAAGAAAGAACATCATGAACATAAACCAAAACATAAACAAAGATACAGAAAATAAAAGAAAAATAATAGTTAAAAAAAAACTGAGGAAATAAATAAAACGAAAAGAAAAACGGTTTGGCGCCAAAGTGGCCGGTCATTGAAATAGTCGGAGCTGGAATGGCCAGTGCCGAACTGGCTGGCGCCTTAACGGCGGCACCGAAACCTGCCTTTCCGTACCTTGCATGGCCTTTACGTTAGTCTGTCTTTAGGGAAATCGTTGTGAAAGGATGAAAATTGAGAACCAAGAATATATGGTCGGATCAGTAATTTAATTTGATTATACGGGGTGAGCCAAAAAAAGGCGACCAGTGCTGACTTTCATAACTTCCGAACGGATGAAGCTTTTATAACGCAAATTGCTGCATTAGAATGCCCTGTTTGTCTTTGCTACATCGGCCAAATTTTATGCTCCTAGCATTCATGGCTACCGTACAAACAGAAATTTAGTACAAGTGGTCATTTTTCCAAAAGTAAAAGTTGTGGAATCAAAGTAAAAGTTGTCCTATTGTGAAAAAAATTTTTTAAAGCTGTTTACTCACAATAATACTGTAAAAATCACCCAGATTTGTAAGTTACACGTAATTTAAAGTCAGCAACTTCTTGTTTCAATATGGACAAAATTTCGCCAAAATCAATACCTTTGTTTTGAAATTGGAAAAAAGCAAAATCAATTCTCTCATTGATCAGATCGAAAAACGATTGAAGTTATTGGTGAAACAGAAAGTAGGACACACTAGAACGGCTCTCTTATAGTTTGCAGCTGTTATATGATTCTTATGATTAGATCTATTGTACTTTTCTACTGTAAAACATGTTGATTTTGTCAATTTTTCAAATATTTATTAGCAAAAAATCGACGTTTAGTATTTTTGATTCTAGTCAGTCAATACTCGAGCAATCTGGCTGAAACTTGGCATTTTTTATGCCAGATGTTTTATCTATCGATGGCAGCAAAACGCACTAAAAAAGCTTCAACCGTTTGGAACATAAATGTAATTGGGGGTAGTGCTTCACACCGGGTACCCGGGTAAATTTAATAAATGAAACCCGGGTTCTACCCGGGTACCCGAGTATACCCGGGTCTAGACAAGACATTTTATAAACTAAATATCTATACACTATTAATTGGTATTTATGTGTAGTTACGGTGAATGAACGTATTTTCCCTGATTAATTCAGTGCATGCATCTACTCATCGTTTAACATGGCCGCTTATATGGCTCACAAAAAGTCATTGTAGCGTATTTTTAGCAACAAAAAAAGCTATGGGTTTTAACAATGCAGCACGGGAAGGAGACATGAAAAAGACATCGAGAAATGAAATTTTGCTGGTACGAAATATTGGTACTGGATACCGTTCCAGAAAATAATAAAAGTTGAGATGCATTGTGTATAAGATGAAAGGGGCATGAAAAGTTAAGGAGGAAAACACATTATTCAATTTTTTTATTCCCGATTGGTCGTCTTTTTACGCTTATTCCTATGTCTATAAAAAAAAATTTTGTCTATAATTATTTTGAAGTTGATCTGGTGTCTGATGACACGTGGATTTGCAATATATGCAGCTCATCCATAAAACGAAACATTTCTGAATCAGAAACGGACGATGATGAACCCATAGAGACAGTAGAGCCTGGACCTAGCGAGATGGCTGGTTTGGAAATAGATTCATCAGTGTAGTGTTCGTCTGAATAAAATGTGCTATTGTTCTGTCATAACTTTTGTCTCTTAAAATTTTGCAAGGTTCTTACCTTAAAATTTTCTTGAAGTTTTCATGAATTGCATTCATTCACTGACTTAACAACTCGCATATAGCACCCGGGTTTACCCGGGTACCCGAAATACCCGGGTAACTCGGGTACCCAGAAGACCGGGTACCCGGGTCCTGAAATTTTCAGAATGTGAAGCACTAATTAGGTGGGAGTGTTATGGGAACCCCCCTCCAGAAATCGTCGACCATATGGCTAGCCATTGGGCGACCCCCCCCCCAGGATTTTCCAATCCTATGGCTAGTTTTCCAATCCTATAGCCCTAGGGACCCCCATACTTTTAGTCGGAAAAATAATGAAAAATGTCACTTTTTTAATGAAAAATGTCAATTTTTGAACAAAAAATGGTCAAAAACGGCAATTTTCTCGGCGCTGTGCGCCATAAGTACATTTTTTATCATTTTATAGACAAAAATTACTACTTTTTGAACCGTTTCACGGACTTTCTTCACGAAAAAATCGATTTTTTCCCTTCAGAGATCCCTTCCCCCGAAATTTAGGGAATTACTGACCCCCAGCCCAAAAAAAGTGCTCCGCCCCCCAGACCTCGGAGTTCCGTTAAATGTTTGGTTGAAAGCTAGGAAAGTCAGTACCGGTTGCCTTTTTTTGGCTCACCCTGTATAACTTTAAAAAAACGAAGCACACTCATTTTTTGATGCAACATAAATGCAGGAGATAACACCTTTTTTATACATGACAGCTTTTTGGACATATGCTATCGAACAATGCGTATTGTGAAGTTTACACAATTTGCATACTATATTTACATCACAGTGTAACCTGAAAAAAAATCATTTTTTGAGTGTGGTTCCGAATATTGTCGTAATCTTTTGAGGAGTACGCTACAATCTTGCAGTTTGATGCAAAATAAAGAGAAGTAGATGGACTATAAGGTGATGCAAAAAATTGGTGAGAATTTTGTGCAGGTCTTTCCTTAAGGGTTTAAGAAAAGATAGAGGCTTCTGGTCTGAACTGACCTGTTAGAACTGATCCCTTGGCTAAGCCTCGGTGAAAGTGCAACAGTCTGGTTCCCCAGACCTGGCAACAACAAAGATAAACTTGCTTCAAATACGGGGCCTCACACAGAATCCTCTTAGTCTCCTAAATGAGACAAGGAATCCCCTCAGGGATAAACTTACTTTCTGGATCCCCTGGTGGGTCTTCCAGAGCTTGCAGTCAGCAAGCTGGCGCCTGGGCCTTTGGCCCTTCGCTCCGATCAGTCGCTCGGATCTGAATAATAAATAATATATACAACAATAAATACCGACGAATATTAAAAAGAAAGTGGGAACACCACTGATATTTTTATGCAAATTAAAGACGGTTGTGCTGGGCAAAGATTTATTGGACGCCAGCATATACTACGAAAAATATAATATAAAAAATGACAATGAATAATCACTATCACTTTTGGTCTTTCTGTGGCGCTCCATTTCTATGCAAATGTCTGCGCCGCTGGTTGTCCAATTCCTCGATTTGCATGGCAATTTCCTGATGCAACTTGCCATCAACAGGGTGCCCAACAAGAAGCTAAGGGATGCAAAAGTGGTTGAAAGTTTTGTACAATAAAAACTTTCACAAGATTGCTTAAAGAAGTTAAGTCATCTACATTTTGACATAATTTTATATTGATTTTGTAACAAATTTTCAATTGTCAATTTTTTAAAGATTGGCTATAGGTTATACATCTAGTTACCGCGTAATATTCATTACAGGTTATTTAAATTAAAAAATAAAAACTTCGACTATGAGTTGAAAAATTTTCCTCGTTTTATGCAAAAAAATTTTCGGTAAAAAACTGCAACAACTTCTGAACACCTGCAGCCGGTTCCACAAATATTGCTCTCCGAGAGCCAGTTTAGAGCAGAAACACAGCCAGTTTTTTGGCTCTGCTGAGACAGTCTCTCGAGAGACAGCTCTGAGTTGGCTCTGGTAATCCGTTTCACAAATGTGCTCACGAACTTGCTCATGAGAGCCAAAAAGAGAGCACGATTAGAGCAAAAAGAGAGACAGTGCTGTGACAAAAATTTACGTCATTTTTGACACTTTAGCGCGTCCCTGATTAAGTTTTTATCTCTTCGATTGGTTTAAAGCAATTTTTGCATGCGTTTCTGTGTTTATGCTAATTTTCTAAATGGCTGACTATTTATAAAATAAGATAGTTTAATTTTTCGGTGGAAAATATTGCTTTTAGAGCAGAAAATGGTGAAAAATGTTAACTTTTAGTTGAAAACGGTGAGTTTTTAACAAAAAACGGTTTAAAATCTTGATTTTTAGTAGACCATGCTCATTTTTGAACGGAAAACGGTCAAAAATGTGAAATTTTTCGCTAGAGTATAATGATTTTTGAACGAAAAACAGTTGAAAATATCAACTTTTGCTAGAAAATCGTGACTTTCGAACGAAAAAATGGTGACCATTGTCAATCTTTGCTGGGAAATATTCAGATTTGGTTAAAAGTGAAAATTTCTCGCGGAATTGGGACATTATTGAACCAGAAAAAACGATCAAAATTATCATTTTTTTGGCAGGAACTGGTAATTTCCGAAAAACCGTCAAGAAATTTCTGCACAAAATTCTGTTTCGGAACAAAAAACGGTCGGAAACTTAAGTTTTTGGTGAAAAAATGGACTTTTTTGAACATACCTGTAAGAGGTCCGACCAGTTGGGGAGGGGGGAGGTAAACCGAAATTTTGGGGTGGCGTCCCGAAATTTTCAAAATTGGAGAGGGGGTCGAAAAAAGTCAAAAAATTTCAAAAATTTTCCCAAAAAATTCACTTTTTTCTCAATTTTTCCGAGTTTGGGGGGGGGGGTGTTAGGTATACGGTTGACCAAGTTGGGTGTGAATAACCCCCCTCCAATTACAGGTATGTTTTTGAACAAAAAACCGTAGGAAACGTCAATATTTCTATGCAAAATATAAATTTTCGTATAAATAACGATGGATAATGTCAGCTTTTTAGTTGAATGTGGTCCTTTCTCGAACATAAAACTTTCAAAAATGTCAGATTTCCGGTCGAGAATGATGGTTTCTGAACGAGAAGGTCAGAAAGATTATTTTTCTGGCACTTAATAGTTATTTCTCTACAAAAATGGTCAAAAATATCCCCCAAAATTTTAAATCGTATATGCACTTGTCGACGACTCTCTTCCCCAACTTACAGTTGTTGACAGGTCGGAAATCGACCAAAAATACATATTTTTTGGTCGAAAATCACTTTTTTGAGCAAAAAATCTTTTTGGGGGAAATTTTTTTCGGTGCTTAGCGCCGAAATGATGCTCATTATCATTCTTAAAATAAAAATTAATTGATCAAGGGCATGATTTGTCCATTTTTTGGTCTAAGACGCATTTTTGAACAGTGTGTGACCCCCTCCTTTTGACTTCAGGAAGTTGTCAACTCCATCCCTCTAAAAATCGCTCTGATCGTGTACTCAACGGCCCGGAGCTCTTACAAGTATGCGATCAAAAAGACCAATTTCCTGGTAAAAATGTTAACTAGAAAAAATTCAACTAAAGTGGCAATTCTTTGGCAGGTAATTCGGGAAAAAACTGTCGAAAATGGTAAAGTTGTGTTGAAAAATCGTGTTTTCTGAAGCGAAAAACGGTCAAAACGTCAGTTTTTTTAGTCGCCGTTTTTTCATGCTTTTTGTAGATGAAAACTACTTCTTGTAGTGATTTGGGAACTTTTTAGTCCAAAAAAATCGATTTATTTTCTCCAGGGCCGTGCGCAGGATTTTTTCATGCTGGGGGCGGACTAAATTTTTTTCACTGAATAGCCCCAGAAAATGTTGATTTTACACTATATGCTGCCTGTTTGCATACTGCCTCAATGGGGAGGGCCCCTTGTGCACGGCCCTGATTTTCTTTATTGTCTCCGCTCCTGAGGTAATTTCTGGCAATCGATGACCCCCTTCCG
Source organism: Romanomermis culicivorax (assembly GCA_963922205.1). Classification (NCBI taxonomy): domain Eukaryota; kingdom Metazoa; phylum Nematoda; class Enoplea; order Mermithida; family Mermithidae; genus Romanomermis; species Romanomermis culicivorax. The sequence continues at coordinate 1,619,629 of CAWUHX010000017.1, read as the reverse complement.
TAGAAAATGTCCATTTTAAACAAAATGTCAATTTTTTAACCTTCAACGCTAAATAAAAAAGCAATTTTTTTGTGCCGTACGGGGAAAAAATCGCGAAAGAGAGGCGCTATGAACGACTTCAACACAAATAATCACTCTACAGCATAATGCAGTCTTAATTTGCGACCCCATACATAGTAAAAATGTAAGAAATACAAAACAGAGACAGTCGTAAGCCAGCCCCTAGCAGGCTTACAACTTTTGGCTCTGCTCTTGCTCGCGTGAGCACTTTTTTTGGTTCGTGGAACCTAATTTGGCTCTAAACTGTCTCTTGCAGAGCCATTTCACAGAACCGCTCTCCAACAGAGCCGGCTCTCAGAGCATCTCTCCGTCAGAGACAATTTCGTGGAATCCATCTTCTCTCTTTTGTCTCTCGGAGAGCCAAAACAGAGCGAAAATCGAGAGACAGAGCAAATTTTCGCGCGAGAGACAGTTTCTTGGAACCGGCTGCTGCTCTCCCTTTTGTCTGAATAAAATTGTATGTCGGAGGTAGTTTTGGAATGCCAATTCAAACGAGCTATTGCACCATAGAGTTAAGTTTGCATATTGAAATATTTTTAAAATAATTAGTTGCAAAATGATCATTTTTATCTTATTGCAGTAACGGAACACTTGCAGTAATGACACATATGGAGTAATGGGAATTTCAGAAATAGATTTATTGCATTTTTGGGGTAATGTAACATTTGGAGTAACGGGACACTTGGAGCAACAGGATATTTGTTGTAACGAGGACACTTGGAGAAAAGGGACACAACGCTAAAGTTCAAATCCAAAGATTTCAAGACCTTGACGGAATAAAAACTATTTTTCGTGAGATGCAACAACAAGACTTATCGGAGAATGTTTCGTTTTTTGCTGTACCTTTTTTTAGAAATTTTCGATGCGGTTACGCTTGACGACTATGTTTTCTAGAATTTTCCAGCTGGATTATGATTTAAATTTGAAGTATGAGTTTTTATGTTCTGGAGTCTATTTTTGTCTAAAATCTCGGAACAGTTAAAAAATTACGCAATTTTGTGCGAGAATATAATCCTCATTTAGAAAAAAATTCAAAATGAATTAAATCAGGTTATAACTGTAATCGCGTTCCAGGTTCAAAATTTTCCAGAGTAGCCCTACTTGGCGGTAAGTACGTGTCATACATGTGATTAGGGTAATGATGAAACCTCTCCTCAAGTTTAGTTTTCCCCCACCCAAACTTCCTATCCTAAATTCCAACGAATTGAACGGTCTCCTCCTCAATGAGGCCATTACCCCCACTCCATCTGCGTGACGTATTGCATCTATGGTACGTGTACTTCATATTGTTTGCCTTCCAAATTTATGTTTTTTATTTCGTGAGCTGTTTCACTCAACTAATTTTTTGTTTTGTTTTCTTTCACTAAAATCTCATTTTTTAGTAATCTTGAGTTTAATCGTGATTCTCTTCCATCTTTTCTTAAATTTGAATTTTGTAAATTTACATTCAATTTCAACTTTATATTCTCAGTGAGAGACCTAAACGAGAAGCGGAATTGGTTGCGGAGGATCAATCATCTGTTTTCATGTCTTCGACGTCAATGATAACCACAACGACGTCGGCCTTTACTGCTGTTCCGCTCACGACATCCTCCTCGAAATATATACCGTTTTTTGGTGGTGAAACTGGTCGCGCCTTGTTGAATTTATTGCGAAAACCGGTTTACAAGCCGATAGAATCATGGCCGATTCATAGAAATAATACTACTAACGTGTCCAAGTCTGGCGATTATTATATGTTCAACGTTGTAAATGTTACCGGCTTGAATTACACAATTACTGGGCTGCGACATTTTACGTCATATGAAATAAAAGTTAGGCTACATACGTACTTTAGCCTGGGTTGAAAGGAAAAATCTAGCTCGCAGTTGCTCCAAATGACTGAAATATGAACATATAGTTGTTCAAATCAACTACGGAAAGAAATCAAATTTTCTTGGGTATTTAAACATCTAAAAGTCAACACTCAACGTGTTTTTGAATTTAAATATAACAGGATTTCTCTATTCATATCAGCTTAATATGTATCTTAATAGTCAGTTTCACATTTGAATTATGAACTGTTTAAATTTAGTTCCGATAGTCATCATCTAGGAAACGTTACTCCTTGAAAATTCCATGTCTAACTTACTTTCACCATTTCCTTTGGCTTTCGTTACTGATTGAGTGTTCATTTCGTTGCAGATTTGGGCTTGTCAGAATACATCAGCGGAAGAGAATTATTGCAGCTTTTTCGACGTCATGCGTCTCAAACGTACTCAACTGAATGGTAAACAATGAAAATTTAAATATCTGATAAATGATTATGTATATCATTAGCTGAGCTGCTTCAAAAAATTGTCAGATAGATAGTGGAATATCTACGACTAAGATAATGTTTCACTTTGGCGCCCGTCTCGCTTTGGCGCCCATCTCACTTTGGGGCCTCGTCTCACTTTTTCGCCCAAGCTGTGTTTCACTTAGGCACCCGTCTCACTTTGGCGCATTGTATGTCCTAAAAAACAAGCGATGTATCTTCACCTATGCAAATTTTAAGCTCAGTTTTACATTGCCATGACTAAATAGCTCAGGCCACCCTGAATAGCTCTCTCTCTCTCTCTCCCTCTAAATGGTGGAAAATAAAGTAATCAGTTATTCAGTATTAGTGCTATTTATATTGAATGACGATATTTATCAAGATTACCACGGCATTAAGGTGCGTTGTGCGGTTTGTCGCTGGATATACCCTGTATGATTAATGAAATCTTGCACTCCACCATGCTTCTTTTCTAGAATCAGCCGAAACGATAAACTTTACCTCAATTAGTATACAAAATATTAGTTTGGACTCGCACAGCGAAAGTCGATTCGTGAAATGGGATCCACCGAAATCGCCGAATGGATTTGTAGTTGCCTACGAAATTGAATACAGTCGGACATCGCTATCGCATAGTTCCCAAAGAGTATGAAACATAATCTCGCTTTTCTTTGTTAAGAATACTACTATATTCTCACCAGTGATATCTCAGGTATCGGCACCAATTTGGTGTTGTAATGGAAAGGAGCCGATATCTGCCTAGTACCTCTGCTGTACGTTGGAGGTATGAAAATTTCGTTCATTCTGTGGAATACTGCTTCGTAATGGCTCTATACTTACGCAACAAATTTTAGATCTATCAATTTTCGTAGAACTATATGCATTCGTCTTGCAAACATTTTAATGTCTCCATGATTATATATTAGTGATGTCTCCCGATGCCGACTTTTTTGCTAGTGCCATCGGCTTATACATGTTAGACACATATACGTATAATTGGTGAATTGTGCCATAGGAACCCCTCAGAAATCGCCAGCCGTATGGCTAGCCATATGATGACCCGCCAAAACGGTTTGCTCCAACCATATGACTGCAATGGATATTTATAAGGTCTCCGTCTCTTTTTACGAAAAAAACTGAAAAATATTAATTTTTTGGTTGATAGGGATGATTTTTGTACCAAAAATTATCTTAAATATCAATTTTTAGGCGCAAATACATATTTTTATTTTTTAACAACTATTTTTTGAACCATTTTTCGGATTTTCTACCCGAAAAAATTTTCTTCCTTTGATGACCCATAACGTAAAATTGTGCTTAATCGATTGGCTGCTGTAGTCCATTTTCGAGTGAGCCTCGAAATGCAAAACAATTCGTAAAAATCCATGTGGATCAAATAACACCTTATATGCCCAATTTTTTTTCGTTGTTTGTTCCGACTACCACAGTCAACTTAACAAAAAAGATCAGTATGCGCAGTCTGTTTATCATTTGCATGAGCGTTGTGCCGCGCACAGGGGCTAATCTAGAAAAATAGGCTATAGTCAGTGAGAAGATGTATTATTGAATGTTTTGATGCCTTAATCAAACTGTTCAATGCTATAGAATGTTGATGAGACAACAAATTTTCTGCGGATAATCAAACTTCTATATTGGATATGGATTTTGTTTTACATGCTTTCCGATTTTCATGCAAGATATACTTTTGGATTGCTGATTTATGTGGGAAAGTTCTGTAAACAATTTTCACGTCATTGCATTTCAAACTGTTAGCCAAAATTGGTCGGTCAAATACCATGGTACCAGCGCTTGTGCCTGAGTTATTTATTTCCTCCGAGTACCACATCCTGGAATTCAGATTCAAGCAAAATCCGCAACTCGTGATCACTTTTAAATGTGATGAAAGTTTAAGTCAGGTGCATCCAGTTAAGTATAGCTGAAAATTCAGTCACAATTTTCAAGTTGGAAAATTAGTCTTTTCAGCCCTTATCCCTAAAATAAAAGCTTTACATTTTCAGTTGAAAATCGTTTATCCATCTTTTCCCAATTATAAAATTTATGTTCGCAAGGTTCAGAAAACTCCAAGCGAGAGCAAAATGTGGATATATAGAAAATCTCTATTTCCTTCAAAATCCGTACCGAATACTGAAAATTACCGATTGATAAATGATATGGGGAACTTTAACTCATGCATGAACGTTAAACTTTTCCGGTGCGTAGCAACGGAACATAGTTTATAATAAAGATTCTTCAAAATGAGACGTACATTTTTCAGTTGACTTTGACTGGAACATGTAAGCAAAGCTTTGCTAGCATCGACACAATTCACCAGATCGGCGAGCTCATTAGAGATGTATCGGATCCAAAATTTTAAGAATATCGAGTCCGGGTCCGGGAAAATTTTAAGAATACTCGCTCCAGTTTCGGATCCAAAATTTTAAAAATATCGGGTGCGGGCGGGTAATTTTGGGTCTCGTTTCGGGTCCGGGTCCGTTTTATTTTTCCACATGCTATTCTGTGTGACATCATTCAGACATGATTTCTGAGAGCTTTGACCCATGATAAGTTGGAAATTGATAATATCTGAAAATGAGATATTTTGAGTAGTTTTATAAGCTGAGTATTGTGACAGCATGTATCCGGCGCAAAAGTCAAAATTCGCATGCCTACAGCACTCCAAAAGTTGGAAGTTTTACATTTTCTGGTATTTTTCAGTCTCTATGCGTGTTTCGAAATATAAATCTTCAAATGTTCATTATAAGCTTAAAGTATGAAAGAAATTTTCTGACATCTTACTCTCTTAAGTGTCAAAAATGAAGTCGAAATAACCTGAAAGAGTCATTTGAAGCCTTTTTTGGGCACTCTACTATATGATGCAACGGAATTTTTCCTCTATATCTGTAGTCACTAATGTCCAAGACATTGTATTAAAATTTAAATTAGGCTTGTGTACCGTTTTGGGAGCTGTAGATGTTTGCACATTTTGAAAATTTATACAAAAATGCTGTGTGAGGCCACTAAATATACCATCAACCGGATGTAGGAAACATTAAAAACGTTCATTGGAATACATCTTGCATTCTCCTGTAAAGAAACATCAGAATGGCTCGATCTTTTCGAATTTAATAAAAAAAATTTTTGATCTTTCATTTGAAGAATGCCGTTCATCAGGTAACAATAGGTGAATGTTTTGCTTTTTACAAGTTGCACCAATGTCGATTTAAGTGGCCGTTAGTATTTTTAATTCATTACCGTCCATGTACTAGCAAAAATATAAAATTTCATGTGCAATTATTAAACATCAATCATATTAGAAGTACCTACATAAAAGGATCAAAGATTTTAAGCACAGAATTCGACCAAAAAATCAATAACTTTCCTTTTTGCCCTGTGATTAATTCCTAGTTTGGCAAAAAAATTTGTAATTTTTGTTTTCTGAATGGCGAAAATCGAACAATTATAAGCATGACGTCGAGGTGTAAAGTTCCATGTGACGTCTGTGCATTTTTCAACTCATCAGCGAAATCGCTCTTGGCATTAACAATAAAGCTGAACGTTTCCTAGATTTCGCTTTTGCAATTTTTTTTCCAGTAGCTAAACGAATGACATTTTAAAACTTGAAATACGATCAAGGATTGGAATCAATGCAATACAAACCTTGTCTTGTACTCTGTGCAGATTAGCTTGCCTTTCACATCGTCTGATTAAATTTTGGTAGTCACTGTAGAATAGGTTTCTTCAAGGCTGTTTTTCTGCGGCTTCACTATTTCATGATTGTTCATTAAATCGGCATCTTCCGAATGAATTTATGATGAATCCATTTTATAGTCTCTTAAAACAAAAAGATGTCAAATCTTGTCTAAAAAAATCAATTCACTTTGTTTTCCATGCTTCAAAATGACCGCTTTAATTGATTGATAAAAAATACCCGAAAAGTTCAAAAAATCTAGAAAATCGAGTAAAAAACTGACTAGGACGAAATAAAACCTTTTCTATTTAAAAACGGAATGAATTATTAAAATTAATCCCTCTCATTAAAATTAGCTCGAGTACGAAAAATGGGGAAAATTGGCATTGGTGATGAGAATTTTAGGTTTTTCGCTCCAGACTATAGCAACTATGGGACTGACATTTTGGATGCAATTTGAAACATATTTTGTCATTTTATGTCTTTCATCAGAGTTGAGCCCGGCCCGCTTTCATTATGAACGAAGCCCGGCCCGTTCGGCTAGTCGTAGGAAGTTTGTCTTTTAGGACGAAGAAAGGCTAAAAATTAATTTTTTGGTGAAAAATTGTGATCTTGCGCCGCACAAAATGGTTGAAAACGCGAATTTTCTAACTAATTTTATGGTTTTTAGGATGTAATTATATTTTTCGAAATTTTCATGCGAAAAGCTATATCTTTTGCCTCTAATGACCACCTGATTCGGGCTATCGATAACCCCGGGTATAAAGAAAGCTAGCTGACCCTATTCCCAGACCTCAGAACTACGTTACATGCATGTAATAATCTTCTTTTTAGACGACGAAAAAAGAATGTATATTAGTCTCCAAGTACAAAAATTCGAGCGGCATTTTCCTACATGATTTATTGCCGGGAAATTATTCGGTTTCCGTAAGAGCCGTGTCGCTTGCGCAGCGCGGTCCGTGGACTCCGCCAAAATATTTCTATATTCCCAATCGCGCGACTACTAATTATGTTATGGTGCTTCTTATAGTGGTAAATTTTGGCTTTGTCGATTACTGAACTTGAATTATGATATTCAAATTTTGTTTGATGCAGTGCCGATAATTCTGATGAGTTTGCTGTCGCCACTTTTCGGAAATATTCAGCAAATTACCACAAAGAGTGTCAGAAATGAAAAGTCGAAATGATGACAGTATATTTTTCGTCACTGAGATTTAAATGATGTTTAATTATTTGCATAGACGTTCAAATTCTAAATCTTCGGTCGTCATTCCATTTTTTTGTAAAAAATCTGCTAGAACATTTTATTCAAGAAAAAAGTATCATAACTGCTGACCGAATTCCTGAAAAAGTTGAATTTTTGTTATTTGATTTTAAATTTTCGAATGAGGAAACTAACTTCCATGCAGTTAATCCTGAATCTATTTTATTTTCGACTGTTTTATTTTTTTAATCAAATTGTCGATTTTCAGCTGGAAAATCGACAGTCTCCATATATTACATATCTTTATTAATGACTATTGCATAATGCAATATGATATTTCAATATGTAATTGTAAAGTGCTGGAATCATAATGATGCCGTTTCATAATTTAACGTTACGGTAACATTTTCGAATTCTCTGCATATTTCCATTTCAAACTTCAAAACAAAAATTTGAAAACGGCTTTCTCCCGACTACTGATTTGATATTATATGCCTCATTTCAACAAATCTTTCTCTTTTTTAGATAACAGCCATCGTTGCCCTCATTTTACTCGTTTTCTTTTTTGCTTTCATTTATCGCAAACGTTGGCAACGATACGTTATGAAATGGGTTTCGGGCAACCCCGATTACATAAGTCAAGACAATTTTTATAAAGCCGACGAATGGGAATTAAAACGCGAATCTGTAAAATTAGGCGACATCATTGGTCAAGGCAGTTTTGGCGTCGTTTACAAAGGCGAAGGTCTGAATGTAACTTCTATCAACGGCATAACGTTTGGACCTTGTGCTGTGAAAACCGTAGCGCAAGGACGAGATATACTAGATAGGTATGATTATTTAACATTGTAGTTCAGAAAAAAGGAAGCTAGCAGTAGCACAGGGTTATTTTTGTACATGACCCATTTGCACATATACAAACGACAGCCAATATTTCATTTGTGCAATTTGTACATAGCAAAAATAGGTATAAATAACTAATCTGTGTTCCTATATGTCATGGCAAAAGACTAACAACTAAGTCAGTGTAATTTTCAAATTTTATTTATAACTAAAAAAATGCATTAAAATTGAGCAAAAAATTGAAATTTTCGAGTTTCAAGTCTAATTTACAAGCATTGTGGAACAGTTTGTCTAAAAAACTATCCAATAGCATAGTGAATTTGCATTAGATAATAAACCGATGGTTAAGTCCTCCGTGATGACAAGTGAAAGCCTAAAAAAGATGTTAATGTTTCCGGCGCCAAGCGCCGGAAAAAATTTTTGTGTGTTGATATTCCGCGACGCTGGAAAATCAATTTTTCAAACATTTATTTCAAGAATTAGATTCGAATTTAGTGTTCAGAAGTCGTAATTTTTAGAATTTTATTATTTGAAAAATTTTTAAACCAGTAATTTATTCGTTAACTCTCATGAACTTGGCCGAAAAGATATACGTGGAAGAGTAGAAATTTTCGAAAACTACTTCCATGAAGATTCCGAAGTGATTTCACGTTAAGAAAAGGATAATCGCTTCAGAAAGTTTACAGACTTGACGTATCAAGATAAAATATTGAAGATGACCACTTAAAACATGAGATAATACGTTTGACATGATGCAAACTATTATACATTAAATGATAAGTGAAGGTAGAAATTTTGAAAGCCGCGTCTAAGCTAGGTAATACATAATAATGATTATTAAAGTTATAACCGGCGCGAAGCGCCGAAAAATTTTGGGATTAGGAACCTCTAAAATGCACCAAAATGCATATTTTCTGTGCCTTATCCCCAAAATTTTCTTCCCTAAACGGGGAAAAAGCCGTTTGTACATGTACAAATGACTGACTACCTCAATTTCGTTTGCCCAATAAAATTTTCATTTGCCTCCGGCAAAAAAAACACTGAGCTGCCATGACATAACGTCCTCATTTTAGATTTAAAATTACTATTGAGTTGTTCCACCTATAGGGTCACAAAAGTTGAAAACCCGAACGTCCATTTCCCATTTTATAACTGCAGCTATTTATCCTGTCGACTGTCTCTTTTAGGCATTGCGCAGTTTTTCACTAGAAACCAAACGAATATATCGTTTATGCATCCGCTCGACTTTTAGGCATAGACCATTTTTGTGATCAAAAATTAAAATGAATATTTGATAATTATGCTGGGCATATTGATTTTCCGGTCTCAGGTTGTACTCTTTCACGCATGTAACATGGAGATCGGGACTTTTTTGTGGTGGTGGTCGTAAGTAATCGAGGAAGGCAAATGCTGGCTAAAAAAGTTGTTAAACAAAACAAGCAACAGATCTGGGAGCCAACCAACCTTAAAAGACTTGGGTAGGGTAGTTCGTACAAGGGTAATACGCGAGAAATTGACTTTTCCAACATTTTTAATTGGGTGACTTTTCTGTACAAAAATTTGGCATTTTTCGATCAAATAGAGATGAGGCTCGAGGAGGTGCCCTGAGTTGAAGTATTCTGTTGACGATTTCCGCGGGTTCTGGTAGCACTTCACACCCCCGATTAAATGTGTGTACTCAACGTCAAGCATACATGCACAAAGGGTGCAGGGCAGACAACCATATGGGGAGGGGTATGAGAGGGGTATTACCCCTACGTAAAGTCCTAAAAATTCATCACTTGGTGCCTAATTTTGAGGCAAAATGAAATGTTTAGTGGTCATTTAGCTACACTATCCCCTCAAATTTTCAAATTTACACCTACCTGAAAAATCTGATCTTGGGGATCTCTGGTGCAGGGGGGATAAGTCCTCCTACCTTAGGCTCTGGACATCCACTGGCCCAAAAAAAATCCTCGAACATCTCAAATTTTTCGAAGACTTGATGATTTTCATGCATATTTTGTATTAAGAACATGCTTGTGGGTTCTTTTGCTCACCCACCCCCCACTCCCTAGATGAAAAGTCCGAGAACGCTCCCCCTGGAAAATTCTTGCCGTGCATGTCTGACATCAAGAAACATCGATCAAATGTTCATAGGAATATTGCAGTCCAAAATTCGCTAGCAATCACGTTTTTCATTCATTGATCGTGCAGAGTCAAATCTCGTTTAAAAAAATCCATGCCACCGGTTTCGCTTTGCAGATTACTGTCCTCCCTCTTTTGAATGAGAGAAAATTTCTGTTCCCTCAAGATTTTTCTTATTTGTGTCATGTCATCCTGTTTTTATAGAGGAGCCCTGTTGTCCATAAAAAGTTATTTACGCAATTCGAGCTGCCGTTCGACATTTTATTATTTTTCTTTATAGATTTTACTTCTTGAACGAGGCTACAGTTATGAAAGCATTCAGTACGGCCCACATTGTTAAACTATTGGGTGTTGTTAGCAGCGACGGACCCACCTGGGTTATTATGGAGTACATGGAACAAGGAAATCTCAAAGATTTTTTGCTTTCAAGGTAAATTACGAATTTTCCACAAAAATTATGTACGTTTCGCCACAAAATTTTATCATACTTTTGTTGGGTGTTTCAATCCTTTTTTGTTTCAGACGTCCGGATGACGCAAATACTCGTGCTCTGCCGGACTTGACGCTCACGGAAACACTGCTTATGGCCGCTCAAATATCAGACGGCATGGCCTATCTGGAAGCTCATAAATTTACGCATAGGGACTTGGCAGGTTTGCTTGTTTATTTCCTTTCAAGATGTATATATAATTTTTGATGTTCATTAGCTCGAAATTGTATGGTTGCTGTAGATGGAACGTGTAAAATCGGTGAAAATAAATTTGGCCTTGTTTTTTTATTAAAAATATACGAGCTTATGATTTTAGGAGATTTCGGTATGGCTAGAGATATTCATTATAGGAACTACTATAGGCCGTGTGGGCGCAGAATGATGCCCGTTCGATGGATGTCACCCGAAGCTCTCAAAGATGCAACATTTTCGTCCAAATCGGACGTTTGGTAATTTACATATGTATTTTTGGTTTACGGAATCTCCACATGCGTGTCTCTAATTTGTTAATGTTCGATCTAGTTCTAAAATGTTTGATCATTTTTTTCATGAGAAAATTTACTCTGTCATATCTTCGGCTCTTCAAATATTTGAACTTTTATTTTTACTTTCTTGCTTTTGCGAATGTAATATTTGAGCGTCGAGCTGGTTACATTTTGTCGAAATAGTAAACTGCTGTAAAATCGCTCTTTGTCAGCTTTTTCAACAGCTTTTTCCAATCTGATCGATCTAAATGTTTTGTATTTCAGGGCCTTTGGCGTTGTACTCTGGGAAATCACAACTTTGGGTAGGCAACCTTATCCTGGTTTAAGTAACGAAGAAGTAATTAATTACGTTGTCGATCAACGTCAAACGCTAAAAATTCCGGAAAATACGCCGCAATCCATGATCGACATTTTTACGAGAACTTGGAAATACGATCCGAAAGATAGACCTACTTTCGATGACCTATTAGGAAGTTTGAAAGATTGTGGGGATTTGAAGTTTAAACAAGTAAGATGATAGTTTCCTCCGGTCTGAATAGCTGGACGTATATTACTTGTCAAGACAAGGCGTATGCAATGAATAAATGGACCATGCTAACAATTGTACCATTAGAACTGAAACTTTTGCAAGGCGATTTTACGGCTGCGAAATCTTGGGTGTCTGAAATTTCTTCTCGTGTGTGAAATCGTAATAAGAAGTAACAATAAAATTCATAGTCAATTTTTAGCGTTCATATTGGCATACGCAACGGGAAGCGATACTCAAAACTCAAGAAGAATTGAACAAAGAGAAACAATATTCATTAATGAAAAACTCTTACCAAAGTTCGAACGCTAATCCATACGAGTTGGGAAATAAATCCACGCCTGCTGCCGATCACGATGAAACCATGGACGAACCAAAAAGCGCAGCTTTTTTCACGATGTCCGCATGTGCCGACGTGAGTAAATGTGTATCCCACAGTTCAAACTACCCATAGTAAATAAATTATGGTCAAAACATCTTTCTGAAATGATGTACATAGTCTATTCTATTCGTGGTTCTGACATGGGTAGTCAAATACACGCAGTAGATTAAATTCTCGATTTTTCTCCCATCATCTCCAGTGGAGCTCTTGGAAATCAATCTTCAACATCGCTGTTCGCTGATTTGACAAGCGACTTGACTATATTATCCTCCAATAGCTGCAGCAATGTAATGAGTATTCAATTAAAATCTTCTGAATTCGATTATAGACGTAATTCTGTACGATGAAGCGATATTCTTCGTTATCAATGAGCCCTAACATATTGAATATACTCTACATCGTCGGCTTACCACTTTTTCTTTTCTTTACGTTGGCTTGTTACAACAGCTTATGTATGCTCTATGTCTAACACTATTCATTCATGTGTTTTCTCCAACAGTAGTCGTAGCGTCGACGTACGAATGATACCTGCAATCTATCTCACAATCGCTCTCGAATCGATCTCGTTTTTCTGATTTCAACTTTAAGGTCAAAATCACGGTCGAGTTCATCTAAAAGAACTGATACGTCTCAAGCTTTCGCGGATAGTAGAAGAGATTTTGCATCGACTTGTGTTGGAAGTCAAAACAATACACTCGATAAGATTTAAAAGATCAGATCCCTTAAGATCATTGATCTGTTAAATCGGATCAAGTAACTACTAGGATGGACGTACCGAAAATTTTCGATTTTTCATTTGAAGCACTTTGTTCAGCGACCATCAAACCTAGATCAATGAAAATTTATCAGGACGTCGAGCCACATTTTTTCTTTTTAGGTATTACGCAAAGACGCATCCGGTATTCCCAACACTTTATTGGCTGGGCTTTTATCCAAATTTAAAAACATAACTGGATGACAGTGCCGTTTGTGCAAATCTCTACAGCTCCCAAAACGGAGCGTGCTGATGATGATGTTACTTAGGCACTACTATATAAATGTATGAACTGAAATAAAATTCCGTGACATCATAAGGGTAGGTGCTCTCGAGTGCCCCTAAAAAAGATTTTTCTTTTTTTGCTTATCATTTTCGATCTTTAAACGTTTTTGCAGAGGGCCATCTGGAAAATGCAGTAACTTCTGAGTGATTTCCATAAGTAAGCCTTCCTCAGAACTGTGCAGCTCCCCAAATGGTACAAAAGTCTTGATGAAAATTTTTCCAATACAGAAAGAATGCATTAGTTATAAAGTGAGAAAATAAAATTCTGCGGCATCCGATGGGAAAGTGTTCGGGAGTGCTCATACATAAAATCTATACGTTTGACGGCCCATATTCGACTCTTTAAATTTTCTTAAAAGATGTAATGTGCGTTAATTTACTGTAAATGTTACGTCAAAGGATAGCCTATCCTTTCCAGAGTAAAATGAGTATTCATTTATCGAATGGGATCATGCCTATATCCTGAAATATTTTTTGGCTAGCAAGACAACTGAAAAATGTCAAAAAACATTGATTTTCAAACTTTGGCGTATTGTAGCGGCGTGAATTTTCCTTTTTAAGGAAAACCAATAATACCATGAAACTTGGCACACGAAACTATTCTAAGCAACTCATTTTGAAATATGATGAATTTTCAGCTTATCATAGAGAAGGTTGAACCTCTTAGAAATCGTGCCTTAAATTTTCCAATATTCAATTCTATGTGGATTTTGAGCAAAGACGACAAGTTTGGCACTAGGCGCAAATGTTTAAAAATTAATCAAGTTTAAACCCGATTTGAGCTAAATTTTACCCGAATACATATTTATTTTAGAAGGTTCATGTTGAATTTTGAAACTAGCTGTTGTTCAATCTAGTCAAAAATGTCTATTTCCGTCTGCATGGTCAGCCATTCTGAGGGGGGTAAAGTGATTTTGTCAGCGAAGTAAATATATATTAACTGGTTTTGTTCAAGAAAACCCAAAGAGTGAAAGCTTTGACAGCGAAAATCCTTTGGTAGCAACTGAGTTCCTGTTAACAAATGCCAGTAGAGCACCCTCTGGGTTAAAAAGACTGGTAACAACTCACATATAGTTCAAGAAACTTAGACAGCAAATTCTTATATTTACAAAATCCATGACTAGTAAATGGGCATCCGCTAGGGTTGGGTGGTATAATATCCCTACCATACCCCCAATGCACAGGTGTAATGGGTATGGATGCATGGCAAAACCAAGCTTGTGCTCTAGTAGCATCTACCTAACAGTACTGTTTCACAGCCCGAGGAGTCGGGTGGTTAAAACCACCGGACAGTAGTATTAAAAATTTCGTTGTTGATCAGAATCATGAATCTCGCTGTCATTGGTTTTCCTTGTCAGCTAATCATAGCTACCTATCCAGATTACAGCAACCAGAAATCTGCTGTTCAGAACTTCTGAAACAATAATGATTAGTTTAGTTTTACATGATATTTCCAGAAAAGTTCTAGTTGAGAGCACGAAAGGACCGATAGATTTTGCATAATAGTCTTTTGTTTTGCACGAAATTTTGATATCAATCCGGATCCCAACCGGGATTGATCTAACCCTGATCTCGAGAGAACCTGATCACGGCGTATCTGAAATATGTGAAACTCTATGTGAAACAGGGTGCCTTCAAGGGTTGTGCATCTAACAGGCCGGAGTCAGGCAGTCGACATTTATTTTGTAACATCAAACTTGCAATACCGATTTTTTTATCAATTAAATTACTGGGGAGAAATTGTTGCATCTCTTTCGGGACACCCTGTTGCACATCCATTGTGAATTTATCGATGAAATTGTACCAGTGATTCGAACAACATGTTTATTTTTACTTGTCTAATCTGAACGTTTTCAATTTTCCTGCATCTCTTTGATGGCACATGTTAATCAGCATTTTTGTGTCAACTTTCAGAGTGTGCATATACCTACAGCTCGGAAAACCATACATGCACAGGGGTAGGCGGTAAACCCTCGTACCCTAGACCCTCGGCAAGTCCCTCTGGCCCAAAAAAATCGTCAAACGTCCCTTGAACTTTTTCCAAGACAGTTTTTTGAGTATTTTTATACATATTTTGTATGAAAAACATGCTTGCAGAACTTTTTTTTGTTTTTTTTGCTACTCCAACCCCCTCCCCAGCCACCTTGATGGAAAATCTGAAGATCCTCCCCTTTCAAAATTCTTGCCGTGCATGTCTGCTCAAACCGTTCCCAAATCAGATGAAAATTTCAAGGCAATATTTTTAATATCAGTGGTTACAGAAGCGAAGAGAAAATTCTGTGGCATGCTATGGAGAGGTGTTCAAAAAGGGCTCCGAATGACTTTTTCAGTTTATTTTTGAGACTTTAAAATAGCATAAAAAATGCGAAGTATGGAATTGGAATTTTTTTCATTCTTACCTGAATATAGAGCACGGCCCTCTGCATGCAATGAACACACGGCTAGTGTCACGTCTTTTCTGGGCTGTGATGTTTCATTTTCAAATATTATTAATTTAAAACTTGTCATGTACTTCAATGTAACACAGGATCAAATCTCTCAGAAATCGTATCTTTTAATCTCATATTTCGGTGGTTGAACCCTGTATAAATGAAAATTGATAAGATTTCAGCAAACTACTGCATTAAAATTTATAAAACTGCACAAATATAATCTCATTTGTGCTTTTTATCCACTTGATTTCCTTGCCTATTTTCTTTCTGACGTTTTCTTATTTCGTTTTTGCTTGAAGCTTGCTTTTCTAGATATTTTATGGGATTTTATAAAAAAAAATGTTCCTAGAATTTTCTCATGGTGGTATATCAATTATTGTTTTTCAGTGGAAAAGCTTCGACTAATATTCGATAAATAGCTCTTTATTGGCTATATAATATTTTCACGATCAATAGTTCAAAGTGTGTCTCGAAACATTGATTTTACAGCCGCGAGTTCTCTATTAGACAACAACCGTTGTAGACAGGGTGGCCGATTGTACCAGGTTACCGAATTTAATATTAAATAGTTTATAAGTTGAATCTTAAATAAAATGTTTTTGCACTGTGAATCAAATGCTGCTAAATATAGGTTTCAATGCACAAGATATAATCAAAAAATGCTAGAGCAATGCAAAAATATGCTAATTAGGTAAAGGCACACAATAGTATTCCTCAATTTCTAAAAGTTTTTCATTTTGTATGAAATTTTTCCCCTTTTATCTGTTCCTTTTTTTGAGTATTTTTATTATAAGAATAAATGAAAATGATTTTGGGCCTGTAGAATATCTGCTCATTGTAATTCATGAAAATTCAAAGTTTAGGTGTGAAAGTCGCACAAATCCCAATATTTTTGGGCTTCTTAAAAAGGGTGAAGCCAAACGTGTATTTGATGGTCCGTGGTTGTTTAATAATGAATCAAAAAATTATGAATGGAAAAATAATCGGATAGTCACATATTGGTCGCCCGGTACAGTCGGGCATGTGCTACAGTCGGTTACTCGGTACAGTCGGCCGGACGGCACAGTCGTCCACCCACTACACAATCGACAACAACATATGGTGTATGGAGTATTACACTTCAATAAGAGATCTGGAAAAACATTTACTGCCCCTAGGTCATGGCTGCCATCGATTGCTCAAAATTTTACTGGGTCCTTGAAAAAGAAAATATCGATTTTTCCACAAAATTGTCCGAAAAATACTTCAAAAAAAAATCTGTCCTAAAAACCGTGAAAAAATATATTTAAGGCGCTTATCACCTACCCAAATTACGGACCTTATTGATGTATATTCTCTAGACTTTGACCGTAGATTTAAAATAGTGACCAATCAAGTATTTCCTGTTTGAATTTGTAATTCCCCAATTTCAATGCCGTTTTTTTGCAGAACGAGCAACCCGTATGCAATAATAATAGGCGTTCGAGTATTATCGGATGGTTAAAAAGATTCAATCCGTTCGGTGGCGATTTGTCGTCGTCGAGCATAGATAATCGGTCCAAAAAGCTTCTGAATAGTAACGTGTATCGAACGACGAAAGGAGGCGTCTCGTTGGAATGCTAATTAGTCTGGAGGAGAGAGCAATTAAAGGGCTTCAGAGAGCCACCGAGAGGTAAACTCCTGTTATGTATAATGAAAGAATACTTTTTTAACGTTATTTGTATTTTCGATCCCATTTTTACGTATTTGGTATACGAAATAATTTATTAATCAGTTCTTTCCCGCGCTATTAGGCAATTTATTCTTTTTTGTATAACAAATCTTGATACCCTGTTTTAGAAACATACTTTAATATAAGCTTACGTGCAATACGCTAATTATACGACTTAATTATCAATTAGTATATTTTGTTTGAAATGAAAAGTTTTAGCGCCGGAGTACGATATTTTTTTACTGGCAAATACAAACGGTGTCAGCTTCAAGGACGCAATAACAATTAGAACAAACTTGTAGTCGAAATCTGCTTCAAAGATGCTTTCTATAGTATATATTTTTCAAACTGTTAGAAGTAAATTTTGAAGATCAAATGGTAAAAATATATTTAAATTCTACTGCGTAATTTTTGAAAGCAATAAGAAACTTTAAATCAATTGATGTTTACTATAATAAATAATGATTTTTGAATCGATCAGTAATTGAATTTGACCATAAACGATGACATTTTACGGCTGTTCGGCGGTGCATTATGTAAGCCTACTTCATTCATTTTGAAATGATCGATGCAGCTGTTGGGAGTTTCGGCAAACACAGACCTACTGGAGATGATGAAATCAGTTTCGATAATCTTGAAATGATTGAAAAGAGTGATCATAAAGGAGTCTGTATCGTGAAGGAAAAATTTATTGAATACCGCCGACGAGCCTTCCATAATTTTGAATATATGTTTGGCTGCGAACTCGCTGCATCGAATATTTCAAAATGAATGGAGTGGTTGATGCCATTAGTGAACACAATTTTTTCAAAATACTTCCCAAAATCTATCAGATATAATGCACTAATGTCTCTAACCCGAGGAGGTTTTATTTCACGTATACGAAGTTTTCAAAAACTGTATTTGTATGCTTATGCTTAAAAACTTCCTTTTCAGATGTTTGTCAGCGTGCACTTTCAGTTCTCATAGAAACTTAGAAATCTCATGTAAAAATAATTTTCAATATTTTTACCTACATAAAATTTAGGTTTTCATGTAAAAATGTTCAAAATCCTGAAAGATGAAAATTCTGCTTCATGTAAGCCTCATTTCAACCCGGGACCAGTCAGGGTTCTAAAGGGTGAAGACCTCTCAAACCTTATCTGAGAACACGTATGATCATAACTCCAGCAGATTTTGCTGCAGACTAGTGACCGTTTTTTCAGAATGAATAATTTACGAATGTTCTGCTTTCTTGAAATGCTTTTAAATATTGAAACTGGAGAGAAGGTATTTCATTATGAGCATAATCAACTAACCTTTAGCATTTTTGAGTAGAAATTCGACAGTAAAAGTCTCATTTAAACTATTTTGATGACGTTGTTATACGCCATTTATTTTGAAATGATCGTTGTAGTGATTCCGTGGAAGTAAGTTTAATACAGGGATAATTAGTAACCTTATTACTGTAATCAAATGACTAATTTTTTTGGCTGTGAGCGGCGAGCAGAACAGGTGAAAATTTTCTTCAAAAACCTGATTAAATGGTCAAAATTTCTCGAGTTGCGAACAGGTATCGACAGAGTTTTGTCCAAATCTATATTGGATAGCTTGACTTTTCTCAACGATTTTGGTTTTCCCGCTTTCACGAAGAAATTTTTCTTTTTTTCTATAGTATATAAAGTTGTGCATCAGGTGAAAATTGTCTATCAAATTGAACCTAATTTTTGGTTTTTTGCTGCATCTATCATTTTAAGTTAAATGGGCTATAATTTTTGTCATTCCTTAGGGTTGCGAGCATTTTATAAAAAATAGACAATTATATTCTACGAATAGGTTTGCATTGCTTTTCTGTATTTGTATATTCTCCAGCATTTTTTCCTATTACATGTATCGACTGGTATTTTTCTATTGTTTCGCTACATTGTCACCACATCTAATTTGTGTATGTAAATTTTGTGTTTCATATATAACGAGCACGGGTGTTGATTGTTCCATGTATGACGTGCATGAACAATTAATTATTTTCGTTTGGCGAAAAAATAAAATTGTATCCACTTATGTCAATTACTGAAAATTTAGTCCCGTTCCTACGCTGACCAATATCATCGAAAAACAAAATGTGAGTACGTTTGATTGAATTACTGACCTCAATGTCGCTATACTGTATTTGTCTGATTCCCTTATTTTTGGAGTTATTTTTACACACGACGAGACGATCTATTTTTTGGCTATGATGCAACACCGTTTTTCCTTAAAATTAGGTCTATTGGGGAAAAAGCGTGGAAATGAGAAGAGAAAATTTTCTCTGGACTCTCATTATGGAAAAAATGTTGGGAATTTATAAACCTAAAAGGTGCAGTTTGATGAAGCATTGTTTTTTTTGTGCCGAAACATGGTATTTGGCACAAAAAAATTGGAATGGCACAAAAAATTTTGAGCGTTTGTGCCAATTGGCACAAATTTTTTGACTGATTTTTCTTGATTTTGGTAATTTTAGGGGCTGAAAACGCAAATTTTTCTCGGCGCTTGGCGCCGAGTCAGTGAGTATAATCTTAAATACTTTTATTTGTATCGAGCGATATTCCATTCGTATATTATATTTGTATTATCGTAACAGACTTTGAAATGGTCAATGACTGGTGAGAGAATGGAAATTGTTGACTTCTTTTTCATTCAGTGGAATTCGGAATCGAACTTTTTAGTTTTGGTGTTTGATTCGAACAGAAAAATTGAGATTGTTGGCACAATTTTTCAACCAAAAATTTACGCGGCGCGACTTATGGACATCCTTAATTTAATCTTTATATCTTTGTTAGGGAGAAATTCGTAGCTAAATTGAAGAAAAATTCCTGACAAATTCTATGAAAATCTGACTTCTCGCAGCATTTGGTTTCATTACGAATCATATAAACCGTTTTTTCGATCAGTTTTTCTTGTCTTACTATGTGCTTACATAAAATAGAATGGGCACGATTTTTATGCAAATTACAGTAGTAAAAGTAATCTTTAGTTATGTTTAACTTTTGGTATAAAACTTTTTAAAGGTTTTCAGCATCATGTTATTGGGGTGAAAAAAATTTTTGTGCCATTGGCACAAATTTTTTTGACTCTTTGTGCCACTTTGTGCACAGAAAAACACTGTGGTGAAGTCACCGTTTTTTCCTCGGAGATTTGTTCCACAATTGAGAACCACTTTTTTCCCGCCGGCTTTTTCTTCAAATGGGAAAAGGAGTCAAAATTATTTAGCCATTTTCTCCTAGTTTTTTTCGCTTAAAAATGCTCTTAAAAACTTATTTGGGGGAAAACACGTAAGGTAAAGTAGGGTGACTTTGATCAGAGTTTGCTAAGTGAGTGGCATTTGATGACTATTTGAGACCAGCAGGTCATTTTTGCTGTGTAAATAACCTAACAGCAGGGGTGCAAAAAGCCAGGTTCCAAACTGCTAAGCTAGTTTTCTTCTATTCAGTTCGATTCGCGTCGGTTTTAGGCCATTAAAACCAAATTCTCTAATTCTCTGAGTATTGAAGAGGAAATGAAAAGATTGGTTTGAGAGTAACTTGCTCGGCGCCTAGAGCAGTGGCTAAATCATACCTGTAAATGGGGGGAGGGTTGGGGGAGACCCCCCCCAACTTGGCCAACCATGTACCCAACATCATCCAACCCCACTCCCAAGCATACCTGTACTCACTGTTTTTTCCCCCCCAAATCGTGCTTTTTCGGGAAAAAAAATTCGGAAAGGGGAAAAAAATTTTGGGCTCTTTCCCCATTTGGGGAAGAAAATTTTGGGGATCGGATACAGAAAAGATGCATTTTGGTGCATTTTAGAATGTCATAATCTCAAAATTTTCCGGCGCTTCGCGCCGTTTATAACTTTAATAATCATTATTATGCATAGCTCAGGCGCGGCTTTTAGCACGTCTACCTTCATTTATCATATAATCTATAATAGTTTTCATCATCTTTAACGTATTATCTCATGTTTTCATTGGTAATCTTCAATATTTTATCATGATATTTAATGAAGATTCGCATTTTTTCCTTTTGAGAAGGATCAGTACGTCAAGTCTCTAAGCTTTTTGATGCGATTATTTTGTTTTCTAACGTAAAATCAATTTAACTGCTTCATGGAAATATCTTCCGGAAATTTATACCCTGCATACTCATACATTTTCGACCAAGTATGAGAGTTTACTTACAAATAAATTATGGTTTTAAAATTTTTCAAGTAAAATTCTAGAAATTACGACTTTTGAACACAAAATTCAAATCTAGTTCGGAAAATTGATTTTCCAGCGTCGCAGAATATCAATACCCAAAAAATTTTTCAGGCGCTTCGCGCCGGAAAGATTAACATCCATTTTGGGTTCTCACTTGTCATCATAGAGAACCTAACCATCGATTTTTCATGTAATTCTCAAAGTCATTATGCTTTTGGATAGTTTGCTTGAAAATTTGTTCCAATGCTTGTAGATTAAACTTTGAAATCGAAAATTTCAATTTTTTCCTCAATTTTAATGAATTAACGGGTCTAAAAACACCAGCAGGCTTGAAAAGGCTCAAAAACACCTAAATAAAGCGTCTGTGAGCATTTTTGAGCGAAAAAAATGACTTCGGGAAAATGGGGAAAAAAATTTTGATCCCTTTCCCCATTTGGGGAAAAGGCCCGGGGGAAAAAAACAGTGCCTGTACTTGGGGGGGTTGGGGGGGACCCCCCCCCCCCAACTTGGCCAACCCAGTACCCAAAATCATTTACCCCCCCCCCCCCCCCAGTTTAAAAAAAATTAAAAAATTTGCAAAAAAGTGCATGTTTTTTAGCCTTTTTTGGGAAAAAATTGCGACTTTTTCCTACCCACCCCCCTACTGGTCGGAGCAGCGTTTTTTTTTGTGCACGGACATTTGTGCCAATTGGCACAAAGGGCCAAAAACATTTGTGCCAATGGCACAAAAAATTTTTCCGAGCCTAAAAACATACCGAAAACTTTTAAAAAGTTTTATGCCAGAGGTTTGATAAAAACATAACTAAAGGTTACTTTTGCCGCACTAATTTGCATAAAAAATCGTGCCAACTCTATTTTATCTTAAGCACGTCGGTGCGATAAGAAAAAATGATGAAGAAATCAGTTTATAGGATTCGGAAGGAAATCAGATGCTGCGAGAATTCAGATATTTTTATACAATTTTTCAGGCATTTTATATTTTTCTTCAATTTTCGGCTACGGTTTTTTTCTTAACACCGATGCCTAAATAAATCAAGGATGTCCATAATGATTTTTCCGGAAAAAAACCAGAACGGAAGTCACGTCGCGTAAATTTTTGGCACTTATCCACTTTGGTCCACCTGCCGCAGCGTCAACCGTTGGCGCCTACAGTAATCGAGCAGCTATCCTGTGTACATCGGTAAAAGCATTAATTTGCTTGCACAATCTCAGGCTTAGGGGCGTAGCGATGCGATGCGCCCGAAGGGCACACCGCTGCCCTGGCACCCTCGGTGCCTCGGCTCATGCCGCTGGCTCCGCTTGGTGTCTTTGATCTTTGTCGATTGTTGAATTGTCGATCGATTGAAACTCGAATGGGAATATGAACAGTAGGTTCGCATTTCTGAAAAATAGGGTGCAGCCAGGAAACTTATTTTCACTCCAAAAAATTCCATATAAATTTCGTTCGCATTTCTGTTCAACAGGAATCGTCAGCTGTCTTGTTGTAGACGCCAGCGGTTGACGCCAAGGTACTAGGTGGACCAAACTGAATAAATACCAAATTTTTGGTTGAAAAATTGCGTCAACAAGGTAAATTTTTCTGTTCGAATCAAACACCAAAAATAAAAATTTCGGTTTCCGATCACACTGAATGTACAGTGGAAGTCAACTAATTCATTTTTCAGTCATTGACGATCTCAAAGTTTGTTACGATCATACAAATCTATTATCCAATACAATTCTTTCAGATTCCTGACTCTTGACTAATATTTCACTTAAGTAATTGACTCGGCGCGGAGCGCCGAGAAAATTTTGCGTTTTCAGCTCCTAAAATGGCTAAAAATCAAAGAAATTCGGCATTCGACTAGTCAAAAAATTTGTGCCAATTGGCACAAACGCTCAAAATTTTTTGTGCCATTCCAAATTTTTTTGTGCCAAAAACCATGTTTTGGCGCAAAAAAAAAACACTGGGTCGGAGGTCTTACAGGTATGGGCTAAATGGACTCGAGTCCATCTAGCCAAAATTCACAAAATGGCTAAATGGACTCGCGTCCATCTAGCCAAAACCCACAAAATGGCTAGATGGACCCGAGTCCATTCATTCAAACCCCCACATAATGGCTAGATGGACGCGAGTTCACCCAATCAAAAACACGCAAAACGGCTAAATGGACTCGAATTTTCCCGTAGTACAGTAAATGTATGAATATTGAAAGCTGTGAGATGAATTCTGAAACGTACAGATCTGGAGGTTCAAGTTACAAATAACTAATACAAATCAAACATGTGAGTAAATTTTCATAACATTCGTGATTTTCTGCACAATAAAGCACGCGTTGCTTGTAAGTTGTTTATTTATTTAAAAAAAATTTAAATTTAAAATTAGAAAATTTCAAAATTAAAAATTGAAAAATTTTTAAATTCACATTTGAAAATTGAAAAATTTAGAATGAACAAATTTGAAATTTTTAATTCAAAATTCAAAATCGAGAAATTTTACAATTTATAATTGAAAAAGTTTAAAATTTAAAATTGAAAAATTTTAAAATTTAAAATTGAACATTTTTAAAATTTAAAATTTTTAAAATTTAAAAATGAAAATTTTTAAAATTTACAATAAACAAATTTAAAACTTGGAATGAACAAATTTAAAACCTGGAATGAACAAATTTGAAAAATTTTGACATTTAAAAAATTTTAAAATTTTAAAAAATTTGAAATTACAATTCAAAATAAAAAAATTCAAATTTGAAAAATTGTAAAGTTGAAAAATTTAAAATTTAAAAAATTCAAAATTGAAAGAATTTAAAATTGAAAAAATTTAAAATTTACGATTGAGAACTGGAAAATTTTAAAATTATGAGTTAAGAAATATTAAAACTTATAATTAAAAAAATAAAAATTTAAAATTAGAAAAGTTTAAAATTTTAAATTGGAAAGTTTTAAATTTAAAAAAATTAAAAATTTTTCGTTTACAAATTTCAAGGTTTTGTAATTATAAATTTTAAAATTTTTAAAGTTTGAATTTTTAAACTTCAATTTTTTTATTTTTAACTTTTAATTTTCAGATTTTCGAATTTTTTAATTTTTAAATTTCTCGACTTAAAATTTTAAACATTTATAATTTTAAATTTTTGTCAATTATAAGTTTTAAAATTTTTTAACTCAATTTTAAAACTTTTCAATTTTCAATCTTAAATTTTAAATTTGTTTAATTTTGAATTTTTCTAAATTAATGAACAACTTACATGCAACGCGTGCATCATTATGCAGACACTCGCGAACGTTATGAAAATTTACTCACATAATCTAACAATAATTTGCTTCTATGCAAATGCAGTTTGAGATTAGCAAATAAGTATTTTATTTTCGTTTCGAAGAATAGAAAATAATTGTATAGTTATTTGTAACTTAAACCTCCAGATCTGCACGTTTTAAAATTTATCTCACAGCTTTCAATATTCGGATATTTACTGTACTACGGGAGAACTCGAGTCCATTTAGCCGTTATGCGTGTTTTTGACTGGGTGGACTCGAGTCCATCTAGCCATTATGTGGGTCTTGACTGGATGGACTCGGGTCCTTCTAGCCATTTTGTGGGTTTGGAATAGACGGACTCGAGTCCATTTAGCCATTTTGCGGGTTTTGGCTAAATGGACTCGAGTCCATCTAGCCACTGCTGGCGCCTAGCGCCGAAAATTTTTCTGGGATATTGATATTCTAGACCGCTGGAAAATGAATCTTTTAAACCTTTATTTCCTAGACGGAAGGTTCAATTTTTCAGTGAATTCAATGAATTTTATTCGGGCAGACTACAGTTCAAAAACTAGGAAAGCAACCGACATCCTTTAAACCAGCAAGATTTCCCACTTGGACTCAAAGTGTTTTAATCACCAACATGTCAAAATCTTCTTTAAGACCGCAAAAAGACTTTGGAAAAATAACCGGGAAAAATCTTACTTTTCGTCAAATCTCAAGAAAACTACACAGGATCAAACATTTATCCATATCTTGATAATTGAAAGCTATGAGCATTAGCTAGAATGAAATTTTCTAACCGCGCATTAGAAAAATTGATAAGAATAATTGAAATCTGGCGCGGAGCGCCGAATAATTCCGACAGTTTTCAATTTTATAACGCGTAAAATGCACCTCCGAACAGGAAACTATCAAAAAAATTTTCCTCAAATTAGTGCCCCAGTACAGAAAAATTTTCCTCAATTTCAAAAAAAAATTCCTCAAAAATGGTCGATTGAGGGAAAAAAACTGTGGGATCACTTTTCCCTTTTGAGCGCCTAAATTCAAGAAGACGTTTGTAAGCACTGTTGTTTTCCTCCAAATTGGGCTTTTTCGGGAAAAAATTCGGAAAAGGGAAACAAATTTTGATCGACCATATGGCTAGCCATTGGGCGAACGCCCCCCCAGGATTTTCCAATCCTATGGCTAGCCATATGGTAGCCCTAGGGACCCCCATACTTTTGGTCGGAAAAATGTCAATTTTTTGATGGAAAATGTCAATTTTTGAACAAAAAATGGTCAAAAACGGCAATTTTTCCGGCGCTTCGCGCCATAAATACATTTTTTTATCATTTTTTAGACAAAATTACTAATTTTTGAACCATTTTTGGAAATTTTTTCGTAAAAAATCGATTTTTTTTCCTTCAGAGACCCCTTCCCCCAAAATTTTGGGAATTACTGACCCCCGGCCCAAAAAAAGTGGCCCGACCCCCCTCCCCCAGACCATGGGGCTCCGTTACATGTATGGTCAAGTCTCTGAGTTTTTTGAAGCGATTATTCCTTCCCTAACGTTAAATGCATTCAAAAGCTCAATGGAAATAGTTTCCGGAATTTTCTACGCTTCTTACTCATATCTTTTCGGCCAAGTTCGTGAGAGTTTACAAATAAATTTACTGGTTTTAAAATTTTTCAAATAAAATTCTAGAAATTACGACTTTTGAACACAAAAATTCGAATCTAATTCTTGAAATAAATGTTCGGAAAATCGATTTTCCGGTGTCACGGAATGTCAATACACAAAAAATTTTTCTGACGCCTTGCGCGGGAAATATTGACATCTTTCTTAGGTTCTCAATTGTCATCATAAAGGACTTAAACGTCGATTTCTCATGTAATTCAAAGTCATTATGCTCTCGGATAGTTTGTTGGAAAATTTGTTCTACAATGCTTGTAGATTAGACTTCAAACTCGAAAATTTTAATTTTCTCCTCAATTTAATAAACTAACGGCTCTAAAAACACCAGAAGGCTCGAAAAAGCTCGAAAACACTTAAAGAAAGCGTCTTTAAGCATTTTAAGCGAAAAATGATTTTAAAAAAAATTTAAAAAACCCTATTAATGAAGCGCCTAGTCCAACTCCAATTTAATGTAACGCTCCTGTATCTTTATTAATACCGTTGCTTCAGTTTGTATTTCGATTCTATCGTACTTATTTTAGATTCGTGGAATATCCTCAATTGAAAAAGAAAAGGGTTTTTACCACTTTTTATTCGTTACAATGCTGAAGTAGAAGTAGTCGTGCCATCCTCATGGAGATTGCACTCCTTTCAACATTTTTGTTCGGTGAGCTTAATTTTAGTTCAAAACCTAGCGAATGAACTTGCATATAATGTATCCTACATCTCACTTTAGGCCTCACCGGTTGTGATAATACGTTATATTTTATCAACGGTTTTGAGCCGTTGAATTACGACAAAACTTCAGTCAACGATGATCATCAACGTTTAAAACGGTCGGTTTATCCGAATGATCATAGTAATTTAAGTTCGATATCAAAAGATCATTTGATTATCGAATTTGAATCCAAAACACATTCAAAGTACATATGAGCATGGAAAATTCTCGAAATATATTCAGGTAGAAATCCGCTTGTAATTTTCAAACCTTCCAGGAAGTTTAAGCTACGACTTCAACGTGATAATTCGGCATTTTCCGCCGATCACCAGTTAGATATTAATGGTAAATTGATTAAAAACAACGACATAGGATTTTTGTACGACGGCGTAGATCTCAGTAAGTTCCTTAGATAATAATATCTGAACATACTAGATGGATTTTCATCAAGGCTATGATTATAAAATTTTTATCGAATAAGATCAGCTTATATCCAGTCTATAGAAAGTCCATTATCCATGTTGTGGTAACTATATTTTCGAGAATTTTGACTTTTAAGTTGATGAAATTAATTTTTATCAACATAGTTAGACGAACACGGTTTTCCGTTTCCGTAATTTTCTACGATACGCGGGCAGTCTTGAAAAAATGGTTTTCACGAAATTTTAGCGCTCTAGACCTCAGTTATTTAGCATGTCGAGTTACAAATTTATTGTCACAGTTGTCAATATCTAACTGATAGTCATGAACTTGATTTCCTCACAGATGACAAAGGTAGCTACATTTATGGTTCTATCATTGATGGAGTTTTCGACGGTCACATTTATGGATCTAAAGATCATTTTTTCATCGAAAAAATGTCTAAATATAATCGTAGTATGGACAACGACTTTGGACACCATTCGATACTTTACAAAGGTAAATTCACTCATAGTTGGCGGAAGTGTCAATATTTTGGGAATTTGCGTCCTAATAACTTTAAATCTTTAGATGACGACATCAATTATTCTAAGCTCAGGGTAAAAAGGGCTACTCCCTCCATGGGAACTTGCGGTTTGCACGATTCAGTTAGAGATTGGATGAACAAAATTCAAAAAAGCGTCGAGTCGGCTAATGAAAATTTCCGATCAATCAAAATTGATTTATCTAGCGAAGAAGTGCAAAAACCGTGGTTGAAATACGCACCTAGGAACAAACGCGCTTCTTCGCCGCAAAAGGACGCCCGCAGCGGGTTATTTACTGGACGGACTTGTACAATGTATTTACAAGCGGATCATAAATTGTGGGAATACGTTTTTAATCATGAAGGTCAAAGAAATGCTGATAGGTACAATCTCAGCTCTTTTCCGGTATTCTTCATGTTTCATTGTTGCTTCACCGCTTGCTTGTTAATTATCTTTTTCTTCAGCCTGCGGTCTTGAAAACTGATTTGTTTCTGCAAAAATATTCTTTCAACTTATCTCTTTTCCCTTATTTTAAAAGTTTCGTTTTTGATTCGCTATTGCTTATATTTGCCAATTCGTATTCGGGCTATTGAACAAAAAACATGGTTAACTAATTTTATAACAAGTAGAACATGAAAAAATAAATGCTCACAGTTTCGACGTTTTAAGGACTAGGAACGAAATTTTTGCCTTATTCAATAATCATATCAAAGCTGTGAACGCGATTTATGAATCGACAGATTTTGGGGGAGTACGGGGCGTAAATTTTAATGTCCAACGAACTACAGTAAGCATACAGTCAACTATTTTTGTTGGAAGGAGGTTGCACTTGTTCGTCGTTCGGAATTCTGGCAGTAACTGACTTTTATAAAAGAAGAAACTTCAAAACTTTCAAGAAAACGATTGTATAATAAAAATGTTCAGTAACAATAGAAATCAACCAATAAGAATACTAACCATATGTAATCGAGTATAAAATTATGTTTATTATGTGTGTTTTTTCTTTTTATCAAATTTCTTTCCAAATTCGAGCCAATTACGCATCATTTTTTTCCGCAGATATGGGATTCCTCGTCCTGTCCCAATAGCGACTTGGAAGATCCAAAGAAAAATTCCTTTTGCGAAGACAATGTCGACGTTAGCAACTTCCTCAAT
Organism: Romanomermis culicivorax; assembly: GCA_963922205.1. Classification (NCBI taxonomy): domain Eukaryota; kingdom Metazoa; phylum Nematoda; class Enoplea; order Mermithida; family Mermithidae; genus Romanomermis; species Romanomermis culicivorax. The sequence continues at coordinate 1,590,460 of CAWUHX010000017.1, read as the reverse complement.
TTACATTCGATCAAAAATCATTCGGACTTTTGCCTTGCCTACGTTCTAACCTCTCGAGACTTCGTCGGTGGTACTTTAGGATTAGCGTGGGTTGCCAGTACAACTTCGGGTGGGCTGTTTATGTATTCCTTTTATGATCCTCCTACTGATTTCTGCTTTTCAGCTAAACGTGAATCTTTCGGTTACAGTTACGAAATAAGTAAGATAATTAGAAATTCTAATGAATCTGCTTATTTCACTGAAAGTAAGCTTGTTTGACCTCTGAAACATTTATTGATATTTTAGCGTCTTCCGGTGGTCTTTGTGAACCATATAAATGGTATTCCGAAGGAAGCAAACGCGTTCGAAGAAGTCTCAATACAGGAATCATAACTCTCGTAAATTATCACAACAGAGTACCAATGAAGGTTTCCCAATTGACGTTGGCTCACGAAATTGGACATAATTTTGGATCGCCGGTGAGTAGAGCGGAGATTTTTTCGGTATCAGAAAAACACATTATCTTTCTTCATCAGATTGTAGAATCCTGGATTCGAATTTCTTATTTTGCATGCATGCTGACAACAAAATCTTGCCATTATTGTTCAATGTTTCTTCGAACACCTTTCAAGAGCTCGAACAAAAATTTACATCTTTCCTACTCAAATTTAATTTTTGGATAACAATTGAGTGGACTCAAAATTTTCAAAAGGTTTCCCTGGGAGTAAAAAAGTTAACACCATTTTGCTATTATAGCACGATTTTCCTGCCAGTTGCCAACCCGGTTCTCCCGAAGGCAATTACATAATGTTTGCATCCGCAACTTCGGGCGACAAACCGAACAATGCCAAATTTTCGCCTTGTTCCGTGGCCAATATATCAGCGGTTTTAAAAGAAGTTCTTGCACAACCGCCGCATTTGGACATGTCCGGTATCCGTCGCAATTGTTTGATAGGTAAGTTATTCATATTAATTCAGGTCATTTTTAGGTGAAATCAAGTTATTTTGTCAAAGTAATGGAAAACCACAAAATTAATTTTTAGGTGCGAATGGCGATAATTTGCTACAAAACCAGCGAGAGTTTTTCCGTTCCACATATAATTTTAGTAATTCAACTTTTGAAATTTCCAGACCCTATGACCTCATTCTGTGGTAACGGTGTCGTCGAAGATGGGGAACAATGCGACTGTGGTTACGACGAATCCGAATGCGAACAGCGTCAAGACCACTGCTGTTACGCCAGGACAACGCGAGGGAAGCTTAACGAGAATCGTTGCCAAAGATTGCCCAATGCTAATTGCAGGTAACTGACACGATCGAAACTAAAGCAATTTAAATCAATGATGAAAATTAGAATAGGCTTTTCTGGGAAGTTTACTGACAAGTCGGTTTGAAAACGTGAAAACAAGCACAGTCCAATTTGATGTTTTACTTAAATTCTGTTATAAAGATTTTCTGAAGTAAAAGCGTTCTTCTAAGCAAGAAAAAATACCATTTCAGACAAGAAAAGCAGAGGAAAGAAGTCATCTGGGTGAGTTTCATGCAATGCAACACTTGCTGAAGGTTTTCTGGGAAGTCCTAAGCCTCTGCAACCGGCATTATAGCAGAATTCAAATTTTCTCACATCAATGGGATTTTCTCCTGATTTTTCAAGTAAAAATTTCTTGGAGCTGCAGAAATTAATATATGTTTCGTAAATTCGATTTATTATCCAACTTCCAATGAAATCTACACATCTTAAAATGTCAAAAAATAACAATTACGATATATCAAATTTTTTCGTATTGTGATCGTGTTTTTTGCTAGTACCGACACCCTTGGTATTTTTTTTTCTTTATTACATCTAATTGGAATTTAGTTTCATACAGATTTCAAGAAACAACATCAGGAACATTTCCTCCTTATATGCCTTTCAATTTCTGTGCTCTTCCTGATTAAGTGTTTTTATCCTGTCTGGTTGACTAGACTACTCCATAGCGCGGTATGGGGCTATTATCCCCGTCTCTGGTTGGAAAATTTTGTTTACCACATTGGTAAAAGGGACTCACTGGTGGAGTGGAATGTTCGAAAAATGACTTACTGCTACACAAAATTTTGGCGTGTCATACTTAGTGATGGACCGATGCATCAGCATTGGCCGATTGTTGCATATTTCTGCCATTGGCCATCAGCCGATGTTTTGCCAAAAAATCGGCCGATGGCCGATTGTTTGTCAACTTTTTGTTACAATTAATGCAGGTGCTTATGCTTAAAAAACAGATTGTTCACATATATATTTTACAGTTACTTTAGTAAATGCATTATTTTTTGTGAAAATGGTTATTTTAATGTCTGCCATATTTGCCCTGTGTTGCCATTGATGAACTAAATAACAAGAATTTGACAAGCTATGAATGGAATATTTTAGCTATGGCGGTAAGAATATACTTTAATACATGTATAATGTATCCACACCTTAGATAATTATGTTTTGGCAGCTTGTAAATTTGTTAAAATCATTTGCAGAAACTGTAAAAATCTATGAATCTAAAAACGCCTGTATTTCGGAAAAAATAGCTGAGGAAAAGTAAGCTAGATTTTGTGGCTAATTTTTTTGAAAAACATAAATTAAAGAATCGTAGATTAAGAATTTTACGCCACTCAATCCATATTTCAACTTTCCTGGATTGGGTTCATTAAAGGAGGAATTGTCGGGAAAAATGAATCAATATTTTTATAGAAATGATAATCTAGCCCACTTTAAACCCATTGAAGACAATAGACTTCATGCTTTGGCATCTTTACTACATCCTCGATTTAAAGAGGATGGATTGAAATTTGAAATATAACACATATTGATCATACAAATTAAAATTAAATAATTTAGGCATTCTGTGATCCTCAAGCAGAAGACAAAGCTGAATTAGCTTTGGTTAGAATGGCTGTCGATCAAAAATAACAAAATCAATGCTTTTCTGAAAATATGGTTAAAAAATTTGAATGAATCTTCAAACTCATTCTCCAAAGTTTCTCAGTAAGCCACAATTAATACTAATGTAAATAATTCAAGCATTTACACAAAACTGACCAATTTCAGGCACTATTTGGCCATTGCAAGTTCATCTGAAGATGAGCTGTAGCCCGAAAAATTAGCTAACATTTGAGCAAGCAAAAGCCATTGTTTTGGAATAGATTACTAGAATAATGGAAGAAAAATGCTGCAACAAAACCAGAATTAGCTAATGTTAGTCAAAATAGTGTGCAATTAAAAATAACTTTTATTATGAAAAAAATTTCTTTAGCTTGCCTTGAAATTTTTATCAGCTCCAATTGGGTCAGTAGCTAGTGAATGATCATTTTAAAAAGCAAAAGATGTTAGAAGTGGAAAAAGATCCCGTTTATCGTGGAGATTGGATTCAATAGGGCAAACTGGAAAAACAAGCTGAAGTTGAAGAAGCTTCTAGTGAACTCAGCAAACAAAGTGAAGGTAGTACAAGAGATGCCTTTGTTGATGACAAATTGGATGAATGAAATGTTGTTAATTATTGAATGTTGAAAATATCAGTAGAACTTTGTGAATAATTCATAATAATTTTAAATTTATTACAGTGTAGCAACTTCAGGTTGCATTTTGTGCATGTTACAGCCGATGCATCGGCCGATCGAAAATTAGAATTTTTCGAAAATTCAATCATATCTTTATACGCATGTTCTTTTAAGTTTACCTCCTACCTAAACCTATTTTCGTTAAAATAGTTAACGGGGGGGGGGCTCAAAATGAGAGTTAATGAGATAATTTGTCAAATTATTATGAGTCAAAAATGTCTCAGAGGTACGTTTTCAAGTCCCAATAGCCTATAAAATGACTTCTTAGGGCACGAAGCGGCAAAAAGTTTGACGTTTCATACGTGTTCTTTCAAATTTCACTCTTCCCAAAAATCAGCTTTTTTAGATTGAAACTTGATAAGTTTGGAGTTTGAACAGCCGCCCTGAGTTAGGTGTCCTGTGTGTCATTCTAGGGGAGCCTAGATTTAAACTTAAAATGCAATCTCTTCTGTCCTGTGTTTAGAAATAGTGAATGTCAGGATCTCAGATGTAAATGTTCTTCCTTTTAGCATCACTCAAGGACCTTGTTGCACTCAGCAATGCGGTTTCGTACCTTCCGGTCAGTTGGTTTGCCGGCAGGCGTCCGATTGTTCCATAGCTAGTGTTTGCGATGGCCAAAAAGCGGCCTGCCCGTCGCCTTCACCCCGGCCCGAAAATACCTTGTGTCAAGAAAATACGAAAATTTGCAATGCAGGGGTATGGTTATAGACAGGGGCGTAGCGAGAGGGGGGGCGGCCACCCCCTCCTTGGACAATCCAAATTTTTTTCGTGCTTACCTCAGCTGTCATTTAATTCATTTTAGCATTGGTGTGGATAGGTACTGTATTGATGTCCATAATTATTTTCAAAGAAAGTTTCGCGAACATAAATTTTTTTGTACATTTAGCTTGAACATTTTTGTTTCAACTTACACGATATACATATTTACTTTTACTCAGTGACACAACGCTCATAAAAAAATTTTTACTGTTCAATTCAGGTTTAAATAATATTAAATATGAAACGCGGACTAGAATTATTTGGTTTTGGACCGAGGCCAGCGAAAAGAACTGTTGTAAACATTCCTGAAGGTGACAACGAACCCATTCCTCTTACGGACGGAAGTCCGACTGGCAATTTAAAAATTGTGTGCTGATTTGTTTAAACCGGTTAACATCTGTTGATGCTGAATTGTTAGTCGTTACATAAATACATATTTGCAACCAGGGATTTTTTGTGTACTTAATAAAGTTAACTTCTGAGTGTACATACACTTTTTTTGGAAAAACCCGAATGTGTTAAAGTGCAGAAATAGTCTCTCATGGTGGCATTACACTTTTTACCATTTTTGATTTAAAAAAAATTTCCACCCCCTCCTTAGAAAAATCCTGGCTACGCCCCTGGTTATAGGTACCAAGAAATTCGTTTCTGAACGTAAAGATTTCTTTTTCTTGTCCATCAACAATGCGTCAAAATTGTACCTGTTTGTTTACGACGCCTTTTGATATTTTTCAGAATTGTAATCGATCGATATGCGAACTTGTCGGAATGGAGGAATGCTTCATTACTATTGGAACCCCTGAAGATCAGTGCCAATTATCTTGCCGGAATAAGAATGGTAGACTCACTTTTGTTGTTTTTAGCAACATGTTCCATACAACGTTTCAACAATGAATGTTTGACTTTTGAATTGTCTTCATAAAAATTATCGCAATTTAGTCATTTAGGGTTAATAAACACTCCGGACACCTGGGAATCTTGGAGGACTTGAGGTGAAGTTGATTTATTTCATCTCGGGTCGGCTCAGAAAATATCAAGTAGCCCCCCAGATCAATAGGTCCGATTTATCCCTATGTGGTATGTATCTTTATCCAGCATGCACCTATCTTTGTTCTTGAGAGAGTGAATGTGCACATTGTATAACGAAAAATGCTTCGTTACCATATACTGAAACCGAAAGGTAATTTTCGCTATTTGTCCAGGTAATTTTTGGGAAAACGTACCTTCATATACTTTGTAGTGCGGCAACCTTAACCGATCGGTTCTTAAATTTAGGAACTGGAACCGATATTCGAAAAAATGGAACCGTTATACCATGGTTCTTTTTTTAGCACGGTGCTAATGAAGTTGGGCCTATGCTAATGAAAATTTCAGTCGTGCTAAGAGAAAGTAATGCAAATTAAGGAAAGTTAGCAGCCGCACTAATGGAACTCGTGTTAAAAAAACCAAGCGTTGTACTATTAATAATTAGTTACATCAAAATTAAGAAGAAGAAAAAGTTGAATTTTTTCGACGCTTTGTTCCAAATAATTGTTGTTGTGTTTTCTGCGTCTTAGGAAATTACTTGCAGAACATTCTTGAAACGTTTGTAGTCTATTCGGCTCGGACTGCCCCACAGGGAGGGGTATGAGGGGGTAATTACATGTTTAGTGGACATTTTGCCACACTACCCCCGCAATTTTTTTAAATTTACCCCTACCTGAAAATCTGAGCTTGGGGACGTCTGATTCGGGTTATGGAGTCCATTATTAAGTTTTTGGCATCACAGACATTTAGTTGTATTTTAAAACAATTTTGTCAGAGAAAATATACATACTCATACTCAAGCAGAAAATATATAAAGGATGTTGGGTAAGTAGTATGCTGAGTTGCTTTTACTACTCTTAATGGGCCTAAATGCTTTTTATTAATTTCGCAGATCATAAAATCATGTTCTCCCCTTTGTTAAAAACACGAATCTTGATCACTTATTCATCATTTTTTCTTTCAAAGTATAAATTTTTAATTCTTTTTGTAAAGCTTTTGTCCCTTGGGCCTGTGCCGTTGAACGATGCTTATAATATTCTGCTTCTCGAAGCACAAAATAATGAAGTATGAAAATATTCTTCCAATATAACTAATATCTCATGAAATAGACCCTAGTTTTTCGTTGTAGTCTACAGTTACAAATCTGAGTCAGCCATTTTTTAATTGTGGAGACTTGAGCCTTCTTCCCTTTTATATTGCACTGATAATCCTCAATCCTTGAGCTCTGATGTGATGATGCTTTTACTCAACTGTCAGTCAGAAAGAAAATTAAAAAGATCACCTCAACAATCAAGCGAAGATCGTACCAATCTGAAGCTAAAAATATGAAAATAGACATCAAAATTCCATAGTTCGACAACCAAAAAGCCATTTAAATAAATCGGAAAAAAACTTTGCTTTTTTTTAGATAAGACAAAAGTATCGCGATTTGTGCACTCTGAAAATGTTTGAGGTTTCGTCACTGACCAGAAAAGCTTCTAAATATGCAGGCTCAACGTCAATGCAGCATGTTAAATAAAAAAGTGCTCCACCTGCAAATTCCTCGAATCAAAGACCTAATTTTTACAATCAAAATTGTGACTCTTTCAAAAAATCACTTTTGATATATCAAGTGGGAAGTCTAAGCCTTGAGAATTTGAATCTTGATGGGAAAGATTATTCATTACAAATTCGAAAATCTAAAAACTTATCACTGCTGCGATAGCCACCCGTTAAAATAGTGTGAAGAGAATCATCCATTTGAACCGGCTTTTTGGTAAAAATACATAGATTAGATTATCTATAGATTTTTACTGAAAAAAACAGGAATTTCTGTGGAAGAACCGGGAAATCAAGAGATTTGATTTTTAAAATCTGAATGAACCCTGACTATTTTTAATCAAGAATAAATTTCGAATAAATCTGTTTTTTACTTCATGAATTCCTCGTTCAAACTGTTGCATTGATGAAGCGTTGGAAGGAAACAGGAGACAATATATAAATATATATTCATAGACTGAATTTGAATTATCCTTGCTTTCGGCGCAAAGCGCCTGAAACATTTTCGAATTCCGATAATCTAGAATCTTTTGAACGATCTATCTGTTCTGTTAAGAATATCGATTTTTCTAAATTTATACGAGGACGTTAATATAATATGATTTTTTCCCCTTCATTTCTGTGTTGATTTCTCTTTTTCGTTCATCGGGGCGCGCGTAAGTGCACTTCTGTACCTGCATGTCTCCGTATGCAAATTAATTCATATTGTCTTTCACTCACTCAATGTATTGTTTGATTTTTCAATATGCTAACATTTTCACATTGCTCTTTATTTCGTACTGCATTAATAACCAATAATCTCGATGTTTGTTGTATTTCTTTTTCCAGACTAACATGTGTTTTTGTTCTTTTCTCTTCGTTCGAAAAATGAATTTTTCTTCTTCTTCTTCTTCTTCTAACTTTTATTTCTTGATTTAAAGTTTCATTTTTTCGGCCTAATGATTTTATAAGCGGATGTTTCCAATCAGCTAACCAGCTGAAAAATCAGCTTGAAGCCAATGATGTTTCAGTCGGGTGAAAAATCAAAGACTATAAAATTCTGGCGCTAAGCGCGGAAATTTTTTCTACGTTTTGATAATCTGGGCCTAGATAAAAGGTATAATTTTTTAGTCAATTGAATCATTTTTCCTATCCGTACAATAAGCAAAAAATATGTTAAAAGCATAAAACTCAAAGTCAAAAATCGGATAAGAAAAAAAATTTTTCATTCTTCAACTGGCAAACACTCCTGTCATTGTCTCTCAATAATGTCATTGTCTCTCAATAAACCTCATACACAAATTTTGTGTTCATAAAATTCAAAATTTTCAAAGACCACAAAAAAATTTTGAGAACAAATTCGAAAAAAATTTCGATCTTCGTCAAATACTTCGAAGATCAAAGATAAACTGATTTGACAACAAGATGGAATATTCCAGTTGGTAAGAACGATCAAATCTTGACTAATAAGTAAAATGAACAAGCTAAAGGTCGCGCCTGAGCTGGATTATAGCAAACAATAGGATTATTAAACTCATTACCAGCGCGAAACGCAAGAAAATTTCAACGTGTTGACCTTCGAAAGTATATCGGAATTCACCTTTCCAACTCAGAAATCCTAAATTCTTTTTGTCACTTAGCGAAAGTTCCCAAAAATTTTTTCGCATTTCCTGTTTCGCCAAAAACACCGATTTAGTGAAAAAAGATGGGTAACTACCATATGTTTAGTCATATCCAGAGTGCCCCATGGGGAGAGGTATTAAGGCGGTATTACCCCTACCTAAAGTCCTTAAAATCGATCACTGGCTGCCTAATTTTGAGACAAAATAACGAGTATAGTGTACATTTAGGTACACCACCCCCACAAATTTTCAATTTTACCCCTACCTGAAAAATCTGACCTTGGGGACCTCTTGAGGGACTGTCATCATATGGCTAGTTATATGACTGACGAATACCGTGGGGGTTTCTTATTGCACTTCCCCCCAATTATATGTATTATTCAAACTATTATAAGTAAAATGGAAAGAGCTTTTTCGTTTCTGCTACATGCTATTTTGTTCGTTCTTGTCTTGATCCTTCGTTTTCCTCCTTGGATTTTACAGATATCAATGCTAATTGCCTTCCTAGTACCAATATCGCCGCTTTGAGGCCTTACTTTTTGAATAAAACGGACGCCAAAAGGGGCATCCTCCTGCGGCCTGGTTCGCCGTGCAACGATTACCGCGGTTATTGCGACATTTTTCAAAAGTGTCGATCGGTTGATTCGAATGGACCACTTTCGCGACTAAAAAATTTGCTCTTCAATAAAGAAACTCTGAAGACTGTCGGCGATTGGGTGCAGGTAGGACTTCGAAACCAAGTTTGATTTTCCCCTCTTCAATTTTTTTACGTACATTTTATGAATAGTAGGTAAGTCCCCAAAAGAATCTTCTACAAGTTATGTATTTAATTCTAACGAATATTATCTCTAAACATAAGAAGTCTGTAAATTTCGATGTGGAAATTGAAAAAATAGTTATTATTTTCCTCAATCGTAACTAGGAAAGCCAGATTTCAGATGTTTCTGGCCTGAAATTTTTTTTTGATGATATTTCACCTAGCAAGTTCATCCATAACTTCTTTACTACGAAAATTTGGTATGTTATGTAACCTGTGTGTTTTAAGGAAAATTGGTGGATCGTCCTCATTATCACAATTGTGGTCATCTTTTTGATGGCCGTATTCATAAAATGTTGTGCTGTACACACGCCTTCCACGAATCCCAGGAAACCACCTGCTCAATCTATTTACGAAACTCTACGTCATCCGACGACGCTTCTACGACAGGTATTTAGTACAATCATAATTTTCGAGGATTTGTGCATGTGTCTCAACCATAAAGTAGGTTTTTCATGAAAAGTATTGTGACTTAGTGTTTGGTAATTCGTTAAGATTGTCCCGTGAGTATATCATTAGTTATATTTTGATAAAATTCAATAAATCATCTGATTCGAAACAAGAATGCTTTATAGGATCTGCAACTTATCGTTTTGATCGAAATTTCGAATGATCCAGAGTACCTTAATAACACAAATCTGAAATATTAGACAATCATTTTACGACGTTCAGCTTATTAGATTTAAATTTTTGTATAGGAGAATTCTTTTACGTTATTAGATATATTCAAATCATTCGGGTTTTAGTTTTCTGATCATTTTTTTATTTTTTTTATTTGAGTTCCAAAGTTTTGCGGTACGAATGTGAAATCGTTTTATTTCCCCATTACATCGTCAAGTTTTTACATTCTTAAACAAGTTTAAAAATTATTTGTTTACATTGATTTTTTACTCGACGAAAGCGTGAGCTGCAACTTCAGCGCTTTAGTTCCTCTTTTCTTTTAGGGTCATCATAGGCATCGCCGTGATCCATCGCAGCCTCCACTACAACCTCAACCTCAGAATAGGCAACAAGGCCATCGTCACCATCATCACCATCGTCGACAACGTAGGAGTCAAAGCGGAGGCGGTGGGCCTGCCGGCCCTCTAGCCGCGCCGTCCACCGATCATCATCGAAGAATGGTCGGTGCACCGGACCACGGTCGGCGTCGCGACCAACGCCATCGTAGTGGCGCCGCTCGTTATAGTAACGCGCCAAGCAACGAACTGCCTAACGGCCTGATGCCGACGACTGTCGTGACGGTCAATGTAGCGCCGGTGGCCGGGTCGAGCAGGTCGTCGCAAGTAAATCTTATGTTTGTAGAATGCTTTACGGTTTTGAGCTTTCGTCGAATTTTCGAAATTTCAGTCCTCGAGTTTTTCTTTTCATATTCTTGCATATCTATTTTTACTCACATTCAAGGGTTTGTTTGCTCTCGTTTTTAAATTTTTATTTGTCTGCATTTTCATATTGTTGTGCTTCGACTTGCACATACCTAGGCTACTTCGGGAGCACTACGGTCAAGAGGTACCGTTCTCAATGTTGACCTTTCACCAGTTTCAAAGCAAAAACACTCATTTTGAGCTCACCTTACTTTTCTCTGGCCTAGTTTCTCGACCAAAAGAACTTTGAGTAATAGATAAGCGGTGGATGATTTGAAGTCGTTTTAAGCCCCTGTTATACCTCGCCGGTCGGCGCCGGTTACACTATGTTTGCCGCTATACTTCAGCCGGCGTTGTCCGGCAGGTGGCGGGCTGAAATAGAATATTCTATTCTTTAATTATTCAGTTTTTGTGATTGTTATTATTATTGTCATTTTATTATTCCGATATTTTATGAATATTTTAATATAAAAATTGAGCATTTTTCGGATTCTTTTTTTTGAATATACAAAAAACAAAATTTATCAGGCTTTTTTGGTTTGAAAACCAGGAGCCAAATGGCTCCTACGCCTAAATTTTTAGGAGTCAAACTGAAATTTTGGGATTTAAAATTCTTAATTGAAGAATATCGAAAAATGGGCTTGTAACACACTGTTTTAATTAAATTAAATTATATGGATATTCAATCAGTTGATACGTGTTCAAAAAAATTGCTGTTCAAAATTTTATTTCCAATAAGCGTTTTTCGGTTACAGGTGTTTTTCTACATGTGCAAAGAGCGGCCAGAATTAAAATAAAATTTATGTCAAATGCCATGCCGAAATGCCGAAAACACGATATTTCGTTTCTTATTCTTCTGCTTTTCCCTACACCTTTCCGGCGCTACTCATCGAACATTTTTTTAGATTCTGATACTGTAAAATGCTGGAAAATCAAAGGGTAACTTATTCAATAAGCATAAGGTTCGAAAACATCTATGTATCATTCATACTTTCATGAGTTTGAGAAAATTAAAATTAAACTTGAAATTTATGGATATCAACTCCATTATGATTCTCTTTTTCGAAAATTTTTTCCCCAGAAACTTTGACTTGTTGAAAAACAGTGAATAGATCAACTCGAAAAATTATAAAATGAAATCCGGCGTGAAGCACCGGAAGATTTTCTGTGTTTTTTTTATTTTAGAGCCTGTAAAACACTTACTTCAAATCTAAAATTGAATGAAAATAACTAGAATTCACTAAAATATAAATAGATTTAAAGAGCCATTTCCAAACCTTTAACGGCACAGGCCCTCAAAATCACTAAAAAAGGCTGCTTTTTATTTACAAATTTGTATTTTCGGTCAAAATCTCCTGAATTCTAGTCAAAGTCAAGTCTAGCAATCAATAATTTTTTGCATCGTATGTTATAAGTAGCGCCGGCTTGCGGCGATTCAAAAAATTTCCATTGAATTCGCGTCGATCGGCGCGCTCAAGACGAAGTACAGCAGCTCGAAACTGGCACCAGCCGGCAATGTATTGCTGAGCCTTTACACTACCATTGATAAAATTTACTAATGATATTCTCCCGTAATAATTAACATGTGCGATGAGGGTGAACTGTGAGGACGCCCGAGAGACGACGGAGTATGATCAAAATGGATGATCAAAATAGGCGCGCATCCGCCTATTTCACTGCCCTCGTGGCAAATCTTGCACCCACTCGGAAATCGTCGCACTACAGTATTTTGATTTCAAAATTTTTTCTTTTCGCATATTTATTCTTCCCATATTTCATTTTCCACTAACTTCTCTTATTTTCGGTCCATTTACTGTTTCCAGATTTTTCATTTCTTTTTACATTTTCACTCCTTTGCTTAGCATCATGATGTGAGCATTGTCTTAGTTCTTTTGATTTGGTAATGCATTTAATGTTTCATATTTTCCTGTCTGTACGACTTTCAGCTCTTTCCCTTCTTCGTTTTTGGTTTTGTTTCTCGTACTAACTTTTTGCTTCGTTTTAGTTATTCCACATTTTCAAAATTTTGTTCATTTGTACATACTTGTGATTTGATTTCTTGTATTTTGTATTATTATTTATTTCTTTTGATATAACTGGCTTTATTTTGTATTTTTTGTTGTGTTTCTTTTTTGCTTCGACATTTTTTCAATATTAAATTTTTTTTTACTCAATTTTTTTCTTTATATATTTTTCCGAATATTTTCTTCATTTCATGAATGTTAGAGTTTCGTAGTCTTCGCTAGCATAAACGACATTTTATGCTACATAACTTCGACTGCATTTTTTAATATATTTCGTATTTATTCGATTTTTTACCGCTTTTCCTCACCGTAGCTTCTCATATTTTATTTGAAGCATATAACATTTTTAGCCTTTGCAAAGTGCTTCGATAATCGTCGAACCTCCGCCTCCGTATACTGAACACGGCGATAAGCCATTGATCGTTTCCGTTCCACCAGTCGCTGCCACCAGCGGTTTGGCCGCCTATAGTGGCGCCGTTTCCGGTTCAACGATGGACGGTGATCAAGTGGCGCCTACCGCTGTCGTTCGGCCGCCGGCTCGAGGACACCGCAAGCGTAAAAGGCCACGAAACGACGATCCAAAAAGCTTGACAACGGCAAATTGTAATAACGAACCTCGTCGCATGAAATAGACGCGGCTCAAAAGTGATGCAAGCCAAAACCATGCATAATATTTCGAAATACTCTGGCGTTTCTAGGCATTTGAGTGAAGGTTTAAAAATTGAACATATCCAAATAGCTGCACCTATACTGCAATAATTTTAAATGATCGATACAACGATGTCGCAGCCAAACTTTTATTCAAAATTATGGAAGGCTCGTTGTCTCTGTTCAATAAATTTTTCCTTCATGATACAGAGTCTCCATGATCGTCCTTTCAACTATTTCAAGATTATCGAAATTAATTTCTTGATCTCTAGTCAGGCTGCGTCAGCCGAAACTGCATCGATCATTTCAAAAGTATAGTCAAAAATTTCGATTAAAATAAAAACGAGCCATGAACATTCTTGAGTTTTTTGACTTTCTGGTTTTGTGTGATTAATATAAATTTGCAAGTTACTTCAAAACTGGTTCGTACTTAATAAAAAGATTTCAGTATTTCAGGACTCTTCGGACATCTCTCTTGAAACGCCCTTGTATTTTTCCTTTTTTATCATTTGTTTGTATTTTTGTATCATATTCGATAAATTTTTACATCGATATAACCGCGTTTACTTAAAAATTGGAACAGGAAACATCCGTCGTATTGCCTTTATTCTTACTGTTTTTTTTTTCATTTCGTTTCGGTGTGATGCTTTATGGAGGCGAGATTTAAAACGAACCAATTCTGTAATGTTTCACAGTGTTACGTATTTGTATGCTACATTTTATTTAATCCTGCCAATACGGATTGCGAAATCTAGTTGATTTCTCTTGAAAATTATTTCTCATGGGGTTCCATCTAAAAGAGCTTTGGAATCACATCGATGGTTGAAAAATTTGAATTGTGCTAACAACGACCTTGATGGATAATCGAATCAACATTTAGCAACCTAATTCAGCCAATCAAACTAAAGAAAGACCATTTGTAAAATTTGAAATAAAAATGTATTCCCAAGAAATTAAAAAATGAATTTTGCAGGTTTGTAATGTCTGTTTGGAGCAGATCGCTTATAGGGTCTAGTCACAAACTTCGCATTTTAAGAAGCCCTAACGGAGCGCACATGAACAGAGCTTCGTCCATTGTTGCAGAGGAATGTATGACAAGTCCTTTATAGATGCTATGTGAACAGCCAGGTATTTCAATTATAATTCACTTGTCGAAATATAATAAGACATAAAAAATACTGCATCCTAAAACTTTTGAATGAAATTGTCACGTGCCGCACGGCCGTACATCACCCCTTCGTCGTAGCAATCACAACACTGGTTCGGTAGTTCAATCGGAAGAATGCTGCACTATAGTCACACAGACCTGGGTTCGAATCCTGGTCGAGCATTATTTTTCGAACAGTGTTTGGCGATGGTTACAATGGCAATGCGGTTAACCCATTATGTGTCATGCCGAGGCTTGGATTGGTCCCACATTGGTGGGCCGCAGAACCTGCATCTTCAATGGACGAGGTCGTCCTTCTTTCAAGGGGGGGAATGTCACGTGTCACACGGCCGTACATCACCCCTTCGTAACTATCGCAACACTGGCCCGGTAGTTCAATCGGAAGAATGCTGCACTATAGTCACAGAGACCCGAGTTTGAATCCCGGTCGAGCATTATTTTTCGAACAGTTTTTAGCGATGGTTATGATGGCAACGCGGTTAACCCATTATGTGTCAAAATGGACAAGGTAGCAATATTTACGTAATATTCCAGAGAGATACATCATCAGAAAAAATTTAGCTTCCTTAAAGGTGAGTTGTGCCAGGTCAAAACAAAATAGGAAAGTCGAATAGTTGTCGACACTGAGAATGAATCAGGCATTCGTTTTTCATTAAAACGTAAATTCCATGTGCTTAAACTGAAAATCAGAATTTTAGGTATTTATAATATTTGGTATATTTTCTTGCTTTGTATACTTATTGTGGTACAAATATGATAGCTTCATGAATTCTTGTTACTGTTCATTATGGTCGGCAATGGTCTACACTAAAATTTATCAGCCCTGTATTTAATGTTGGCTTTAAACGGATAACAAAAGTTGATTTTTTAGAAGAAAAAATGGTAAATTTTCTAGAAAAGGGTGTAACATTAATGGAGAATTGGCCATGTCCACAGTAGGTGGAAAACGTTGTTTCCCAGTCACATTGATGGTAAACCATATCAGTTTGACCCTATTACAGTGAGTAATAGGCTATGACTCCTACTGGACAGGCTATTTTCCACTAGTTGGGGGCCTAACCCGGCTAGTACTGGCTATAGGAAGACCTATAGGGTACTCTGGTGCTGTCCTGGGGTCTTGCTGTAGGGTAAGGGGCAACGCCACCAGGTTAGGTGTGACAATCCCCGAGTCCTGCTCAGTGAGAGTGGGGACAAGGTCACCAGTAAAATGACCTGATTTGTGGAACCCGATTATGAACCAGACAGTCCCTTTTTAGCCCAAACCTGAGAGGTGAGATCCCTACCTATCTGGGGAGACCTTGGAAACCGACTTAAGAAGGGTTCCCCCAAAAATATCCCACAATAACAATAATCCCCTGAGAAGACTCACCTAGTCCTGTTCTTCAAAGGATTCGACGAAATGGGCGGTAGTGTAATGACCAGATTTGTGTGAGGTACTTTACTTCTAACCAATCGGTCGATACGGCGGGGACAAAAAGGGGCACGGGCGGTACAATACGGGGCTATAATATACGAATGATCGACGGTCACTTGAACGTCGACAATACAAATGCGTTTCGATTTATAATACGAACGGGGCCTCGGTTTAGGTTGCTTTCGAATAATTGGCCGCTTGCAAATATATAAAAAGGACGCGGCGAGCGTGTAAGTTGAAATCAAAAATTACAAGAATAAGAAGAATGATCAAATCATGCTTTGCTTCTTCTTTTATACGGCGATTTTGGCCACTCCCTGGGCATCGCGGGAGGTCGAGCTTCTGTCCATCTTCTTCCGCCAATCGTCGTTTCCTGCTACGCTTTTTATGCTTACTTAGTTACGCCTCTCTAATGCTTTCCTGGTGCTGTATGCTTTCTGTGCTTTGCTTGCTTTCTACGGTGGGCTTGGCCACACCTTTGTGCTTCTGTGCATGCTTCCTGTATCGGTTTCCCTGTATACACATGTTTTGTGGGGCCGCCGCTACTGTTACACTCGAGACTACTGTCTGGTGGGGCTTCTATGTATTTTACTGTGTGCAGGTGTTGTTTACGATTTTTACGGGGGATTACGGTAGCTGTGGAATGTGTGGTTTGGTGTAGGTTCTAGGGGAACAGCTGCCATTTGTGCAAATTAATTAGGGCATCTTAATTGGGCTACCGGGGTGTGAACGGATCAAAATAAAGTACTTCACGTAATTTTATAGGAATGTTTGGGTGTGAATCCCAGACACCCTTGAGATGATAAAATGCGAAAATAAAATAATATCTAATAAATGTCTATCACATACAGTATGCTACATATTTACAGTACTGCTTTAGCAGGTACATTACATTTCCCTCCTTCCGGAGTTGAACGTCCTCGTTCAAGGCTTTCAAGGTTGAGAAGGGGTGGGGGTAGGTTCGATAGTTGCTTTCCGAGGGTAGAAAGGGGTTGTCTCGTTTACATGCACCGTAAATGTAATATCCTTATGGGGGTGTTTAAGTGTAACGTTGGGGTACATGAAATTTGTAACTGTATAGGGTCCGTTTTGGCGAGGGAGGAATTTGGGAGTCAGCCCTTGTTTACACGAGTGATTCTTGTAGAGAATAGGATCACCTGCCTTGTAGTGTATGTTCTGAGCATGCTTGTTATACTGATGGGTGTAGTGGTCTTGAGCTTTCTGTAAACTGTTCTGCACGGTGGAGAGTGCTTCTGTAAAATGCGATTTTACACAAAGGGCGTAATCGTCTAAATCAACCATGTAGGACATGGGGAAAAAATTTAAGGCTGGGTCTGACCGCAGATTAGCTTGCCTACCGTGGAGTAATTCAAATGGGGGATACGAAGTGCTATCATTTTTATGAATGTTGATCGAAAAAACGGCATATGGGAGATAAGTATCCCAATCAGTGTGATTTGAATTGATGTACATGCGGATACGGGTGGCTAGGGTTTGGTTGCAACGCTCAACTTCTCCATTGGCAATGGGATGATATGGGGTGGTGTGAATTTTCTGAGTATTGCATAAACTAGTTATCCGTGAGAAAAGATCGGAGACAAAATCGGAGCCACGATCACAATGGATGATTTTTGGGGACCCATGACGGCAAACAATTTTGGTTACGAATAGCTTGGCAATAGTGGCTGCAGTGATGTCAGGGGTCGGGAATGCCTCTACATACTTTGTGAAATAATCGATGAAAACGACAATGAATCGGTTGCCGTCTTCAGTGAGGGGTAACGGTCCCATGCAATCAACACCGACTCGATCAAATGGGCCAGTCGGCTGAATTGGTACTAAATTTGCATGCACTTTGTGCCTGAGGGCTTTCTGTGTCTGGCATGGGTGGCAAGTTTTGCAGTAACGTTTGATATCACGGCTCATTTGGGGCCAAAAATATTTTTGTCTGAGCAAGTGTAAAGTTTTCCTGGCAGCAAAATGACCTGTAAATTTGCTGTCATGATGTGAGGCGATGAGATGCTGGACTTGCGACTTGGGAATGTATAGTTTTGCCTGTTTGTCGACTATACGGAAGAGGATGTTTTGATGCACTGCGAATTTGATCAGGGTAAGGGGGTGTTTTTGGGCGATTTTTGCTAAAATACTTTTGACAGTTGGGTCAGTGCGTTGGAGTTCGGCAAAGTTTTTCTGTTGTTCTTCTTGTTCAGTTGCTTCAGCCTCAAGAACAGAATTGATGGTGGATATTTCGGGGCGGGTTTCTAATTGCTCAATATCAAAGGATTGCTTTGCTGTCTGTGAGGGGAATCGAGAAACTGCATCTGCGTTGCGGTTAGCAGTGCCTTTCTTAGGGCGAATGTCTAGCTGAATTCCGGAGAGGGCTAATCCCCAACGGGCAATGCGAGGGGACGGGTTTTCCTTCTGTAAGACTGCCTGAACTGCTGTATGGTCAGTGTGTACAATAACATGTTGCTGGAAAAGGTAGGGGCGGAAATACTTGACAAACTCAACTACTGCAAGGGTTTCTAACTCAGTGATCGGGTAGTTGCGTTCTGTGGGTTTCAATGTGCGGCTTCCAAAAGCAATGGGGCGATCCGGACCTTTACTATCTAGCTGACTGAGGATGGCGCCGATTCCGAGTTTCGAGGCGTCAGTTTGCAGAATAAATGGTTTTGTGAAATCGGGATGCTGGAGTATTGGGGCATGAATGAGTAATTATTTTAGCTTGGTGAATGCGTTTTGCTGTTCGGGGCCCCAGGAAAATTCCCAATTCTTTTTGAGTAAGGATGTGAGTGGGCTAGAAACTTGAGAGCAATTTGGGATGAATCTGCGATAATACGAGGGTAGGCCAAGGAATGACTCAACTTCTTTTGAGCTTTTGGGCGTGGGTATGTCATAGATGGCCTGTACCTTATGGGGATCTGGTGAAATGCCTTGCTGAAAAATGACGTGGCCTAAGTATTGGACTTGGGGCTGACAGAATTTGCATTTTTGTATGTTTAGTTTAAGGCCTGCTTGTGAGAATCGGGCAAGAATAGTGTCTAAACGTTCCAGCATTTGGGCATGGGAGTCTGCGAATACCAAAACATCGTCGAGATATACAAGGCATGTGTTCCATTGCAGACCCGAAAGAATAACATCCATTAACCTTTGGAATGTGGCTGGGGCATTGGTGAGTCCAAAGGGGAGGTAATTGAATTGATACTGGCCAGCTGAGCAATTAAAGGCCGTTTTTTCTCTGTCTGCTTGTGCTATGGGAATGGAATAGTATGCATTGGATTGGTCAAGGGACGTAAAATATTTCATTCCACGGAGGGTGTCTAGAATTTCGTCTATCCGGGGCAAGGGATATGTATCTTTTTTGGTTACTTTATTGAGGCCTCGAAAATCAATGCATAGACGATGGCCTCCATCTTTTTTTGGGGACTAAAACTGTGTTGGTACACCATGGGGAATTGCTTTGGCTTATGACACCTGTTGCTGCGAGTTGCTCAACTTCTGCTTGTATGATTTGCTTTTCTTTTGGGGAAGTCCGATAAAGTTGTCTACGTAGGGGTTGGGAGCCATTGGTGTCAATGGTATGTGAAACAAGAGTGGTTCTACCTATGTCCATTTTGGATTTAGCATATAATGTGGGATACTTCGATAGGGCCCGTAGGAGTTGCGTTTTTTCTGCTTCTGTCAGGTCACTGGAGGCTAAATTAACATTTTCTTTTAACCATGTAAATGTATCAAAACGGTTGGGCTGGTTTTGGGTGGAGGGGGTTACGTTAGCGGGAGCATTTTGTTTTGGAATGTAACAGGAGACTCTACCAATGCATGTTCCAGGGTAAAGAATTTGGGCTGTTTCTTGTGTGTTCAGGACAGATATGCGTATGCAACTGTTTTGATTTTCCGAGATACAAGCTGCGAAATGGACTTTGGGATTCTGCTTGGGTTTCGGAGTGAATTTGAGCTGTTTAACTTGTAGGTATGATTTGGGCAAGGGGACAGTAAATTCGGTTACTGTACAGGGTGGTAATTCTAATTTCTCGTCTAAATAAGTTCCACCACGGGTCGAAAGTGGGCTGTATTCTAGGCTGTCACAAGGTAGTATGACATTGCCAAATTTGACCTGGGACTTTTGATTGTTGATAGTATATTCCGAAAATCGACTGAGAAAGTTTTTGCCTAGAAGGATGTCTGCTGTGCAATCTTTTTGGACATGGACCATGATTGTTTCCTGGATTGTTTGGGCTGTCACAGTGACAAAAGTGGTCCCTACAAAGTGAATTGGGAGATTATTTGCTGCTTTTGCTTGGACTAGCGGGGGTTTCATGTCTAACTGCAAAAGTTGGGCGATCGGTGAATCAATGAGTGAGTAGACTGCACCAGTATCAATCATGCCTTTTGTCATTAACTTGCCGTTAAGTGTGATTGGAATATGAGGGGTATGTTTCTCAGGTACATTTTGGGGTGGCTTATTTGATGCAGATTGGTGAATTTGATTAATGAGTTCGATTGCAGGAGTTCGGGGGGTATCAATATCGACAAGGACGTATTTCTGCTGCGTTTGTGCCCCACGATGATTAGCTAATTCTAAAAGTGCATGGCCGAATGATGGGGGAATGGTCTCGTGTAAATGTCTGCTGTTTGATGGTATTTCATTTGCATGTTCATTTGTGGCATGATGTTTTGGAGAGGGGAAATATTTTCGGAGAATGAGAAAAGAATAAAAGACGCCTGCAATAACTACAGTAATAACGGCTAGATTTATAATTATTTGTAGGGGTCCTTTGAGTAAATTGTTTAATCCGTCTGTGAGACTTTGGGTGGTACCGGTTATTACATGTTCTATGCCTTGACCAGCACCAGAGAGGGTATTTCCGAGTGCTTGGCCAGTGCCTGAGATCATGTTGTAAACTGTATCGGAATTGAGAGACATTTGGGCGGTGTAATTGACGAGTTTTTTGACAACGTTTTCCAGTGTGTGAGTTTTGTAAATGTATTGTTTCAAAAAAAGTTAGTTGGTTGAAATAGTTGCAAATTGATCATGAAAAATGGCGGGTGTATTAAAATGAAAAAGGGAGAAATTTGGGTTCCAGACGATTTCTAAAGGTAAATTTGTGACATGCGGGGATCCTGTTTCACTTACCCATGTATTATTCTGTTGTAAAGGGCTACATGCATGTGATGGCAGTCAACGGTTTGTGAAAAAGGGGTCAAATCGTTGCCTCCTGGATTTGAAAACATGAGTTGGGTTCCCACGAGAATGGGCAAAAGTTTGTAGCATGTTTGGTTGATTTTGTGGTTGTAAAAGACTTTGGATGCGTTTACCTGCTTGCAGGGCCAGACTGTGAGGGCTTCTCCTGTGAATTCTGCTATGATGTCGGTTCGCTGTAGGAATGCACGGGCTCCAAGGGTTGCATCAAGATGCAAAATTTGCCATACGAGATCAAGGTGACACTGTGCCTGTCTGCATAATTCATTCCATACATTTTTGAAATTTTGAATTTCGAATTCCTGGATTTTGTCTGCTAGATAGTTTAGTTTTGCATTAATGGGTTCAAAATCGTCAAAATCGTATAGTGTAGTATGAGTTTCATTGGTTTTTGGGGTTAAAAATGCGTTATGATGTGGTGTGCTTTTGTCTAATTGTACAATAATGCCTTGTTCGGTTAGAATGCTGTCTTGGATTTCTGGGCAATGGGGGTTCGAAAAGCTGTATTTTTAACCGAGAATGCACCTTGTAGCTCTTCTATTATCATGTGTGTTTGCGTGAGTTTGATGGGATGTGTATTTTTGTATTCGAAAGGGCATAAGTTTTCAAATGCTGTTTCATTCCAGATAATGGATCCGTCGGCTGTGACACAATTACCTGATGTCAGTTTGCATGACCCTAGGTCACCTAATGTACCTGTCATAGATTTTCCATTCCAAGATGATATTTGTCCTATTTCTATGATGACGTTAGTGACCGAGGTACAATGGTCTGTACAACACCATGTGTATTCCACGCTTAGGGAGTTATTTGTTGACCAAAATCCTTGTTGGGTTTCGTATAATTTTTGACGGTTGTGTTCTTTGTCTATAACGACTGCCTTACAAACATGTGGGGTTAGATTTTGCATTTCGGTTTGGTCGAAGACAATACCTTTTGATCCAAAAAATCCTGTACTAGTACAAATTTTGCATTTGCGAACACTGCATTTGTATGCATCTGTAATGTGGGGCTTAGTGGAGGGGATATAGATTTTTCCGAATGTCTGTATGGGTTTGTCTACTGTGGAAGGGGGCATGCATGATACAAGTTTTGGTATGCTGACTGAGTGACCGCTCAATGAAGTTCCACACATCTGAAATTGGGCACTACACGATGTGGGGATTATTATACAAAGAAAAATACAAAACATCGGCCAATAGAATGTTTTAGTGGAGGCGGCGGGGCACTGTATGTTTTCGTTGTGGCCGGTTTGGTGTTGGGGCTTTTGGTGTTGTCGTTTTGCGATTTTGAGCTGGGGGGGGGTGGCCGGTTTGCAATCTGAACATTCTGTAAAACTTTAGAAGTTGAGTTATGGGATGGGGTGTAGACTTGCTTACTTGTGGGAGTTGGTAGAAGTGTTTGGGGGGGGCAAAATTGGTAGGGTTCGGGGGTCAGGCCATGGAGAAGGGATAACAAGTTGCAGCCTGTTTTCGACAGGGTTTGGGGGGGGTGGGCGGCGTAGTGTCTTGCTTTTGGGGGATCTTGTAGCCTACGGGGATGGTGGGTGGCGATTTTTCGATTTTTGCAGCTTCAGGCGTGGGGGGTGGTGACATGGCGCACCAATCGGGTACGTCCAGATCAAGGACGTATTCGTCACTACGGCGGTGGGTGTTGGGCATGATAGTTCCTAAAGTAGTCTGAGGGCCGTTAGTTATGGCGGGTAATTTTGAGTAAAATGCGGGGTTGTCAATGTCCATGAGGGGTTGGGGTTGCCTGTACTCAATGCAATTTTGAAGATTACGACTCTGTTGATTTGGACAGTATCTGCTTGTATGACCTCTCTGCTTGCATATGAAACATTGAAAATTTGAGTAGGGTTTGGAAAGCCAGTTATCAGATCTATGTCCTGTTTGGGAGCAGTGGATGCATCGGCTTTTACAATCACGCGTACTGTGATTATTACGGAAACAGATTTCACATGATTTTCGGGTGCCTACTGATTTACAATTACGAGCTACGTGTCCAATTTGTCCACACTGGAAGCATGTGGGCTGCCTAGGGGTGGTATTGTTCCTGTAAGCATTATTCCTGCTGAAAGTATTGTTACTGAAATTGTTGTAGCTACTCTGTTGTGGGGGTTGAGGTTTTTGTTTGATCTGCAACTGTAAATCTTTTACTTGTTGTTCTAACTGATGCAAAAGGTCCTGTTGATCTGTATTTTCGGTTAGGGAAAAGATGGGTTCGGGTTTTGGGGGTATGAAGGGGAGGACGTTAGATTTTAACTCGTTTCTAAGGATTTGCTGTTCAATGTAAGCTGCTTCGTCTGACATTTCTTTTAGAGTTGCGAACCTTCTATACTTAATTGCTTCCCTGATTTCGTTTTGCATGCTTTCTACAAAGAGGGGTTTTATGATCATTTCTCGTGCGTCTGTGTTAAAGTTAGGGTAGGCGAGGGTTGCGAGATGTTCTAGATCAAATAAGAATTCAGTCACTGTTTCTGATCGCTTTTACTTTCTTTCGCGTAAGAATTGTTGATGTAGCTCATTTTCTCTATTGTTTGGGAAAAATGCCTGTAATGCAACTTTATACTGTTCGTATGTGTGGGGAGGGTTTTCGGAGTTTGCTAAACTTTTGAATTTTGCTAACCCGGCTCCTCCTAAATGAATTTCTAAACATGCCAACTTTAACTGTACGTCTGTATCTTTCATGCCTTGGAGTGCCATGAATTGTTCTAATCTTTTGTTCCATTCACCAAAATGTTGGCTCACGCCGCCCGTGAATACTGTAGGTTTCGCGTAGAAATTATTTGCCATGTTATTACGAATGTTTGCTGTTCTTAGATCGTCTATTAGGGTAGGGTTTACTGTATTCTGATTCAATTGTGTGCGTAGGGTACGAAAATGTTCTGAGAATAAATCGTTTATCTGCTCTCTAACGATTTCTCCTAAATGATCTTGCGTTTGGTGGGTCATTCTTGGTTTACGTTGGGATTTCTGCTTAAATGCTTCAATTTTTGCTTCATGCTGTATTCGTTTAAATGTATCGCTTAATGTCTCATTGGAGGGGATTTCCAGTTTGCTTTCTACGAATACTGTCTTACTGTAGGAAATGATTACTACTGTATTATCGAATGCTTCTAAATGCCCAGATAAGAGTACACCTAATTGGGGGCAGGGAGTTCCAGTGGTTAACGTAATGGTACGGTCACCAAAATATGTAACAACCAGATTTGTGTGAGGTACTTTACTTCTAACCAATCGGTGGATACGGCGGGGACAAAAAGGGGCACGGGCGGTACAATAAGGGGTGATAATATACGAATGATCGACGGTTGCTTGAACGTCGACAATACAAACGCGTTTCGATTTATAATACGAACGGGGCCTCGGTTTAGGTTGCTTTCGAATAATTGGCCGCTTGCAAATATATAAAAAGGACGGGGCGAGCGTGGAAGTTGAAATCAAAAATTACAAGAATAAGAAGAATGATCAAATCATGCTTTGCTTCTTCTTTTATACAGCGATTTTGGCCACTCCCTGGGCGTCGCGGGAGGTCGAGCTTCTGTCCATCTTCTTCCGCCAATCGTCGTTTCCTGCTACGTTTTTTATGCTTACTTAGTTACGCCTCTCTAATGCTTTCCTGGTACTGTATGCTTTCTGTGCTTTGCTTGCTTTCTACGGTGGGCTTGGCCACACCTTTGTGCTTCTGTGCATGCTTCCTGTATCGGTTTCCCTGTATACACATGTTTTGTGGGGCCGCCGCTACCGTTACACTCGAGACTACTGTCTGGTGGGGCTTCTATGTATTTTACTGTGTGCAGGTGTTGTTTACGATTTTTACGGGGGATTACGGTAGCTGTGGAATGTGTGGTTTGGTGTAGGTTCTAGGGGAACAGCTGCCGTTTGTGCAAATTAATTAGGGCATCTTAATTGGGCTACCGGGGTGTGAACGGATCAAAATAAAGTACTTCACGTAATTTTATAGGAATGTTTGGGTGTGAATCCCAGACACCCTTGAGACGATAAAATGCCAAAATAAAATAATATCTAATAAATGTCTATCACATACAGTATGCTACATATTTACAGTACTGCTTTAGCAGGTACGTTACAGTAGGTCCCTGGGAACTTTCGGTTTTCAGGCAAGGAACAGGGATGTGATCCACTCGATTCTATGACAATGGGTATTGGTGATCGGGAGGCAACTCTCGCTTATTTTCAGCAATCGGGGTGCAGGCAGTAACCTGGCATGGTGCAGGCCACGGGTACTGTGTGTAGAATAAGGTGGCGAACGCAGTAAGTAAAAGAATATTCAAATTTATTTAAATTAGGGGAAAGGCGGCAGATGCTGACAAAAATTTGGATGCAGGGGTAAACCCAGAATGAGCAAAAAATTACAGCACCAGCTTGGGGGGAGTTTTCAGCATCCAAGCTAACTTCTGCAGCTAGAGGTGATGCAGAAGATGCCTACGAGCACATAGACATTTTTTCGCTCACATGCATTTAGCCTTGGGGCCAACTTCAGTGCCTATGCTAAGCATATGAGCGTCTTTAGCTAAACTTCTTAGCTAGTCGTTTTTGCGTAACAAAAACGACGCTAATTTTTTTAATAATAGGTGCATGGAATGCACGAAAAATAGCCATGTGCCCATGAAGCACATTTTGGCGGAAGTTTATAGCTAAAGGGCGCACTGAAGCCCACGTGCATAGAAAAATAAAGATACAATAAAACGAAACATAAAATGCATGAAAAATATAAAAAAGAACACAAAATGCATGTGCAGAAAAATAATAAACAAAACAAACAGAAAATGAATGAGTTGTAAAACAAAAATGTGAAGGAAAACAAAATATCAACATGATTTGGATCAAGTGACATTGGGGAAATTGAGCAGCACGTGACAAGGGCATGCCAAGACGTCAATCCTGCGAAGTAACAAAAAAACTTCTAAAATATGATTTCCATATCCTGACATATATATCAAAAATGACGAAGAAATGGATACATGAGGTGTCCAGAAATTGAAAAAACTGCAGTTATCACAGAATTTCTCGTAACAAAATTGTATTTAAATCCAAAATGTGCGGTGATGATTACGCAAAGAGCTGACCAACACAGCATGAACTTAGCCTTCAACATAATGTCTCTGAGAACTAAGCGAAATTTCAATGAGGTGGCCCATGCAAATCACAGAACAAGTCATCCAAAAAGAATATAATAGGTTTTTTCGCTGATGTTAGATATGGCAATAATTTTAAATGAAACTGAAATGATTTGCATATACATATTGTTTGCTTTCATAATTATATCAGTACTACATAGCCATGTTCATGTACATAATTACTGTTTTCCATGTACCAATCTCTAGCCAGGTACAGTAGGCAAATAAGACAAAAAACTATACTATATTTTTTCCTTGAAGTGCTAATGCATCAGTGTAAACTCACAATGTAAGATATGCATATCAGATTACTGTACATAATTTTATTTTGTGATGTATTTTCTCAAGGATGTCTGAGTTTCCCCATATTGACATTCCTGTATATTCTTTTGAAGTGTTCTGTTTTGAACGTTCTCCCACCTAGGAACCATTGTTGACCCAACTAAAATCATTACATAGTTACTTCACACATCGGCACCTGCCCTAATAACCCACTCCAGGTCCTCAAAACCTTTCCCATAGGTACAGTAATCCCCCTAAATCGTAAAGACACCTGTCCTGTAATAAAATGTGGAAACCCCAACCCAGACACCAGTCTCAAGTGGAACAGTAGCTGCGTTACATTACTGAAGCATATACACATGTAGTTAATAAGAAGGAAGCATGTAGGCATGGTAAAGCCTATAATAAATCCAGAGCACATGGACAGAGAAGCTAAGCATATCACTAAAAGGTGTGGTAAAGCATACTATAGTCAGGAAGCGTAAAGGTGTGGTTAGGCAAGCATACAGTACATGAAGGGGCATAAAGCAAAGAGTGATGATTGGTTGGAAGAAGAATTTCGGAAGTGGGATCCCCACGGACTAAGGGTCTGGTCAGAAGGAAGCCATATAAAAGAAAGAAGCACAGTTTTTAATTTATTCGCCAATTCCTATGAACAAGCTTGACTCATGTAATTGTGTGAGATCTGAACATTCGTTATCATGGATGCTAACCATAAAGCCGTCAGCAACATTATTTTCAATTTAAATGTCATTTATTAGGGTACTCTTTTGTCATGTTATCCTCCTGGGGGCCTTGTGGACCGATTAGATTGGACAAGTAAAAGTATCATAGAAATTAGAGTGAAACCCAACCAATTCCCTCAACTGGGCATTACATTCGCATGGGGTGGTAGCGGTGCGCTACCACCAACTGCACAGCCCTGCATCGCCTGAGCAAGTCCAGCAGTGCCTGTCACAAATATGCAGGTGTGTTGCGGTGACTTGTGCGTGAGAGATCAAGTCTACGGGTTGAGAGGAAAACGCATGATGGCAGCGTGTGTGCATCATGACATCCCCCCTAGAGAAGAGTGGCGTCCCCATCATAACATTTCTCCCCTTGCTGAGGCAGGCAAGGGGTCTCCTGCCAGCCCTCGCCATGTAACATGTATCACACTGGGTGGTAGCAGTGAACTACCACCAACTACACAGCCCTGCATGGCCTGAGCAGGTGCAGCAGTGCCTGTCACAAATATCCAAGTGTGGGGCCATGACTTGTGCGTGAAACATCAAGTCTACGGGTTCAGAGGAAAAGGCACCATGGCAGCATGTGCGCATGGTGACATTCCCTAGAGAAGAGTGACGTCCTCATCACAACATCTCACCCCCTGCTGTGGCAGGCAAGGGGCCCCCTCTCAGGACAACCTTTTTGTATCCTGTGTTGCATCACGTGGTAGCAGTGCACTACTACCAACTGCACAGCCCTGCATCACCTGAGCGAGTGCAGCAGTGCCCCTCACAAATATCCAAGTGTGGTGCCATGAGTTGTGCATTAAATACCAAGTCAATGGGTTTGGAGGAAAACACATGATGGCAGCATGTGGGCATCATGACATTCCCCCTAGAGAAGAGTGACGTCCTCATCACAACATCTCTCCCCCTGCTGAGGCAGGCAAGGGATGTCCTGCCAGCCTCGCCATGTCACATTAATAAAAAAGTTGTGTCATTAATTGACAGTTTATCAGATCGATGGATGATAACCTGACTAAACCACTGTGAGTAAGCTGTAGCCCCCAAATCACTGTAAGAGAGATGGGTCACCAGAGTAGGGAAGCCATGGGCCGACTACTGTGGTGAGGCCTGGATTTTTTCTATTTGGGAACCTAACCAGGCTAGTACTGGCTATAGAAGGAACTACAAGTACTCTGATGCTGCTCTGGGGTTACTACTGTAGGGTAAGAATAATGCAGCCAGGTTAGTGGTGGCAATCCCTGTTCCTATTCAGTGTGAAGGAGGCACAAGGTCATCTGAGAGATGACCAGGCTCTGGGACCCGATTGTGAACCAAGAGATCCCCTTTTTCAGCCTGAACCCGAGGAAGAAAGAGCCCTTATTAGCTGGAGAAAAGCTGAGGGAGAAAACTGACTTAAAACGGGCTGCCCCTAATTACCCTCAACAATAATATAATATTAAACTCACCTAGTCTGGCTACAGAACAATTTTCGATGAATGACGGGGTACCTGAGGGTGACAGTAGATGATGGAGGGGTAATCTGATCTGGTTCCTAAAATGTTGAACACAAAAGGCTGGGGGCGACTTTTGTTGACTGTAGATGGTCAGGTGGAACAATATGCAAATTGGCCAGCAGGAGTGATGAAATACAACAAAATAAAATTATTCGAATGAGGCTGTGGTATGCGACAAAGCAAAATATGTAAAATGGCTGCATGGAGCACACTAAAAAGGGGAGAGCACTAAAACCCAGAAATTAAGACCTAGGTGGAGCTCACAGCCCCTGGGCTAACTTCTGCAGAGAAAATGGTGCAGAAGATGCCTATTGTAAGATGGACATTTTCCCAGTTCGAATACTTTATCATTGAGGCCCACTTTAGTGCCTATGCTAAACATATGAATATCTTTAGCAAAAATTTCTCAGCTAGCCATTTTGGGTCGACAAAAGCTATGCCAATTTTATTGACACAAGGGGCATGTAACATGGCCCAAAATAGCTGTAAGTGCATGGAGCTCCCCTAAAGGAAGTTTTTAGCTAAAGGGCATACTGTAGCTGGCATGAAAAATAAGAACAAAATAAAAGACATAATACAACAAAATGAAACAGAAATGCATAAAAATGAATCCGAATAAAAGTAAAATGACAAATGATCATGAACTAAAAGTGGCAAACAATCAACAAAATAAATAATCAGTATAAGAAGAATCACGTGATGTTGGTAATTTGATGGGCATGTGACAAAATGCTTCCAAAAAATGCATCCTGAAAGCAAGTACTATTTTATATTTTCAGCATTTTAGCCCAAGTCTTTCATTCTATAAAACTGAAAACTTGTGACAACATTCAACTGACACTCAAAAATTTTTTGATTAAAAAATTCTTCACTACAAGATATATATCAATGATTTTCGAATCACAGAATATTTGTGCAATTTTTCATTTTAGAAGTGTTTTATAAAAAACAGACTATAGTGACCCACTAATCTCCATTAGTATTCCGTTTTCACCATATCTAACCCCTGGGCATGATCATTTTCTCCAGTTCAATCCCACCCATACCCAATTAAATTCATCTTTTTAAACTCCACCTCTTTTTACTGGATAATCAGGAAAGACACCATTGATGTTTCATCTCTTGATTTTCCAGGTTTTTCCATTCCGACCTTTTCAAACTACCTTCTGCTTTTTCATGGTTTGACAAATCTCTTTTGAGCCCTCTCTGACCCCTTCCTCTTAGTCATATCAGTGGACGACGTTTCTCATCCAGCATTCTTCACTTTGTGGATGACATACAGTCCTTTTATTGTGGAAGGCGATTCCAGTCCAAAGTTTGCTACATCAGTAGACTGTCGTATGTCCAAACTGATGTGGCCAGAGCATCAGAAAAATAATGCTCGGTGAGGGGCTCGAACCCTCGACCTTCTGCATACAAGGCAGATGGGCTACCAACTACGCTAACCAAGCCACGTGGATAGTTCAGAAATTGTGGTTGTAATGGTGGTGGTGAGTGCGGGGCATGCTGTGTGGAGAATAGCCAGAGGCACCACTACAACATGACAAGGTTTTTGGTCCAGACTACAGTCTGTTTTTTATAAAATGCTTCCAAATAGAAAAGTGGCATAAATCAGTACATGTCGTCAAAATCGTTTACAAACTGCTCTTATTGTAAAATTTTTCAATCGAGAAATTGTTCAAGGTTAGGACAGTATATGCCCACAAATTTCCAGTCCCATATGATATATTGTTTACCTGCAAATCGCAAAAATCTGAAATACTACTTGCTTTCCAGTTTCATTATTTAGAATATCTGTATCATAAAATAATAATGTATCTGTATCATAAAATAATCATGATAAAATCACACAAATCGACCTCTCCCATGCAAATGGCAATGTAACACAGGCATTTCTTGAAAAATGATGGCTCCTCGCTGCATTGCTTGCTTTCGCTATATGGAGGCATTGAACGATTTGGAACCATTTTGCGTGCAAGAACTCGGCCTTAATGTTCTTTAATTTCAATGATTGAAGTTTAATAATTGTTGCCTATTGTATGATCATTAATGATCAAATGGAATGATTGCAAATTTTGGTGCAAACACCCTTGTTTATAACTGATTTTATATCTGCAGATGTAACTCATCATATATCAGCTACAAAATTCTTATATAGTATCATACCTATAGATTGAAAAGTAAATGGAATGAAAGTTCAAAGCTTAGGCAGTTGTGTACATTTACAAAATCTGAAAATCATAATTAGATGTTGCATTAGCAATGTTACGAAAAAAGTCAATTCTTTTCACATCTTTTTGGAAATTGCCAGATGGAAAAATAGTAAAACGACGCATTATTAGGAGATTTACTCTGTGTATGCTAATGCATTATAGACGACATTACACAGTGAATAACTTGTATATAATGCAACATCTGCACCTGAAATGGGCTGAGCAATAACATCCAACAGACTGGCTCAAAAATTATGTTTGCGGGAATTTTATACTGTTTCAATACAAAATAGGAAATTTTAAGGCTGCCAAAAAGGCATTCTTCAAGTATACACTAAAAAATGGAATGGGCGACGCCCACTTTGTACATCCCTATGGACAGCCCTGGACTCAAGGATGAGGAATAACTTCCCAGGAAATTCTATGCTTCAACCAGAAAGATTGGAAATTTTGCATCGAAATTTGCAACCTTTTGATTTGATCAATTACTGAACACTCAATAAGCAACAACCAGTATACCTCAATATAAAATAAAGAGCATTCTGGAAAACCGTCAAAATATTCGTCTATCTATAGCGAAAGTGAGAAAAGTGTCAGCTTTTTGCAAAATTGTTGACAGGATGTGTTTAGGGAAAGAAACTGAATAATATTTTCCATACATGCACATGGGGGTATGTGTTGTGGAGCATTTTGGTGCTTTGTAAAGAATGTGTCAATTTTGAGGAAGATCGGCAAGAGCAGTCAAGAGAAATTGTGTCGAGAGATAGGGGGCATGGCTACGATGTCCAATGAAATTGTGAAAGATTATTCATTGTGATTGTTTGTTGGGTTGACATGCAGTTGCATTGTAGAGCGAGCAGCGTGTTTGTAATTTAGTAAATTGAAAATCAAATGTGTGATCTAGGTTGAGTCAAACTATTTGGAAAATAGTTTGAGTATTCGGGTTTAACTCCTAGAAGGATAAGTGGTTACATTCTGAGTTTCAGCTCCGAAAACCTTAAAGAATTTGAGTGAAGTTCTGTGGATAAATTGACATAGCGCTCTCTACGAGCCCGTCAATCTCCTGCATCCAATTATCATTGCCTGGAAATCACTCCGAGTGTTCCCTTTACAGCATTCTGCACGCTTTTCTACATTCTGTATGTTTTGTTTCTTCAGACACGCGCGATAAATCGTTTTCGTCCATTTACGCATATGACATTTGGATGAGTGTTCACCTCCAGTCGATTTTGATTGACCCCCAGCAGACACTTGCTGATACCCATGCAGATTCGACCCCCTCCACCTATAACCAAGAAAATGATGATGGAAAATTGGCGAGAAGAAAGAGAATGTAGTTTCATACTTGATTCTAAAGAGGTAACATTTAAACTAAAAAGTGCTGACCAAGCAAATTTTTTTTCATGTTTAACTAATATTGGTTATAAAATATCCTGCTCGGATGAGATGACCTTTCTTTCATTATCAAACAAGAAAAAAATTTCTATCCCACCCCTGCTCCTCCGTGCCGACCCCAACAGAGTTTCTATGCTGTGCATTGTATGCTTTCAAGCATCTTTTGTGATTTTTATAGACCACCTCATCGATATTTTGCCTACTCTCATTCAGAGACACCCTGTTGCAAGGTAGGTACTGTGTTGGTCATTGCTTCAAATAATGATGATCTCAGCTTTCTCATAATTCACTACCTTACTCTGATGCCGTTTATTGCATTTTGATTGAAACGTCAAAAATAATATAATTCTGTCATGAGACAAGTTTTTTCAATTTTTGGACAATCTTATAGTACTGATTTTTTCGTCATTTTTTGATATAAATTGTCCCCTTACATACTGTACAATTTTTTTGTTGCTTCGCAGGATCGGGGACTGATACTTTCTACTGCAACAGTTAAGCATATAGGCGGTTAGTAAGGGGGCGTGGTTAAATATCGGCCAGTCTGGTTCTATTTTCAGCATACTCTTTTCTTTGCCTACCTATCACTTTTTGTGTGCTCTTTGTTTCCCTTCCCGCTTCCCTTTTGGGTGTGGGAGCTGTCCTCAGTCAATACGGGGATGATTCCTTGGAACATCCCATTTGTTTTGCTAGCAGAGGGCTGAAACCTGCTGAAAAAAACTATCCAATTATGGAACTGGAAACCCTTGGGGTCGTTGAATTTGTAAATTATTTTCGACCCTATCTTTTTCAACAAGAGGTCATTATTCACACTGACCACACTGCGGTGAACGCAGTTCTCACAAAAGAGAAACTGAATTTGTGAATTGTTCGGTGAGGACTTGCTCTGGCAAGTTTCAAGTTGAATATCCAGCCCAAAAGGGCTGGCCAATAAAAATTTGCATGCAGTTTCCAGGTTCCCTCTAAAAGATGCGGAACCAGCTTTTGATATAGAAAACTTGGAAACTAGACCCGAATTAAACGCACTAACAGAAAACAAAATTCTTGCCCTTGGCTACGGGCTTGAAGAAGAAATTGACGACAATCAGGAACTAACTAAAAACTTAACAGAACTTCAAAATTCTGACCTCGAAGCACAACATAGGTATTATGAATGGAATTAAGAAGGGTCATAATGCACAAATCAAAGACCTTTACACGATCAAAAATGGTCTTTTGCACCGAAAATCCACAAGTGGACATAAAATTTGTGTTGCCAGGTCATTCAGAATAGAAATTCTCAAATCCCATCATGATAGCAAATTTGCAGGACACTTTTCTGCCAAAAAACGTATGAAAATATACAACAAAAATATTTTTGGCCTCAAATGCGAAAATTTGTGGAACAATATTGCAAAACTTGTCAGAAGTGTCAGTTCAATAAGCCCCCTAGATGTGGGATCAAAGCTGATTTGGTCCCTGTTTAGGCTTCTCAACCATTTGAACGAGTGGGATTGGACTGCATGGGTCCTCTCCCCATGTCTGGCAATGGAACCCTTCATGTTGTAGTCTTTATTGACTACTTTACAAAATACGTGGAAGCATTTGCTACCCCTAACATAACCTCACAAACAATTGCTTCTCTTTTTGTTGAAAAAATCTTTTGCAATCATGGAGCCCCAAACATTATACATTGTGATAGGGCTTCAGATTTCACATCAGAACTTTTTACAAATATCACAAAGTTGCAATACAGAAAAGGTACACACTGCCCCTTATCATCCAATGGGCAATGGGGAAGTTGAAAGGTGCAACCAGACCCTTGTTGCCATATCCGCATGTACGTAAATGAAAATCATTCGGATTGGGATGTCCCTTTGCCATATTTGCTACCAATGTTCACAAGAACAAAAGCACTGGGTACACGCCCTTTGAACTCGTTATTGGGCGACAACCAATGCTGCCTTCTGATGCACAGTTTCCAAAGCTCACCCTACATGGTTGACCTAGTTGAATATGCTAACCACGTGAAAAATCAATTGTCACAAGCTTTCGAAAATGTGCAGGCCAGCATTTTGGCCTCTCAAAACCGATATTCTGAACTATATAACAAAAAGTCACATAATATAAAATACAAAATTGGAGACTTGGTCCTCAGAGAAACACAAATTGTCCATAAAAATCAGTGTCCTAAGTTTGTCTCACAACAGCATGGACCATACAAAATCATAAATGTTAAATATCCAAATATCGAAATCCAACACCCGAACACACAAAAAGTCTACAAGTTGCACATCAATGAAACCGTCCGTTTTCATCCTCGCATCTCCGTCATCCGTTGCACAGCATCATGTGACCTGTCCAGCAAAGTCAGATGTGTGAAGCATCATCAACTTTTAATCGGTTCAATTTGGCATCAATCCATCATTCGTCAGGGCGTCAAACCCACACGAACAGGCTGTGACCGAGGACGTTCACCTTAGTAAGGAGGGAATGTCAAATGGAATGTAAAAATTTGGATAATTTTTATGTAAATTTTCATATATTTTATTCATCGCATAAGTCCCTCATGTCCCTCATGTTTTTCTCATCATGTACAATTTTGTAACCAATTAGTTCTTTCTTTGGTTTTCGTTAATCTGGGTTCTGACTGGAAACCAGACTTATTTTTCAGGTACTTTGTTTTGACTATTTTTGCACTTGTAATGTATGTACTTGGCAAGAAATGAAAAGGTTGACACACTCTAAAACAAAAAACCACTTTCACTCAAAAAATACGGTTCAATGTTTTGAACCCACCGACAATTTTGGCAAAAACGGTTGAGGTAGCAGGTGCTACACTGCTACAGTACTTTATAGGCACTTCCACTTAGTGGAACTATAGTCTGTTTTTTATAAAATGCTTCCAAATAGAAAAGTTACACGAATCAGTAATGTCGTCAGAATCGTTTATATATAGCTTTGATAGTAAAATTTCTCACTCGGAAAATTGTTAAAGGTGAGGTCAGTATGCTCACAAATTTCCAGTTTTATACGATATATTGTTTGTCAGAAAATCGTGAAAATCTGAAATACTACTTGCTTTCTACTTCTATTATTAAGAAGCATTTCAAGAAAAACAGACCATAGATGCCAGGATTACGACTCATGCAGGGCTGACCACGCCCCAAGAAAATTGATGTGTGACTGAGAAAAAGGAGAAGATTCAGTCGTTGGAGTCGTTGAAATTACGCAATAGTTGGATCACTCGCTGTTGAAATTACGCGACAGTCTAATCACTCGCTTTTGGAATTACGCGATAGTTGAATCGCTCGCCTTATGATTGCTGGTTAGCAGCAAACGAGTTGCCCTTCATTCACGGGATATCGGAACAGCTGAATCCCTCGTCGGAATTTGCCTTCCCTACAACAAACTGCAGAGTTTCGACCTTTCTATTATGCCAACCTTTCCACCTTCGAGCCCCTGCACCATTTCGTTTATCACCTTATCCATTTAAATTTGTAAGTAATTTAACAATAAATACCAAAACCCAAGCCTTCATTCCTTGATACCATAATTTCACAGTAGGTGCAACAGGGTTTCCGAGAACATTAATTAAGAAAGGACGCCACAACATGACCATGTGGTTTTAACGTGTGTAAGACCCACGAATCCTGCAATAGTAAAATACTGTCTTCCACCGAGTGAGGCGTCAATGTAAGTCTAGCCTGCACAGTGAACCACGACCAATACTTAGGAAATAGCCTGTCAGCATCTATTCCCACTATCGAATTCGCCAAAATTCTACTTTTCATAGCACAATAAAACAATCCATGCCAAATTGCTAACTACTTGTTCGAATTTTTTAAAAATCATTGAAAGACTCTGAACTCCTACCGTAAAAGTACGCCGTAGAAAACGCTTTAGAATTTGAACTTGAATAAACTACATAACAGACAAAACATGTACACAAAAGCGTCGGAATACACAGGCATAAAAAATAGATCTAAAGAAGCGGATACCAACGGGCGAACAAAGACTTAGTGACCAGTTTGGAAATCACAAAAAAGGATTTCGAATATTGAAAACTATATATACACTGACGAGGAAAATTCAGATGTGCTATAAAAGGAACAAAAACACGAAAAAAAGAAAATATTATATAATATGAACAGAAAAAATGCAATACGGTTTTTAAAGCTTACGAATCATCAACAATATCGGATATTTTCCAGCTCTAACGTGCGTCAGGTAGAGAAGTTCGAGTACACTCGAAGTAATCTTTTCAAGTAAACTGAAATGCAAAAACATTCGGCTTCACAGTCTAACATGTTAAAATTTTTGACGTTATAAGACTTCAGGCATTAAAATTCTGGTCAAAAATTAAATACGAATCGAGCAATCAAATTCAGTTTTGTCAGAAAAAATCACTTTTGTATTTGGATCTTAATTTTTGTCCATGAAACTTCTGAAACTTCCATTTGGACACCATGAACTATTCATACGAAATTATCGCGCTGTTTTTTATCTTATTGGACCACGCAACAATGTCCGCAGCGTTTCTTTTTGGCGTCGTCTTCTTCCAAATGAACCATTTCCACTTGTCCAATACGCGGCGAAACCAGTACTTTATGTTCGACGTCGGCCGAATTTTTTTGACTATCGTTTCTCAGGAGATTAGCGACAGCGGCAGAGGTTTTTGGCGATTCGACGTCAGTGGCTGTCGCCGATGGTCGTTTTTTAGCCGTTGACCCTCTTTCTCTTTCGATGACGACGCCGCCGTCGACGGAATCGACGAATGTTTCGACAGAGGGTCTTCAAAAATATAGAAGAAGTGATAGACAAAGAATAGAAACAATAAACACAGATATAAAAAGCATAAAATGTAACAGATTATATCAAAAGGTAATGGAAAAATATAAGGAAGAACAGAGAAAATTTAAAAAAAACAAAAAACAGATTAGAACAGGAAAATAAAGAACAGTCGAATAAATGACTTAAGAGAAAATTCGTAAAAAAACAAGGAAAATTGAGAAAATAAATAAAACATAAAACAAAAAATTGCCATGCAAAGAAAAATTAAGGATACAACTTTAACAATGTTTGATCATTTAAAAAGCTGCAGCGAAATAAGTATAACACTGTGAATTATTGAAAAACAAGAAGAGAAAAGGATGAAAAAACTAAATAATACAGACAATAAAGAAGAAAGAATAACGATAACGAATGTTGACGAGGAAACAAAAAAACTCGCTCCAGTGAAAAAGAAAGAAATGAGTGAAACGCCCAGAAAAGAAAACTCGATAGAAAACAGGTCAGAGCGTAAAACCACAAAATAAGAGAATGAGAAAGAAATCCCTAACAAACGAAGTCAAGACAGAAAATCGACAAAAATTTGCTTAAATAGAAAAATCAAATAATAATATGGAGAGACGAGAAAACGAACAAGAAAGTTAAAATATGTACAAGAAAAGTCACTAGTGAAAAGTTAGATTCCCCAACCTTAGCTGCGTCAAATTATCGTTCCTAAATGGCAAAGATACAGCTTGCGCTTTGGAAATGGTCACTTCCGACGAACGCGCGAAATCGATCACCGTTGAAGACGACATTAGATCGCGAACGACCATTGATTGTTCTTGATCGGCCGGTGCGTGGAACGGTTTCTTTTTAAAACCTTCGACAATAGGTTCCACTTCTGTCCTCAAAGATCCGTCACGAAATGGATTTTCATGATCTTCCATTCTGAAAGTAAAGATTTGAAAACTTGGTGATAGAATTAGGATAAAATTTATGAAGAGAAAGTCGGAACGGGATTGAAAAGCAACAATAAATTGAGTCCTGAATACTCGTAAAACCTGAAATACCAATTCAAAGTTCGGGAGTTCAAAACAGACAGCACCCTCAGATCAGACAAAATAATCTGTTAAAACAGGAAATGAAATTTCAGTAAATTTTAAAAGCCAAAATAGATCCAAAAATCAGAAACACAAAAACTAAAAATTATAGGCTCCCCAAGCTCCAAGAGTTTGAATTTCAGATATTTTCCAATGGTACACGAGATGCGCCATTGAATATTAATATTTGAGTGTGGCAGCTAAAATGGGATAAACATCGGACACGACAAGAGTCGAACAACAAAATACAGGTGTATTTCCGGAATTAAATAAAATAAGGATTTAGCCTTATCAAATTTAGAAAAACGAAACTGTTATCTGTATAAAACTTGTATGCAAAGTAAGTTATAAGTACAATCTTACAGTAAAATGTTGAAAAATTACGAATCGGAATCGCTATTTTCCCTGATGATAAAAACATCTAATAGAAGCCGTAATAGAAGGAAAACATTGGTCAAGTATATAAAATTAAAAGCCCGAAACTCTATTTTTCATAAACACTGGATCACAAAAGTGTCTGAAATCTAGTTTGAAACACTGATACAGGTCCCTATTTCTATCCTGTTGAGAATCCAGCCTCTGAGATTCGTTACTTGTGGAAAGTCAAAGATTTAGTCTCGAAACTTTGAAATCTAGAATCCAAGAATCGAAAGGATGCGACGTTTTTGGTCAAAAATATGATGAATCTAATTTCGAGCAGTAGAAATCAAAGTCCATAAAAGGAGAGCAATGAACAAAATTCTACGAACGACCAACTTTTTTCGACTGGGGATTTGGGGAGGCACAACTGTCGTTGATAGGACGACGTTCGATTTAGACAGCAGCGAGTTATTGGCCAACGAGGCAGCTGGCGTTACCGTTCCGTCGGCTAAAATCAAACCGATTTCGGACGGCGGTTCAATACTGC
Source organism: Romanomermis culicivorax (assembly GCA_963922205.1). NCBI lineage: Eukaryota > Metazoa > Nematoda > Enoplea > Mermithida > Mermithidae > Romanomermis > Romanomermis culicivorax. The sequence continues at coordinate 1,551,323 of CAWUHX010000017.1, read as the reverse complement.
AAGGCAACTGAGTATCGCGTAATTCTACTCGCACTTTGGTTGGCGACGACGGCGGCGGAGGCGATAAATAGCAATGTCTGAGATATGAAAAAATGTATGACAATATTCCACCAAAAAGATTACACCGTTGGATTGAATGAAGGACAAATGAATAAAATACAAAGAGAACGAAAATAAAGTAAAATGATCGAAATCAAAAATTCAGAACAATAACCAACCAAAGAGCTGTAACCGTAACAAACAGAAAAAAATCGAGAACGGGTTCAGGGAAATCTGAGTTCCGATCAAATTCTGCCAAAAATTAGCTGCCGCTAGAAAATCCGTAAAGTAAATTGGATCTGAAATGCGAAAAATATGAGTCGCTTATTTGCTGAAGTGTGGGCAATAATCTCTTAAACAAAGAATAAACAATAATTTCGCAAATTCACCGTAATGATTTCCTAGAAATTACTTAACCATGTGTGTCACAAGTTTACATTAACCTGTTGGACGAATATTTCAATGGATATATCTGAAAGTAGCGTTTTTTATTTTTTCGTATTTTTCGTCAAACTGAAAATTTGCATTATAGACCAACTTTAAACACTAGTCAATGATGATATATCCTAGAAAACTCTAAAAAGCGGCGCGACGAGGCAAGTTAAAAAAAGTAGAACTCATTAAACGACGGAAATAACATGGAAAATCTTTTCGACAATTACAGAAGTGTTGACAGTAGTCTGAGGAAAACAAATTTTCAGATAATTTTTCATAAAAAAATTGTAACAAAAACTACGGAAAGGATATCACGTACTAATAAAAGGAAAAACGTTATGCCAGGAATTTCGACAAAAATACAAGCCAAGAGTTTCGGGTCGAGAAGCGACAGATATATGCAGTATAAGACAAGAAAAACGAAAATTTTTCGACCGTGAGGATGCGCATTCTCGAAAAGGGAAAAACCATCTTTTGATTGTTGCGAGAACCAACCAGACTAATGCTATAATCGAAAAACGAATCAATGGTGAGCAGGTTGGACGGCGGCGGCTCTATCGACATCTTGCTTTTGAAATAAATTTTATAGAAGCGCAGCTGATGCGAAATTACTACAATACGCGAATTATTTCATTCGCACGAATAGCAAATGCACTAATGTAATTATACTCGTAGTATAGTAATAACGATTAAGATATAGACAAAACAAACAATCAGAGTTTGGAGGAGCAGAAACATTTTTTTGCATCATGATGACTATCCTTGATTCTAAAACAGTTGCGACATTTTTAATACCTCTATTTTTATTACATGCGTAGTCTACACTAGACTTTGATGAAATAGAACCTGAAGTGATTAAAGCAGACGACGTAATCAACAGGAAATGAAAAGTATGAAGGTTAATGCGCAATACCCGGCATGCAGCAGATCGAGGAATTTTTTGAATCGTTTTATTAGAGCTAAAACTGTCCTAGAATTCTTTTGAGCATGATCGAAAAAACGGTCTACGACGTTTGGCATTTATCAACAAGGTCCGTAATTGGTAGGAGTAAGTTGATGATTTTGGCAGAGTAGTACTTTGGTCTTTGGTCAACAGCATGTACTACAGGGATTGTCACAACACACTATAGCTACCAAACACGCCCTTCAATTCGCACAGAGTCTGCTACAGTGTTGTTAACCAGCTACGAAACCTAACAGCTATCTAGCAATCAGGGGCCGGTTGCATCAAAGCAGTTAAACTCGAACTAATCCCGACCATTTTAAGTCTGAGCTCAGGTTTAGCGGTTGCATGAAGGTGAAGTTAAACTCGAGCTCAGGATTAACTCGAGCTCATTCTGTCGGGTTGCATGAAAATTTTTGCCAATTTTTAAATCTGAGCTAGGGTTTGGCGCGATAGAAAAGTTGAATTTGGTCGGTAGCAGGTTTAACTCTGAGAGTGTTATTTAAATTTGCGTGTTGTTATCGTGTTTTTTCCCGTTTGTTATGCAAGAGTAGCATAGAATTTTTTTTCGTTGCTAATGCCTCGTAAGTAATAAGAATGATTTTTATGCGGCTGCGATTACTTAATCGAAATATGGAGTGGGAGAGGGTTTTCTCGAGAAAATTCTTATTTGGCTTTCGACTTGAAATTTTTCCATTTGGACTTAATTTCATCAACCGTTCGGCAAATGATCGGATTTTGGGCATTTACTTCCTCCGCTATACTTCTCCATTGCGGGTTTCTGGATTGCGGAGCACAGAATCAAGAACGTTGCGATGCTCCAAACAGAGTTCACGAAACCGCAATTCTTCTTTTGCAGTACAATTTGGCTGACGTAGGGTTTCTTTCTTTGGCAAAAAAATGGACAAAACAAACTGACTACTAAGGAAGACAACCAATTATAGCGCTTACCTTCACAATGTTTATGTGATCGGCGTAATTCTTTTCTTTTAATATGTTTTTTAATGATAATAACTGTCTAATTACGATGAAAATTATGCACTATTGCGTGACGTTTCCACACCATTTTTCACGAAATTTGATCACACAGTGCACCAAATATTTTTGCAGACCCTTGGTAAGGATAATACACCCATAAACCTTATGTTGTTGCCTGCGCCCATCTGCCTACGCGCCAAAGCGACTGTGTCAAAACGGCTTTGGGCCAAAAGGCAAAAGGTTCCCTGCACCAAAACGTCCTTGCGCCAGAACAGCTGTCATTAAACGGTCGCGCCAAAAGGTCCGATCACGACGGAAAAATGCTCGAAAACGTCGAGATTTATAAAAAACTGATCAATACATACCCGAGAAATGGTACTATTATACTTTTGTTTGCTAATTTTTAGATTATTCTCGACCAACGACTTTATAATCAATGATTTTACCTCGACTCGACGGAATAATCATCGGCAATTCTTTCGTAGACAAAGGTTTCAACATTCGTTTCGGGGGATGATCCGAATGATACCCTGTAAAAAATGCAAAAGGAAAAATATGTATAAACAACCTAAAGCGAAAAAAAGATAACAATCTAGAATGTGAAAGGAACTTGTCCAGTTTAACCACAAAAATGATATCGTGTCGAGGTAAGACAAACGGCCTTTTTGTAGAGAAAAGATAATAAAAGATTAGCAGACATGGAAAAAAACTTAGATTTCGAAGATTTTATGAGGTAGAATGGAATACATCGATGAATGAGAAACCACAATTTCAAATGAGGAAAGAAGTTGAGTAAAATCTTGTCGCTCTAAAAATCGATCATGCAAAAGGTTTAAGCAAGGATGAATTGACTACAGTAATACAGAGAAAGTACGGTCATAAAGATACAACAAGGATTAACAAAGAAACAAAAATATGAAAAATAAGACAAATTAGACAAAGTTTGGCAGAAAGAATTGCGCAACAAAAAAAAATGAACATGAAAAAAATTATTAAAGCAACGGAACCTGTGGTAGATGAACTGATTTTGTGCTATCTACCAGCTGGAAAATACAAAACTTTTCAACTTGAAGCATAATTTTATCCAACAGCGATCGTAACAAAATAATAAGTTCTAGTCGTGGAGATGATGAAATCACTGAGAAAAGGACGGAGATGATGAAGTCACCGAAAACATTTTGGACATTACGAAAAATATGAATTGACTAGCAAACATGTGATTTGGGGATGATTTTTTAAACTCAAATACTAATCTTGGAAACAATCAAGAGAGTGCAGTGAAGAGCAATCGAAACACGGGCGCTGGAAAATTTCCGACATTTCTACTTACACACTTTGAAATGCATTATAGTTATCATAATTTTACGGGTTTTTACGACATTTTTACCTTTATAGGCTTTATTGCTACGAAGCTTAAGGTTCTAAAAGACTTCTCTGTAATTACTCTTTAAGAAGCTTTCAATAACAAGGTAAACGACCTACTCTTTTAAAGGTTTTCTCGAAAGAAAATGTTGAAAAAAGAATAAACTGAAACCAGGTTGAAAATGTATAATTCAAGAAAGAAAAGGAATAAAATCAGCAGCGAAATATGAAACCTTTTCAAAGTTGTGCATCGAGCTTTGGCTTCCGCGTCGTCCAACGAGTCTTTTTCATTGCCGGGATAATAAACCACTTCTTTTAATTCCGAAAACGAAACCGTCGGATCTTTAAGGATAATTGGTGTAACGATATGTTTCGGTTTCACTGCCGACGACGATAAACCGTTATTCTCGGAATCGATCATCTCAAAATTTAGGCGACTTTCCGGAAAAGCGTCATAATTTTACGCCTGAAAGTATATAAACTTTTGTTGACCAATTTTTTCTTTTGAGGGGCTTTGAAAATAGAAAAATTGAAATTCTCGACGAAGACAAGAGTCTAGACGATAATTTCTCGCAGCAGCGACGATATGCAATTCTACTAAACTGCACAATGTCCCTAAAACGTGAAACGTGACAGGCATATGACAACTACCCTTTCCTGCCCATGTGCGATGGCAGAAACACGTCAAGAAACTGGAAAAGTCTCTAATCTTATGCATAATACGGATATAGCACTTTTTACACAGACATCATGATACTCATGAACAGACATGCACGGCAAGAATTATCGAGAGGGGAGGGTCCTACGACTTTTCATCAAAGGGGGCTGGGGGTGGGTGAGGAAAAAAACAAAAAAGTTCCACAAGCATGCTTATCATATGCATCAAAAATATCGAAAAAACTGTATTCGAAAAAATTCAGGGAGGGGTGTTTGACGATTTCTTTTCAGGCCAGGGAGGGGTGTTCAGGGTCTCAGGTAGAAGAGTTTATCTCCCCCTGACCCCCCTATGTGCATGTACGCTCATAAAAATGAGTGCATGTACATGAATCAGTCAAAAGCCTTAGAAACGATTCTCAGCCATACTTTCTTGATTTAAACATCACACATTTCGTAAAAAGATAAGACTAACTTTGATGTTTTTCGGTTTCAATTTTGGCTTTTTGAGTTTGCGATCTATTTTTAGCGTGATGATCATCGATAAGCCAAAATTTGGGGAGTCATTGAAGTTCTAGAAAGTCTAAAAACTAAAAATACGTATTTGGTGCGAAGCACCTTTTGACCGTTTCTTGTCCAAAAACGATCATTTTCCACCAAAAGATTGGCGTTTTTCAGTCTTTTTGTCCGAATAGATGGTTCCTCTGGCTAGCACATTTCAGCCATATGATTGACAATCTTGGGGTTGTTATATGACTGGCCATGTGGCCGAAAATTTCAGGTGGATGTCCTATAGCACTCACGCAGGCATCTCTGACTTGACTTGAAAAAAACCAGAGGTCGGAAAAGGGGAAAAGATTTTGGGCTTTTTCCCCATTTGGGGAAGAACATTTCGGGGATCGGATACAGGAAAGATGCATTACCTTTGTCTTTTTAACACTTCAAACATTTGGAGAGGCTATGCCCCCTCCAACCCCACCTGCCTACAGACCTGCACTCACGCAAGTATACGCATGTACACAAAAATGAAGTTTTTCAATTATTTTACAACTGATTTTATTTTCCCCTCCGCAATTCAGTCTCATAATTCTAAATAATACAAAATATACTTATGTTTATTTTCTACATCAATTATACAAAGTTTGTTTTTTATGAAACGCTTGTAAGTTGAAGCACGACGAAAATTTGTACTGTCGTCAATTATTATTTACTCACGGTTTTCAGCACATAATTTTCTGCTCAAAAGATTATTGGACATTACCCGATAGGATTACAAATCTTCAGTTATACACATACCTGTAAGACCTCCGACCAGTTGGGGGGGGGGGGCTAATCCGAAATTTGGGGGGGGGGGTAGGAAAAAGTCGAAATTTTTCCCAAAAAAGGCCAAAAAACATACACTTTTTTGAAAATTTTTTTTTCCAAACTGGGGAGGGGGGTTGGGGGGGAAATGATTTTGGGTATAGGGTTGGCCGAGCTGGGGGGGTCCCCCCCAACCCCCCCCCCAAGTACAGGTATGGTTATACATGAGAAATAGTTCTGTAGAAAATCGTAAAAATACGGAAAACTAATAACGAGCTTTCCAGATTCTTCAGAAGTATCTCAAGAAAAAGAGAATGTTTAGGGTACCATTGCGAGAAAACCAACAAATTTTTGCTTATATGTGTTGAATAATTCTGGATATTTGGTTTTAACTTTCAAGCACATAGGATTAAATCACGACCGCAAGTTTTAAACATGGATAAAAAACAAGATTTGAAGGATGTGCAGCGGCGAACATCTATAAACCCATAAAACACTTGACACATCACGTTTCACAAAAATTAAACTCGTTTCAACGATTCGTATGGTTAGAAAGACGCAGAATTGATACCTACTGTTACTGTATCGCATAATACGGTTCGGGTTGTTGCCTATATAACATGGCCTAACTGGGTTAACTTTTATTGATTTTCAACTGTGTATGTGTTATACTTTTCTAAAAAATACTGTAGCAGAAGTAAATGCTAGATAGCTTTCTTCTACGTTCTGCATTATTTCGTTTCTAGGGGGATAACTTGGCTGCTTCCTTATAACATTCACAATGCAAAAAAGTTGCAAGTTCTAGAACAAATGCTGCTCATCAGAAGAGGGAAGTAGTTAAAGAAGTGGCGCACCATGAAGAAAGCTTCAACATTTGGCTGCTTCGGGGGATAACAGATTCGAAAAAGACAAAAATTGAGTAAAATCCAAGCCAAATAGCGTGTGAAGTTATTAGCTATCGAACGTAAACAGTCGAAATAGATATCTTCATAACCAAAATTTACACAGCTGAGTCGAAGAATTTTCAACTGAATAGAAGAATGTAACTGAAAATAATCGATAACTTTACCAAACAAATTGATTTACAAAATTATTCGCAGTTTATATCTACTAATAGTTTACCGACGAAATTTTGATCCTAATTTAAAAAAGTATATTTCACATTTAACTCGACATCATGCAGGTTGCATGACAAAATCTTATCAAGGCCAAAAGCGCCTACTAAAAAAATGGGAGCAGCCTAAAGCTACTCAACAAAATTCTGCTAAAAAAGAAAGCATTAAAATCTCGAACATCATCAACGAGTAAACCATACATACACATGAGGAGTGGGGGTAGGGGGTAAGCCCTCCTACCTGAGACCCTGAATATCTCCCTGGCCCGAAAAAATCGTCAAACACCCTCTGAACTTTTTCTAATGCAGCTTTTTGGTTTTTATGCATATTTTGTATGAAAACATGCTTGCGGAACTTTCCTCTTTTTGCTCGTTCATCCCCCATCCGATCTATAAAAAGTCCGTGGACCCTCCACACAGTGAAATTCTTGCCGCGCTTGTCTAGAGTATATACTTTAGTTGTTCCAAAAGTAAAAAGAGAAAAAGGGCTAATGATTTTCATACATCCTGAACAATATATCAGGACAAATCCTATCGGTTCCTCTGGTACCAGCCAGCCCAAGAATTTGGTTAGTTGTTGCACCGCTTCGGTGGTTTTCAAGCCAAACAAAAGTAGGGAACAACATGCATGGTACATTTATCTTTTACAATGCAGTCAAGGTAGGGTTTCAAGTTTATTTCAGTCTACACACTTTTTAAGAAATGCCAGTGTATCTAGTAAACCTGAAAAACCGGGAAGGTTAGGAAAAAAATTGTGCTTGGAACCACGAAAAGTCACAGAATTTGAAAAAGTTCATTCTGGTGAACTTTAGAAGGTCAAAATCTTAAAATTTTTTAGTGCATCGCATTCACTTATTCCTTTAATGATTGACCGATTCCTTAATCGATGGGTTGATTTCAGAGGTCCCCAAGGTCAGATTTTTCAGGTGGGGGTAAAATTTAAAATTTGCGGGGGTAGTGTAGCTAAAATGTACACTAAACACGCCGTTTTGTCTCAAAATTAAGCAACCAGTGATCAATTTTAAGGACTTTAGATAGGGGCAATACCCCCCTCATACCCCTCCCCATGGGGCCGTCTGGTCGATTTCCTGATTCGTGTATTGATTCTGTTGTTGAATTGAACCATTGGTTTATTTCCCGATTGCTGGGTTGATTCCCTGATCGGACTGTGTGTTTGGTTAATTTCCTGGTTGGTTCGTTCATTCTTTACATAATTTGCTGGTTGATTCTTTGATCGGTTCGTTTATTTCCTGATTGTTTCGTTCACTGATTCCCGGCTTAGCGGGTTCATTTTCTGATTGAATGGTTGGCTAGTTGATTGATTGATTACCTGGTTTGAGGTTGGTTGGTTGGTTCCCTGGTTAGTAGTTATTTAGTTGACTCGCTGATCAGTTGGTTGTTTCTCCGATTTTCTGGTTGTTTCATCAAAGGAACCAGTGCTTGGTTGGCTCCCTGATTTGCTGGTTTATTTCCTGGTTGGTTGGTTTATTGATTTTCTTTCTGATTAGTTGGTTCTGTGATTTGTTGATGATCCATCTCTAAATACTCAATCCTGTTTTGGTTTTAAAATCGATTCACAAACAAAACATGATTTGGTGCTTAGAATTAAGTTATCTGGTACCGAAATTGCCTTATCACCGAGTTACATCTAGTTGAACCTATTGTCCAGGTATACTGAACAAGATTGCCATCTAAACTGACCGGAAACTTTGGTTTGGTAAAACTTGAGATCCGTAGCTCATACATCATTTAAATCTGCAATTTTCAATTTAGATCAATAAGCTTTCACTATGCATCAATGATGAACTAAAAAATTGGAATTGTATAAATATTTCCCAAAAGTTTAGTCGTTGGGAAAATTTGTGTAAGCTGAAATCAGAATGAATCTTGCGCGATACAGACCTACCGTTGGACGTTGCAAAAAATTAAATTTTCAACCTGATTCTTAAACGAAAAAAGTCGAAACACACTGAGAATAAGATTTGCGGCACATATTCAAATCAAAATTTTAAAATTAAGGTCTAAATAATCACAAAATAATTGAAAATGAGTAAAATTGCACTGTTTATACACAAAACTAATGAAAAATTGGAGATCAAGCATGCACCAGAAAATGTGGATATTTTTGAAAAAAAAAACTCGCAAAATTAAATAAAACAGACACCTTAAACAGCCAAAAAACGAAGCCAACTGGCACAAACGTCTACATTTTTTTGTGCCGAAAATTTTTTTGCACAAAATAAGCAACAATAGCATTTTCCCGCCGAACCAATGTCTTAGGCGAAAGAAATTTGGGATAAAAAATGTTATTGGCCCATTTATCCAACAGTTGATATCTTTTCCCAAGCCTAAGCCTAAAGAACTGATAGGACAAGCAACTCAAGTGATGACATCCTAACTATTGGTGACTTTCCCATTATTTCGCGGTGTTTTCGACAGCACGCATCAGGGCAAACCGAATGACACAAAATTTATATTACTTTTCATTGGTATTATAATTTCAGCCGCATGTTCAACAAAACTCAAGGCAACACAAGTTGAACAATTATGAACATATAAAAGCATACGTGGAGAAAGCTAATTTTGTACGTAGCTACCCGAGCCAAATTTTTTAAAGTTTGTTGCCATTTTTCAAGAAAGCTGTTTCACTATTTTCAAAAGAGCTTCTTCACTCGAAAATGCCTAATGATCTTTTATATGCACACGTTTTAGCTTGTTTTAGCTTTCTAACGTTCCATTAATGAGTAAGTTCGTGTGAATTGAGAGGAAAATAAGGATTTTGAATTTTATACGTTCATAATAACAATCGTGCTAAAAATTCGTTCAAATTAGAGCTATGCAAATTTCATCGTGGTGTCTTTAAATATGATTCTTGTAATCGTGTTGTTAAAGCATGGAATACTCTGGTCGAAGATATGGTGTCTTCGAGTACTGTAAAAATTTTTTCCAATAAAATTAGTAAAATGCATCTCAATTTTTTTGATGATGAAGGTGTAACTTAATTTGCTAATGTTATTTAGCTGTTACACTTTTCCGTTCATTTTGTATTGTATTAACATTAACTTTTGTAATTAATAAATTATCTGAAATTATTTTACATGTTAGCAGTTGAATTTGTCTGCTCTAGGTCTTGGTCCCTTCGGCTTTTTGTTACTCATTATTTGGATAAATTCTCATAATTTGACCTCAAAGTTACAAATTTGTTTTTTCTTCATTTTCGATAAATTACTGACTGCAGAAGCGCTAATATGCTTAGAAAAGCTCAAAAATGCATAAATAGAGCATATACGGTGGCATTTTTAAGTGAAAAAAAACGATGGCGGAAATGGCGAAAAAATTTTAATCTCTTACACCAAATGGCAAAAGGGTCTCCTCCGCGAAAAAGACCATGATCAATGGGTGACAAAGTGCTGATTCAGTTTCAGACGTTTTCATAATATTTAATAGATAACCTCTGAACGATTTTTAAGTAAGCCATGATGGTTCAAACTTTGTGAGGACACACAATGTAACTCTATGTTATGGAAAGAAAATAATGCATAAATATAATTGCCGAGAACTTACAACAACAAGATGGACAGTGAAACGAATTGAAAGAAAAGTATTTTACTTCTATTATGTAGCAAACAATAAAATAGAGAGCACTGTTTTTTCCACATTTGCACCATAATATGGAAACAAAATCTGGAATGTGGAAAAAATTTTTGAGGTTTTTCCACAAATGTGGCAGAAAATTTGGGGTCATATCGAAAAGATGCATTTTGGTGATTTTAGAAGGTCCAAACCATATCTGTACTTGGGGGGTTGGGGGGGGGACCCCCCCCAACTTGGCCAACTCAGTACCCAAAATGATTCCCCCCCAACCCCCCCCCCCCCAGTTGGGAAAAAATTAAAAAAATTTGCCAAAAGGTGTATGTTTTTTGGCAAAAATTTCGACTTTTTCCTACCCCCCCCCCCCCCCCAACTGGTCGGAGGTCTTACAGGTATGGTCCAAACGCCAAATAATTCCGGCGCTTCGGGCCCGTTAGGCTCAGGCGCGGCTGCTAGCATGTCTACCCTTACTTACCATTTAACCTTTAATAGTTTCCATAATCTTAAACGTATTATTATTTCATGCTCAATTGGCAACCTTGAATATTATATCTTTATATATAATGACGATATCCACATTTTTTCCTAAAGAGATTTTTTGAGAAAGATCAACACGTCAACTTTCTAAAATTTTTGAAGCGTTTGTTCCTCTGTTAACGTAAATTCAATTCAAAAGCTTCATGAAAGTATTTTTGGAAAATTTCTACGCTTCTGACTCATAACTTTTCGGCCAAATTTATGGAGGGTTACGAACAAATTGATGGTTTTAAAATTTTTTGAATGATAAATTTCTAGAAATTACGATTTATGAACACAAAATTTAAATCTAATTTTTGAGATAATGATCAGAATGATTATCAGAGTGCTTCAAAAAGCTCAAAAACACTTAAATAAAGCGTTTATGAGCATTTTCAAGCGAAAAAACAAGGACTTTTAAACGAAAAAATTTTTTCCGGAAGTTGGAAAAAAGTATGACCCCTTTCCACATTTGTAGAAAAGTTCGTGGAAAAAAACAGTGAAGAGTCCGTTACGTAAAACTTGATGTTTAAAAAATGCCAGAATTCTGCCAAAAATCAGGACATTATGCTAGATCTGGCATAGGAAATGCCAGTCTGGCAATACTGTCAAGAACAAGATAGACGACAACGAAACGGATCGAAAGAAATTCGGAAAACAATATTTTACTGTTATTGTACAGTAAATTGCAGCAAAATACCTCAATGCAAAACCTGTAACAACTTGATTTTTTTCGAAATGACGTATCAACGATAGCGAGAGATTTGCCATAGAAAATGGCTACAGAAACTATCCGCTTGAATTTTTTTTGACTGGATCTAAGGCCCTGCCCACAGTGTTTAACCGATGACAAACCAAGAAATGAGTATTTACTCACGGTGCCCCAATGAACAACGGCAGCCATTATTGTGAGGGTACGATAAACATTTATAAGAAACAACAAAATTATATGGTGTTTTTTATAAAATGCTTCCAAATAGAAAAGTGACACAAATCAGTACTATGGTCGAAATCGTTTACATAAAGATCTTCGTGTAAAATTTTTCACTCGAAAAATTGCCAAGTTAGTTCAGTGCGCCCACAAATTTTCAGTCCTGCATGATACTTTGTTTATCAGAAAATCGCAAAAATCTGAAATACAAACTTACTTTCCACTTTCATTATGTGGAAGCATTTCAAGAAAAACTGACTATAGACTCAAATACACATAATCTGGAGACCGCAAGGAGTCAAAAATCATTGTTCACATTAAAAATGACGCGAAACCTCGCTCTCATAAAAAGTTGAAATATGAAAAGTATATATCACATCATTTAAACAATGAATAAAATACCCGCATAAACCACCACGTCTGTCGCACACAGTACCGAGTGGTCATCACAATGAATTTCTTGTAAATCAGACAAAGTAAAAAAAGGACGTAAAACACCCGGAACTGGCTACAAGAAAGTAAAAAATTAGTTATTGAACGAATAAACAATCATTCCGATTCATTTTTGACTGGAATATTTTCAAGCGATTCTAGCGTGCGCGTAAAATCGCCTCCGGTTGTTGGTTTTTCCATATCACTATTGATACCTGATTGACCGCCAGCGGTCGAACAACCCGTTTCTTGTTCAGCTTTTTCCGACCCTCCTTCTTCAAAACGTCTTTTATACAATGGATAGCTAAAAAGTTTTATTTCGTTGGTAGAAAGTTCGTACGATGAGGAAACTGAGCAACATTCTTCGGTGCCACCGCCGCCAACCCTAACAGCTAAATTCATGGCATTTGGACGATCGACCGACGAAGAATTGAGATTTTTGCCCGTCAATGCTTGGACATTTTCTACAGGAGATGGTTTTATTGAATCTGACGTTTTATCTTTCACTGCCGTCATTTCTTCAATGTGTATCAAGCCGGTAACGTCTGCGGAAAGAACAGAATATGCGGAGCGTACAACATGGAAAAACCGCTTATTGCATGAAGATTGACGCAGAAAAGTCAAAATGTCAATCCAGCAAACATTGAGTCAACCAGAAGCTTTCACTTCGAGATACCAAATAACTTTAGACAACACAAATGTAGCTTACAGCATTGAACTTCAGTTTTATTAGTTTTGCACCCGATTTATATAAGCATTGAATAGAATTCGTCTGAAAAAATTTGTTTATCGTTCCTTATTTTAAACTTGCAGCTGATTTTCTAAGTCTTTTAGCCGCTTTTAACTGACTGAAATAGTGACCCAATAACTCCGTTCGCACTGGAGAGTGCCGTTCGACACAACAGTTTTGTCATAAATTCATTATTTGTCTGTTTTTTAGCCAGTGCGCATCCTACACCATTCATTTTTAAACGAGTTAGGGGATACAAGAAAGACCAAAGGAATCCGTCAGCTGAAGAATAATATCGCGAGCCAATATTTTCTTTTTTTTCAAGTTGTAGTCTCAACTGCAGCAAGTCAATCTGAGAAAACGGGCGGTCACGTTTGTTGATTGCATGAAAATATTATCTATTTCCGAGGATTATTTGGAAAAAATAGACTGCAGATACTGTCGAACTTCTAAGATCACATAATTTTCACATAGAAAGATTTGCAGAGATATCACTCCCGTCGAAAACCTTTGGTTCGTCCAACTTCTTAAATATCAACACTCTTCATTTGAAGTGTCGTCGAAGAAGGAATGCTTGTGTTTAGAATATATGAGTACAACCTCATCAATATCTGCATGTCAGTAGAGGTTTCAGAAGACGAACAGCTGAATACCAAATCCTTCTAATCAAACATTAACGAGTTTTTTTATATTTCCAGTTCCTTGGAAAAAGAACGGATCTGGTTTTGAAAACCGCAGAAAATTTCAATATCGAGCAATGGTGGGATTTCTCATCGGTCGAGGAATCTAATTTGGTTGGTTGGTTGTCTGATTTTGGATTAATTTGTTTTAAGCTCGAAATTGGTAAGGGTTTTTGCAGTTCAAAAATTCTTGATTTTTATCCGGTTGAAAACATCATAACATTGCTCACGTCAGCTTTGAAGAAAGAATAAACAATTTTTCGTGTGTCTAACATTAGATTAAAATTCCTCTATACGGCCAAACAACGATCCCATAACTTTTGAAATAATGAACTAATGGCTGGCAGTCTTGAAAAAGTTATTTTTGAAAATCCTCACGAATCGATAAATAAGTTTCATTATTTGGAAGCATTTCGAGAAAAACAGACTGAAGATGTGCAGAACTTTGGAAATCTATTGCCACTTTTTTTGGCGCGGCGCTGATACTGATAAAGTTGAGCCTGCGCTATTGAAAGTCTTGGCCGCTGTAAGAAAAACTAATACAAATTAAGGAAAATTAGCACTAAAAAACAGTGTCTGCTACGGATATTGAATGACACTGAAAACATTTATTCAGTCAGAAAAACATTTCTGATTAGTCTGCTAAAGAAGACTTTCAATGAACCACATATAACTTTAAAAAAAGGTTTGAGAATGTCGACTGGACACTAACGTTTACTTCAGAATCGGAAGAAGACTGTTTTAATTTGCCAGATACAAGTAGCAGCATTTGGAATATACCCAACTTGGGAAAAACAGATGAACTGCGTACAACGCTCACAAGAATGTAATTCCTAAAACTAATGTAAAATTGAAAAGTACTCTCAAAAATATCGGTTTCGCCTGCAGTTTTACTATCTTCAGTTCAACGCTGTCCGTTTTAGAAAAATAACGGTTTTCATCGTTTCGGTTAACCGGAACATTCCTAATAAGAAGCCATTTTGAACTAAAACCAATTTGTTCAATTTTTCACTATTCGATATAGAACTTTAAACTTATTACAGTTTGAAAAGCACATTGCGTCGAAATTCATTGTGATCAAAAGTGCAGTGTGTTTTTATGAGCAATCTTGTTCATATGAACTGATGTTCCCATTTCGAAATTTTCCGCTCATCCAATTTTCTTCAATTTTATCAAAACTGCTGAAATAACTTCGATAATTTTTACGTTCTTCAGGTTTATGACATATGAAATTCGCATTAGGGAGAACGGCTAACTGAAAATTATAGAGTAAAAAATAAATAAAAAGGCCTCACCTTCGCTATCATAAAGATCTTTCGCCGAATTTATTCGTCGTATAACAGAACCGTGTTGAAATTCTTTACTAAAGTCGAAATCTATTTTGGTCGGATAATCTGAGAGGCGCGTCGTACATTCGCAGTTCGAAGAATCGAACGATGCGGACGGCGCGCTACTACTGTTTCCACCGACGCCGGCCATCGACGAAGACGCGCCCAAACGCTGCCTGAGATGCGTACGCATATGCCGCGTTATCATATCGCGGCGACTGGCCGAATACGTACATTGAGGACAATGATAAGGCTTAAACGTAAAGAACAGTCTTAAATGTCACTACGGTCTTGAATGAGATGAAAATAAAATGTTAGTCACCATAAAAATTATGTTTATGTGTCCTACAAGTGAGTGGCAGAAGTGCAATAAGATTCCCCGACAGAAATCGTCGACCATATGGCGATCCCCTTAAAGATTTTCCAGTATGGCTAGCCATATGGTAATCACGGAGACTCCGTCGTTGGAAAAAACCATGAAAAATGTGAATTTTTTTTGACAAATGGTCATTTTTGAACAGAAAACGGTCAAAAATGTGTTAATTTTTTCGGCGCTCCGCGAAATTTTTTAAACCATCTTTCAGAATTTTTGACAAAAAAATCGAAATTCGTATTTCTGACCCTCATACGATTTTGGGCAATCGATGACCTTCCGCACCGAAATTGGCCGCTCGACTCTCCTAAACCTCTGAGCTTCGTTGCATATGCAGGCCAGGGGAGTTTGGGGGTATGATCCCCCGAAAAGTCACAAACTTTTTTCAAAATAATGTTATAATGTTGCGCTGTGTTTGCATTAATGTGATAATAATAATCACTAATTGAAAAGTTTTTTGTTTACTTTAGGTGATCCGCCTTACAACTAGTGATCGTACGGGGTCCCCGTCCCCGTAAGGATACCGCGGATCCCCATCGTTTTCGTCCCCGTCCCCGGTCTAAAAAAGTCATCGGGGATTCCGCTTTCCGGGGAATTTAATTTTAGTAATGCAATTTGTTCAATATACCACATTTTTCGTCAACTAATCTAACTACACTTTAATTTATTAGGTACAAAACAACGAACAAAATTATAGAGAAATATAGAATTAACATATTACAGGGTTCATTCAGTTTCCTGTCCGGAGATGCATTCTTATGCGTTTTTAACAAAACATATCGAAACCTTTCCGCCGCCGGATTTCAAATCACTTAATGATTCTTGTTATGATTTCTGTTGCGCTGGCTTATAGCTTTTAAACATTAGCATGTTGTGGATGAATGTTTGACCTTGTATTGTTTTTTTCACATATTTGACTAAAACCTAGATTTTTCTAGATTATTCACACAAAATCATTTTGTGGTTCTTTAGAATTTTCGACTTTCGGGAAGATAACTTTTTTCATTGGGAAAATGACTAAGCGTGGGACAATAGCAGAGGTTCTTCTGTCTAAAAAAGTCATTCAATTCATTGCTGCTTGCCTAATTTTTGAATTTTAGTTTGCCTGACTGGAAACATGTTGAATTCACTGAAAAATTAGACTTTTCAGGCAGGAAATAGATATTAAAAATAGTCATTTTCTAACGATATAGAATATCAAAATCCAAATTTTTTCCGATGCTCTGCACCGCATTAATTACCGATCGATATCCGAGTCCAAAGTAAAATATCTATCACACTTTTTATGGTTTATACCAGTGTTTTTTTGCACTGTGCAAAACTTTTTCCGCTCGTGCAAAACTTTTTTTCCTATTTTTTGCACCTTGAAAAAAAATATATTTATCAAGTGTGAAAAAAAATTTGGTGTTTTCATATAGAAAAGATACATTTTGGTGCATTCTAGTAGGTGCAAATCTCAAAATTTTCCGGCGCTAGATTTAATAAGCATTATTATTTATTTCCTAGCTCAGGTGCAGCTTCTGGCATGTCTACCTTCCCTTATCACTTAATCTATTTTCATCATCCTAAACGTATTATCTCATGTTTTAATTGGTAATCTTCAACATTTTATCTTGATATATAATGAAGATTCACATTTTTTCCTTGACACATTTTTTGAGAAAGATCAATACGTCAAGTCTAAACTTTTTGAAGCGATTGATCCTTTCTTAACGTAAAATAAATTCAAAAGCTGTATGAAGTAGTTTTTGGACATTTCTGCTCTTCTACCTCATATCATTTCGGCCAAGTTCATGAGAGTTTGCAAATAAATTACTGGTTTTAAAATTTTTCAAATAAAAAATTTCTAGGAAGTCGAATTTTGAACAGAAAATTCGAATGTAATTCTTGAAATAAATGTTCGCAAAATTGATTTTCTAGTGTCGCTGAATGCCAATACCCAAAAAAATTTTCGTTACTATAATATACATTATTCCCATCTGTGGGTGGATGGGTATAATAGATTTGCATAAGCGTTTATATTAACTTACAAAGTTGTGCTAGACATGGTTCTATTTTAAGCATTATTGAGTGACCCTATATGGTTTTGTATAGTGTAGGTAGTTATCGAGATCTTTTAGTCATGTCTAGGCTGATGCAGTCAGTTGAATATAGCACTGAATAAGGCAGACAATGTTGTAAGAATATTGTCATAGTTTTTAATTGATTAGGTACATACTTGACCTGAAAAATCAAGATTTGAGTCCTGTGAAATTCTCAACTCGCATGTTTGATTGATTTCAGATTTATAATAGATTATATACAGATTTTATTGACTTCAGATAATATAAATGAGTACTCATGTAGTATTTAATGTATGTGAAAATATCTCTCCCCGTCCCCGAAAGAACGGGGAAAACTCGTCCCCGTCCCCGAAAAAATCTGTCCCCGTACGACCACTACTTACAACTTTATAAATTTTTCCACATCGAGCGAGAAAGAAAATGTTTGATTTGGAAGATATTGTGGACATGTTTGCAGGAAAAACTAGACGTATTTTTTTGGCTTGATGAACAAAATTTGATGAAAAAAAGTTATGTATGTTCAAAAAAATGAAAAAATCAAGAGAACTTTTTTTGCCAAATTCTACATTGTGCGTGTGATTTTTTTTGCCAAATTCTACATTGTGCGTGTATGTATGAACAAATTTTACAATCACTCCAAGTGACAGAGACATAGCAGGTCAAGAAAACTTTTCAATGTTAGATCGAAGGACTTTGGTATCAGTGGCATAGCCGGAATTTCGGTTCGGATATAATACATATTAAAAGAATTTAACTAGAGAAAAAATTACTTCTCTCATCATTGGAATTGAGGATTTTAAAAATTTTGGGCTAGAAATCGAACTATATTCGGACGTAGTGTAAAGTCTGGTGCGCTTATGGGGTTGGGGTTTGAGGAAGGGGTAAAAACTTTCCCCGAAGGACGAAATTTTTGGAAAGGAGAATGGTGCAGTTTTACACACATTCCAAAAAAATTTATGTGAGAATCAGTGGCGGACGCAGGAATTTTTTTCGGAGGGGGGGGCGGAAAATTTTTTTTGTTGCAATTTTCATATTTTTGTTAAATTATTTGCATCGACATACTAACGATTTTTTTAATTTAGAAAGATCAGACACAACAATAAAAAATAACAAATAATCGAGCCGATTAAAGGATTGCATTTATTTTCAATTATAGATTTTTACTAATTTTCTAGTCCGGCGGTAGCGCCGGAAAATTTTTAGATTTTTACTATCTAAAACGCTGGAAAATGAACCTACACAACGTTGAGGAATAAATTAAAATCAAACTAATAGAACGTAATTCGCTCCTTATTTCGGCGCAAAGCGCCGGAAAAATTTTCAGGTTATTATATTCTGAAACGCTAGAAACTGAATCTCTGCAACAAATATCCCTGAATAGAAGCTCTAAAATTAAAGTCCAGAATGATGACTTCAATCTTCATCGTCTATAAACGCGAAAATTCATGTTGGAAACGTTTGAAAACTTCCAAGGCTCGAGAGAAAAAATTGAGAGAATCGATAAAAAATCTCAATTTTCGGCGAAATACTGACTGTTAATGATTACAAAATGAGACGAGACGAGGTCTTTCGATTGATAGAAACTGTTGACGGTTAATTAGTACGTGGAAGCAGATATGCTAACGGCCACGCCTGACAGAATGTAATTATTACTATACCCATGATCGGCGCGAAGCGCCGGAAAATTTTGACATTTTGGACCTTCTAAAGTTCACCAAAATGCATCTTTTCGGTTTTGAATTCCTTTTGAACTATGATCTTAATAATTTTCATTTTTAGAACTTGAGTTCGGGGGAGCGCGGCCGCCCCCTCGCCCCCCTGTGTCCGCCACTGGTGCGAATTGCACTGGTGCAAATTGAAAGCGTTTGAAACTTGGCACTTCATTCTACCTAGACCAAACAGAAAAAACTAAGCATCTGATATTGATTAGTATAACTACCAAAAAGTCATATAAACTAGGGACACATAGAACTGGCGGCGCGAACCGCCGAAAAATTTTCGTATTTCTTTGTGTGATAGCATAAAATTGTACTTCCCAGCATCTGAATCAATAAAATAATTTATTTTCATTCCAGAAGGGGCACACGTCCCTGATTCTCCCGCTTGGCAACGCCACTTTTTGAATAGTTCATTATCGAATAATACTGTATCAATCAGACATGTAATTTGGGGGAAATGCCATAGGAGCCCGCCGAAATCGTCGGCCATACCGTTAGCCATTGGATGATCTTTTCACAGGATTTTCCAATCCTATGGCTAGCAATATGGTAGTCCTAGGGATAATCACACTTTTGGTCGGAAAAATACTGAAAAATGTCAAATTTTAGCTGAAAAAATGTCAATTTTTGAACAAAAATGGCCAAGAATGCCAATTTCCACTTCGCGCCATGAATACATTTTTCACAGTTTTTTAAACAAAAATTACTTTGTTTTTAACCGTTTCCGACATTTTTGGTGGAAAATAGAATTTTTTCCTTCAGGAACGCCTAGACCTCGGGACTCCGTTAAGCCCGGTTCATACTTCAGCTCGTTGCTCGGCGAGCATGATCGGAGCTGTTCCCAGAGATGCTTGGCGAGCACAGCCCCGAGCAAGCTGCTCGGCGAGCAAATATTTGCTCGACAAGCGGAACCTCGAGTGCAAAAAATTTGCTCGCCGAGCACGCTCGGGGTAGTAGAAATTTTTTCTACTCCTCCGAGCATGCTCAGCGAGCAACACATGTTATAGGTATAGACACGTACCAGACTGCGCAAATTTATTCCAAGATTGAACAATGTGTGCACGACTAATGCGAAATTTTGCGCGCCCTGATCGATGGGTAGTAGTGGTGTATCGGGTCAGTAAAAATATAAAGTCGGGTGACGGGTCGGGTCAGAGATCACTGATCCGATTCATAGGAAACCAGGTCAAGGGTCAAAAAAATGTTCAGTTCATAATGTGCAGCACATGCGTACATGCTTGTTTATTATTTAGTGTAAATAAACATTGAAAATGAGAAATGATTCAGCTCAGACAACCCCATAGGGAGGGGTATGAGGGGGCATTACCCCTGCCTAAAGTCCTAAAAATTGATCCCTGGGGCCTAATTTTGAGACAAAATGAAGTGTTTAGTGGACATTTAGCCACACTACCCCCGCAAATTTTCAACTTTATCCCTACCTGAAAAATCTGACCTTGGGGACCTCTGACTCAGCTTATTGCTTTTGAATACTAATTGCTGTTTTGAGAACAGGGAAATGAGAAATAAACAAAATCTTTCTCTAATTCAAGGCAATCTACGATTACTGAAAATAGATCGAAAATCTGAAATGATAGCCAAAGATGGTATGCTCTTCTTGTCTGCGGATAAAATATTTGTTTAGAATTTCATTTTTTGCTGAATCCTAAAAACTGCTCCTTGAAAACTTTCTCTTGGGTGCAACAGTTATTCCTTTTTTTTATTAAATGCTTGTAAATTGAAGAATGACTAACCGGTATCACATTGTTCACACGAAGGTTTCATTATAGAATTTTTTGAACACTATAGAAACTATAGAACACACAGTTTGAAACAGTATTTTATCTAAAAAAGTTTTTGACACTTTGTCATTACTTTCAACATGATATTGTTGAATAGTTCTTCATTAATTAGGGAAACTGGACCATTTTCAAGCATGCTATATTAGCAGGCGAAGGCTAAAAATTATTGATCAACCATTGCGTCATCGTACATTGAAGGAAAAAATCACATTGTCATTACATTCAAAGTTTTCTTATCACAAATAACCAAAAGTGACCTAAGATTTACACTTACGCAGTAAATTATACCGTGCACGGCCGATTAATACAAGAATCGCCATAAAAAACAGTATATTATCTAACATAGCTCGCCCCAAAAACCATTGGCCGCTACATACAAAAGTCAATTATCAGTCGATGCCAATTCATCGATCATTCCCTACCTTCATGAGAAAACTACCGAGAAAATTTTATTTTTGAAATATATGTAGTAAGGATTAAATTAATCTCATGTAGAGTAAAATTTTATTTGTTTTTTCTTCGAACAGTCAAAATGATAAAGTGAATATTTTGACCCGTGACCACACATGCACATAGGGGTAGGGGGGTAAACCCACTTACTTATCTGAGACCCTGGCCGCCCCCCTGGTCCAAAAAAATCGTCAAACACCCCTCTGAACTTTTTCGACAGCTTTTTTGATGATTTTTGTGCACATTTTGTATGAAAAACAAGCTTGCAGATTGTTTTTTGTTTTTTTGCGGGTCTACCTCCCTAACCCCTGGATAAAAAGTCCAAGGAATTCTCTGAAAAATTCTTGCATTGCATGTCTGCCCGTGACTTTCAATGCACAGAGGTATCCTGGATAACGGGTAAGGTCAAGGATCTCTTTTCCTTTTCCGGGTCGGGCCAAAGAATGTCGGGTAGGATCGGGAAGCATACCGGGTCAAAAGGTCCCATACATCCCTAATGAATCGATTTATTCGCAGGATTTTATTTTCTGCTGTAAATTTTTTGTCATGTCTATCCGGAAAAATATCAGATGATGAAAAATTTGAACTTATTGATCTTGTTCGTGAAAAAGAATTCCTGTGGAACGTTTAATCCTCTGATTACAAGGACGTTAGGAAAAAACACCGTGCCTTCAAAGAAATTAAGGAATAACTAAGTATTCAAGGTATTAATTTTAAAGTTAATACATGGAAAGAAATAAAAACATATTCATAAGTATGCATTGCAGGGAGAAAATTTGCTCGTGAAGTATAGACCAACTCCCAGGATGCTCGGCGAGAAATCTGCTCGCCGAGCATGCTCGGTGATGCTTGACGAGCTTGCTCGGGGTAACTTTGCTTGCCGAGCAGGAGTATGAACCGGCCTTTACATGTATGTATCAATCAATATACAGGACGTTGAGTGAACATATTCTCTAATTTTAAGCACACCAGAAGCACGTTTTTCTTGTCTCAAGTTTCATATAAAAATCTCGATATCAAGATTTTATGACAAAAACACTCTAAAAGTTGGGGATAATTTTGGGTAAAAACGAACTAGATGCAAAAATTGGATACGGAATGTATCAAAACCTTGACGATGGATATTATTTTCTTCACCTATGGTAAATTTTGTCTTTGACAAAGAACAATTTTTTAATCTACAAAAACACCGCAAGACTAGGAACTCACAGTTGTCATGAGAGTGAAATCTAAAATCATAGTTGGTAAACTATTGTTTTCCAACGTCTTCTTTCACTTGAACGTTTTGCTGTTTTGAAATTTGGATCATAGAGTTGTAACATTGCCTAGATTAGAAATCTGAGGGTTTAGTAGACATTTGAATTTTGACGACTGCATCCTTTCATTACATCCGGATTTTCAGCTGATTCTTATCCATGAAATCAGCTTCGCCGCGCAAAAATCCCATTAAGCTATAATAGTTACCTTTTCACCTGTATGCGTCCTCTGATGAGTACTGAGATGGTCGCTCCTCGAAAAAACTTGTCCACATACCCTGCATGCGTAAGGCCTAAAATAAGGAAGATAGTCGGATTTGTATATTTTCTGGGATTTTAAACCAAAAATGACGTGAAAACTTCTTTGTAGATGAAGGCATATGATCTTTAATATTCTGTTACAAAATTTTCAGAAGAATATTTAGAAAATTTTATGCAAACAAACTTGATTCCGGTGTGCAAACGCATATGTCTCGTCAACATATCGCTTCTACCAAACGCTTTTTGACAAACTGCGCATTTGTGACTTTTAATTGTCGTCGTCGAAGATGTATGTGATTCATCGAGCAAGGACGTCAACGTTTGTTCCGTCGTCATGGAACGAAAAGCCAACGGTGCCTTTAGCGACATGTCAGATTCGGATCGACTTCGTTTATTGATCGAATTATCCTCCACAGACGACGATTGGTCGATTTTTGTAGCGACGGGCGTCGTGGGCAACGTTAAACAAGGCGCCCTGTTGAATATACCGACCGCAGACGACGATAAAGCGAATTTACCGGCGGCGTCGGCCGCTCGAAACGGCGACAAAGGTGTCGATGACGACGAAGAGATTACTGAATCTTGGCGGAAAGCCAACGACGCAAATAATTGATTTTTGAGCATAAATTCTAATATGGAACACTGTTCTAGCGTTTTAACAGCTTGGCTTTCGGTTTCCACGATGCATGGTGGCAGTGATAAGTCGAAAAAATTAGTATCTTGAATGCCTAGACGTCAGAAAAATATTACATTAGTATATATATAAAAAGCTCAACAACTCGATGATGATTTTACGATAAATTTCATAAAGTCAGGTTATTCGAAACCTCTCATCTAAATATCCGTCAATTTCAAAAAAATTTTCCCTTGAAAAATTACTATGACACTGAGTTTCTGCATTTCACTCATTGAATCTAAACCCGATACATGAGCATTTGATGAAGATTGAATGAACATTATAAACTCTACAGAAATTTTAGACAACCATATCCGATAACTCTAGATGTTAACAGATAATGTAGGGTAAATATGAAGGAAAACTTGAGAAAAGAGCTACCGGAAAAATAGGTGGATTAAGATGTCAAGAAGAAAGCAGATTGAAATGTGATAGAACTTGAAACGTAGAATGAAGTCACCATAAAAGGGACTCAGTAATAGACAAAATGAACGAGCCGGAAGAAAATTAAAAAAACGGCATTTTTTAAAACGTTCAACATATCAGATCAAAACGTATCGAAAGGTGAAATTTCAACTATTCTCACGTTCTCTTCGCGGATTTACTTTTGTTGTCACCAGCTGGTGCTGCCGCAGTATTCGCAAAATGTGGAAAAAACGACAATTGAGCCAACAAAGGTGAGCAAGATGACGATAACAAATCGCGAGCGGCGATGGACTTATCGTGCGCCATCGGCAAACTTTCCGTTTGATAACGTTCCAAAATTTGTTTTTTAAATATTTTCTTTTGTACTGCCGCGCTCGGCGTCAGAGAGCAGAAGGGCGGCGCATTCGAACCTTGTTGTCCAGAAGTACCTGTGTATTTCGATTTTTGACCGCCCGAATTTATAACGTCGCTATCTGATCGACTGCGTTCTCGATCGCTGATTAACGCTGCGGGTGAAGTTTCCGACGTCTTTTGATCGCTGATCGATAAACTCGAATTTTTTTCTTGTAAAATGGCAGCAGAATCTCTTGATCCATGGCTATAAAAGCGGTACGTTTAAAAAGAGGCTCAACAGTAATATGTATTTTTCAGTAGTTTATTAAGCAACGCAAACAATTTCTTGTTTATCATATGCTACTAAAAAAGATTAAATGTGAAGCAGAGAATTTTTGTCACTCAGAAACTACTTGTTGAAAATTTGAAAACTACTCTAAATTGAGTAGTTTTCAAATTTTCAAAATTTTCAAATTTAGTTTTCAAATTTTCAAATTTTTCTAAATTGGGACTGACAACTTAGCGACCGAATATATCATATAACTGGCATGAAAAAGTTAAAAGATCTCTGAAAATTTCGCGAAATATGATTTTAGTGAAAGCTTTATCTAATTGATGCTTTATACAGGATGGTCTAACAGGCGGGCCGCCTAGGAGACATTACTGAGCAGAGTAGATCTGAGGTTGGCTATCTCAGGAACACTATCTCAGAAAGAAAACTCGTGAGCTCCAGCTTGACTGTTGGATGCACATTTTTTAGGCGAACCGTTTTTTGGATCACATTGTATAACCCCAAAAATTTTCACAATATCAGAAATACCAGCTGATTTCCGTCGAATCTACAATTTTTCATGGTCACTCCCCACAAAACGATATCATAGTAATTCTCTAATTTTTTTGATTGGAACTTGTTATTCAATAAAATAAATTGAATAAAAAATGAAAAATAAACCAAATCCAATAATTTGAATAGTATATTTTCGTAACTTGCTATGCAACTATGTTTTTCTATGAAAATTGAAAGGGCAGAACAAGCTACTTGTAAAAGCAACTAAAAGTTTTAGCTTTACTGTCAGCGATAATATAAATTTGTTAATACAACAATCTCTTTACAAGATTATTTTGTTTCCCAAGAAGCTTTTGGTTTCGATAAAATTTTAGCCGTGGTAATACTTCCGCTTTCCAGTACTTTTAAAACCTTTATTGTTCCACTTTAGCATTCATTGTCCTAAAACATAACAGGTTGAATGCCATAGTGAATAATTCCGTACAAGTTCATATACGAAATTCAG
The DNA here is from genome assembly GCA_963922205.1 of Romanomermis culicivorax. Classification (NCBI taxonomy): domain Eukaryota; kingdom Metazoa; phylum Nematoda; class Enoplea; order Mermithida; family Mermithidae; genus Romanomermis; species Romanomermis culicivorax. The sequence goes on along the minus strand of CAWUHX010000017.1, from coordinate 1,525,641 downwards.
ATGAATTTACAACTACGAGGCCCCGAGGTTTGGGGGAACTTGGGCATACCTGTACTTGGGGGGGGGGTTAGAGGGGGGACCCCAACCCCAACCCCCCCCCCCCAGTTTGGAAAAAATTTCGACTTTTTCTACCCCCCCCCCCCCCCCCCAACTGGTCGGAAGTCTTACAGGTATGAAGTTGGGCGACATTTTTTGGACCAGGGTCACTGTTCCCTTTTAGGGGAGAGGTCTCTGAAGGAAAAAATTTCATTTTTCGCCAAAAAAGTCCGAAAAACGTTAAAAAATGAGCAGTTTTGGTCTGAAAAAAAACCGTAAAAAATGTATTCATAGCGCGAAGCGTCCAGAAAATTGACGTTTTTGACTATCTTCGTTAAAAAATTGACATTCTTCATCACAAAATTGACATTTTTCAGTATTTTTCCGACCAAAAGTAAAAACGTAAAAAAATCCCTATGACTACCATGGCTAGCCATATGGCCGACGATTTCTGGGGGGGGGGGTTCCTATAGCACCCCCTCAATTACATGTATGATTGAAAATAATAGTTTGACTTTTTTTGATTCAAGTGAAAACATTTCTAAGGTCAAAAATGCCCACCAAAATTTCAAAATCATTTCCGAGACAGATGCGATGATGCAACATGTTGGATTTTCAGTTTTTAAAAATGTTGTTACAAACACAGCGACTTGAAGTGAAACATGATCGTTAGAATTGGGAAACGTATCTTCATACCTTGTACTTGCTGAGTGTAGTAAAAATGACGGTGATTTTGGGTCGAAAGAAAAATAAGGTCGCTGATGCCGCTGGGCCAACTTTTGTGCTTCAGATCGAAAAACGGTCGGAGACTGAAAAACCGCATCTTCGTTCGGACTGACGATGAAAGGCGAAAAAGGCGCTGCCGGACTATACACCATGCATGCGCTGGAAACGACTGCCACAGTCGCGTCCTGCGGCGTCATTTCTTTGCTGAAAGAGAAACGACCGCCGCCGTCCGTTATTGAGGATGATGCCGACGAAGAACCGGCTGTAGTGATAGTGCTGAAGCTACTGCGAGGACTGGAGCCCAGGTCGCTGGTCGGGTAGAGGGGCGAGACGTCTGCGGGGACGGTCGTCAACTGGGCTATCGGGTAGTGAGGAAATGGGCTGCTGGACGAAGCGCGCATTGAATAAACGGTGGAAGAGGAGGGGCGTCTTCGGACTGTAAGGCGGGATGGCGTTCCTACGGAACCTAAAAAGCACAAAGAAGATTCATGCGTATTGTAGAAGAAAGCTACGTAAACTAAAATTTCAAAATTTTTTCATTTCTTTGCAGGTTTTGAAAATTTATTATAGGAGAATGCAAGGTTTATTTCTGTACCGGTCGATCCGTACCGTACGGAATTCGAGTGAAAAAAGCTCCGTACCATCCTGCGCATTACCGTTCAATATAATCTTCTACTTGCTTCATATCTTATATGTAATATGACATTAGTTCAAGGTATACGTCGTGAAAGTACGAACATGGTTGCTTACTCTAAAATTGATAGATTTACTTACTTTTACCAGAATTACTATCAAACGCTCATTTCCTTGAACTACATTCAGATCACGTCAGTGCTATACTTTTGCGATTACTTTTCATGAGTTTTGGAGGGAAACAACGAAAAGTTTGGCAAGACTACCGATAAATTTTCATTTCGAGGCTTCTTTAATGTCGGAAAATGCATTTTTCAGCTTATTGTTCTGCAACCATAGGTTATCGATCGTAATCATTGTTTTTTAGCATAGATAATCATAATAATGCATCAAAAGAATGTTTTCAGATGTATGAAAGCACAAGAATGAATGTTGCCAAAAATTCAGCAGCAGACAACCCGTCTTTTAGTCAACGACATACATGTAATAGACGAGAGTGCTATAGAACCCCCCCCCCAAGAAATCGTCGGCCATATGGTTAGCCATTGGGCGGCCCCACTGAGATTTTCCAGTCCTATGGCTAGTCATATGGTACACATAGGGTACCCCGTACCATTGGTCGGAAAAATACTGAAAAATGTGCATTTTTTAATAAAAGATGGTCAAAAACGTCAATTTTTTCGGCGCTCCGCGTCATGAATACATTCTTTACTATTTTTTGACAAAAATTACTATTTTGTGAACCTTTTTCCGAACTTTTTGATGAAAAAATCGAATTTTTTTCAGAGACCCCTCCCCCTAAATTTTTTTTTGGGGGAGGGTGTGACCACGACCCCAAAAAGTCGTCCGACCTCCCCCCAGACTTCTTGGCCGCGTTACGTCAAAGATAGTTAATGCCAAATTTCGGAAATCTCTAAATTTCAATATTCTAGAATGCAGGAAAATGAATCTTTTTTCAACATTTACTTAAAACAAAAATTAGGCACGCACCCGATAATTTGAATTATCGGGTGCGTAGGTTATTCCCGTATTCCGAATGGGAAGTTTATGTTTACATAGCACTAAAATATTAAAACACTGCCACAAGATTTTCAAAAAATAATCGAGAAAAATATTGATTTTTTTCAATTATTTCAAGAAACATTGCATGATCAAACATACATACATGTGTCGATGTTTAAAAGCTATAAGCAGAAAATAAGACGACATTTTTCAACCGTGACCTAGAAATAACATGCAGAATTACAAATAATTTAAAATCCAAATTTTCAGGATTTTTCGTTTTAAAACGCATGAAAATGAATTTCCGAACACGAAATCCTATAACTTAGTCAAGAGCGTTATGAGGCTGTAGGTTGCACTGTGTTAACGCCATCTGTACCCGTTGCTCGGGTCCTCAGTACAAGTTAGACTCGGTCCGAAACTTGAACTCGGGACCCTGCGGCTACCGTCGGTACGCTCTAACTTAATCAACTGAGCCGAAACAGGGCGACGGGAAAAGTGCTCTCTGAAAGGTAGATAATTTGCAACAGTTTGAAGTTGATGTGACTGCTATGACAACTCTCGACATCCCTGCGTCGTCGAGTTTTACAATTCGTAGTTGATGTGGTTGCTGTGACCACTCTCAACATGTGCACCAAAAAATCCGTACCGCAAAAAAACTCTGTAAAAGTTTTCCGTACCAGAAAAAAATCCGTCGAGAGAATGTTTCTTATCCTACAACATTGACACAGGACGTGTCCTTGACCGATTTTTGTGCTTGACAGGTTTCTGAGCAACATTCCAGGGAAAATCTTCCCCCGAAAACAAAGAAAAATGTTACTGTGTGTAGTGATCGACCGATGGACACTTTTGCCCATTGGCCGATGTGTTGAGTAGGATCCACCATTGTTTTTTCCACAAATGGTATTTTTTGTGGAAAAAATTCTGAAATGTGGGAAAAAATTTTGGAAACCTTCCACAAATGTAGGAAATTTTTTCGACAGACATCAAAATAAATTCAAACGTAGATATTGAACAAATTCTTATGAGTATGATTATGATGGAGGGAGTAATTATACAGTAGGTTCGGTGCTGTTGCTAATCATACGCACAGTCCTGCATTTTCAGTGTCAAAAAACACTCTGTTTCATAAGTCTAGTCTCAAAAAATTCATAACTACTTGGAACATATGTCCCAATTTAAACACGATAATGTTAAATGTCGCTACCATTACACATATCAAGCACGTAAAAATTTTCCACAATGTGGACAATATTTTTAGGGTCCTTCCACAAATGCGTAAATATAGTCGGGGAAAATACATTGGGGTCCACCGATGCACCAACCATAGCATGCACAAAATATAAAAAAAATTTAACAAATTTTATTTTTGAAATAGAATACAGCATTTTCGATCATCTAAGAAACCGACCAGAGGCATCTGACATCCTTTTTTCATGTAAGTTGCCACCAACTAACAAAGCAACGTATGCGATGAAAAAACTTGGTATCAACCAAAGGTTAGGAAACCATCCATGGGTCCTCCGTATATAAATAAGTCCCATTAGGACATCTGATACCGGCCAGGCTTAAGTGCTGGTTGGGTGGTTCGCTCGCTGGTTGGTTGGTTCATTCCATGATAACATGCTGTCCTTTCTATTTGTTGTTCCCGTTTTCAATCATATTGAACCTGCTGACACAAAATATATCCTTGTGCTGGAACCCCGTCCACGCGATCGTCTGGTAGATTGGGATGCAGAAGCGCTACCTAGTACACGAGCGCTACCTTGTGCACAAGCGCTACCTAGTGCACGAGGAATGCTACCGTAGTCACAAGCGCTACCAAATTAGAAAAAAACGCCGTATACACTTTGTGTTGAAAGTGGTTTTATCATGCATCGTGTTTATAAAACAATGACGGTTGGACAACAAAATAGTCCTGCTCAACAACAAAATCCGAAAAACCTACAAAAAAATAAAATCCACAGAAATGGTCATCGATGCGACCACCCTGTTACAATAATAAAATGCGGCACACTTCATGTTATTGTCGATATGGTATTCCAGTACAAAACAATGTTTTATGCAAAAAATCTGGACAATGACCTACTGAAGACGGTAATAGTAATAAAATCATCAAATCATAGACATAAGTTTAGGAATCAGAAAAAAACAAGATACCAGACCAGACAGCATTCCTTTACTCGCATCGTACACAATGGACACGGAAAACTGTCTTAAGTATTAAATTTAAAAAATCGATGGTTCAATGCGATTATGTCAATTTAGATAATCGTATTCACAATGCGCGCTTGAATTTTATTCAAATTACAGGTGGTCTTTGGCAGATCAATAATTTTGATGTCAATGCTTCACAAGTTGGTGTTTTAAATTTTTTGATGCACAAAATTCATCATTTTCTTGTGTTATATGCGTCATTTAGTGGTTGAAAAATTGCGTTTTGTTTTTTGTGATGATAACTTGTAAGATATAATATAAAAAATTTGATTCATAATTGTCCCTATTTTTGTGATGAATGCAGATGCAAAACGAGTGCGAAAATTCTGCTTCAACACACAACGTATATAGGAAATTTTTTCCAATTTGGTAGCGCTTCTGACCATGGTAGCGCTCGTGCACTAGGTAGCGCTCGTGTACTAGGTAGCGCTCGTGCACTAGGTAGCGCTCGTGCACCATACCCGTTTGGTACGGGTATGGTGCACGAACGCTACCCAGTGCACGAGCGCTACCATAGTCAGAAGCGCTACCAAATTGGAAAAAAATATCCTATATACGTTGTGTGTCGAAGCAGAATTTTCGCACTCGTTTTGCCTCTGCATTCATCACGAAAATAGGGACGATTATGAATCAATTTTTTTCATGTTATATCTTACAAGTTATCATCATGAAAAAGCGCAATTTTTCAACCACTAAATGACGCATATAACGCAAAAAATGATGAATTTTGTGCACCAAAAAATTTAAAACATCAACCTGTAAAGCACTGACACTAAAATTATTGATCTGCCAATGATCACCCGTAATTTGAACAAAATTCAAGCGCGCATTGTGAATACGATTATCTAAATTGACATAATCGCATTGAACCATCGATTTTTTGAATTTAATTCTTAAGACAGTTTTCCGTGTCCATTGTGTACGATGCGAGTAGAGGAATGCTGTCTAGTCTGGTATCTTGTTTTTTTCTGATTCCTAAACTTCTGTCTATGATTTGATGATTTTATTACTATCACCGTCTTCATTAGGTCATTGTCCAGATTTTTTTCATAAAACATTGTTTTGTACTGGAATACCATATCGACAATAACATGAAGTGTGCCGCATTTTATTATTGTAACAGGGTGGTCGCATCGATGACCATTTTTGTGGATTTTATTTTTTTTGTAGGATTTTCGGATTTTGTTGTCGAACAGGACCATTTTGTTGTCCAACCGTCATTGTTTTATAAACACGATGCATGATAAAACCACTTTCAACACATTGCACCGAACTGAATCTATTGTCCAGGTACGGGGTCGACAACCATCCAGAGAACATCAAAGATAACTATGGCTTAATTTTTTCTCCTTCTCGTTCTTTCTGATTCCGTTTCTCTTCTCTTTGTTTCGTTTTCCTTTTCGGCAACCTGAAGGGCCCAGAGAGTCTGACACATCCTTATCTACAAGTTTGGTGTTCCCTGAAGTTTTACTGTTTTTCGAAGTCATCTTGAACGGCAAACATACTCAGGCATTTTAAGTTTTTTATTGAATAAACTTAAAATGAGATATGAATAGACTGTCCACTCACCCAACATACATAGGTAATATACTAGATTCACTGCTGCTCAAAAATTCAGCCGCATTTTGTAAAATATTTTTTTGGTGCAATAACTTTCCTACAATTTTTCTTGGAAGCGTAAACTGCACAGATGAGCCGTTTTTTGTTTTTGAAAAACTGTGACTAATCTGCTCCAATCGGTCATTTTTCTTTCTATTGTTTTGGTTTCCTTGTTAGATGTTCAAGGACAAAGATCATTTACCGCAAAAAGACCATAAACTAACCACGCTAAAGAAGCTAAATTCATCAGATGCATCATCATTTGAAGGTCAATGAAAAGGCTGTCCGTTAAGTCTACAAAATGTGTGGTTGTGCGGTTTATCAGCTACCCTCTATGACACCGGGAGATATAAACATGACATCATATTTTTGTTGGTGGAAGACCTTCGACCTTGTCCTTTTTATAGTCAAAACAACATTACACAGGAAAATGTCAAGTGCGAGTAGATCCATCACATCCTATTTATTAATAACGTATTTTTGTGTGGATGCCAAAGAAAAAAAGGTGTTCTAAATTGATTTAGTATGGGAACACATTTTTCATGTAACCAAGCGCAAAGTCATTCATTCTAAACGACACACATAAGCCACGAAAAAACTATGGTACAGTCTCACTTTGGCGCCCGTCTCACTTTGGCGCCCATCTCACTTTGGCGCCTCGTCTCAATTTAGCGCCCAAGATGTGTCTCACTTTGGCGCCCATCTCACTTTGGCGCCCGTCTTACTTTGGCGCCCATCTCACTTTGGCGCCCGTCACACTTAGGTGCCCGTCCTACTTTGGCGCATTGTATGTCCTAATAAACAAGCGATCTATGCAAATTTTACGCGCAGTTTTACATAACCATAGTGGCTATAAATAGCTCAGGTCACCCTGAATAGCTCTCTCTCTCTAAATGGTGGAAAATGTAATAATCAGTTAGCCTGCTAAACTTTACTCAATAAAAACACTTTTCATGAAACTAAAATGGTTGATTTCAAGGAAGCCAGATTTATCGTGTTTTTGTATTGTCAAATTTCAATGTTGTTTTGTGAAAGTAGAGTTAAGGCCCTGTCATACCTCACCGCGCGGCGCCGCGCGGTACCGGCCGGCGCCGCGCGGGTACCACCTTTGAAGTATGAATAGGCTTTTGTAATTTTTTCGGCGCCCCGTCAGGTTTCAACTAAACCAATACACATTTTTTGAGAAGAGCAAAATCCAAAAGTAACCGAAGTATGTACCGCGCGGCGAAGTATGACAAGCCACCGCGCGGCGCCGCCTGTTAGTATGAATAGGACAACCGGCGCCGCGCGGTACCGCCTTTGAAGATGAATAGGTTTTTGTAATTTTTGCGGCGCCCCGTCAGGTTTCAACTATACCAATACACATTTTTTGAGAAGAGCAAAATCCAAAAGTAAAAAAGCGGAGCCGTACGGCGCCGCGCGGTACCGCGCGGCGAAGTATGATAAGCCACCGCGCGGTTACCGCGCGGCGCCGCCTGTTAGTATGAATAGGACAACCGGCACCGCGCGGCACCGCACGGTACCGCGCGGCGATGTATGACAGGGCCTTAAATCCGGATCTTTTTTATTTGTTTAAAAAGAAATAAGTTGAACGATTGGACATCGATGGTGAAGTCATGTGCTTCGAATGCGTTTCTTGCAACAGTCATGGGAATCCCATGGGTCATGCTACAGTTCGTGTCAAATCCGGATCACGGTCACAATCTACCTTGTGCGCCTTACTTGATCCGAAGTTGAAGCTAAGCGTATCAAGCGTGAAATAATTTTTTTACAGTTTCTCACTTATTTTTATTACCGTGTGAAGTTTGTATGAAATCCTACAATTTACAATGTTCTAAGGGAAAATTAGCAATTTACAAAATGCAATCTAAAAATAGCCTCCGTCTATTTTTAGGGAAACGGAATTGACAATTTTGAGGAATAGGGACCTACGAGAAAAAGCTTTGAAGCATTCGTCTGGGAAAGAGGAATTACGGGGAAAACAGGACCTTCGGGGAATGGGGATTTACCCAAATAAACGATCGGCGTGAATGCCGAAAAGCATACTACGATAGGGCGCCAAAGTGAGGCAGGCGCCAAAGTGAGACGGGCGCCAAAGTGAGATGGGCACCAATGTGAGACGGTCACCAATGTGAGACGGGCGCCAAGTTAGGACATCCAAGAAAAGTCATTATTAAACAATGGGCGCCAAAGTGAGACGGGCGCTAAAGTGAGACGGGCGCCAAAGTAAGACAACAGTCTCACTTCGGCGCCTACAACATTGGACGCCAAAGTGAGACGGGCACCAAGGTGAGATGGGCGCCAAAGTGAGACGGGCGCCAAAGTGAGACACAATAAAAAGTATCGGCCGATGCATCGGCGCACTACTACAACATTGTGATAGGATTTTGTCGGCGTTCAGAACGAAAAGGCTAGCATATATACAGAAATTTTAAAGAAATACAGTCTGCACAGAAGTGCAAGAGTTCTCTACGATCTATTCGGGCTTTCAATACAATGCATTTCTCTTTTCTGAAAAGTTGATTACCACAAAAATTTATCTGCGCTTTTAAACAACTTTTGAAACATTCGACTGTGCTTTTGAACGTGGTCGCACTCCTGGAACCAACGCCTTATTACCGCCCAAGTCGGTAAAAAAATTTCGTTTATTGAATTTTTATTTTTGGCTGCTGTCTTACCCGAACTATTCTTAATGAAAAACTGCTGCTGTTCTTGGCTAACTAATGACGAAAATTTGCGCCTATGACGTTGATTGTCCGGCGAACACGCCGTCTCCAAGATTGTCGGTGGCATTGAAATGGGTGTCAAATTTCGTGCGTTTTCAGATTTTTCCGCAGCAGCCGGACAACTTTCCGCAATTACTTCGCTAAAATTCGGTTCCTGCTCGGCGGTCTTCGTCGAGTCGTGTGATAGCCTGGTCTCTTCCTCGAGCTCCATGGTCGACTGAAGGCGGCGCTCGGTCTTGCGTTACTTTTTCTAATACTGCCCACGACGGCAATTAGAAATCTCTATAACGACTAAAATTGAGCCTTCAATAGAACCAGATACAATTGATTTTGCTGCATGCATTGCAGTCGAAAACGACGAAAAAAGACGTCATTTGAGTCATTTGATACTGATGTCTAAGGGCATAAGAATTACGATTCTGAAACACTAAAATTGTCCATCATCCTCCCGCCTAGGGTGATCAAAAATAGAAAATTGTATGATTATAGATCGTTAACCCACTCAACACATGACACCACGGAATGTGAAGAGAGCACCGTGAATATTTTATTCCAGGACTGTCTCAGGAGCATGATGAAAATAAGCATGTTTGTTTATAGAGAGCACGTGGAACGGAGATATGCGCCACGTTATAAACATTGAAGAAATCTGGCAGATGAACCTCCACAATTCACAAAGAAAAATGCCTACAGTATAAATTTGTTTTTAATGTATGGATCAAAATTTAAGGGCAAAAATTTTATTATTATCTAATGATGGAAAAATGACCAACGTTGATTTTGGTGAAACTGCCAATTTTGAAAGTTCGGGTGAAATCACGTCTGCAATTTTCGCTCATGTACGTCGATTACCCCAACTAGAAGGTTCGAGTGAATTTTGGGATATAAACTGAGAGAAAGTGATCACTGATCACTGTTCTTTGAGACATGTAATTGAACTTTCACTCAGACAACATGTTCCAAACGCTAAGAAAAATTTCAATTCAAGACGCCATCAATTCGACATCAGTCGGTAGATCCAGTAAACCAACTGATATGAACGATAAGTTTATCAAATGATTCCCACATAAGAGCAGGATTTAATGACCTATTTCGCGATATAGTGTATAACGAAATGTCCAATCCTACTCAGACAAATGCCAAGAATCCAATAATTTCGGTCGTTCGAAAAAATTCACGGTCACCACATATGCATGAGTGTATAAAAAGACGTGATAATGGAGTAGTAATGAATTTTTTCGACCATAGCGAGGAGAAGCCTTGATGAAATTCAGCCTTTTGGGTGACATGCAAAAGATCATATCAAATTCGCACGCAATTATAGACAGATGAGATTTTTACCATGGACGCCTAGAATTTCCAAGATGAAATCACGGCAAGGGCAAAGCCTATGAATGACATATGATAAGCCTAGATAGGTAGGTTTAGCCATAAGCTAATACTTAACCATACTTATGAGTGAATGACAATTGGGTGAGTGCGACAATATGGTGAAAATCATGAAAAACAGTAGCTTGATGTGGAAAGACACTTTTAAAAATGTCTGAAGTGAACAAAAACCCCTGTAGAGCATGGTTTTTTGTACACTGAGCACAGTTCTCGAAGCTTGTGCACAAATTTTTTAGAGTGCATTGTGCACGGTGCAGAAGTCGCTTTTCATATCATGTAGGTTTTCAGTTTGAATGCCTTCTATATGATTTTTACATTTTGTTTTGCATGGAACATGATATAATTGACTGCAGAATTCGACCGCTTATACAGGAAATAAATGTTGACAAAATTCGTTTTCCAGTATTCTAATATCAAAATCCATAAAAATTTTCGGCGCTTCGCGCCGGAACTTTTTTATCCTTCCGGCCTGAATTTTTTAAATATTTTCGCCTCAATTTATTAAATATCATTAACGTCAAGCTGATATTCTAGTATAGGCTAGCTGATTAAAAACATCATCTCACTGACCATGATTTTAGACAGAAAAATTTAACCTTGGGTCATGGAATAAATCTTGAAAACATCAATCTCCCAGCGTGCTAGAGTATAAAACCTCGAAAAATTTTCCAACGCTTCGTACCGAAAGGAATATAGATCAAATTCAGTCTAAAGTTATTTACATCAACTTATCACACGGATATCGCCAGTTTATTTTTTAGGCAGTCTAGGATTTTTTCCTTTAGTTTTCAATTGATTTTCTATTTTTTCTACACATTTGTCACCAACAGTGAGCATCAGAGTTTTTTGTACTCGGTCGATTTGTTCTAGTACAAATGACCTCTGAAAAACCGTTTGCACTCCAAAATTTGCTGAAAAAAAGCATTTATTGTAATAAAATGCAACAAACATCATGTGAAATATGAATATATTGGCCATTTTCACGAGACACATAAGAAGACTACGAATGCACACAAATAAAACAGTTGATCATGAGACACAGAACATGCACTAGTAAAATACTCCACAAAAAGCTTTTATATGCCATAGCTGCAAGCTTGTGGTTATCGATGCGGATGCATAACAAACAAGTCCATTGATACTGAATACTGACGGCTCTTGAGTGACAATTTTTTTGTGCTAAAATTTTCGTTTGTACTGGTACAAAGAAGCCACAATTTTCGTTTGTACTCTGGACCATTTCGTTTGTAAAGTACAAAAAAACCCTGGTGAGCATCATATGAATTCATTTTATAAGGGTGCAAATTTTTTCTCCCAGTGCACAAACTTTTTGACCTACTTTGTGCACCAGGCACACCATGCAGTGCACAAAAAACTGCTGTAGAATACCCATCAAAAGAAAGCCAGAATTCTGAAATTAGTTTTACGATAAAACAACTCTGACATGCTAATTAGTTGTTCAAGTCACTGTCAATGAATTTTATCATATTATTTTAAAATAAAAGTGTTATAATAGGTTTAGAGAAAACAGAAGTTTTTCTCTGATTTTAATCCTGCTTATAATTAATCCTTCATCAACCTAATCTTTGCTTATGTGCATAAAGAGTTTATTGGAGACTTAAATTGAATAAAATCACTGCAACCGACTGATATGTTTTACGTCAGAAGTTTGGTGAGGCAGCTATTAAAAAAGAAGCAGTTCCTGCATTAATGTCGAACTTAAAAGTTCAACACTGCCAGATACAACATTGCTCTTGAGCAGTCCTCTTCCCCTTCGTTTCAGCATGCCATCGCTAAATTGGTCAAAATTATCAGATCAGTGTAAAGTAAATTTAATTCATTGAATCAACTCTTGATGCATTAGGAATTTCAGTAATGTTTGGCTTGGCCTGGTCAGGAGCGGGGCTTGGCCCGGAAGGGCAACCTGAGTGGGCCGAACCTCGTTCTCGCGGCTAGTTGTGCATAAATATTTCTTGACAAAATTCGTCAAGTGCTATTGTTTTTTTATGATTTTCGCCCGATTGTCGTACTCAGCCAATTGTCATGATCCCATACTTCATAATTCGATGAAATAAAATCCACGCAACATAGCACGTTAACAATATCCGACGTTAGATTTTTGGAAGGAAATTGTGAAATGTATACATTTTACTTCTTCACAAACACCCAACAATTTAGACGATAGAATCAATGTTCTTCTAGTCAAACATGTATCATTCGCATTGGCGTAGAATAATTTTGGATACAGAACAATTACTGTTAGAGAGTAGCTTAATTTGTCAAAAACAGGAGAGGTCTCTTCTCTGAGATGCCTGGTTCTTTCGGCATAACCTATTGAATTGAGAAACATGGAAACATTTGAGAGTTCCTAGGACTTCAACATAGGCAAATACCAAGCCGGGATACATTAACATAAAGAGGGTGAGAGATCCCCTACCTCTTGAAAAAAACCTACCGGGGTCATTGATTTCAGCAAAATCACCAATTTTTAGCTATTTTAGGCGAATCTGGGAACTGGTTTCGTCCAGTCGTGAAAAATTTTGTTTTACCCCCATTTTTGACTAAATCATGAGAATCGAAAAATGCTTAAACAAAAAATCGCAGTTTAGCCTTCTCCGGTTTTTTGATATTGTTATGTGTGTAAAAAAGTGACAAACTGCGACATGCCGAATGAACAACAATAAGCACTTCGACGTTCACAATGACTACCACTTGGAATATTCATAGCAAATCTTAATTTGCATCATACGGTACCTAAAATTAGAACGGCCATTTCGCACGTTTTAATTTTAGAGGCCAGCTCAGCATTCCACAATCGGACCTTTGCCTGACTGTTACAGTTCATCAACTGAAAGACGTTCACTCTGAAAAATTAATCGTTATAAATAAAATGCTTGTGCTGTTGCACCGTGATTAAATGATGTTCGAGCAGGAAATTGGGAAGCTATTATTTCCTGAATAAAAATTATGATAATTAGACTTATATTGTGAGGTGATCTGCGTCGAGTTTGAGAACGTGACAGCCTATAAGTCATAAGTTGAATAAAATAATTTACAAAATGAGTTACACGTCACGTAATATGCGACGACTGATTCTGATGCTATGAAATTTATCACATTAGCAGCCAGTAAGAAAAAAATGATCGTAGCACATCTAGCCGCACAATAGGAGAGCGGCCTATGTTAATCAAAACAGTAAGCAGACAAGCAGCTCAGTTCTTTGAGCTCAGCCACACTTTCTCAAGTAGCACAAAACTGCGTGACGTCACCAATATATTAGCATAAAGAAAATTAAAATTAATAAGGCGCAATTCCAGGAGGCCGGCTGAAGGGAGAAAAAATCCATACGTGATATAGCTAAGCACACGTCCAACCAGAATATACGAAAGCAAATTAGAGCGTTTTTCCCCTTCGAATGAGACGTCACGAAAACTGTCCTAAGAAAATCCAGGAAACGAGCAGTAGGATGAGAGGGGGTCGAATTCGAGCCACGTTCACCATGCCAATGATTACGGCGAGAGGCATTGCAGAAAAAGGCCGGATCGGTTATTTGGCCGCAGAGTCCGACGTCATTTCGTTTTCCTGACAGCTGGCAAAGTCAACCGTTTAATCAAAGTGGAAATACACGACGTGATCAAGTAGAATAGAATGGAATGATATGTACAAATAGAGGTTGTTAGTCGATCAACGGCATACGCAATAAATGTCAAAAAAATGAAGTAAAAAATGAAAGCGATGCAACACACGTTTGCACCAACCTAGGAGTTCAGGAGTCGGCATCAGGAGTTCAGGAGTGTTCGCTTGCACCGGTTTCCAAGCAGTTCAGCAGTCCCAAGACGGGAGTAAATGTGTTATCTTCTATTAACAACAAAGAAAACTATCGATTTTCTTTTAATTTGTGTCACAATTCTGTCATTTTACGTCTAGACCGTAATATATATTTTGTTTACATGAGAAATACATTCCGGAAACTTAAGATTCTTGACGATCAATGTCAATAAAACAATATATTATACAGAGTACGATTAAAAAAAGACCAATGAATATTGTAGCAGTTGAAATTTCAGAAATACATCTTGGTCCCAACTCATTCTGGAAAAATTAATCATTCTAGGTTTATTAATGAAACTCTACAAATTATTAAATTAAAAATTTTCTGCTTCAATCATGAGGATGCCTTACCATATAAATCAATTAAACAAATACGAAACTGCGCACAAAATTTAGTTTACTCCTGAATTCCTAGATTCTTCGTGCAAACCACTTATTTTTACGAGTAAAAAAACCCTCTAGGAATCGGATTTACTCCAAGAGGAGAGGACCTCAGGAGTAAAAACTTTGATGCAAGCAGTGCCCCCTCAGACAAGACAGCGAGGGTCATCAGGTGTAATCAGCATTTTTTACTATGAAAAATGCTTGTCGAAGTTATTTCAATATAACTCAAGAAAAATATAGCTCATTTAATTTTAAATAATCAGTGCAGCGGAAATCAAAAAGTTAGGTTCCATTTACAACACTATTTTCGCATAGTGAAAATTTTATACTGTAGGAAATCGCTGAGTTTCTCTATGAGAATAGGAAGCGCCAAAATCATTAAAAAACATCATGCTTAAACACTGTCGATTTGGACAGAACTGTGTCGATACCTGAATGCTACTCGAGAAATTTTGAACACTTCGACAGGTCACTGAAAATTTGTTTAGCTGTTCGATTGCTGCTCACTGATGAAAAAATTCTCTCATTAATTATAGTAATAATTTTACTAGTTTTTTGTGTGTTGAAATAACGTTCATGGAATCGCTACATCTATCATTTCAAAACAAATAAAGCAGCGATATTAGCGATTTTGGTGTCCAAAAATGATATTGAACTTTTTCTAAGCAACAATCACTGTTTTTTGTATGAAAAAAAGATTTTTGGCTCCGTACAAAAATTTTTTTTATATCTTTGTTTTTCCTCAAATCCGTCTTTTTCAGGAAAAAAGTCTTCGGAAAAAAGAAAATGTTGGGAGTTCTAAGTGAAAATGGAGAATTTCAGTGCATTTTAGACGGTTTAAATCTCAAATTTTCCACTTTTTTGTAACTATATTTTTAAAGATGAAGCCGAATAGGAATTTAGAAACATCATAAAATTAATTTTCAAAAATTCTAAGTTCAGATTGGAGTTTTTCAAACTTATGAAATTAAGAGTATGTTATTTTATGTTGAAATAATAAAGACGTTTTTGAACAATGAATTTGAACCTTGAACATAGAAATTTCTCGGAAAGATAAGGACCAACAGAAAATGCATTTTTCGATATCGTATACTTTTATGTTATATATGAAAGACATGAATTCAAGTTCCATCTGAAAGAAGCATATCTGTAATTGGGGGGGTTGGAGGGTTGGAGGGGACCCCCTCCCCCCAACTTGGCCAACCATATACCCAACCCCCCCCCCCCCCCCCAGTTTGGAAAAAATTAGAAAAAATTGGCAAAAAAGTGCCTTTTTTGGGGGAAAATTTCGACTTTTTTCGACCCCCTCCCCCAAAATTTCGGGTTTACCCCCCCCCCCCAACTGGTCGGACCTCTTACAGGTATGAAACGAAGGTTTGAGCAAAAATACACGATTGTGATTTTTTAGTAGGTATATAAAAACAAATTTCCCCACACAGAGATTTTTCTCCGATTTTTGTATATACATGTACAGAGGGTCGTACAAAAAAACACTTGAAATAATTATATGTACACTAGATTCATTTTCCAAAATGCTAAATAGAAACTAATACAGCCATTAGCCAGTAACAGATTCTTCTCTTCTACCATAGCAGTTTCTATAGACTGGGCTTAGCAGCAGTCTATGTTTCGGGTATGGACTGTGTACCTGAGTCTTCATTTCAGGAACTGGACCACGTATATACGTAGCTGTCTCTCAGATGTATTTGGTACCTGGCTTTGCAGCTGTACCCGGGTTAGTTAGCTAGGTGTAGTCCCAAACTGTGTGTAGTTCCTTTGTGTAGCCCCAAACTGCGACATAATATATTTTTCAACTGAAACTTTAGCATATGAATTTGGTTGCATTGAATTTCGTGAAGACGGAGGTGGGCGTCAAGCGTCGTTTGTTGTAGTTTTGAACGCCTGAACATGCGAATATGGTTCATTACATTGAACCCTCATTCTGCACTTCTGGATCAGAGTTCGGGCCTGGCAAGGTCTAGTTGATATAAAAGAATTTTTTTATGAGTGTTGCCAATTTTGCAGAGAATTAATTTGCATTCGCGACAATTCGAGAATTTAAGAATCTAAAAAAAACATGTGATTGTTGCTTCAACGTCGATTAGAGCTAACATGGGAAACAGGGACGTTGAATAAACAATCAAGTAACATTCCATGCAGGCGGCAAGTTTTTAAAAACGTCCAGCATGTGCATGCGTGGGTAAATGCAGTGAGAGAATATTTTGTTAATCATGCAAGTCATGGAGAAGAAAATCTGAGCGGACAACTGAACTTTTGATTGACATACATTTGAATAGATCTCAAGAATTTACATCTGATTGTCGTCTGGAAAGTGTAAATGACTTCCGAATAAATGGTTTTGCCCAAAAAACCATCCCGTAAACTATTATCGATGTCCAATGTGGATAGTACCATAGATGCGCGTATAGAGGGTAGGTGTGGGTAGACGTTCAACCTGAACTCTATTGTACTTTATAACAGTCATAAATCCCTGCCCAAGCTTTCAGAAATTAGCAAAAAATGACCAAAAAATCAGGTTTTTATGCCAAAATCGATCTTGGAAAATTTTTAGCTATCGCATTACACCTGCCTCCCTTAAATGGTCCTTTGTAGACAGTAAACACTGCCATTAAGAAAACGTTCTCCATGCATCTTTGGATAATACTCCCATCTTTTTTCCAAGTATAGATGTAGCAGATGACCGTGAAAAATATGATTCAACTACTTGTATAGATGTCACAGTATGCAACAATATGTTATAACAACAGTATGCTGCAACTTTAGAACACATAAGTTGTTCGAAAATTTCGGTTCAGTTGAAACTTGATGGCGGCGCCGCGCGGCGCCGCAAAAATTACAAAAACCTATTCATACTTCAGAGGTGGTACCGTGCGGCGCCGCTTTTCAGTATTGATAGAACAACCGGTGCCGCGCGGTGATTGACAGGGCCTTAAGGATTCGGTTAAAAGCCCATCCAATTATCAACTCTTCACGCCCGCGACTAGCCATTTCGATGTAAAATACAGGACTCCGACTATTCAGTCTCGAGGAACCGCGCGCTTTGCGGAATGTCGTTTTCGAACATAAATTAAGGGTTTTCCAAAAAATATCTTTCGACTTGATCGACTCGAATCAAATATAAATGTTGCCTTATAAGAAGTGGGACGGAAGAATGTAAATTCTGACAGCTAGAATTTTCCAGGATTCATGCCATTTAACTGATTTCTGATCTATTATAAAAGAATTTTGATAGCCAGTCATACATGCACATAGGGGATAGGGGGGTAAACCCCTATACCTGAGACCCTGGCCACCCCCCTGGCCGAAAAAATCGTCAAACACCCCCCTGAATTTTTTTCAATGCAGCTTTTTTGATGATTTTTTTGCATATTTTGTATGAAAAACAGACTTGCAGAACTTTTTTTTGTTTTTTTGCTCACCCACCCCCCTACCCCGTAGAAAAAAGTCCATGGAATTCTTGCCGCGCATGTCTGTAGCCAACGTCAGGAAATTCTGAAGAAGGAGAGTTTGGTTCAATATACTAACTTTAACTTTTTAATGTATCAAGACACAGTGACTAAGATTTTATTGACGATCAACACACTAATAATTGGTCATAAAACAATTTCATCTATTCTCATTTTAGGTAAATATTCATTCCGATAGAATGATTATACACTGTAAGATGAACGGAAGAATTTTGGCGGTGATGACGTTACACTACTGAGAAAATATGTCAATACATACGTAGTATGTATTGAAACATTTTCTCGCACGTTTCAAAACACAAGAATCCTATCAAATAAATTTAATTAGCGCTGTGTATACAATATTAAAGACTTTGAAAAAATGAGCTCGTTTTCAAATCAAAAACAGATATTATGCAAGAACAAAGAAAAACTAAAAAATGAACAAATAAACAAGTTGCGCATGTTTAATTAGTCCAATAATTCTAATTAAATTGTGTGGACGATGAATAAAAAGGTAGATATGAAATCGGCAAAAAGAATGAAAGTTGTTCTAATCATCTGTCTGTACAATGAGAAGTACGTCGATAAAAAGCTTCAACAAACTTGGAGTAAATTTTTAAGCCACATTCTCCAGAAATACGGAAAATATAATTGTTTTGAGAAAATAATGTGCCTTAGTGAAATTGTGCAAATTGAATAACATATCGCGATAACTAATAGATCACGAAATTCAGAATGCCGAAGAGCACGAGAAATAACGAAAAAGGGTGCAACCGAGAATGATAAGGATAAACCAGCGTTCATCAGACAATTTTTTTTAAACTTCTAGTATGGATACTTTATAAGACTAAATTGTTTCAGAATACAAACATAATCCATAAGATTGAAAACTTAATAATGGACTTCACTAAATAATGGACCTCGAATATTTTGAGACTGTACTGCAAGCAGAGCTGGGCAACGTCAGAAGTTCTTGCTGGTTGGAAAATCTAAACTTTTGATCGAGCGCCTGATTTTTGAATTCTAGTTAACCTGTTCTCAGCTCTAAATTATAAGCCATGACATAAGGACAATTATTTTTTGATCCAAAAGCAAAGTGCACTGTACCAAATATATAGAGTATCCTGAAAGGAGCAATATAAGTATATAAACCAGAGCATTAAAATCAACAGGGTTTCTCTAAATTTAGAAAAACATGTGAAAATAGGTAAAAACGCCCCCTGGAACCTCAAAAACTATAGGGCCTTTCTTCGTAGGTGTGTATGGGGCCGAGTTTCATCCACAAATTTTCAGAGATATGAGATACTACTCAATGCATGGTAGAGGGCACAGGATGAAAGTTCCGCATTAAGAATTTGCAAGCCATGCATGTTGCCACTCGGTCGGCATCAAAATCAGAATATGCATAATTTCACTAGTATAACGTTAATGTTACTGTAAACATTGGAAAACTTCACGTTATTAGCCATGTGACATATGGCTTGAAAAGCCTGAGTGAGAGGACTCGAGTGGTGGGAAAATGTCACCTGTTTGGGGGTCCTGCAATTGGCTAGTTCTCACGACGAACATTTTTAAATTAAACTAATCACGAATGCAGTATAGAGGGAGGTTTTACGTCAAAGTGTGGGTTACTTACTATCGTCTTGCACAGGAAATCCGATTCAAATTTCCTTATAAATTTACTGATGAAATTCGGCCCCATGTAAACATAAAAAATATCTCTATGTTAGGCCAAACAGTTTTTGAGATTCCAGGTAGTGATGTGCCCCGAAGAAATTTTCATATCCGGATATCCGTGTTTTTTCCACCTTCGGATATCCGGATATTTTTGATGTTTTTTGCACAGAGGTAAAAAGGAGGCACATAGTAATGATTCACTGGGCCAACCACAATACTACATAATAATATTCAATAGGCGCAATAACTTTTCGTGTTATATTTACGTTAACCGTAATTGTTATAAAAATATGTTACTTTTTGAAACTGCAATATCGCAGGAAGTACTGTAGGAAAAGTATAGCTTTTCTATATTTTTTTCTTCTCTTTTTAGTGAAAAGTGAAAAAGCTTTTCTGTGGATAGATTCTAAAAATTTGACGTGCTTTTCCTACGTCTCTCTTGGATTTCCGGATATCCAGGCAGATATTGGAGTTGATGTTGAATCCGCATCCTGTATTTGTTCGGTCTGGATTTTACTCTGGAATCGTTGGATCCAACAGCTCCGGTAAATTTGACTTCCGAGAACTTGGCGACTTTTCAGAAAAAGTTACTTTTAAACGACATTTTGGGCTTCAATTGTTCAATTTCCTTTGCATTTCAAAGTAAACAGAACTTTATATAATCTTTTTTTATGCTTCTTAATCGAAGACAGACTGCATTAATCACTGTTAAAGTCTATTACACAACGCTCTTACAGTAAGATTATCAAGATTGGTTTAGTATGCCACATGTGATGTAACGTATACATATAGCAGGGTTTTTTCCAGCACGTTGCTAATGACTGAAAGGGAGGAATTTTCGAAAAAAGTTCGAGAAGAAAGTTAAGAATATCACAAAATTGTGGTGAAAAATCAAAAATCACCGTTTTCACAAATATTCCAGGAACAATGAAAAGATGTAAACGTTTATCGAAACAGAATACGAATTTAACGATTCCTAAAAGTATTGCCGTCAAACTAACTACTGAATATTAACTTCTCGGTCAACTAATCAAGTGCATAATGTAAAAATGAACTGATTTAATTAGAATCAGATGAAAGTCTTATTACTTTTAAAAGCACCAATATCAGGCATAATTTCATGAGTCAATACAATAAAAGCATGTTATCAGAATTGACAAATTCGCACATTAGTCTGACACCAACGAAGTATTATTTGATATTTTTTCATTAGCACGAATGCCAATGAGACTCGTGCCAAAAAACCTGCAGTGAATAATATATGATGCAGTGAATAGTATATGAACAGTATATACACTTACATAATTTGAGAATTTTATTGTTTTGTTGCTGAAACTTTGTGTAATAATGCAGTACCTAACTTTTCAGAAACCTTTACTTCTTTTTGGAACGGTGAAAATATCCGGATATAATGGGATATCCGTTTTTCAAAATATCCGTAAGGATATCCGACGCACATTACTAATTCCAGGTGAAGTGTTTTTGCCTATTTTTGCAAGTTTTTTCCAAATTTTTAAAAAACCTGTTGATTTCAAGGCCTCGGTTTTTATAATCATATCGCTCCTTTCAGAACACCCTGGTACAGTGCACTTTGCTGTGGGATCAGAAATACTTTTCCTTATATCATGGCACCCCCTATGTGCGTGTACCTGCTGTTTGCAATCGGTTAACTGATGTCGTTAACCAGCTATAAAATAAATAAAAATCAGTTAGAAATCGATTATTCTCCATAGATTCGGGAAAAACAGCAAAAATCTCATCACATTCAGTCCAAAAACAGGTAATTAGAGTTCTGGAATCTTGCGACTGACCAACAATTCAGATTCTGCAACCAGCAAGAACTTCTGCCATTGCGTAGTATTGCTCCTCAGAACTTCTTCGATGCCGATGACTGCTCAACACTTTAAAAAATTATCGGTTCAAATTTTCGACGAAAAACATTCGTGGAAAGTCACTCTAATCCTAAGACGGCAGTCAAAAGATAAAAAAGAGCAGAAAAAAGAAAAGCATCCCGCGAATGTACGGCGTGAAACACCAACGCTAATTTGGCATTTGAAATTTAGAATAAATGGTAAATATTCATGAAAATAACGGGAAAACGTGACGACGATCAGAAATTAAATGTTATCGAATCTACCTGAAAAAACTTCGTTTTTCGCTTATAGTTTTGCTGATAGCAGGCGCGAAAAGGCGGTAAAAACATGCAAATAGACTCGCCAAAGTAAATAATAAGCACGATGATGATCATAATGATGTTTCGAGAATATGATGCAATGAATATGAATACAAGCAAGGATGATCGAAAAAAATGTTTTCATCGTGAATTTTATTTGATAGGATTCTGTAATTTTATTTGATAGGATTCTGTAATTTTATTTGATGGGATTCTGTAAAGTTCAAAATAACTGCGTCTCTAGATTGATTTTTCGAATTTTGATCGAATTTCATTAATACGTAGAATTTTGAGCATTATGCTTACCTTTTACACTGGCTCTACTTTTACAAATGGGTCATTGAGAATGTTGGAATAGGATACACAGACCCATACGGGAATTTTTTGAGGATTTTTGAACGGACCTGGGCAATGCGATGGCGTTTTCAATCGTCAAGAGGATGTCGTTAACGGATCAAAAAGACAAAAAATCAGCTGAAAATCAACCTTTTTCATTGATTTGGCCCTACCCGAGCTCAAGAGGCCGGCCCGTAGAAATCCGATTTTCAAAGAGAGTGTCGCGATGATGAAAAATTATGATAATGTAAAAAATATGAACCCAAATCAAATTAAATTGAACTTGCTAAATAAAAATATATCAAACCATAAATTCTTCTAGAACTGATTCTTTGTCATAAATCTGCAATAACATGTCCTGTCGTACGGGAAATGACATTCACTTGTAGTACTGCAGTCTTTACGAATGTTTGAATTTTGGGAACGTAAGCTTTATGCATTTGGAGAGTGATTAAAACATCGTGAGCAAAGGACAATAACAGAAGTTGTTGAAGAATTTTTTTCGACTGGAAACCGATTGAATGACCGATAAATTAGATCTTCCATCAATGGAATAAATGCAAAAAAGATTTGTGTTCCAGCGTTTTTTAATATCAAAATTAAAAAAATTTAGCGCTTCGCGTTGGAATTAATGATATTCGAATGCAAATGCAAGGTGTTTGCATTTAGCCGACAAATTTTTTTGGAATTTGTTTATTTAAGCTTCAGATCATTTGAAAACTATCAAAAATTAAAAAAATCATCTAATTTATTTTTACTATCATCTGCCAACATTTTTGAGTGAAAAAAGAGACTTGGAGTAAGTGACTAAAATAATTTTGATATCTTCCGTCAAACGGTGGAAAAATTTATTCAAAAACAACAGTGCATAAAATCATTATCTCCATTTCTAATTAACTAATCAAAGAAATTTGACCAACAGATGTATGTTGGTTACAACAATTTTCAAATTCGTCAGAATACTGAAGTGTGTCGCTAATAATTGAAATTGAATCTGAAACACCTGATAATTATGCTGTTGATAACATTTAAATTATTAAATACATTTAAATATAATAGCAGTAAAATTCTGAAAAATTTCAAATTAAGAAACATACAGTAAATCGATGTTTATCGGAACTTCACTTGCATATGTATATACTTGCTAATATTTTTGTGCTTTTAAGGGCATCATCTCTCGGGCCCGGCCTGAAAATATTTTTTCACGGCCCGGCCCGGTCTCGAGCCGGGCGGTTCCTTTGCCGATTGGTCAGGGAGCACCGATGCTTCGGCTCGATCAAAATAGACGAACAACCAAAATTTGGGTTCTTCAACCAGCAGGAATTTCTGACATAGTTCAACACTGTTCTCGAACAAGGGAGGAGAAGACAAAATTATGAGGTAGAGGTCTATAGTGCGAGCAATTTTAAAATGAGATATTTCGAGTGAGTCTATAGTGCTCTGCATTGAGATTTACAGCAAACACTTACAACAAAAAAATAAAACGAAGAATTATTCGCAGTCCTTGGGAATCGGATAGAACAGCATCGGTGGTCGACGCCAAAACTGAAGAGAATAACGACTAAAATACGTAATTATAATGTCCGTATGTACAAATGAATCGAATTGCGATGTCAAATTCAAGCACTACATGATTTGCCAACTAAAATGAATTTAAAGTAATATAAGGTTACGGAGATTCCGGGTCATGGTAAAACTACATCAAAGAGGGTCGCCAGTGTGCCAGTGTATCAGCAGAAGGAGTTTAAAAAATCAGCCAGAAAGAACGACCCGTGGCATAAAAAAATATTCAATTTGACGGATCAGTTTCCTATTCGTTATTTATCAAAACGATCCTCTCTCATCGGACACAGTTGGGATGTAGCATAACCTGTAGTTGGGGAGGGGCCCATTAGGGGATGGTTCTCCCCAAATATTTAATCGTATAGGCAGTTGCCGACGAGCCTTTACCCAAATTCAGTTCTCGACAGCTACCTTCAGAAGGCCGGAAATCGTGGAAAACACCACTTTTTGGTCGGAAATAGCATTTTTGAAGCGGATAATGATCAAAGGCAAAAAAAATCTGCGTTTCGCGCCGAAATAATGATCAGTATCATCACGGGCTTGTTTTGTCCATATTCAGTCGAAAAAACGTATTTTTTAAGCACTTGCTGGACCACTCCCATTAAAAATAGCTTTCATCGACTGGGTCGGAATTCTCACAGGTATGCGTCGTAGGTGGTTAGTCAAAAGAATGGTCTATATATTTTCGAAAAAATCAAGTTACATCAGGCAAGCGTTATTCACTGATAAAAATGTAGTCTCTGCAAACTGCAATAAAATAATGGAAATCCAATCTTAACGATTTTACTAATAAATTACACCGTGCATGATGCAATGTACTAGTCTAGATCGATACCGATCGACAGAAATAAAATAATTGCATAAAATTAATCAGATTTCTGAATTTTTTAAAATTCTACCTAGATTCAAAAAATTGAATAGAATTTGAAATTTTTCGAAGAATATACAAGTATTTTTTAAAAAATAATTGATTTCTAGTTGATTTGTTTGGTTTTCTTAGTTAACGGCACTATGTAAACGATTGAAAACTTCAGCACACTCAGCACATTTCCTATGTTTAAACATAGTTCGATTGGACTGGACTAGAAAATTAATATTTAAATCTTGTAATGAACGTTTCAAGAATTCATTTCCTGGCGGTTTAAAAAATCGAAATGCAAAAGACTTTTCCGGCGCTCAGCGCTGGAGGGAAAGATAAATAAATTACAAAACACAATTCTTCATCACTGGTTGATCACAGAAATGCCAGCGACAGAATTTTTTCTTAATTTGATTTTTACGCTCTAGATTACTTGAATACAATAAATTTTGATGTATTTTATTATAATCGTATTACACCCAAATTTTTATTGCTGGTAAATAACTGACTCTAAACGCGGTTGCTGCCAATAGAGGAATTTGCTTTCTTTCATCGGAAAAACAAAAGCTGGTTATCTTGTCATTCGATTCACCTCAGTTCTAGACTTCTAAGACTGAATGATTGTGTCTCATCATTACTCCAAGTAATGCTATAGATCAATGCAATTTTTTTGCAAAAAAGGTGTCCTGTTATTCCAACAACGCTATATATGAATCTTCTAAAACTTCCCTCAGATACTTTAACACTTCAACATCAAACTTAAGCAAAAACCTAGGCAAAACACAGAAAACAAGAAAGAATACAAAGAAAAGTACAAAATAAAAAACAGCATTAACATAATCAAAGACACAGAAAACCAAAGAAAAATAATACTAACTAAAAAAGAAAAAGATATGAAACAAAGAACTTTGAAGAAAAGAACAAAACGAGAAGAAAAGGACAAAACGAGAAGAAAAGCAGTCTGGCGCCGAAGTTGGGGCGCCGAAATGGCGGCACCGAAACGTGCCTTTTCGTATTCTGCATGGCAGAGGTCCCCAAGGTCGAAAATTTAGGTAGGGGTAAAATCATACATTTTAAGGGTAGTACTTGAAATATGCCGTGACCTTTTTTTTTTTTTGCTCCCAACTGTTTGCCAAGGAGGGGGAGTTGTAGTACTCTAACCACATACAACTTACATAAATGAAAAAATGCCCCTACTTTATGCTTTTTACAGTCAAAAACCATTTACTGGTTCAACTCTATTTTCTGGCTCCCAATCCTGCAACTTTAATGCACTAATCATACGTACAGAATAGTCACACTTTGAAGACTGTTGTGCCAACTAATTCCTGCACATTTCAAGAATCGGGCACAACATACGTTTTGGTCCTGATGCTGAATGTGACTTTTGTATTATGTTTCCATTAGACTATGAACTACGAGTTTGAAACCAAGTACCACTTCTGATCCACGACAACAGACCTCACACGTCTCAACTCATAGCAGGAAAGTATGCCACAGCTTGGGTAACCATACGCACACAGAAGACCCAACGCAGAAACGGAGAAAAGGAAAGGGGAGCATGAAGAGGCAGAATTTTAAGAACATAATGTTTTTCTTCCCAAGGGGCCATTTTTTGATTAATCACATATACATAAGTCATTATTTCATCTCCCAATTATATTTATAGTGGTTTCTTCCTAAAAATCGCTGTATGGCAAAGAAGTTGCATACTTTCCCATTATCATTTGCTCAGTAAATGTGTCAAAAAGAGCAGTGAGTAATTCCTCAGAATCACACATTCTGCAATTTTTCTCGAATTAGTATAACCTACTGGGGAGAGGATGAAGTCTACCAAAATTTTTTGGTTATAGTGAGCTGTTTTTATGGGGGTAGTAAATGAATTTTCAAATCTAAGACGGGGGTAATACCCCCCCCCCCATACCCCCCCACGGGGTGCTCTGCTGCATGGCCTTTACATTAGTCTGTCTTTAGGGAAATCTTTGTGCAATGATGAAAATTCAGAACCAACAATATATGCTAGGGTCAGTAATTTCATTATTTGTCTTTTCAAAAAAAAATGAAGTAACCTGATTTTTTGATGCAACATGAGTGCAGGAGATTACTCATAGTAGAACGCACTTTACAACATACCTTTTTTGCATGGTATAGTCATAAGGGCTGTTTCAATCAGAGAATTTTAGAAATGTCGTGTCCGAGTTCGGGTTTGAAATTTCGAGGTTTTCGAGTACGAGTTTTAAAAATTCGAGTCGAGTTCGAGTAATTCACTATTGAATATAAGCATTCATTTTGTTGTATAAATGCTAGTCAATATTATTATGCACCATGTACAAACAAACTAAGTACCTACCTACACAGTCAAGTTATTTAGCATAACATTCAATATTGTGTAGGAGTAGGTGTATTATAAAAGTCCATTCTATTTCTAGTAATACAGGGTGAGCCAAAAAAAGGCGACCGGTACTGACTTTTATAGCTTTCAAACGGGTGAAGCTTTTTTAATGCGGTTTTCTGCCGTCGATAGGTAAAACATCTGGCATGAAAACTGCAGAGTTTCAGCCACATTGCTCGAATATTGACTGATTAAAATCAAAAATACTAAACGTCAGAGGTCCCCAAGGTCAGATTTTTCAGGTAGGGGCAAAATTGAAAGTTTGCGGGGGTAGTGTAGTTAAATTTCCAGTAAACGCGCCATTTTGTCTCAAAATTAGGCAGCCAGTGATTGATTTTAAGGACTTTAGGTAGGGGTAGTACCCCCCTCATACCCCTCCCCATGGAACACTCTGCTAAACGTCGATTTTTTGCAAAAAGCTTCGAAAAATTGTGACAAAAAATCAACATGTTTTACAACAGAAAAATTCAGATAGATGCAGTCATAGAAACTACATAAAAGCTGGAAACTACGATCTGTTTTAGTGTGTCCTAATTTCTGTTTAACCAATAATTTTAATCGTTTTTCCATCTGGACAACGACAGAATTGATTGTTTTTTCCAATTTCAAAACAAAAGCTGTTGATTTTGGCGAAATATTGCCCATATTGAAACAAGAAGTCGGTGACTTTAAATTACGTGAATCTTACAAATCTGGGTAATTTTAAAAGTATTATTATGTGTAAACAATTTTGCAAAACCTTTTTCACAATAGGACAACTTTTACCTTGATTTCCCAACTTTCAGTTTTTGAAAAACGACCACTTTTACTAAATTTCTGTTCGTAAAGTAACCATAAACGCTAGAGGCGTGAAATTTGGCGCCTGTAACAAAGACAAACAAGGCATTTCAATGCAGCAATGCGCATTGAAAAAGCTTCATTCATTTGAAAGTTATGAAAGTCAGCACCGGTCGCGTTCTTTGTCTCACCCTGTATAATGTAGTGTAGGTAATGCATTGCAGTTACTACAGTTGACTCAATCGTTAAATCGGGTAGAAATTTGCATTCTTGAGAACAAAATGGAAAAAATGAATTTTTTGTTTAAAACCCCCCAAAAAGCTTAGTTTTCGCACCCAAAAAATTCATCAACCCAAAAACTCAATGCCCGCCAACCATGAGTTTGCTGATTTGTTCTACTATGTTTGAAAATAAGACTACAAACTCGAAAATTTCAATTTTTTATTTTAACGGATTAACGGCTTTAAAAGTATCAGACTGTTCTAAAAAGCTCAAAAATACTAGTTAGTTTTCTTGTATTTCGTTCGATTCGCGTCAGTTATGGGCTTTTGAAACCACACCTGTAATTGGGGAGGAGGTTGGGGGGGACCTCTACCCCCAACTTGGTAGAACCCTATACCCAAATGTCGGGACCCCCACCCCCAACTTGGTCAACCCTATACCCAACCCCCCCAAACCCGGAAAAAATTACGAAAAAGTGAATTTTTTGGTCTTTTTTTAGCAAAATTTTCGAAATTTTTTCGACTTTTTTGGGTGGGGGTTTCGACTCCCCTCGCCAAACTTTTGGAAATTTTGGTACCCCCATCCCAAAATGTTGGATTCACCCCCCCCCCCCCCCATTGGTCGGACCTCTTACAGGTATGTTCAAAACCCCATCCTCTGACTTTGGAGAGAAAATGAAAAGGATGGTATAAGCAACTTACTCGGCGCAGCGCCGAAATTTTTTATGGATTTGGTATTCTAAAACGCTGGAAAATGACCTTTTGAGCATTTGTTTCCTAGACACAAGGTTTAATTTTTCAGTGAATTGAATTGGATTTTGAGTCGAGCAAACTACAGTTTGAAAAAGTAGGAGAGCGATCAAGAATTTGGATTCTTCAACCGGCAAGAATTTCTTCTAGGACTCAAAATGTTCTAATCACGCAAAAGCATGCCTGTATCCAGGACTTTTAAAAAAAAGAAAGGCATTTTTCAAAATTTTTTTTAGAATTTACTGAATAAAAAGAAAATCATTTTTGCAGTAAAGACGACTTATTTTATGTTAGTTTATGTGTGTTTGGATTAGTGGCTAAATTATGTTTGACGAAAAGTGTGTAAATGTAATTTAATTTGGAAATTGCGACGTATAAGTACAATGATATTGCTAAAAACTTTATTCTAAAATATATGATTTAAGTTTAATCTAACATTTATGATATCAGTTTAATCGTATACAGCGTGGATTTTGGAAAAAACCAAAAAAATGAAAAAAGACCAAAAAAATGTAAAAAAATTTAGGGGGAACTCCCCCTTCCCCTCTCTAAATACGGGCCTGCACAAGAGTCAAAAATTCTTTTGAAGATCGCAGAGATTTTGGAAAAATAATCGAGAAAAAATCTTGCTTTTCGTCAAATTCATCACGAGATCGGGGTTGGCGGGCATTGGGTTGATGGGTTTTTTGGGTTGGAAAATTGGACATTTCTAGGTTTTCTAAGAAAAAAAAATCATTTTTTCTCATTTTGTTCTCATGAATACAAAATTCTTCCTGATTTAACAATCAAATTGAGAGTTGAGCTAGCTTCAGTTACTGCAATGCAGTCTTCTCTGACACTGACATGACAACAGATTTGAGATGAGATCACACACAACACAACAAACAAATCAAATGCTATCGTAAATTTTCAATTCAGGAGACTTTTTAGTGCTATTCGATTCAGTTCCTATGACTGTTCTATTGAGTTGAGTTATTCTAATCAAAAAGCTAAAGATTCATATTCAATAAATTTAACTTATGTTTAAATTGTTTTTGGCTGAAGTTGATTTCATTCGGTAGTTTATCCAAATATTAGGCAGATTTTACTGCTCATGGGTTTTGACGGACCACCCCATAGGGAGGGGTATGAGGCATACATGTAACGGAGCTCCGAGGTCTGGGGGGGGGGTTGGAGCACTTTTTGGGGCCAGGGCTCAGTAATTCCCAAAATTTTGGGGGAGGGGTCCCTGAAGGAAAAAAAATTCGATTTTTTCCATGAAAAATGTCCGAAAACGATTTGAAAAGTATTTTGTCTAAAAAATGATAAAATATGTACTTATGGCGCGAAGCGCCGAGAAAATTGACGTTTTTGACCATTTCTTGTTCAAAAATTGACATTTTTCATGGTAAAAATGACATTTTTCAGTATTTTTCCGACTAAAACTATGGGGGTCCCTAGGGCTACCATATGGCTAGCCATAGGATTGGAAAATCCTGGGGGGGTCGCCCAATGGCTTGCCATATGGTCGACGATTTCTGGGGGGGGTTCCCATAGCACTCCCCCCCCCCCAATTACATGTATGGTATGAGGGGGGTATTACCCCTACCTAAAGTCCTAGAAATCGATCACTGATTGCTTAATTTTGAGACAAAATTGTTTAGTAGACATTTAGCTACACTACCTCCACAAATTTTCAATTTTACCCTTACCTGAAAAATCTGACTTATGAGCAGTGCTAGTGCAGCTAAAGTTTTAGTTATACCTAATGCTCACAGCCACCAGCATTTCGTGAGCTGCAGCTCTAAAATTTTAAGGGAGACAGCAGACCCACTGGAAAAATAGGCAGATGACGGCTTTTTGGGTCCAAAAATGGGCTGAAAATGGACCGCCAAGGATGCTGGTTGAATGGCTGTAAGCAGTATAAATGTTGAAGAAAGAAACATTAAACTTTTTTCACCATTCAAAGTCACAATTTACAAACAACTCAATGACTAAAAGGTCTGGGAAGGTGAAGATGAAGAAGAAATGCGTTTCGTTACAAAATGCTAGAGAGCGGCCAAAAATCTACTTACGCAATATTGGTAAAACATGGCCTTCGTTCCAAAAAATTGCCTTGAAAGTACGTTTTTTAAGACTAATAATAGCAAGCAAGCGAAATTTTTTTGTCATGTTATAATAAGGTGTTTTCGATGGTGGCGTGCACAGTCCACTGCGTCATCGGAACGTAATTTTCCAACATTTGGCTTTATTCACACCAAGTTGCATAATCGATTGTCATCTTTGTCGGTCGAAAAGCTAGTCTTCGTAAAATTCAATGCCAAAAATTTTTTTGATGGTGCATTAGTATATGATTTTATGTGTTATAAGGAATCTGTGTATTTTTGCTTACTTAATTCAGATCCACAATTCTGAAATATAAAAAAAACCTGATTAAACGCAGAAAATCCCATAAAAACCCTAAATAACCCAAAGTCTAAATTTTGAAAATGGGGTTTTTTCAACCCTGCACGAGATCAAACATTTATCCACAATTTATTAATAATTAAAAGCCATAGGTATTATCTAGAATGAAATTTTCTAACTGGGCACTAGAATAATATAGTACATGAATTGGGATCCGGCGAGAAGCGCCGGAAAATTGTCACAATTTTCCATTGTACAACGCATAAAAATGCATCGCCGGACAGGAAACGCTGAAACCTAATCAAAAGGGCAGTCGGACTTCAAGTTTCACTGAGCAACTTGACTTGAAAGAAAAAATTTAGGCTGCACACCCCGAAATTTGGGTGCCGTGTGCATACCTGTAGGACATACCTGTAATTGGGGGGGAGGTTGGGGGGGAGGGTCAACCCTATACCCAAGCCGCCCCAAACTCGGAAAAATAGGAAGAAAGTGGGTTTTTTGGCGAAATTATCGGAATTTTTTCGATTTTTTGGTAGGTTTTTCGACCCTCTCCCCAAAATTTAGGAAATGTTAGGACCCCCTTCCCAAAATTTTGGGAATGTTGGGACCCTCACCCCGAAATTCTTGGGAGGTTTACCCTCCCCCAACTGGTCGGACCTCTTTCAGCATACCTGTAAGAGGTCCGACCAGTTGGGGTGGGGGGCCGGAAAAGTCGAAATTTTTCCTAAAAAAGGTACTTTTTTGCCAATTTTTTCAAGCCGGGGGGAGGTTTGGTACAGGGTTGGCCAGGTTGGGGGTCCCCCAATTACAGGTGTGGCTGTGTGGGAAAAAACTGCCTGCAACAGTGCAACCACTGTTTTTTTCCACGAACTTCTTTCCAGAAATGTGGAAAGGGGTCAAATTTTTTTCCACATGTGGAAAAAAAATTTTTTTGGTCTTAAAATCCTCGTTTTTCGCTTGAAAATGCTCATAAACACTTTATATAAGTGTTTTTAAGCTTTTTAAAGCATTCTGATAATCATTCTGATCATAAATCTCAAAAATTAGATTTAAATTTTGTGTTCATAGATCGAAATTTCTAGAAATTTATCATTCGAAAAATTTTAAAATCATTAATTTGTTCGTAAACTTTCATAAATTTAGCCGAAAAGCAATGGGTCAGAAGTGTAGAAATTTTCCAAAAATTCTTCCATGAAGCTTTTGAATTGAATTTACGGTAAGAAAAGAACAAACGCTTCAAAAAGATGAGAAATTTGACGTGTTGATCTTTCTAAAAAAAATCTATGAAGGAAAAAATGCAGATCTACATTAAATATAGAGATATAATATGCAAGACTGCCCATTAAACATTGAATAAAACGTTTAAGATGATGAAAACTATTGAAGATTAAATGGTAAAGTGAAGGTAGACATGCTAAAAGATGCGCCTGAGCTTGATAATAAATAATAATGATTATTAAAGTTATTACCGGCGCGGAGCGCCGGAAAATTTTGAGATTTGGACCTCCTAAAATGCACCAAAATGCATCTTTTCAATATGAAAACCCAAAATTTTTCTTCCACATTTGTGGAAAGACCTCAAAATTTTTTTCCACATTCCAGATTTTTTTCCACATTCCAAATTTTTTTCCCACATTATAGTGCAAATGTAGAAAAAAACAGTGAGTGCAACCAGTTTGCCAGATGGTTTTAGTGAAAAACCGCAAAATGACCAGGAAAAACCCGCAAAAACTGCAAGAAATGTGAAAGCCGCCAAAAAAACCGCCGCACAAATAGTGTCAGAAAAGACTGCATGGCGGTTACTAAAGCTGGCTCAAGTCTTAATTTGTTTGTCTACAGAGCAAAAATGACCTGCTGATCTCAAATAGTTATCAAATGCCATACTCTGATCAAAGTCGCCCCTGATCAAAGCATAGTTTTTTTAAGCATTTTACAAGCCATGGCTTGTTGGACTGACAAAAATAAATTGAAGAATTTTAGTCCAACAAGCCAGAATGGCTTGTCAGAATTTTTTGAGTCATGTGTTTGATCATATCGGATATGGAAAAGATGCATTTTGGTGCATTTTAGGTCATAATCTTTATAACTTAAATAAGCATTATTATTTATTTCCTAGTAGCTCAGGCGCTGCTTCTAACATGTCTACCTCCATTTATCATTAAATCTTTAATAGTTTTAATCATCTTAAACGTGTTATCTCATGTTTTAATTGGTAATCTTTAATATTTTATCTTGATATTTAATGAAGATTCACATTTTTCCCTTGGCGCATTTTTTGAGAAAGATCAACTACTTACTCATATCTTTTCGGAAAAGTTCATGAGAGTGTGTGAACAAATTAATGGTTTCTTCAGATAAGTGGTTAAAAAATTGATTTTCCAGCATCGCAGAATGTCAATACCCAAAAAAAATTTCCGGCGTTTCAGGCAGTAAAGATTAATAGCTTTTTTGGGCTCTCACTTGTCATCATAGACGACTTAACCGTCGATTTCTCATGTAATTCAAAGTCATTATGTTCTTGGATAGTTTGCTGGAAAATTTTTTCCACAATGCTTGTAGATTAGACTTCGATCATTCTCAAAAATTTCAAATGTTTCCTGAATTTTAATGAATTAACGGCTCTAAGATGTTATTGAATAAATGTTGAATGACATCTCTTTTTTGATCGATTGCCGTGATGCTCAATATATACATTTCTTTAAAAAATAACCTAGCATTGGAATTTATTCACGTGTATACTGATATTATAAAATTGGCTTGTAAAAATTTGGAACGGCTTGTAAAATTTTAGGTCAACAAGCCACTTGGCTTGTGACTCGTAGGTCAAAAAAAACCCTGGATCAAAGTCACACCACTTTACCTTATTGTTGACAACAAAATGGAAATAATGAATTTTTTAGTTTAAAAACCCAAAAATTTCCTATTTTCTAACCCTAAAAATCCACTCGACCTAAAAACCTAATGCACGCCAATATGTGTTTTTTTTGGTGCCAAAACATGGCTTTTTGCACACAAAAAATTGGGATGGCACATGAAATTTTGAGCGTTTGTGCCAATTGGCACAAAATTTTGGCTGGTCAAACATTAAATTCCCTTGATTTCTAGACGTTTTAGGTGCTGAAGAAGCAAAAAAAATTTCGGTGCTTTACGCCGAGTCGAGTCAATGAACATAACATTTCCGATTCGTATATTTGACCAGAACGCGAACGATTTCTCTTCGAACAGTGTATTAGTATCGTTGTGGCAAACTTTATATGCTGTCAATGACTGATGAATGAAAAAAAATGCTGAATATTCCCTGTTAATCCTGTCAGATTCGGATTTGAAACTAAAATTCTTACTTTTTTGTGTTTAATTGATTCAAATAGAAAAATTGACATCCTTGGTAATTGTTTAATGTTTCAACCGAAGATTTACACAATTTTCTACTTTATTTTCTCTAGTCTTTAGATTGTTGTTAAATATATCCTATTCATATTCGAAGTCGAAAATAGAATCAATTTGAACTTCCTGAACAATTCTAGAGTTATTTAAATTCTCTCAGCATTCCATTTCTTTTTGAGTCGTCGTGAACTATTCTCCAGGATTGGCAAAAACCAAACTTTTGAAATTTCGACTTTTTGGTTTTTTTGTGGTTTTAATGGTTTTTTTGGTTTTTCTATGGTCTTTTAGTGGTTTTTTTCTGATTTAATTCTTTAGCATGTTTGGTACATCAAAATAACTATGTAAAAAACTGCTGGAGGCTCCCTGTATCTTCTGAGACTAGTTAGGGAGCCTTAAAATGGCAGCTAGAAGTATTAATCTTATCGGAAGTGTCATTATTTTATGCTATGAGAAATCCCTATTATAGCAATAGAAATACAGTAATAGTGGGCACATAAGAAAGGAACCATGAGTGAAGAACATAAAAAGAGTAAAAATGGAACAGAGCATGCGATATGTAAGGGGTAAATTCAAGGAAAAGAAGAAAAATTACAAATAAAGAGAAATATACAATACGCAATGTATGTAATCAAAACTCATAAAAAATCAACCACAGAATTGTATCAATATTACATATAATGTATACATAATGCACAGGAAAGCTGAAATGACACAACTTTTAAGTTAGTGATCGTACGGGGTCCCCGTCCCCGTAAGGACACCGGGGATCCCCGACGTTTTCGTCCCCGTCCTCGATCTAAAAAAGTCATCGGGGATTCCGCATTTCGGGGAATTTAATTTTAGTAATGCAATTTGTTCAGCATACCACATTTGCCGTTAACTAATCTTAACTACACTTTAATTTATTAGGTACAAAACAACGAACAAAATTATAGAGAAATATAGAATTAACATATTACAGGGTTCATTCAGTTTCCTGTCCGGAGATGCATTCTTATGCGTTTTTAACAAAACATATCGAAACCTTTCCGCCGCCGGATTTCAAATCACTTAATGATTCTTGTTATCATTTCTGTTGTGCTGACTTATAGCTTTTAAACATCAGCATGTTGTGGATGAATGTTTGACCTTGTATTGTTTTTTTCACATATTTGACTAAAACCTAGATTTTTCTAGATTATTTCCACAAAATCATTTTGTGGTTCTTTAGAATTTTCGACTTTCGGGAAGATAACTTTTTGCGTTGGGTAAATGACTAAGCGCGGGACAATAGCAGAGGTTCTTCTGCCTGAAAAAGTCATTCAATTCATTGCTGCTTGCCTAATTTTTAAATTTTAGATTGCCTGACTGAAAACATGTTGAATTCACTGAAAAATTATACTTTTCAGGCAGGAAATAGTCCAAAGTAAAATATCTATCACACTTTTTATGGTTTATACCAGTGTTTTTTTCGCACTGCGCAAAACTTTTTTCGCTCATGCAAAACTTTTTTTTCAGATTTTTTGCACCTTGCAAAAAAATATTTATCAAGTGTGAAAAAAAATTTGGTGTTTTCATCTAGAAAAGATGCATTTTGGTGCATTCTAGTAGGTGCAAATCTCAAAATTTTACGGCGCTTCTCGCCGGTTATAGATTTAATAAGCATTATTATTTATTTCCTAGCTCAGGTGCAGCTTCTGATATGTCTACCTTCACTTATCACTTAATCTATTTTCATCATCCTAAACGTATTATCTCATGTTTTAATTAGTAATCTTCAACACTTTATCTTGATGTATAATGAAGATTCACATTTTTTCCTTGACACATTTTTTGAGAAGTATCAATAAGTCAAGTCTAAACTTTTTGAAGCGATTGATCCTTTCTTAATGTAAAATAAATTCAAAAGCTGTACGGAAGTAGTTTTCGGACATTTCTACTCTTCTACCTCATATTATTTCCGCCAAGTTCATGAGAGTTTGCAAATAAATTACTGGTTTTAAAATTTTTCAAATAAAAAATTTCTAGAAAGTACGAATTTTGAACAGAAAATTCGAATGTAATTCTTGAAATAAATGTTCGGAAAATTGGGTATTGATATTCTGCAACGCTTTAAAATCAATTTTCCGGACATTTATTTCAAGAATTAGATTTGAATTTTGTGTTCAAAAGTCGTAATTTCTATAATTTTACTTGAAAAATTTTAAAACCAGTATAATTTATTTGTAAACTCTCATACTTGGTCGAAAATATATGAGTAAGTAGAGTATAAATTTCCGAAAGATATTTCCATGAAGCGTTTGAATTGATTTTACGTTAGAAAAGAAATAATCGCATCAAAAAGCTTAGAGACTTTATTGATCTTTCTCAAAAGGAAAAAATGCGAATCTTTAAATATCATGATAAAATATTGAAGATTACCAATGAAAACATGAGATAATACGTTCAAGATGATGAAAACTATTATAGATTATATGATAAATGAAGGTAGACATGCTAAAAGCCGCGCCTGAGCTAAGTAATGCATAATAATCAGTGTTTTTTTGTGCCAAAACATGGTTTTTGGCACACAAAAAATTTGGAATGGCACAAAAAATTTTGAGCGTTTGTGCCAATTGCACAAAATTTTTGGCTGGTCAAACATTAAATTTCCTTGATTTTTAGACGTCTTAGGGGCTGAAAATGTAAAAAATTTTCGGCGCTTCGCGCCGAGTCAACGAATATAATTCTAACCCGAACGCGAACGATTCCTCTTCGAACAGTGTATTAGTATCGTTGCAGCAAACTCTATAGGCTGTCAATGTCAACGAATGATGGATGAGAAGGAGTTCTGAATATTGTTCATTCAGTCAAATTCGGATTTAAAACTGGAATTCTCACTTTTTGTGTTTGATTGATTCAAATAGAATAATAGAAAAATTGATATCTTTGGTAATGGTACAATGTTTAATTTACACAATTTTCGACTTTATTTTTTCCAATAGTCTTAACATTGTTGTTAAATATATCTTACCCAAAGATATTCATATTCGTAGCCAAAAATTGAATCAATTTGAATTTCCTGAACAATTCTAGAGTTATTTAAATTTTCTCAGCATCCATTCCTTTTTGAATCGTCGTGAACTATTTTCCCGCACAGTTTTTTCTTATCTAACTGACATGATTAGCTGAAAAATAGGTAGGGCACGATTTTTACAAAAAATTAATGTGTAAAACGTTAACTTTCCATCAAAATTTTTGGCCTAAAACTTTTCCGCAGTTTTCAGTATGTGAAAAAAATTTTTTGAGCCATTGGCACAAATTTTTTTGGCCTCTTGTACCAATTGGCACAAATGTCCGTGCACAAAAAAAACGCTGATAATAATGATTATTAAAGTCAGTGTTTTTTTTGTGCCAAAACATGGTTTTCGGCACAAAAAAATTTGGAATGGCACAAAAAATTTTGGGCGTTTGTGCCAATTGGCACAAATTTTTTGACTGGTCGAAGGCTGAATTTCCTCGATTTTTAGTCATTTTGGGGGCTGAAAAGGCAAAATTTTCTCGGCGCTTCGCGCCGAGTCAATAAGTATAATAATTAGTTACCTTTATTTGTATAGAACCTGAGTGAATTATCGAATAATAGTAAATTTGTATGATCGCAACAAACTCTGAGATTGTCAATGACTGCAAAATAAATAGGAATGATTAACTTCCACTGTTCATTCAGAGTGATTGGAAACCGAAATTTTAATTTTTGGCGTTTGATTCGAACAGAAAAATTGACATTGTTGACACAATTCTTCAATCAAAAATTTACGAGACGCAACCTTCGGCTTAGTTTCTCTTCAGGAGAAAGCACTTATGGAAATCCTTAATTTATTTACATTAGTGTTAAGAAGAAATTCGTAGCCGAAAATGAAAGAAAAATATAAAACGCCTGAAAATATTTAAAAATATCTGAATAAGCATCAGATTTCTTTTTGAATCATATAAATTGCTTTCTCGATCAGTGTTTCTTATGGCACTGACATGCTTAGACAAAATAGAGTTGGCAGGATTTTTAAGTAAATAAATTAGTGTGGCGAAAGTATCTTTAGTTATGTTTTTATCAAACTTTTGGCATAAAACTTTTAAGAGTTTTCAGTATGTTTTTAGGCTGAAAAAAATTTTTTGTGCAATTGGCACAAATTTTTTTGGCTCTTTGTGCCAATTGGCACAAATGTCCGTGCACAAAAAAAAACGCTGATTAATCGGCGGCCGGCGCGAAGCGCCGGAAAATTTTGAGATTATGACCTTCTAAAATGCATCTTTTCTGTATCCGATCCCCAAAATTTTCTTCCCCTAATAGGGAAAGAGTCCAAAATTTGTTTCCCTTTTCCGAATTTTTTTCCCGAAAAAGAACGATTTGGGGAAAAAAACAGTGGTCCCAAAGTGGCAATCGGTTATACAGTAAAACTCTAATATTGGGTATAAAATCAGGGAATCACCAAACTTGCTACAAATCGGAAGAGCAGTCACCTACACATAGCTACACCTATTTTTTATTCAGGCAATAAAACCAGACAGATTTAATTACAAAAAATTCTGAGTGAGTTAAATATAATTCAACAATTATTGGCTCTTTTTCGGGATTCCAAGGCTTTTTCTCGCAAAACCGATTCCAATTCATCGAAGTTACGTTTATTCTGAACCAAAGAAATAGGAAACGATTGATAGCGTCCAAAATATTAACATAAAGTAAGAGAATTATAGGCACGCCTGTTTTGCGGAATCATCAACAATGAAACAGAATTCGAGAATTCATAATTCGAAATTTATGCTAGGAAATGAGGCAGGTGTTCACGTTTGCACATGTACAAGACGTAATTTTTACACACAAATAATTGAAATTTTCAAAATTTTGGAACCCCCTATCAGCCGTGCACTCGAAAAATTCTCGACTAATGATATTTTTGAAGCTGCCAATTGTACTTGAGGTCTGAGATTCCGAGTAGCTGTAGCTAATTCTATGCCTCACATTTGTGAACAATATCAAATCATCACATCCATAGATATTGCCAGAAAAATGAGATGTAACACAGGGTATCCAAACACACGTTTGAGAGTTGTGGCTGAAGTATTGCACCCAGCGGAGTTCTGTTTTGGTCTATCATTCTTTTTACCCATCTAATGGAATATCTCTTACTGCTACCACAACGCCAGGTTTTGGGAACGCGTTTACACCCGCATGTTCATAATTTATGGACATTCATATTTTAATTGTAAAGGCCCATCTACACTTTTTTCGCTAAAAACATACACAAGCAATTTGCTCTTCGAGTATTGGAGCAATGCCATTATATAATACATCGCATGGTAGATATTGAAATTTCCGATCGAAAGATACCAAACACATTGAACAAGTATCTACTGCGCGCTTTAAATCCAGCTCTGATGCAAAAAACGTGAGAAACGCAAGATGCTTACAAAATAGCCGATTTCAGCAACACTATGCAAATTTTTTTTCGCAAAATATACTTCACTGGATAGAACCCGTCAAGATCTTTCTTGCGCACAGAAAAAATGAGGGATTCGTTGAATTTTAATCGTTGCAATCACTTGTTACAGATTTTCAAGGAAAAAAGTATAGATGGGCCTTAATATACCACAACCTATATATATCGAATCCTCTTGCTCTTCCTGAAACTGCCAAGAAGAATACTTTAGGAATATAATTGAAGCAAAAAATTCCCACTCAAAAAATTTTCGAGTACATTGAAAAGCTAGGGTTAAAAAACACACCGGTTTTTAAAGGGTTGATAACCTCTCCGTTTTTTCGGTTCAAGCCCCAAATTAATTGGAACCTTCATAATGTGTTTAACGGTCACGTCGTACACTGTTGAAATCGCACCTTCTCACTTTTCAATAAATCGACAATTTTCCCATTCTTCTCTTTTTTCACAATTTTGTCGATTCCACTCAGATCAGACGAAGACGAAGAATTGTCGGTAGATGACGATGATGATGATGATGACGAAGATGACTTTCTCGAACGATGCTTCTTGCTCTTAGATTCGTCATTTTTCCTCAACTTAGGGCCAGAAGAGTGATGCTTTTTATCGCGCTTTGTCTACAAATCCGGTAGGAAAAATTACAATAAAGGAAATACTCCAGGAAAATAGGATTACTTTTTTGCTTTTTACGTCGTCGGAAGAACGTTTTCTGTGCTCTTTGCGACCATTTTTTGTCCTTTCGTTTTTCTCGCTGAAAACAAAGGTTGTACAGAAACCTGGAGAACTGCAAATTAACATTCTACATATGAAAATTTTCACAAAAATTATAATTCATTTGTTTTCCATAGAACCGAAGACTGTATTGGCATCAACTTTGCCTAAAACATCGGTATTTGAAAAACAAAAATTTCGTGATTTGAACTGAATTTCGCTAATGAAATATTACGAACCTTTTGCT
This sequence comes from Romanomermis culicivorax, assembly GCA_963922205.1. Taxonomy (NCBI): domain Eukaryota; kingdom Metazoa; phylum Nematoda; class Enoplea; order Mermithida; family Mermithidae; genus Romanomermis; species Romanomermis culicivorax. The sequence continues at coordinate 1,484,703 of CAWUHX010000017.1, read as the reverse complement.
CGATGCTGTCGACGACGACGATGAAGACGTCGACGAGGGCGATCGTCTTTTGTTGCGCTTAGGAGCTGATTTAGGGCCGTATAAGTTATTGCTTAAAAAATGAGAATGAATGTATACAGGCTCAATGTACACAGCAGAAAATGACAATAAATTTGGCGAGAAGTGTCAATTTTTGAGATCCAAGAAAAGGGACATAAATTATCAGACAGAGATAACAATGTTCAGTGAAATCCTTGAAAGAACACTATAGTCGTGTAATACAAATAAATTCTTTCGGAAAAAATTTATTTTTGAACGCTCCATCTTTATTTGACGCGTAAAAAGCAGTGCTGGCAGTTGTACGAGTTCTTGCCGGTCTCATAAACATCTAATCAATTTTTCTGTTGCCTGCACGATTCTTGTTGCCTGAAATGATTTTTATTGTTCTGCATGAATTTATCACAATGGATTGATTTACACCTTATTTTCTCCTTCATTAAATACAATCGTCATCTTTTCGAATGAACTTCGGAAAAAAGGAAGATGTTCATGCAAATAATGACGAGCGGCCAGTGGCCACTAGTTCGACGAAATCAAATTCCTGGTTATTTTCTAAAATTATATCGGCTTTTTTAACCAGTCAGAAGGCCGCTCTTCATAACGAATTTTATTTAAAATGATCTAAAATTCTTCCAAAAGCTTATATTGCCAATCCAGCCCGTAGCCGGGATTTTTTTGGGAAGGGGGCAAGTGATTTTTGGAAGTCATTTTTTAGTCAATGAAATCTGAAGGTAGTTTTGAACTATCTCGCTGAGTTCCGTCAGATGGTGCAACATGTAACAAAATTGTTTTCACCATAAAACCGAATAATTACCTTAATAAGCAAAAACTTATAGTTATAATGCGGAAAACCAAAAACTTTTTTATTTGTTTAACGCAAACACGACGCAACATAAACATTATTTTGGAAAAAGTTTGTAACATTGCGGATGGGGCATACCCCCAATCCCTGGCTACGGGCCAGAATATATCACAACTGGGCCCGACATACATGTGCATGGTACCAGTTTCAGGCCGGGGATAAATCTCAAAATCGTTGGGTGGCAAATTTTTTTCCTAATTTTTTGAAAGTATAGTTTATTTAGGCTACCAACATGATGTTCAGTTATTTCTACTGACTGGCACTTTTAATGTTCAGTGTGGATATCGATTCGTCAATAATAGAGCAAAGAAATGTTATTGCAAAAAAACCACTCATACATGCACACAGGGTATGGATTCACCCTACCCCAAAAATTTGGCAGAAGTTTACCATAGGCCAAAAATTTGGCAAAAGTTTACTATAGGCCAAAAATTTGGCAAAGTAAATGCAACAAACGTTTTGAAAAGATTAGATTACAAAAAAAATCAATTTAAAACACAGTTTATGATTAATGTTAGCAAAAAACTTCGTTTTTTCAAAAGGCAATAAAATTTCATTTTAAAGTAAAAAATTACTATATACCTGATTTCTGGAAAAAAATTACTAAAGGACCAATTTTGATCAGTTTCTATACTCTGGGACCCCTGACCGTGTGCATGTATGCAACCAGGCTTGTAGGCAGGGGGTCGGGGGGCCATGCCCCCCCCCCAAAATGTTTGAAGTGTTAAAAAAGACAACAAACCTTTGGTTTTTTCCTCGTCAAGTCAGAAATCCCAATTTTATGCTAATTTGTGTGAAAAAAATGTGTGCCCCCTCCCCGAAAAAAATTTCTGGCTACAGGCTTGTATGCAACCACTGATAGCTGAAGACTGATTGGCCAAAATTGACTGACAGTAAATCCCTGACCTAAAGCCCAGCCCGGGGATAATCCCTGGACTCCCCCCACTACATGACGGCTTTACATTATCAGCCCAGAATGTGTTCATCGTTTCAGATCAAAAAATCATGTTCACGAAGTTCAAAAAATTTCAAGCGAGAGGGAAAAACTTTTAAAAATTATGAAGCGCGTTTGATTCCCGTTTCTTTGCTTCGCATCAGAAATTGTCGGATTCCGATATTCTCGAACGCTGGAAAATCTTTCCAACACTTGTTCAAATATTTAAGATTTAATTTTTCAATCTGAAACGATGTTCAAACCTGGGAAAAGAAAGAACTGATGTTTACTATCAGTTAACCAGCTCATATATCTGCTAGGAGTCAAAGATATTTTTTTTAAATACAAAAGAAAATTTTCTTTTTTTTGAAAAAAGAGTTGCAATTGGAATTTAAAAATTGGATGCCAAATTTCGATTCTCAAACTGGCACCAACTTCTGCCATTGTGCAGTCCTGACGTTTAAATATTTTTCCACCAAGAACACCGATTTGATGAAAAATTGCTAACAAACACTGATTACGTAAAAGTCTATAGCACCACCGCTCAATAATGAGTTGCATATATCAAAACTTTATTCAACAGTGCTTTCACCATGTTTGTCAAATAACATAGGGGTTCAGCAAAAAGAAATGCATACCAAACTTCACATTATACACAAGATTAAGATATTTTCGAACTGAATGATACATAAATGTGCATACAAGTAGTTGGGAGAGGTTAAGGAACCCTTAGCCCAACTCGGTCGGACTTGGCATCCGAATGTTGGAACCCTACTCGCAACAAGAAAAAATTGGGCAACAATAGCACTTTTTGGCCCTTTTTGAGAAAATTTTCGAGCTTTTCTCGACCTTTTCAGGAACTTCCAGAGGTTTCCAGGATCAGATTTTCTGGTAAGAATAGAGGTAAAAATTTGCGAGGGTAATATTGCTAATTGCCGACTAAACACACCATTTTTTCCAAAATCAGGCATCTAGTGATCAATTTTCACGACCTTGGGTAGGGGATATACTTCACTATACTCTCACTAAGGGACAGCCTGAGACCCCCAGAATTTAGGAAAAATGGGTACCCCACCCCACGAACTTGGGATTTAACCTCCAACAACCGACTGGACGTCTTACAGGTACTAAAACATTGCTTAGCGTTTGACTTTGCAAAATTCTCAATCATTTCCCGATTGCAAAAAAATCCCGTTATTCCCAGTTTTCTCGGTTGATGGCCATTCTGAAATAATAAACAACCTGCTTATTATTCCAAGGTGCCCAAAAATGCGGCCGCCTTTTTCATAGATTGACTGCAGCAGTTAGGACTGAAACTTGAGAAAAGGGACTACTGGCTTACGATTAGTGCATCACACTTTAAAAATTTCAGGACCTGGATACCCGGTCTTTAGGGCACCTGAGTTACCCGGGTACTAAGTGTACCCGTGTACTCGGGTACTATATGCAAGTAAAATATAAATGAATGAATACATGCCATGAAAATTTCGACGAAACATCATGAATTTGCAGATAAGAACGTTGCAAAATGCTAAGAAACCAAAGTTAGGACACACTAATAGGATATATTTATTCGAACGAACTTTAAATTTTCAAGCAAATTGTAGTGGTGTATCACAACTATCTGATGAATCTTTTTCCAAACTTATCCATCTCGCCAGGTCCCTTTCTACTGACTCTACCGGCTCATCACTGTCAGTTTTTATACCACTTAGGTCTTACATTCGATGTGTCTCCTCAATCTTTATTTCCTTAATACTGTATCCACGAGGAATATTTCATACAGGTAAAGTTTCTCAAAGTCTTTTCTGTCTTTTTCCCGTGATGCATTTTCGAAGTTAAGGCTCTGCTATACTTCGCCATACTTGACTGGTCGGCGAAGTATAGCAGGGCCTTCAAACTCTTGATTAGATCCATGCACTGAATGAATGAAGAAAAAACGTTCATTCACTGCAAGTGCACAGTATATGACTATTTTGTTTATACAATATTTTGTAGAGACCTGGGTAGCACCCGGGTTTCATTTATAAAATTGACTCGTGTACCCAGTGCGAAGCACTACCTACGATGAATGATCATCGCCTGTTTGCGGGCTGATGGCAAGTAGAAAATTAATCAAAGCTTGAATCTACTTGGACTCTTTAACGGCTGATTCGTTAACATTCTTAACCGACGGTAGAGAAGGGGATTTTCGTTTCACGCTTCTATGATCCGTTGAATTATTTTTATGTTTATCAATTGTTGCCCTGCAATTTGAAAAATTTCAAACAAATTGAGATTACACTTCTGTATTTGACTTTACTTCGTAATTTCTTCGTAACTACTTGTGCTTTCGTTGCTCGATGAAGATGAACTGGACGACGATGATCGATGTTTTTTCCGTTTGGGTTCTTCTGGCCTAGAAGCAAACGGAAAAGCTAAAAAGATTATCGCAAGGAAGTTTTGAATTGAGTTGAGAAATAGGAAAGTTGCAAAATACATGCGAGAACCTAGATTTTGGACACCGAGCCATTATCTGTTTAATAAAATGCAAACAAACTTTCTCACCCTTTTTCACGTCTTCTGTTCTCTTCTTTTTTTCGTTTTTCGGCCGCCTCAGCCGCCTGTGCATCTTCCATAATTTTCCGCTTCTCTTCTCGCCGTTTACGTTCTTCAAGCTCTAATTGCTCGCGTTCACGCCGACGTTCTTCGTCGCGTTCGCGTTGCTTGCGACGTTCTTCTTCGCGTTGTTTACGGCGTTCTTCGTCACGACGCTTTTCTTCTTCGCGTCGACGTTCCTCTTCGCGTCGACGCTCTTCGCGGCGTTCGTTATCGCGCTTACGTTCTTCGGCACGACGTTCGTCTTCGCGTCTAAATAAAGGCAAAATGCTGCATTCGCGAACGAAAATCGATAAGAAAAAATTTGACTTGCATACACATCACATACTAAGAGAATGACAAATGCAGACAAAAAAGCGACTATCGAACGAAAAAAGTAGCCCGTAGAAGATTTAGAAAATCCTTGTTATAACTGAGGAGAAAATACTATAAGAACTCCCCCTCCAGATCTCGTCCACCATAGCTAAGCATATAGTGAGTTGGAAACGACTGATACATCGGCGGATGTGCCAATAGTCTACAGAAAAAGCCGATAACCGATGATTTTTCCATGTTTTGCGTCTTTCATTTAGAATGAATGAGTTTGTTCATCCTAAATAAATTTCTCGAAAATATTTTTATGTTTGGCACGATTGTCTTTTAATTAAACTGGACAGCGTGCAAATTCAATTCAAAAGTCTAGATTAAGCTGTATACCAAATTTTCCTTGAAATGATTTGAAATGTAAACTGCAGAAAAATAAGTCGTTAATAATCATAATGTATCAAATCTACTCGTGCTGGTCATTTTTCTCTATAATTCTTTATTCCAGATGATAATGTTGGTTTTATGTCGACGCTCGCAGTCTACCCGACCGTTTTATTTATTTGCATAAATTTGGTGGTTTTTCGTGTATTTTACTTGATTTACATATATTTGGTCGTATAGTAGTCATACGAAGAACAACTAGCCCCGGCGTTAGCATATTGGCAGACGTCAGATGAGAGATTATACATACCTTAACGGGACTCTACTCTGTTTTAGCCAGTGGACGTAGATTTTTCACTAGGAGTTTACGAGGTCTGCTCTGTGAGGGACCATTTAGTTATTTATTTTGTTGAGGGGTCAGGGCAAGGACTGCACCATATCCGAGGCACCGCCAGCTCGATGAAAATTCTTTACTGTAGCCAACCAAAGACCAGCACAACAATGGCTAACTATCTGATAGACTAGTATTCATAGGGACCCTCAAACTTTTGGTCGAAATACTGAAAAATTTCAAATTTCATGATTACACATTTTGCGGTTTTTAGACGAAATTTACTACTTTTTTAACCATTTTTCGGACTTCATGTGGGAAAATCGATTTTTTTCTTAAAGGGCTCCCCCTAAAATTTTGGGCAATCGATGACCCGCCACCCAAAAAGTTGCTTGACCTCCAAGGACTTCGGGTCTCCGTTACATGTGTGGTGGTGACCCATGGTTGGTTTTCTAGCCACACCTGTGGTTGGGAAAAGTGTCATAAGAACCCCCTGCAGAAATCGTCGGACACATAGCTAGCCATGGTAATACACATCTTGTTGGCCCAAAAAACGAAAAAAGTCAATTTTTTTATAAAAAGTTATCATTTTTGAGCGCAGAGGGTCAAAAATACGATTTTTTGGCGTTCCTGGGCGCGAGACGCCAAAAATTATAAAAAAATATTGGAATAAATTCATGAATAAATTTGATGCTATTCCCAGCCCATATTTTAAACTCTAGGCAGAATAAGCATTGATGGAGGTATAGCGCCGGTCTTTTACCTGCCTCATACCCGGCGCCACTTGTCAGAAGAACCCTAATTTCTTTGAATGAAACAAGAACGATTTTTGAGATGAGAATAAATTATCGAAAAAATAATCTTTCCACTATTCCTTGTCATTCCATAGGATTATAAAAATTTCAGCTTACTTCCTTTCTTCTTCACGACGTTTCCTGTCCTCTTCACGCCGATCCTCCCGACGCTTCCTATCTTCTTCATCTCGCTCACGATCCCTTTCACGGCGCCTTTCGCGTTCTGACTAAAAAACTGACGCTATAATCACCGAAAAATATTGATTTATTATTTCATTTTGTGCTTTTACTGCAAATGTACATTTGGATGATTATGCAAATAATTTTCAAATGTTAAACTCACAGAGTGGCTTCTCTCATTATTCGATCTATAATTGTCAGTATTTTTGCGCGAATCTGATTCTTTTTTTACTTTCTCGTCTTCTTCCTGAAAAACACATATTCAGGTTGCAAAAATATAAAATTCGAACAAAATATGAGCACCATTTTCTTTTTTATCTCGGCTTTCTTCTGTTCGATAAGTACGGGAGGAATACCGTCGTCAGTTTGTTGAGCGTCTAACAAAAAACGCCACAATTCGCCCATAAATTCCCGAGCTCCTTTAGCGTTCAAAAATCCCGTAATGTTGATTTGCATGAAGCGCGGATCCAGGTTCTATAGTTTAGAGAAACAAACTACTGAGTTAAATGTGCAATGGAATGAAAGTTTCGAAGAAAAATCAGTTCCGACGGCAATTTGTTATCAGAAGTGAAGTGAAAAATTCAACCACTGTACATTCATGGTTTTAACCTTTACGAGCCCCGGACTATATAGTTGCCTGCAGTCGCAAAAGTCATTTTTAGGAGAGTGAGGAATATCCGATTCTTCAAAATTTTGAGGGAGCAAGTGCTAGAAAATGAGTTTTATATATTAAAAGCGGTAAAAACACGCTCATGATCGATGATTTTTCGATTTAAAATTGATTCATGATCGATTATGGCCCTGAAAGTCATTTTTGATAAACAATTGGTTATACTTCGATCTCCGGCCGGCTGAGGAAGCCGCCTAAAAGTTAAACGTTGTGGAGGGTGGTCGACAACTGCCTATGCGATTCGATTAATCTTTTTGGGGGAAGGCCCCTAATCTCCCCAAACACAGGGTCATGCTATTTTGGAACTAATTGAAAGTTAAGGATTATGTATATTGTATATCAACAATCCGATTTTTCACCATTTTCCGTCCAACTGATTAGAGAGTAATCAGTTTGTTTGTATCTTCTTCCGAAATAAAAATCTGATTTGTGGAATGGGACTTATAATGAAAGGATGTGATGAAGGCCAACAACAAAACCAGCTGAAAAAGTTATCTGACAGTCGCACTCGGGCGGAATCAAAACGATTGTCATTTGGCAACTGAACGGTAGAGCACAAGACAATAGAAAGTTCTAAAAGAAAAGTAAAATAGTAAGTTATCTGACGGTCGAAACTGGAATCAAATTCAAAAAAATACTTTCACTGAAATGAAATGAAATTATGAACAAGATTTAACACGTTTTATGTTGTAACATCTGCCTTAACGCATTTTGTTTTTACCTATGTATTGCAGAACCGAACCACTTGTTCCCGAATGAGCGGCCCACAGAATACACTGGATTTTAGGTGGATTTCTAATTTCACCGACTTCTGACAAAACCAGAAAGTATAAGAAGCGAATAAAAAACAAATCAGAACAAAAACGTTCTTTTCATATTAAAGTACAGATATTGGGAGAATAAACTGGTAATGCACTCTGAGGCAAACTTCTCTCAACATTACTTTTTCCTCCAGTTGACTGAATACAAATTCAATGACGACGTCATCTTCCGTCCCTAAAATTTGCGTAACGCGTTCGGTTATCCACGGTTTGAGAACGTCTAAATTGACCTTCTTCATATCGACCTATAATATTACTGAAATGAAAAATAATCGATATATCGGTTTCTGAGATAGCTTACTTTTTCTGTTAAATGATCAGCAAACTTTAACGTTTTTAAAAGTTTCTTCTGTTTGTCAGTGAAACGATTATCTTGTTCGAAACTTGTTCCCTGAAAGTTTAAAATTCAATGATGCATTTCATTTCTTTGTGAATTTTTAAAACTGAATGGCATGAGTTTTGAAGGAAAAAACAAAAAGACTAGCAAGACTAACTTATAGGAGCTTAAGCCGAAAAGGTTCCTCTTTTATGCCTTAAAAATTGCACTTTTCAGCTTATTTTTCTACAACTATCGATCGAGATCGTTTCAGAATTTGTGTTAGAAGTCTAAACACGGCAATACATGAAGGCAAAACTGATCAGAATTAAAACCAGGTTCACTTGCAAAGCAGTGCAACTGATTTGAGTTATCGTGGTGATCATGATCATGATGATTGCAAGCCGGATGAAGTCGGAGGTATAAAAAATATATTACCATAAATCTTCTACCTGAACCTTAGCCTCATCAACATTTTATTTTCTCAACTAAATCACTATTAATTTCTAGAAGAGTTGACTCCAGGGAGCATCGAATATTAGCCTATTGTGGCTTGACCACCGTTTTTTTCCTCAAATGGGGTCTTTTGAAGAAAAAAATTTCGAAATGAGGAAAAAAAATTTTGGGTATAGTTCTCATTGTGGAAAAAATTTTGGGGAACTCTGAACCGAAAAGATTCGTTTTGGTGGACTTTAAAAGGTCAAAATCTCAAAACTTTCCGGCGCTTCGCGCCGTTCATGGGTATAATGATAACTATATTATATCAGGCGCGGCCGTTAGCATATCTACTTCGACTTACTAATTAATGCTCAACAGTTTCTATCAATCAGGTTCGCTCGTTTATTTTCTAATCGTTTACAGTCAATTATGTCGTCGAAAAAAGAGATTTTTCATCAATTCTCTCATTTTTTTCTCTCGATGATTGGAATTTTCAAACGTTTGCAATCTGAACTTTTGCGTTTATTGAAGGTGGAAATTGAAGACATCATTTTAGAGTGCGATTTTAAAACTTTTGTTCGCGAATTATCTGTTGGAGAGATTTATTTTTCAGCGTTTTAGAATATAAAAACCCGAAAATTTTTCCGGCGCTTGGGGCCGGAATGGGGAGCAAATTAAACTTCATCAGTCTGATTTTAATTGATTTCCCAACGTTATGAAGCTTCATTTTCCAGCGTTTTAGAAAGTAAAAATCCAAAAAATTTTCCGGCGCTCAGCGCCGAACCAAGAATTAAATAAAATTAGATGACTCTAATCGGAATCACAGAAATGTTAATAGCGGATAAATTCATGAGAACTCTACCGTTTACTTGCTTCATGCGCTCTTATAGAACACCAATATAATCTTGATGAGCTCATTTTGACAAACATAACCAGAATTTTCTCAATTTTTTTCCTCATTTTTGCAGGTTCCTGAATCCTGACTTACAACAAAATGCTTGGGTAAGCTCCTAAAACGCATAAAAAAAGCATCCGTAGCCACATTATAAGCGTTTTTAAAAATGTGGAAAATTTTTGGAAAATGAGGAAAGAAATTTTGGGTCCGGTTCTCATGTGGAAAAAATCTTCGAGGAAAAAAAACGGTGGGCCTGACCCATACCTGTACTTAGGGGGGGTTGGGGGGACCCCCCCCCCCCCCCCAACTTGGCCACCCAGTACTCAAAATGATTTCCCCCCCCCCAACCCCCCCACCCAGTTGGGAAAAAATTAAAAAAATTTGTCAAAAAGTGTATGTTTTTTGGCCTTTTTTGGGAAAAATTTCGACTTTTTCCTACCCCCCCCCCCCCCCCCAACTGGTCGGAATGGCCTGACCTGACGTCCTGAGTCCTGACCTGAGTTTAACTCGACTCATCTACGTACCCTGAAAAAACCAGCGTCTGCCATAGTTGCACCGTCGACGGTATGACAATAAATCGTAGAGAATGTCTGCCGTTTAAAGCTTAAAGTCGGGACGATCGAACGAACAAAGGGACGGCAAAAGCAATCGATTGACTTCGAAAGGAAAATACAGTAATTATTGTCGCTGATATGGATTTTCCAAACCACAATAAAAACATAGAGAACAAATAAGAAAACTAACACAAAAAAACAAGCGCGACTGTCGTCTTTTTGAACATAATATAATTATTCATTAATGGATAAGTAATAATAGTATTCATCTCTACACGAGTCAAAATTTAAAAACCGAATCAAATTGTTCGTCACCGTATGACTATTCAAAAAATTATACAATTCCAAGAACTTTTTCACATCTCTTTTGTGATAAGCTTCAAAATTACGGTAGTCTTTGGCGTAAACCATCACGGGAAATTTCAGGAATTGCGAAAATATCAAATATTCGTATTGCATCTGTTCCTCGTCAAGCGGGCCTGTTTTGATCAACAAATCTGAAATGCATGGGAAACCTCAGAAAGCAAAGATTACTATAGTATTCAGCAATATAATGAAAAGTTTGATCACTAAAGAATATTCATTCAAGCGCAGATGTAAATAATAAGCAAAATGCGTACACAAAACTTTTTTCCTCTGGTTGTAGCAGTAAGAACGACCTGAAAAAAAAATGTTAGGCATGCGATACAGATTTATTCTGCTGTCGGATTTCTAAGGATTATTTTGCAGTTGGAGGCTCACTTAAAAATTGATGAGCTGTAAATAACGCAAAGAGCTAATCTAGAAAATGCAAATGCTTCAAGCATATTTTTGCTTGACAGGGTGAAGTTAACTTTGTTTCTGAATGCTTGCAAATGATGAAATTGGCAAACAATTGTTTTTTTCTGCCGGACCACGCATCGTGGAAGTAAAATGCTGGGAACATATTTAGCATTCTGTTTTTTCTTGAAATGTGAAATGCTTCGAAAATACACTGGAAAGGAAGTACCAATTGCATATTTTCATGATTCTTCTCTAAACCACACGCCACAATTAACTGAAAACCTTTCATTGTGCTCAACTAACCTTTAAAAACTTTTTGATGGAAAATTCCTCAGTAAAATATTTATGTATAAATAATATTCTGAAATAATACTTGCTTTCCACTTTCATTAAGCATTTCACAAAAAACAGACTATAGATGATTCTGATGACATTACACATTTTTGTCGTTTTTTAATCATCAACATATTATAAATTTTTTGAATGCAAATCAATTTTCCCTCAGACTACGTGCTATAAATGTCTCACATGGACAAGAATCGGTCACACGGCCCGTAAATAGGAAAAACTCCCCGGCATCCGGACCGTACTTCATGGCGCGGCCATTAACGGTGAAAATTCCACCATCCGAATTGTTCGAACGGTAGAAGTCTTTGGTCGAAAAAACAGCGGAATAAGCGGAATTCTGATGCGTTTTGACTAAAAAAGTAACTGATAAGAATTTGGAATTTTTGCACCAGCCAAAACTAAGAGGATAAAATCGTGATCGGAATATCTTTCGTTTTTCACCTAACATTGTTGACAGCAGAATCAAATTCTTTCTAAACACAAATAATTGTCGGATACAGTAAGCAGGGTGTCCAGCAGTTCCCCAAAATGAAATTCTCTGACTTTTCCAAGTCATTTTTGAAAAACTTTCCACATTTTTCAGGGCACAAATCAGTGATCATTTACATATAAAATGGTAAAAGAGGTGTGTACGAAAGGCTACTACGACATTTAACGCGCATGATCATAATAAAATTTTATCAAATTGATTTAAAAATGTTATAAAATTTGTTTCCATTCTGTGATTTCTAGGCTGAACAAATTTTGTCTGACAATAAATTTTATTCAATTTTACGTTTCTCATCTTCCAACAATGTAATTTTAGATGTCGTATTTGTCCCGTTTCTGTGGCTGTTGGTTTTTCTTCAACTCTTTGAAAATGTCCTTAGAATCACTATTTTTTACGCGAACGTGAGTCCGTAATAGTCAAATGGACCCAAATTGCTTTTCCAAGCGTGAAAATGAAAATTTCCTAAATCAACGAAAAATTAAGATTCTCTTAAACTCGCCATGCGCAATGGAATAAATGTTATAAAAGTATCTCTCATAACTGTTTTACGCTTTAAAGCTGTTTTCGAATCTGGACAATAAATGTCACTGTAGATATGGCAAAGAAATAGGAGCCAAACGCCGACAGATTCAAGTTATGAATATGAACATAATGACATTCTACAGCAAAAGTACCTCGAGTGAATGTCGTAAAAAGGTTTACGTAGTTCAGTTGAATGAACTTAATAGGAAAAACTCAGTTTTCTGCATTCGGGTTTTAAGGTAATTAGGAGTATTAAGGAAATATGGAAAAAAATTTAGGTGCATTGGGGACAACGGAATTTACTCGCATTTTTTATATAAAAAGGAAAATGTCCTCTGAATATAATTCCTAGTTCTACGCATGTTAACCAAGATTAAAAATTTAGCAACAGGGGCCGTACTCAAAGTCGGTCGACCTTTAGACCAAAAGTTTGGCATGCTACCCTAGCGGGCTGAATGTATTTCGACCAAAATTTTTCATTAAAATGACTGCCTTTTTTAAAAATTTTTGTGTTGAATATCAAAGGGTGTTGAGGCGAGAAAGAGTTTTTCGAGATATACGAGATCCCTTAGCTTTTAGGCCAAAAATGCAAAGATTTCGTGTTGATCGTCAAGATATATTGAACATCACTGAATTGATTTGTAGATATATTGAAAGTCCGACTCAGAGAAATTGAGCCATTCGTGCGGTTTTGCAAGTTCGCATTGCTATACGGTACTATTCTTGTGGGACATTTCAAATGATAATCGGTGACAGAAAGCATTAGCCAACCAGTCGCATATCATATTATTCCTGAAGTTACTGCTGTGATTTTATGCCATTTGCCGCAGTATATCAGTTCTCCAAATGGAGATCAAATTCAAAAGTGAAAGGTGATTTTCACTCAAAAGCTGGTTTTTCTCTAGAACTTTGGAATATATGTGAGAAGAATTCGTCAGACATGCTTACTCTGCTGTTCTAGTAAAAAAAATTTTTTTGTGCTTGAACAAAGTTTTTTTGTGCTTTCAATGCTAGAAGTTTAAAATTATTTCGTTACTCTAGGTGTAGTTGTTGCTCTATCGTTTCCCTTCTTTCTGAGTACACTGCAACGATCATTGCTTCTTCATTAACTGTAAATCATCATGCTGATCAGGGTCCAACGAGATGTATTACTATGTCCTTTACTAGTATTTGTGTTTTTTACAGGTAGAAATTGTTTTTAACTTGATTTATTCAAACTTAGAGCTGAGGCATGGCAACGCTTACGCCCTTTGTTCAATGATCGACATAATATTTTGAATTATTTTTTACTTCTATGCATCATTTATTGGTATGAAAGGCATATAAATCCATCTTATTTTTTTCTCTTCATTGATTGAATGTGGAATTTTTCACAAATAGCAATAGTATTGTGAGGTGACTAACGACTATCCTATCGCATATTTAAGTTTTTGGAAGATATAATGAAGATGAAATATTCGATCGAGCAATTAGGAATTATTGGTATTTTCACTTATAGCATATTTGAACATTCTGCATTCAAATTTACGGTTTGGGAAACCTTTTTTCTGGGCATTTGAGTCTTTTGTTCCAGAATGCGACAAACTAAGCATCGATCTGTAGATCTCCTTGAGACCAACCCAAAAACATCTTTCAAAAAATTCTATCTTAATTATTTGTAGAGTTATAGCTACTAATATTTGATTCCATTAGTAATATACAGTTTCTATTCGTTTTTTTTCTAACGGGCTAAAGTCTATAGACCAGTCTTCATTAAGACAGCCAAAAAAATCGTATATGAATACTGACTTTAGCCCGGTCTGTATGTAGACAGGTCTATAGACTCGAGCTCGGTCTATAGACTTTAGACTTTAGTCTCCTTTATGAATAAGGCCCCAGAATCGTTGTCGAGAGACTCATCCACGTATTTTATCCCATTCTATATTACCGTTTGCAAAATATAACCTCGGACTAGAGGTTTTCTTTTGAAGGAGCAGTAAACGTAAAAGCAAATGAAAACCATCCGTATTCATTTGTCGTTCGATTCTTGAGCATATAATATCTCGTCAAAGGTCGTATTTCCATAAAAAAGTAATGAGAAAAAATCATTTTTGTGAAAACAAATGAATGAACTTCACTTACATAGTAGCATATGACATTTGTGCAATGGTCAGTTCTTCGAGAAAGGCCATAAATTATGACTACATTTTTCTTTTCTACACGAAGCTAACCAATAATAATTAGCATACGATTTATGACCGGAATGTTTCATTAGAGAGTAATAAGCAGAAATCCAAAAAAATCTACTTTCTTTTTTGACAAGTATGGCATACGACCCTTTTGATCGAAAAAAAACATCGAGATGTAATGGTTTTTGACCATTCGAATTTTGTTCCCTACCAGGCTAAACTCACTAATAAGAAGAGCAATGAAAGAAAAATTTTTGCCGGAATTTTGCACTGCAGCTTATGTTGAAGCGTTTTAAAAATTGTTTATATATGAATTTTACTTGATTTGCAGGGAAAACTTTCTTTTACAAAATTCAGATCGGTCTTTTGCTTGAAGATCGAAAACTGAACACCGGGGTCAAACTCATAATTTTGAATTCATTTCGGACGTTACCTTTTCTCGTTACTTCAAAAGTGTCGTTATTATTCAAGGAAATTAATAAATCAGCAAGAAATACAGTGGTGGAAAGAAAAATATAATTCAAGAGAAGATTAAACGAAAAAGCTAGAAACTGAGAGAAAAGAGGAGAAAGAAACAGTAGACAACTAGAATACTGTAATACATACAAATAATATTAAAAGCTCAGACAGGCTAGCAAAGCTGCACAAATTCGTGTTTTTTCTTTCCGACAAAACTATAAGAATACCGATGGTATGGTGACTTTGGACCTGCTTTTGAAAATACATGATTATTGGTTGCAAAATGACTGATGTTTTGATGAAGAAATATTTGCAGTCTTATAGTCAGTTGTCTACTATACTCCCTCAACTCCAGTTTTCCATATATAGCCAGTGCAGGAACTGCGGCGGAACAAATATAAATTATCTTATAATTATTAATTATGTTTTCTGCAAAAAAACTAATCGGAGTCCACATTTACGATCCTATTAGAAATCGTTTCAGGGGTGATAGATAGAATTACCCATGAGCGTATGGGCCCACCTGTAGATGAGATGATTGGGGAAGGAAGGATCCTCCCAATTTTCAATCGGATAGGCAGTTGTCGAAAAATCCTCCAAGGGGGAAAAGTGTTGGGAGTTCAACATGGAAAAAGAGAATTTTGGTGAATTTCAGAAAATCAAAATCTCAGTTATTCCAGTCGTTTTGTAACTACACTTTTAAACACGAAGTCGAGTTAGAAATCAGAAGCCTCGTAATTTGAAATTTATATTTGCAAGTGAGTTATTAGGACATTTACTTTGCATTATTTTAGAATGTTAGAGCCTAAGAATTTTTAAGGAAGAAGTGAAGCTGCATTGTTTGATACCGAGTACTTTTGTGATTTGTACGAAATAACAAAATTTTGCTGCAGCAGGAGGACGTTGTACGCACGCTATATTGAGAGAACCACCGGATCATACAGCACCCCTCTAAAGTGACACAAAAAATGAAAAAATCGTGGCACGGGTGTAAATGCTACAGTTTCACCATATAGGATTCAAACCCTATCTAAATTTTCGACTTTGGGGAAGTCTAGAGTGGTGATACAAATGACGAATTACAATTAATTTTTTGGCTACCGTTGGTTTGGACTTTTTTTGATAATTTGACTACCGTCGGTTTAGAATTTTTGAAAAAAAATGTATGCAAACCCAAGTAGATAAAGTTCTAATTATGACCGGACCTCACTCTTTGACAGCATCGAATTCGTATCCAGAAAAAAATTGTTGTATCGGATCCGCATCTAGAAAATTGAACGGATATCCGCGTAATCGGATCCGAATATCCGTCACATAATCTACTTTTTTGGCATTCACTTCTGCATGAGTGTGATTATTAATAAATGAGGCTCTCGTTGCCATCGGAAGAAGCATAGTGTATGCTTCACTTTTGGAGGGTTTTTAAATTAATATTCAAAGTGGAATTGGTGAGCGGGACTGCAGAATTTCTACTGCAGAGCTGAGATATATCTTGCTTATCTGACTGCTCATCTGATATGCTCACGCCGGCTGACGTGAAAAACGGAAGATGGCCAAAATCTCAACAAGCACAACACCAATATTCAACTAGTGTGGAAAACTAGCCCTGACTTCCATTTCTATAGTTAATCAACGGAAGATCATTTCTGTAACGACTCCAGGTATATAGTTAATATTGATAGTATTTGATTTCTGGTTTGAATGTATTCCTGTCCTTGCAGCGTTTTGCTAATCTTACTCATCAAATAGGTATAGTAAAGTAAGCTTTTGAAATATGTTTTCATGTTCATGAAACGATAAAATTGAGAAAAATTATATTTCAATTTGCTCATAATTATTACATTTCGTCGTAATACTCATTAGAGATAGCAAGAATAAGATCAGAATAAAAGTTAAAATCCTAATTACTATCGAAAAATATTAAATATTAATGCATAGAGATGGAATAGGACATTACTAATGCACAACAACGATGAAATGCTAATCGAATGATGGTAGTGGACTTTCTAAGTGCCTAGTCACATTATTGTATGAGATTTTGATCTCTTCTGAAACGCATCAACGGCGAAATTTTTCTTTTAAAAATAATTAAATCATAAGGATCCTACGCAAAATTTTTCGAATTTCCTAGGTTTTCCAGGTTCGCTGGACACCCTGAGTAAGGAGTTTGTTTAGATATAACAAATATGCGTTGGATCTCCAAAAATTATGTTCTTTCTTACTGTAACTAACTCCACAAGCTTCGTTATGAACACTCGGCGAATCCAATACCTGGAAAATCAAAGAAGATAGTACGAATCTTCGCAAACCGAAACCAAGAAATACAAATACAAAAGTCCGACAAAATTTGAATCTAGATTGCATGCTTGAACATGGTCAGTCAGTCAAACCTGACAAAATTTGGGAAGATTTTTGAGTTCCGTACCTTAAACCACCGTCCATTGATTTTATCAGCGTCAACGCCGCCGGCATTGTAGAATAAATTGGCATAAATTTGTTTAACGGATTGCTCGCTTCCAGAGTTCGTCAACGACTGGAGTAAAAGAACAAACAAAATGCAAATTAATTTCCTCTGATCTCATTATCATGGTGCCTTATGACGACTTTCCGTGGTAATAACCACACACGTACAGCATAAAAATTTTTGAGTGCTTTTCTCAAATGTGCTCAGAACTCAGTCAACATTGGTCAGAATGCATTACAACTTTGTTTTTAGATGTTTCTCAGTCCGCTCCTTCAGTTCCAATAAAAGATGAACCTTTTTTCCTGATAATTTTCAATATTTTACATGAATATTCGGAAACATTTATTCGGAAAAAAATTTGCTTCTGCATTTCATGGTAAACAAATATAAAAAAAGAAAATTCTGGGTCGAGAGACAGGATATTGCTGATTTCGGCCAGGGTAGAACATTAATCTTAATAACGTGAAAAATAATCAAAATCAGCAGATGATCGAAAACTGCCCCGAAATCACTTTTTAAAATGTTCAAGCGCCGTACATGAGATGACTTTTGATACGGGTTGGAATTACGAAGAAATGTGATTCTTTCAGAAAATTTGCTCCACGAATTACGGTAACGGAAAATCTCGTTTATACAGTATATCCCCACTTTTCACCTTCAGTGTTGCTACAAACGGGTCGTCGGGTTTTGCGTCCACCGAACAAGATCGGAAATATAAATTAAAAATATCGACGCCGTTAACAGTTTGACCTGGAACCGGAATTCCGGCAAAGTTTGAAATACTTCGCTTTTTCGGGTCTGCACGAATGCCTGGAGAGTAGAGTCGTCACAAGGGCGATATGACGAGCTAACGCATACATACTTTTGATGCTAATTCTACACATTTTTATTCTTAGAAAGTCTACAGCTCATGCGTTCGGAGTTACTCAAAATTTACGATGCACGACATAATGTCTCATACTTACCAAGAAGACCGAGACATAACAAATAAATCGACCGCATTATGTGAAAAACAAACTAGATTTGGAGAGTCCTACAGTGGAAATGGAATACAGGGCACGCAGAGTCAATGAACTCTCGGTCTGTGATGTTGATATCAATTAACCGAAAAAGTTATAAAGCTGCAATAGGTATATTAAGACCATTAAAAGACCCGTAGCAAAGCTAACACCGAATAATTCAGAATTAAAAAAATTTGAACTAAATATTAGACCGAATTAATTTCTCGGGTAATTTTTATACCAAAACTTATTTCCCTGCAGGAGAACTCCAGAACTCCAGCTTGCGTAAACATATGTACATGATCTTTCCGGACCTGGCAAGAAGCCGTTTTCAGCGCCAAAAACCTTTTCTAAGGCCCGTTTCTGAACAGTGTCTTAAAATGTAACTTAACTATGGTAAAGCTATGTCACAGAAAATTTCAGTGTCTTACGACACTGTTCAGAGACAGATCTCTGCATTATGAATTACTACAGCTTGCACATGGAGGTTTTCCCTTCCATTTGAGTCCCAGAATATATTCTAATAAATTGAAATTCGCAGAACGTTTTGAATATTTGAAAAACAAGAACCGCATAATTTTTGAACATAGTGTAAAA
This sequence comes from Romanomermis culicivorax, assembly GCA_963922205.1. NCBI lineage: Eukaryota > Metazoa > Nematoda > Enoplea > Mermithida > Mermithidae > Romanomermis > Romanomermis culicivorax. The sequence goes on along the minus strand of CAWUHX010000017.1, from coordinate 1,465,773 downwards.
TAGATCAGAACTCGGTAGCTCGAGTTCAACCATAGATAAGGTAGCCTAAATGTCTAACTTTAGTGTAGTTTCTGTTGCTCGACTCCCCTTAAAAGGTTAACAAAAGTAACTTTAAAAATCTGTAGCTCGATTTGAACCTTGGCAAGCCTACCTTGAAAACTGTTAAAAGGCTTAGTTAACGTTGCACAAGGGTTAGAGGTTTGTTTAAAAAATCCACCTAAGCACAGCCTATAAATCTCTTAAGGCCGGGAGTCGGGCAATGAAATTTTTTTACGTATTGTTAAGGTTGAGATTTTATGTAAACGCAACGATCAATTGAATAAATGTTTGCACTAAGCCCGCCTTAATGTTAAGGCTACCAAGATTAAGGTTTAAGTCGAGAAACCGGACCCGGAACGACCTGTTTTTTCAACAGCAATCAGACGTTTTTCACAAAATTCATACTCGAACATTTTGGGGAGACGACCCGAGGTGATTTTCCTCAAACTTCTTTGCCAAAATGAAAATTCTAAGTCATAATCTTCTCTATTAAGTGGCCCAACCCCATATTGCTAACGTAGAAAATTAGTTCCATCCTAAAATCTCCAGTTAGAGCAAATTTTTATTAGCACATAACTTTAATAAGAAATGGTGAAATGTAATTTTAGAAAACGTAATAGGCTTTCATTCGAAAAGATGAAGAACACCTTATTATCACGCGAAGTTCGTTGAAATTTGTGGTCTTCATTTGCCGATGCAGAAGTCTCTGAAAACGCAATCCAAAATATCCTCTGTGGTGACTTGACCAGTCAAAGCGCCTATATGATGTATGATGCGTCTCAAATGATCGGCCGCAATTACCAAATTATTGTCCCTCAATTGAAAATAGCGGTCTAATTCGGATAACGCCAAAGTGACCAAGTGTCTGTGGCGTTGTTGCGTGAATAGGGGACTAGAACTAGACAACGCCGATCGACCGCATCTAAAAAAGTTTGAGACTAAAATAAAGAAATGTCGAATCAACATACAATGTGAAATTCCGATGAAAATTTTTAGAAAAAGTTTCAGAGTTCAGTCAGTTACTGAGATTTAGCTTTACAGGTTATAATTTCAACATATTTTTGTTGAGAATGGCCACAACAGCCGCTTCAACGTCGAACCAACATAATTGGGGGTAGAAATGGCTAGCCATATGGTAGTCATAGGGACTCCCATACTTTTGGTCGGACAAATACTGAAAAATGTCAATTTTTGAGCAAAAAATGGTCAAAAACGGCAATTTATGCAACTATAGTTCGCCTTGTACGTTTATTATCCAGAGGATCAGTTACCGACTCAGATTTTTGTTACAGGAGAATCTTTTAGCGTTGGTATCTACAATATCTTTTTCATTTTTAGACTAACAAAATTTTAGACTTCATTCTTCAAATGCCAAAAAATCTCATTGTGATAAATTAGGAAGACTAATACAAAAGCTTTCACGCAATGATGCATAATGCATTAGATCGAAGAAAAAAGATCTTCCAAAAACAAGACTATTAATAAGTATAGCATACTAGCCATGCGTAAAAAATTCTTTTGTACTACCAATGCTTTAGGCTCTTTAATTAGCACAGACAAATAGCTCAATATTACTCACAGTAATTCGGCTAATGACGCGAATTTTCGCAAAAACTCGTCCATTCCACGTTCGTTCAAGCACGATATCCAACAAATATTAACACTTTTTTGACGCCATATCAATTTGTCAACTTTAAATACTGCATTTTCGTACAATTTATCAATTTTATTGACTAATATCATGATTTCCGGCATATCGGAGGCGGTTTCAGAGCGGAAATTTTCGAATAAACTATTCAAATATGTTACTAAGACGGTTGTATGATGATCTTTCGATTCACTGAATACATTGTGTTCGACGTTCCAGGATAAGGGGATATCCGTTGTTTCTAGCATAACGATAACAATGTCAGCTTCTGACAATCTATTAGAAAAATATAAAAAATAACGCTGTGCAAAATATCAAAATGAAAAGATTTTTTCAAATGTGGTATCACAGCCTAATAAATAATACTGATTGAAAATTATTGCTGTTTTCAGCTTCGGAAGGACTGATTTTCGAAAAGTCTCCAGATTTTATTTATCTTTATGAATTGACATTTTAAACACATTTATGACTCCCAACATCATGTTTGCTCGTAAACACAATATGGATTGTTAAAACAAAACAGTCATCAATTAGAGCTTGTACAAAATGTTAATTCCAAATCATAAGCACATTTAAGAAATGTTTCCCAAACACTTCTGTCATCTTGCCAATTCTAAACACGCAAAAGTTTTTCAGGAGTTCGTTGAGCCAGTCGTCAAAGAAACAAATTGTTGTGACGTGTTACTGATTAAGAAATTAGATGAGACGTTCTAGGTGATGAAAAGCATTTAAGACTAACTGAAAAGTGAAGACATATAAACGGCTACACCTGAGCTGCACTATGAAAAATAATGAAAATTGGTTTTTTTATCTTCAACTATAAGATGGTATTCGTTTGTTCGCAAATATCAATGATGAAAAATTTTTTTTCTCAATTCACAAAAAACGCAAACGCACGAAAATGCGGAAGTGGAAGACGGAAAGAGCGTATGTTTATGCATGACTTCATTTTCTTCGGTCATTTCATCTCACCCGTACAAACTCCTACTAAGCTTCAGGCTTCAATGGTGACTCTGCGACTTCGAACAGATAGCTCGAGTTTCGCTCTACTGTTTCCAGATGCAATTGTTAGCTTTTGATCAATCATTTAACGTTTTCTTCTTTTGCTATAAGTAGTCATGATAGATCTGTGCGCTTATTGTACATTTTCTTTCATATTATTCTTAATTGATTATAGAATTCATGTATGTATAAATGTTTCTGACGCTATAAATTGTAGTCATTGTTGAAAATTATGTGGCGGTCCTATCTAGCGCGAATTCACATATTTCATGTCACGCTAGGAATTCTGAGCAACTACGCGTACTTCTCATCTCTCCTGAGCGCTTCTTCATCTCGTCAACACGATTTGAAGATCAGCCGATCCCCTAACTGACTATACCAGGTGTCTCAGCAGTAAATATACGGATACTGAAGACCCTTTACATTTAACGGTGCAGGTGGGCAAGATTTACTGGACATTACGTGCGTACTGAAATCATAAATGTAATTGGCGGAGGTGCCACAAGAACCCCCGGAAATCGTAAGCCATAAGGCGACACACCATCTTGATTTGCCAATCATATGGCTGAAATGGGTTAGCCACAGGAACTCCGATACATTGATCTGAAAAATATCACTTTTTTCTTAGTAAATGATCATTTTTGGACACAAAATGGTCAAAAATGTCAATTTTTTGGCGCTACTACGCGCCATAAATACATTTTTAGGTTTCTTTACATAAAAAATGACCATTTTTTAAAACGGTTTTCAGACTTTTGCGCGAAAAAAATCAAAATTTTTATCCTTCAAATACTCCACCAAATTCTGGACAATGACTCTCTTCTAGACTTTGAAGCTCCGTTACCCGTTAAATGGATGACTGAAGGCCTTCTTTACGGTGTCAAACTGCTTAACTCATAGAGATACAGGGAAATTTTTAAAAGCACTTGATCAGATCACGGATCGTTTAATGACTTCGCGAACGGTTTACTTCCAGTGTCATTCCATCACTAATGACACACAAGCACAACAGCTTGACGACTTGACATCTGTTTTTATACCATGCTTGCTAAGAAATTACAAAGACGTTGCTATTGCTTTTCCTATACACGGAATATTTACTACAAACTTTTAGCCGAAAATTTTTGACTGTCTTGAATTTTCTCATAAAATCACGAAAATATGAAGCGATACGCCCTTTCAGTTCACAGCCACTGTACCAAATTTCATTGATTGCTAGGATTGCCAATCTAGAATATGTACTTCCCTTTGGAACAGTTTCTGCATTGCCTTTTTCAATGTAGATTACGGTCTATCAAGGGAATAAAATGCAGATACATTTATCGGCATGAAAAAGTCGAAGATTAAGATATTAGTCTCGCGTGCTTCAGAATTTTTTGATAATCCTAAAGCAAGTTTTAGGTACTACAGTTTCCGGTTATACGAGCATCAACACATACATGGCCAAGTAGTGGATGACTGTAACTGAGAAATAATCACAGATAAAAAGGAAAGAAGGCGAGACGCGTGTTTTACATTACTATATACTAGGACTTGGCGACTCGGTAGAGAATTGTCGATTGTCATATAGTCAAATTAACGCTGAGTTCATTGGACGGTATCTGTGAAAGGGCTGAATTATATATAATTATTCTTTGGGACACCCGTTACATTAGAATGCACCGTTCTTTTCAAGTCAAGGGATTCTGAATAGCAAAATAGAAAATAAAAAGTCAACAACGACAAACTGGATCCAACAGAAAGAGAAGAAAAACTTGCAAAAATCAGAGTAAGATATGAAAAAAAATTTACAAGAAAAAAGAATAAGTGAATATGTAAAGCAAATGAAGGGACTTACAGTAATTGACAATCGTAAATTAAGATGGGAAATTGAGATTCCGTCACCGTTCGAATATTAGTTACTTGATTAAATGCATCCCAGATCATATGGGCTAATCGTAAATGAATTATAAAACCTTCATTTATTAAAATCGAAGACGCTACTTTTGGCTGATGTAACAGATACAATTCGCTACATTTCCTAAAGCATTTCATAAAAAACTTTATTTTAAGCAGTTTCGGTCTTAAAATTGCGGGTTTATGCCGCTCACGTATGATGTTCAAAAAGTGCGTAAGGTTCGATATGTAAAGACTTTCTAAAAAACTAGCTATCTGAATACAGTCAAATTTTATACTAATCTAGGCAGCAGGGCGGTAGTTTTCATCAATCTGATTCATGCACCGTCCAACGCAATTATTCAGAAAACGAAACACAAGCCAAGTTTACTGTAGTTTCTTGAGATCGGATCGGCAAAATACCGTTGCCTATATAATTGAACAACCTTTTGCATAGATTTATTTTATTGTTATTTCTAACAAAAAATTTCTCATCTAGAGAATAACGTTAAATCGTCCAGAGATGGGTGATCCAGATGTGATTTTTCAATGATCCGGCAAAAGAGAAATATTCCGAAGACACAGAGCCGTGAATGAGCAGCTCATTAATCGAAGTCACATATAAGGTCTAAAGATTCTATTTTCAATGCTGAGGTCAGATTGTGTCTAATTTTTAGTTGCCTCAAATTTCATTGATATCGAAAGGTGTCCTATGAATATTGGGTAACAAAGCCGAACAGATATCATGCCTGAAGACATATCTTAGTCTACGGCGACAATCCTAATGAAGACTCACAGGCCTCGATCATAACTATTGCAAGAATTTTTTCGGTCAAGTGTTTGGGGCACCTCAAGTTCAGACTGGAAAAATGGCGCGCAAACGTTGTGTGGATGAAGTCTCAAACAGTGTTCCGCAGTCTTCAATCACTCATTTACATACGGCATGTAAGTCTGGCGCGATAGGAAGTGATTTCTGCTGCAGTAATTCTTCTCTCCTTTGATCACATTAGACTAAAAACTTTACATCTCCAATGTATTACTCCACAATATCATCAATTAGTGCCCAATTATCGGGAAATAGCAAATTTAAATAAAAGATTATGCGTGATAATCAACCGGAATATCTACACATTCAATTTTTAAAATGCGTCATTTTCTTCTTACCAACGCCAAGAGCGTTCTGGGTGAGGTCAATTTCTTGGTGGGGTCAAAAAGAAACTCTTGCGTACTCGATGCGTATATGCATGAGCAACGATATCACAAGTTTTCGAATTGGTTGTCTATTTTGACAGACAGAAGACCCCTCGCTTAAGTGAACCACCGTAATTATTATTTTTTTATCAGCTAATCTATTACCATGTTCGTAACCGTGCTAATGCGGCAAACGTATAAAACTTTCACTTTTTTCTCTGCTCAGTGTTGGTAATTATGGAACGATTGTGTTTGCAGTTGAAGGATTTTCCCTTGAAAAGAAGACGTTGCCTCTGTGAAATGCTGGTTAGTTTTTTACCGTTTCCATTCTCGATCTGCTGCCATGTAAGATAAAACAAAATTAGCTTGTCCGAGCTACTAATCGAAGAACGCGTGCCCTTGTGTGTGCATACATATATGTGTCATGGGCACAATGACGATCAATTATTTATTTTTATTTAGTTCTCATTAGGCCTACTTACGTGGTCATATTGCGCCACTAATCATTTTTATTTTTTCACCATGTCATGCATAACAGAACGGAATTCGCCGCGCATACTTGCAGCAATGGACGATGACCATCCCAAAAAAAACACTAATCTGCGAATTCGCAAGTTGTGTAACCTGATAAAATTGTTTCTAATTCGATGAACTGATGATTCTGCAACGCAAATGCAGTGGAATTTCCTGACATCCTAATGTATTCGGCAAGACATGTTTTTACTGGAATGTTTCACATTTCGGCCACTGAGTGCTCCAGATTGTTTCAGATTTGAGTGAGTTACAATTGTTTATACGTGTTCACTTTGAATTGTGCTGTAATTCTATTTTGTTTTACTATTGATTGATGTAATCAGGCCTGTAGGCAGGGGGTTGGGGGCCATGGCCCCCCCAAATGTTTGGGGTGTTAAAAAAGGGCAAGAGTTTTTTCAAGTCAAGTCAGAAAAAAGAAAGTCAGGTCAGAAATTCCAATTTTACGGTAAATTGAGTGAAAAAATGTGTGGCCCTCCCCCGAAAAAAATTCCTGGCTACAGGCTTGGCTGTAATACAGATTTTTGGCAGGAAATTCATAGCGCAAACTAATATATTACCGTAAGCGTAGGGTTATTATATCAGTTTGTAACTATAACTCCTGAATTAGAAGCTAAATCAAGTTAGGTGTTTGTTCTAACGAGTCCAATTTACTCCAAATAATAAAGAGATTTTTTTAGTTTTAGATTTGAAAATTTTCGATGCAGACATTTTTCTGAAACGTGAACAATATATTATTCAAGATAGATCGTGTTCATAACGATGGACATGAAAAATAAGGCACAACTTGGTGTGGTCGTCGAAAATTTCAAGAGCTATTTGCTGGAAAAAAATTTCGAGATATTTTCGAAAAATTTTGAAGACAGTCACTGTAGGTCGACTTTTTTATACACTCATTAGATCTAATGAAGTAATAGGAATCTAACCAGAAATTGAAACTTCAGCTCAAAATCACCGGGTCAACAAAGTTTTTGAAAAACAACGTCCACACAATCCTCCATGAAGTGCAAAATGGCTGAAATCGGAATAAAAATCAAGATTCTCTGTTTTCAATCCGTGCGGGATAAATTCAGGCACAAAAATCGTTTGTCGATTAAAAACATGAATGCATAAAACAAAAATCCTAAAATAGGAATGGAAACTGAGAAAAATCAACGAACGGCAATTATTGAAAATAAGAACCGTAAATCTAATTGGCATCGGAAATTTCAAATCTTATCATCATTTTTTATTTTCAATGGAATGGTAGGCAGTTAGAAAATTGATCAATAAGAGGAAGAATGTAATTTTCGTCTTCCATCGCCAACGGTGAAGTGCTTGTGTCGTTATAGACTTATATCAAGGATAAAGCTTTAGGTGAAATCGAACAAATTTTTCAACTTCATTTCGAGCATAAAATCGTGTAAGTACGTTTTTTTCGCAAAAATCAATCCACTTTCCTGATAATGACAATTTCCCATCATTTAAAGAAAAAAATGCCCTCGTTTGTTTGCGCAGTATGAAAGCAGACAATTTTTCCTCGTGAAACAAAAGAGTTACAGTAATAATCCCGAGAATAAGGTCTGGAACATACGAATAGTGAATGACGTTCATTTCTCCGACACCAAGTTCAAGTGTGGTATTTTGACTTTTATTTTTCTACAGCTCGAGTACCCGTCAACTGTTTCTGTTAAACACTGACTAGTATATTAGGCATCACGAATGGAAAAGAAACTCTGGTGGAAAATTCCAGTGTAAAAAGAGTGGCTCTGTTGGAAAATTCCGGTGTAGAAAAGAGAGGTAGAAAGTTATTTTGAGAAAAATTTATAAAATTTTAATTTTTTGACTTGGCTTTCGAATATTTGGCCACGATTTAAAACCGATCGGGGCAAAGTGAATGAAGTTAGATCTTGCAAAACCAAACCATGGAACTCAGAACTCATTCCACCAGAGAACTAAAAAGATTCAATGCGAAATCTTTGTAACCACATTTGTAATAAAATAATTTTTGAAGCCCTTACGTCAAATCTAAAGGAAATTGTATGCGCGAAATGCTCGCCTTTTGTTCATTTTTAATTCAATTACTAAGAAAGCCTTGAACAATTAAATTTTCCAAAGAAACAAAGAGGAATATAGTTTTCCGGTATTTTCATTTCGTAAGATAATGCGATAATTCTATTTCCATGGCATTAAATCAATCTGATGAAGAAAAAGATCTCAGTTGATGTAAGTATGTATTCTCTCCACAGCAATATACTATAGGGAAAATCTGCTGAAGGTACGTTTAAATTTTTATGTTTTAGAGACGGATTTTTCACTTTACTTCTATACATCGTCTTATTTCAATATTCAAGAGTTTTATATCTTTAGCTTCTTTCGTTTTTAACACAGTTTATGAGCTTAGAAGACGAGCTTATTGATGAATATTTTACTGAAATTCTACGAGAATGGATCTTGCTTCGCGATTAACATTTTCTCAGATGAAAACTTTTTTTATAAGGGAGAACAAATGCAAGTCAGTAATAGCAAGGACAAAATTTACAGTTAACCAAGGTAGCGTCACAACTACCATACCTGCAATTTGGCGAGGAAATCTGCATAGGTCAGCGAGATTTTTATGGGTGAAGTGATAAATTCCCCAAACTTTAAGGAGATGAGGTCATTAAGCCCCATGACGGCTACAAAACAGGCAAATCTTGGGCGGGAATTTAAACTTTACTTTCTTCTAGATCTTTCGACACCTTCTTTCTCCACAATATCGTCCGTGTGTCTTATACCGGCCGTATCCATCAAAAGTATAGGAAAACCAGCAATATCGACTGGAACTTCAAGTGTGTCCCGCGTTGTGCCCGGTACAGGAGTTACTATAGCCGCCGGACGCTTGCCTGAAAATTTGAACGAAAGCTGAACAATCAGAATTGAGGTAAGAGGGCCAAACAGCTGTAAATTTTTTGCTTAAAAAATTCTCTGATTACGAATTAGGGATTTTTGATTAAGAAATTTCGGGAATAACTTGAACAAGATCAAAATTTATAATGAAAATTTTTTAAAACTATCGAACTGTTAACGAAAATTGAACAAGATAATTCGCAAGATCCTATTTTTATGCAATTAACTTTATAAACATAAGCTTAATCATGGTCTTAATCCAGTTTTTCCCCGGGACCTAACTGCTACCCATTAGGGTCAGGCGACAGCGAAGTCGGAGCGTGGAATCTCAATCGTATGGAATTAACAGTATTAAAATTCATACATAAATGATTAAGCAATGAACTCTTTCCCACGTTTGGCTTGCCCACGATGGCCACTTGCAGCCCATTGCGTAATCTTTCGCCTTTTCTACTATCTTTCAAGTGTTGGACGATAGTTTCTCGTAGAGTAGCCAGTTCGTTGTTCACTGAAGAGTAAAAAAATATATAAATTTAGCTTTCTTCTTCACCATGTCCAGGGTTTTCGCCGTTCAAAAATCTCCGAAAAATTTCCAATAAGATCATACAAAAAGCTTGAAAAACAATTGAATTTTCGGGACAGACGACAACATAGGAGGGGTATGGAAGGTATTAACCAGGGTTCTGGAAAATTATGTATTTACCCCGGAAAAAATGATGCACTAGGTGGTCAATTCCTTGAGAAATAGCGCAATAAAGCTAGATTTAGCATATAGTTCAGTGTACTTCAAACAGTAGCGTAGTTTTAATCGTAACTAGACAGTTAATAACATAAAAAAGCATATTGGCAGAAAAGAATTCAACCGAGAACAAAAACATTACGACACTAAACAACATTGTTTGTCGGCTTCCTCAATTATGAAATCTGCCGGCTCCCAGCTTGAAATGCGCATAATTTATACTGTTTCGTGAGAATTTATAGAAAACGGCTGATTTCTAGTACAACTGTTAGATTTTGTAGTTGGCTTATAGCACTGTAGCAGAGCTTAGGCGAATGAAAAGTCACATTTTTGGTAGCTTTAGTGTGCAGTGACACTGGGTTTTTTTATGTGAGAGAAAAATTTTGGCTCCGTACAAGATTTTATTTGGAATCTTTGGACAAACTACAAAGAGATTTTGTCGACATTTCCTGGTCAGAAAACGGTTCCTGTCTCTAAAATCAAAAAACACATTTTCTGCATTTTTAAACACTGTGTACTTTTGTTCTGCGAAAGACCTGAACTGAAGTGCTACCTGAAAAATTTTTTGTGCAAAAATACACGAAAATCGTGTAGTGTACAAAAAAATTTTCTTCGTACAAAGATTTTTGCCGATCTTTGTACATGTACAAAAAAGCTCAAGGAAAAAAGCACTGGTGACACCTCCCTGTAGCACACACTGGTGACCCCTACAAAAATTACGAATCTTGTTGGCGTATATTTTGAGAGTACTCAACTCAACGGTATTTCCTGTGCAGTAGACTTTCTGTTTAAGCTGTTTACTTCCTTTCTCATCATTGACAGTGTTTTTGAACCTCATAACATTGGGTTACAACATTCGCTGTGCTCTTGATTCGGTCGGAATCGTCTATACCACCGGCTTCGCTGATACTATTAGGATATTCCAAAATCTGTTTATCGTCCTCCATAAAGTATGATTTCTGCGGTAACAACTTTTCCAAATTGTTTTCGATGTTCCATAAATCTTCAAGTTACTTATGTGTGATTACCCCGATGATTACGATAACTGTAGAAACATATTACCCTAACTATAACTTAAACTAAGAAAAACTGCACACGGTTTATGCTTTGTAGCTGAATGTAGTTCCTTTCTATTTTTTTGATGTTTTCTTTATATTCCACCTTGTTCAATAAGTTTCCAAGATTTTACTTCGACACTCATTACATGTTTTATAGATTTTTCAATCATTAAGATCTTTAACAATTCTTTCTCTTATGACATTTCTATGGAGGTGTACAATTAATTATTAGCATCTCATAGATATGCATCTAAAAATGATAAGAATCATTTGGCTTCGAGTCAGAGTCGTATTACCCAAGTGGAAAATTGTTCTTTTCTTCTGTCTCTTGTTACTGTAAACGCGCATATTTGAGACATCGATTTTTCATTGATGAATTCCATAATTTGACCCAAACAGTAAATGAATTTGTTGAAGAAAATGAACGTGAGTCACATAAATCTCGAAGATAATAACATTAAATTTACTGATTAAATAGTCAAATTCAAACTAATAGACGCTAATTAAGCCGAGAAATGTAAAGTGATAAGACTTTTTAGCGAGATACAATAAGAAGGAAGCTTTCTCATCTCATTACATTTTTACAAGACAAATCAGCCTTTTCGTCCCTATATCGTACGATAATATGTACTTTGGACGCAGGAATTTTTTTTGAGGGGAGGTGCGGAATTTTTTTTACAATTTTTATATTTTTGTTAAATTATTTCAATCGACATACAAACGATTCTTTTTCTTTTCAAAATTAAAAAAGATGACGGACAACATTTTGCTCACTTTCCAAAAATGTCCTACATTGATGCTTTTCTCTGCATTTTAGGAACATACCTAAACATTCAGATGTTTACGGAGTCAGTAACCTGCAAAAATGAGGAAAAAATAGAGAAACTCCTAGTCAGGTTAGTCAAATTGAGCTGATAAACCACACATTGATGTTCTACAGCAGTTGAAAGTATATTAGTCATAGATTTCTCATGGATACATCTGCTACTTAAATTTCTGTAATTCTGATTAGAGATATCACATTTTATCTATTTCTGATTTCTAATTCTAAAAATTTTCTTCTCAAGTTCACCAAAATGCATCTTCTTCGTTCTAAACTCCCAAGAAATTATTTTTGGAACATAAGTTCGGGGGACGGCCGCCCTCCCCACTCTGCGTTCACCACTGTTTGAGACCATATGGTCGAAAGTAATAGCTTCCAGGTAGATGTTACTGTGCACAAGCTAGATTTCAGGCATATCAGTTAGCTGCTGCTAAGGCAAAAATGGACAATTTCTAGGTTTTTTTAGTATACCATTGGTTTTAGGTTTCTAAGTTATCTTTCTTTCTTTTTTCATCTAATTCCTTGTTTATATTATATTTTCTTTATATTTCTTTTTTCTGCTGTGTTCTGTTGCTAGCTTATTTTTTATTTATGTTTTCCTTATTACCTTCTTTTTCACTAATGCCATAGTTCCTTCATTTTATTCCAGTTGAACAAAACAAGAAAAAGTTTTTCAGAAAAATCGAAAAATTTCTATAATTTGTCAGCAATCCGAAAAAAATATTGCGCAGTGGAATATTATGAAAACTGGAAATTCATAGCACTACAATAAGACTACAGTAAACAATCTGTGAGGATTTGTAAGGAAGCAGAAATGTCGAACTATACACTTGGAAGGTACGAGTATCCTTGAAAACACGATTTATGAGTTTTTCAACTCTGTTTCTGCCTTTGTTTTTTCTTTTGTTGATAGTATATTTATTCGTTCGTTCATGCTCCTTTACACAATTGTTACAACCTCGGAAAGTAACTGGGGAAATGATGCAGTTTTTATTATTTGGTTTTTTCACATGAAATTTAATAATGTCAGGCGCCGAAGTGGCTGGCTGTCATCAGCGCAGCCGAACTGTCCTATACTGTTTTTATTGCAATGCACGCCTGCTTAGTCGTTATATGACAGCTGCTTAATTATAAGAAAAGAACCGTTTGCTTACGGCTCTTTTCAAGATTCGTTATTCTCGTCAAGCTGGTCTATACCGTAGCAACAGAATAGAACAGTCCAACTGCACATTCAAAGGCACAAAAAAACGTTTTCGTATTGCGGCCAATTTCAAGTCATTCATTTCGTCCAACCACATCCCATAATCTATTTAGTTGAATAATAATGTTGCAATTTCAAGTCCGAGTCCCGTCACAATGACCACCAAAATGGACGTAAAACCTCACCCGTGTTAACAGAAATCTGTATGTAAACTGCTCTTTTCTGACCGAGAAGATAATAATGCGCTAGTATTCCAGGGGAGAGCAATATAAAAGTTGAACAATGAGATTAAAATTGATTCCTGATACAAGTGCGCCCCTCTGAAAATCAATTTCAAATAGACTTATGAACACAGTAATGCATTAACGATTGGAAATTAACTTGACGGGTCGACTTGCAGTATAGAAACGTTTTAATCCGACATTCCAGTATCATTTTGCAAAGACGCGGTTAAATGATGGTTTGGAAGAGTAGCTCGTCAGTCGTCGTCGCAATCTACAATGTATTTCAGCCAAAATCTTATGGAGTTCGGATCCGTGGGGCGGACTGTTTCTACTATACCATTTGCAATATATTTTCACGAAATTGTTTGAGCCGCAAAAAAATTCTATTGGAACTATTTGGGGTGGAGATCTGTAGGGGTCAGCAAGAATTCAGCATTGTCAAAACGCTCCATTTTAGTAACATTTGACCCAGCCTGGTCAGGATTCGAGCTCCGCCCGAGAGGGCAACCTGAGTGGGATGGGTCTCATTCTCGTTATTAGTTGTGCAAATATTTCTTCACACATTTCGTTTGGTGCTAATACTTTTTTTATGATTTTCCCCGAAGGTCGCATTCACCCAGTTTTCCTTCACCCAATTGTTGTTCAGTCAATTTTCACTCACCCAGTCATTCACCTCACTGTTGGGATCCCAGGACATAGCTGGGTTCCACATCACTGCTCAAGAATGGTTTTTTGAAACCACACCTTTATTTAATGTCTAAGACATGGTCTACCAAAGATTACACGCCTGAAAAACTCTCCTGATACAAGTGTGTAACTCGTATAGTTGGTCTATCATTGTTGAGGTGATACTTATTTTGAAATAATATTACGTCAGCTCGAATGCTATGAACGTGTTTAAGTACTTTCTCACTCGAATTCAGATCATAGTTTTAGAAGAAAGGTTCCTGATTGCCAATTTTGAGAACAATGAATTTTCATTCTAAGATTGTGAAAAAGCGTGCTTCAGAACAAGATTATGAATCAAATGGAGGTTCAACATTATCGGCTGGGAAAGCAAACTGGGAATTTCGAAATTTCAAGTTTTTCTATAGAAGAAAGCTGAAGACCGATCCTGTAGCGGGTAGCCGACCGCTCCATTTGACGGACCATACTGTGTAACCTATACCTGTAAGAGGCCCGACCAGTTGGGGGGAGGGATCACAAATTTTGGGGCGGAGGTCCAGAAATTCTCAAAATTTTGAGGGGTCCCAAAAATTCCACAAAAAGTAAAAAAAGCCAAAAATTTTCCTAATAAAGGCAAAAAATATTTTTTTCTCAAATTTTTTCGAGTTGGGGGATCTCGACATTTGGGTATAGGGTTGACCAAGTTGGGGGTCCCCCAATTACAGGTATGGTGTAGCCAACTATAGCATCTGGTCGACCACGCCTGTCAGCTGACAAGTTGAATAGCACATATGTATTTTTGGTATGGAACTTGACAGATTGAGCTTAAAAAGCACAGTTTTATACAAGCGTAGGAAAAATAAAAATAAACAATGCAGAATATGAAAATAAGATTGTATGTTGCAAACCTACATCGTTTCGCATTTTGTGTTCAAAAATTATTGCTTTTGGGCTGGCCGTTTTGCGCCCATCATTCATAGTAATTCAACACTTTTCAAATATGAAAGCCAAAACGAGTTATTTCTCGCTACTTAAGAAAAAAGTAAACGTGAATCGGATGGCTTGAAAATCGTTTATTATGGATCGAAAATGGTCAAAGATCACTGAAGAAATTCAGCGAAACTGTGTCATATTCGAGTCATTGCGGATTTTACTGTACAAGTACGCATGTTAGCACGTCCAACCAGCTATAGAATGTAACTATACTCCATTTATTTTGAAATAATCGGTGCATCGAAGTCGGAACTAAACTTTTATCAAAATTATGGAAGGCTCGTTGTTGGTTCTAACCAATAAATTTTCCCTTCATGATACATACTATATAATGATCACTCTTTTCAACTATTCCAAGATATCGAAATTGATTTCCCAAGGTTTAGTACGGCTGCGTCTGCCGAAACTCCAACCGCTGCATCGACGATTTCAAAATAAATGGAGTGTAATAGGCATACTACCACTCAACTGTCTTTCTTCTTTTTTATTAATTTTTCATCTATTATTATAATATTTGTTTTTTCGTTTTTTCTTGAAATTTTAATCTGCGCTCCGTCTTTTGCTAGTAGGTTTTTCATTTCTACTTCCGGGTTTTATATTAGTAGACTTTCTGAATAGTCTTCCACCATTGTCTGATAGCTTATTTTTGCTATTCATTTGAAGATTATTATTTATTTTTTCTCTTACGTTATTCATTTTCTTAATTAGCCTGATATTTCGATTGCTCCGTTTGAAACGCTACTTCAGTACGACCTAGCTAGCGTATTGTTCATTGTTTATTCTGCCCACACTTGGAACTTCATCCCCGCATTTCTTTATGTTATTTTTAGTACAATTAGACGAATTTCTCTTCAAAAACACGGCTCTTATTTTCTTGGTCGCCCTGAACGGTCGGGCTACAATCGGCCGCTCAGTATAGTCGGCCAAACAGCACGGTCGGCCACCCGGTCAACAATTATAATTCTACATATTCTTACGCCACGATATCGTGCACCAAGGATTAATTTTCAATAGTCATGATTCTATTTTTTTCCTTAGAAGCTTTCATGCTCGAGAATGGACTCAAACGAACTGTCGATAAATACTTCGTTGAACCGTACAATAGAATATTGCACAGACGAACCATTCGACGGCGTCACCTACCACGCCAGGGTCACCGTGATGTTGCCAATAATTACGTTTGGCTTGGTGGCCAACATTTTCAACATCCTGGTTTTCCGGCACCCGCGCATGAAATCTTCCATGCTCAATTGGTACTTGATCGTTCTGGCTTGTAGCGATCTATTAGTTTTGACGTGCAGTTTTTTGATGCTATCATTCCCCGCCATCGTGGAAGATTTTCGTTCCTTCGCTCTGTTCACTCTAGCCGTCTATATACAGCGCTGGATTTACGCAGTGGCCATGATTCTGCAAACCTGCAGCGTGGCCATTACCGTTCTGGTCAGCAGCCATCGATTCTTGGGCGTCTGTTATCCATTTTTGGCCCAAAAGGTTTGCACTCCCGGTCGAGTTAAGTCGGCCATCAGTATGGGAGTGGCGGCTTCGTGTTTATTCAACATTAGCCGTTGGTGGGAGTTGGAAATCGTCGACTGTTTTTCTACGGTTTACAGTCAACACGGCATCAAGGTTTTAGAGAGCCATTTGAGATCGTTCAAGGCCTATTACGTGGCCTTCATGCTGTGCACTTACACTGTTTTCATGTTCTTCCTGCCCTTTATAATGCTGATAATCATGAATGCTATGATCATGAAGGCCATCCACGCGTCTTATCGCATGCGACAAACAATGAATAGGACGACGAGGAACAATTCCCGAACGCGTTTGGAGAAGGAAGCCCCATATACGGGCTTAAACCCGAAAAACGAACCACCTCAAAGTTCTGAAACCAACGAAACCAGAACAACATTCATGCTAATCGCCGTAGTATTCGTCTTCTTGATCTGCAACTGTTTAGCCTTTTTGAACAATGTTCTCGAAATGGCGATAACTTTAGCCGAATTCAGCACATGGAACGATATATATTCTGTTTCGGTCGAAATAAGCAACTGTTTGGTGGCTATCAACTCCACATTCAACATATTCATTTACACTACATTCAGCGGAAAATTTCGCCGGATTTTGTACAATTATCTATCATGCATGGGCAATTTGAGAAGAATGGCGAATTCTTTTTCGACCAGCAACAATATGGGCCGTACAGCACAACAGCAACAAAACAGCCAGGACAAAATTAGCCCGAGTAAGAAACCAAATTATTACAAATTGGTCCGCTACAGGAACAAAAACGCGGCGACGAATGTACGGAGGGATTGTGAATGGATACGACCTAATATAGAATCCTAAATTCTTTTCTATTATGAAAGTTTTTGCATATAAAGGTTGACGAAAAAGCATGCAGAGTGTTATCCAAGGATCGGATCTGGAATTTGCATTTTAGTTAATGAAATTTGACCACCAGAAGATGTATTTCGACAATGAAATCGTAGCTTTCTACTTCAGAGAATCTTTTTTCTTTTTAGATCGTAAAACAGTATTGAAAATTATTTTATTTTTCTTAAGTTTCTTCAGTTTCCAAAATGTCGATCGAGTAAAAAACAAGAGAGATACTGAAAACAGAATAAATTAGTTCTTGAGAACCTACACTTGGTTCAGAAGTCTTACACATAGCATCATAACGCATGGAAATTTTCGTACAAAAAAACGTTGTAACGAGATTGCCACTTAGTGACTGTTTACGTAAAAGTGACTATTGAAACTTTTTGCTGGCCGTTAAATTTCCATACAACAACTGATACAGTACAGAAGTAGTAACGAAAGCTACTTTTCAAACACACTAATAAAGTAAGTGTCCGATTAAAACAAAGAATCATGGCAAAAACTCACAAGTTTGTATCCGCTATTATCATAGAAGGATGATTGAGATGCATACATGCAACAGCTTCCTGTCGCTAAGGAGTAAACGACATTTTGGGGGGAAGGAGGTCAGCGGTGCAGTTCATTTGAAAGAAGTGATCTGAATTGAACCAAAAAAACAAATTATGACATCAAAATCAGTGGGTGGTGGTAGAGATATTGGAAAACGAAATAGTAGCCAGAAAGAACAGATTCGAATTTGGAAATGCGCAGGGGCAGAGGGGGCACGTGAAGAGTTGTAATTACTTCGACGAAATCAAATTTCCGGTTTTTTTTCCACAGTTTTCTCGGTTTTTCAAGCAGTCAGAAGCGTGTTCTGCATAGGAAGTCTAACCTAAAAATTATCTAAAATGCTTTAAAAAGTTCATTTTGTCTGTTTAAAATATACTAAAATTGTTTTTAGCGGAGAAACACTGTTTTTCGCAAATAACTTTTTGCAATTTGGCGAAAAAGATCGAAATTTTTGTCTGCCATTTTCCTGCACGCCCACGTCTGCATCGTGCGGAAACGACTCAGAATTCTTTTTGCACGAAATTTTTTTACCGTTTTAGGTTAAAATCATACATAAGAAATGCGTGAAATGAGCGAAAATTGTAGAGTCCCAAGAAAGTTTCCAAATGTCGTATCTGTTTACGCCATTAATTATCGAGTGCACATAGGGGGATACGGTTGAGGTGAACCCTCCTACCTGTGACCCTGGACGCCCCTTCCTGTTCCGAAGAAAATCGTCGTACATCCTTCCCTGTACTTTTTCGAAGAAAGTTTTTTTGATGATTTTTATGCACATTTTGTACGAAAAACATGCCTGTCGAGCTTTCTTTTGCTCAGCCACCCTACACCCTTCGATGAAAAGGTCAAGGACCCTCGCCCTTGAAAACTCTTGCCGTGCATGTTTGGATTAGAGTTGGATATTCAAAGATTTGACTTGATGCCTGTGGCGTCTATTAACCACACAAAATGGAAGCGGCAATGGAAGTGTCGCGGTAATGGGACTCGTCGTGGTCATGGGTCTGCCACGGTAACGACTACTTATGCACAGAATAGCAACTCAGTTGGGGTCAGCCAGGACAGGGGGTGGAATAGAAGTTTTTTTCGTTGTTGTTGATAACGGAAAGAAAGGTCTTTTAACATCCAAGCAGCATATTCTACAACCTTATTAGCCAGATATGTGAAATTATTGACAGCACATTTTAAAGTTTCAATGTTATTTCTTTGGAATCAAGTATGCTTTGTTAAGAAAAATTGTTAAACTACAACATCATTTCCATTTTTATAACGACTGTCTCTTCTTTCTTACTCATTTTCCTTTGACATTTTCTCAATCATTGCTGGGAGGTCAAATCTTTTGGGGGTCAGCGTCAATCAATATCTGCTGGGGGGTCAACCTCTCCACGCATGTATGGTAACGACCACCGATCAATATTTAGTTTTGCTTCTGTAGAGTAGATAGCGCATTTATTCAGTATAGGAAGTGCCAAATTTCAAAAGTTTTGATTTCGACAATCTGCAGTTAAATTACTCTGAAACATATTGGAAATGTACAATTATCCTCCTTAATTTCAAAAATTTACTCCCTTCGGGAATGAGATATCCCTTACCCAAACCTCAACCTCGAAAATGCACCAGTCTTTATATAACTTCAGAAAATAATTTGACACAGCTGAAAATTGCAAAAATTCATCACATTCTGAGGTCGAGAGAACGCAATTTTTCCGTATACCTAATTTTTTCATTTGCGCCTCTCCAACTCAAAATCATGGTTACGTCACTGATCAAAATTGCTGTACATATCCACAAAAAGATTCTATGTGGTGCGGCGAAAAGTGTGACATTTTTCTAATTATCCTGATTAAAATCAGCCATTTTCAGCCTAAAAATTTTTATGCGATAACGCCTCACTAGAAGGCATATACATGTAAAGGAGCTCCGAGATTTAATGGGCGAAGCGACTTGTCTTATGGGTGAGGCATCGATAGCCCAATATTTTGGATGGTTCATTAAAAGTTCGGTTCAAAAAATAGCGATTTTTTCTAGAAAATCATAAAAATTATTATGCATGCTAAGGAGGTTTTCATAGTACTTCGCACGTCTAATTCGTTTAAATGCCGTGAATAGAATAATGGAAACGGCGAAAATTATTGGTGAAACATTCTGCTTAACGATGTAAGCCTGAGAATAAATACTTAATTGGAACTCATGCAATATAAGGTGGGCTAAAAAAATGCTTAATGACTGATTGAATGATGAAAAATGCACTATTTCGATCTCGCACTTGCAATTAAAAGTACTTTCAAAATTTTTTTCTCAGATCATAAGGTTCACGATTTTTACATCTCACGATAGCAAATTCCCTAGGTTTCCTCATTGACTGAAATTGAAGAATAAAACACTACTAACAGTCAATTAAAAAATATTTGATCAAGCAACAAGATGTCCAATTTTGATTCATTTTTCAACATTCTTATTTGCCATGTTTATACCGATTCTTTAGAACCAAATCTCCTGACGTTCTCAGGACTTTTCAGGAGGAAATTCAAAGGTTTTTTTCCGTACTGGAAAAGTCAAATAGTTTATTTCAAAGCACTGCCAGCAGTGGCATTCACAGAACTGATAACTTTTTAGATTTTCCGGTCCACAATAATTCTTTCAGGGAAAATCCGAATCCTTGAAGCCTACACTTCCTACATCAGATGTCAAAAGCTTTTATTTGAATATCATTTTTGCATTACGAAGCTCATTTAAAAACGACGTGGGGCGATGCGTTGAGGAAGTTTTTTCACTCAACCCATAACAGTGAATATGCATGTTTAAAATTTCAATAGAGAGGACTACAGTCCGATTATTTCGTGTAAAATGCTTTCAAATTGAAAAATCACAATTAAATCCATTTTGTCATCAAAAGTGTTTAATCAAAGCTTTTATAGTAAGTTTTTGGTCAAAAATCGCTAAATAAAGTAAGCGCACAAATTTCCAGTGATGTGACATATAGTTCTGCAGAAAATTATAAGAATATAACAAAAGTATTTTCTGTCCACTTTTCTTATGTAGAAGTAGTATTTCAAGAATAACAGTGTAGCAACATACTTACACATTGTAAGCATTTTCTGTTTGTTTGAGTGTACATATTTTTTCGGACGGTATTCTTTCAAAATACAAGCAAATGTCTATAAGGTTGAAAGCTGAATAATGGACTTCCAAAATTAATGGAACGATAACATTTTCAGACTGTCTTACGAGTCACGTCATGTCAAAAGAGTAGGTTTTTTATACATAGTAAACAGTTTTTTGGGTATTTTCTGCACAGAACAACAATTCTTGATCGAGAAGTTGTCAAGCCTTCGGATTTTTCTACTCAGGAAATCGATAGAAAAGTGAATTTTCGGGTTTTAGCAAGTTTTAAAATGCCAAAGTTTTCCGTCGCCTTGGCATAATTTACATTTTTCTTCCGCTACAATTCCGATCGTTAAGTTTACTCACCCCATTGTGACATTGTTGAATGTAAATACTCTGCGTGACACGTTTCTTCCTTTTAAATTCAAGCCATTTTTACTTACCTAAAATCACACAGAAAACTTGAAAGACCTGGAATTTTGAGTGCATTTATAATTAACTAGTGACAAGTCTTTTTTTGCTCATTCACTCCAAAGTATTGCTCTTACGGCAGCAGTCGGCTAATCGCTGCAGGAAGAAACGTTACGACATTAATGTTAGCGGCTTAAAATAAATCAAAACAGAGAAAAGTTCATTCACAGCATATGAAAAGACGGAATAAATTACTGTTATTGCTGTGATATGTTGAATTCATTTGTTATTCAGAACAGCAAACATTTCTTCGGCGCAGAATTTTTTAATCCATTTCAGCAAGATGCAGATAGAGACGTGCAGAAAAAAGCCAACACAAGCACTTTTTGTGTGGCTGGTTACGCAATCTCAGAAAAGTTATACAATTACTTCTCACATTCATCATAAATCCCCTGACTCTTCCGGGTTACTCAGAAAAATACAAAATCACCTGAAGTCCCACGTTTCCAAGTTTGTGTATGAACCCTGAATTTGACAAATCACAAATTCTGTTAAGACGTATGATGACTATGGTACTAATGCAAGTCATAAAATCAAGTCTTTGAGACGCCTTGCATACTCACCGTTATCCATAACATTGTCCTCTATCGCCTCTTCTTCACTGAAGTCGATGTAAGCTTCAACGTGTGCTAAACACTGGAATATGAAGAAAACCGTTTTAACATACTTTTCAGTCATCAAGATCACTGTTGTTAAGCAAAGGTATACAAACAAGACCATGTATGCTTTGCTTCCTAGGCATTGTAATCATAGAAGTATTCAAAGATTGAGGCGCAAAAGGTAAGTTGAGCAAGCTAATAAATTTTCAGTCCTGTATGACGTGCGGTTTAGCAGAAAATAGTACAGTTGTGAGATGGTTTGCTAACCAGTTTTATTATTTAGAAGTATTTCAAGAAGAACAGAAAAACAGCAAGAAAATTAACATATGAAGAATTTAATTTTCCAGTATTTTACAAGTAAGCTTGCATGTACAGTCGAACTCGGATAGAAAGTACCCCCACCTGAGCATTGGAGGGGTATGGTAAGTGTATTACCCCTACCAGACCTGCTCATTTACTACCATACATGTAATTGGGGGGAAGTGCTATGGGACCCCCCAGAAATTGTCGACCATATGGCTAGCCATTGGGCGACCGCCCCGAGGATTTTCCAATCCTATGGCTAGCCATATGGTAGCCCTAGGGACCCCCATACTTTTGATCGAAAAATACGGAAAAATGTCAATTTTTGATGTAAAATGTCAATTTTTGAACAAAAAATGATCAAAAACGTCAATTTTCTCGGCGCTTCGCGCCATAAATACATTTTTTATCATTTTTTAGACAAAAATTACCATTTTTTTGAACCGTTTTTCAGACTTTTTTCGTGAAAAAATTAAATTTTTTTCTTTTCAGAGACCCCTCGCCCCAAAATTTTGGGAATTACTGACCCCCAGAACAAAAAAGTGGCTCGACCCCTCCACAGACCTCGGGGCTCCGTTACATGTATGTTTACTACTCATGGATTTTGGGCAGATAAGCATCTAATGCCAGGGTTTTCTGAACCATATATGAATAACTACCAGTCTTTTTAATCCAGAAGCTGCTCTACTTGTGTTTTTTTGACAGGAGGCCATTTACTGTCAGAGGCTTTTGACCGTTCAAGCTTCCTATGCTTGGATTTTCCAGACAAAACCAGTAAATATATATTCACTACCAGGAAAAATCTCAGTTTATCCCCTCAGGCTGAATGACCATGCACATGTATGAAAGTACCCCTAAGAGACCGGACATGCCGTACGTATTAACCACTTACCAACCTAGTTTTCTCAATTTGGACTCATTTTTCTAAATACGCGTAACATTAAAACTACGGCAAGTGCGACAACTTAGTAACAAAAATCAAGCGAAAAAGTCCATTATTTAAATTGTTTCGAGCATTTAAAATCTCAAAAATTCTTCCGAAGAGCTGAAGGGTGTTGATAACTGGTAGTCACATTTTTCTTCGCTTAACAAAATTTTCGATCATTCTGCGATGCAGTAATCTCTTATTGATCAATCGGTAAAGTTCCATAAAAACCCCACCAGAAACCGTCGGTCATACGGCCAGTCATATTGTGGCCCTCCTCAAGACTTGTCAGTCATATGGCTAGACATATGTATGATAACCATCGAGATCGCACGCTTTTTGGTCAGAAAAAACTAATACATTTTTATTGTTTTGGTAACAAGAATAAACATTTTTGGCCGTTTTTTGAACGTTTTAAGCGAAAAAATCGACATTTTTCTCCATCAAAGTCGTCTCCTTAAAAATTTGAGTAATCATGACCTTCCATCCCTATAGAAGATTGTCTGTTCCCTCAGACGTAGGAGCTCCGTTACATGTATACTGTCACCTGATTCCAAAATATTAAATTCGTTATTTGACAGTATTTCAATGAATCAATAAAGTATCAACTCAAAAATAAAACACAGATGACAAGATCGTTTTTTTGAGTTAGTTTTATCCTAAAAAATTTGCACACGTCGGTACGTACTAAGCAGAGGTATATACTAGCCAGGTTCTGCCGTATGAACTGTATGTCTATTAACCGAGTTCTTGTAACACAGTAAGATATAGACAGGTTCTCCCTATAGCGTCGTATTACGCACTTACCGATTTCGTCTTGAGCGAGACTAGTCCCTAAATTAAAGTATATAAACCTGGCTGGAATAACGCCAAGCCGTACTCATTATGCAAGAGTACTTACTATTCGATTGGGTATCACTTGGGCAGTATATTAATTTGGCCAGCATAGTCAGATCATATGTCCAATCAATGCGTATATAACGACCAGCACAAGTGGAGGATGTCATTGTGATTGCATTGAATGCACCAAGATAGTACTAAATATTCATGTTGAAACAATAAGAATATCTTGATAAATCTATTGTATTAAACCTAAAAAATCAATGACATGAGTCATATGGGGTGTAGTGACTGTTTTGAGGTACTTTAAAAATATATATGTTCGAATGACTCGTATTGAATCAGTTTATAGACGATTTCCAGTAGTGTTTTTTACCAAACTTGAAAAGAATTACAAATCATTGGAATGATTTTAGCACATACGAGTAAGACGACGTTGAAGAAAGTGGAAAGATATTCCTCATACAAGCCAGTTCAAAATGGTGGCAAAAGGTTGATCGAAAATTACAGTAATAACCAAACATCAGGGATCTCAGTAATCAAAGTAAAATTTTCAGTCAGAAACATAAACGTTTCATTTTTACGGTAATTCTATCTAATCTGGGGTTGAAGTCAAAATTTTCATATTCATCATCTCTTTTTGCATACTACAAGCTGATTTTAATCATTTTACGGTTCTGACGTCTTTCTTGTTTAAGAGTCTATTAAAATGGTTTTCAATTTTCTGTACTCCTTTGCTGTGTATTTGTGTGCTCTGCAGTGAATCGTTCAATTGTCAATGTTTTCATTGTGTCTGGAGTCACGTAATGATTCAGTACGCCGGCTATTACGAACATATTGGCTGGCCACCTGACTATGCTGGCTAAGTGAAACCTGCCCTACTATCCAGGCTACCTACTAACGAAGTTCGACTGTATGCTATTAGCCGTCAATATTCTTGATAGGATGTTTTAAGACATGTATGTAAAATCCACACTATAGAATTTCAGATTTGTGCAAATCATTAAAAAACTTGCTTTAATCAACTTTTCTCGCCAACCGAAATAAAGTTTTTTCAAATCTCCAGTCGCTTGTCTCAAAGCCAGCCTTCGTTGAGCAGACGTTTCGGCATTTAGTAGATCGGCCAATCCTTCAGCGGTCGTCAAATCAAGTTTTCCGTTGAAAAACGCTCTAAATAAAGACAACATTTGCAAGATTTACAAGAGGACAAGATCATGGCGGATTGTTCATCCGAAAGAGTGTGCCACGATACTCCAAGCTCGTAATTTTTGAGATTGTTACCCATAAATTGTATGCTGGGTAAGAAATCAGTGTAGAAAACCTAAAACAAAAAGCAAATTGACCAGATCTCTTCTTCGTCGTTATACGGCAAGCAAAAAATTTTTACATGTGTCGATTAACGTCCAATTCGTAAAGATTTGTTGCATAAAAATTTCACCGAGATGTGAGAGGCCCTGTGCCAGGCGCAAAAGCATTTGAGCGAAATTCAATTAACAAGACTTCAACAGACGCAACACTCTTAAACTCATTAAATAACTGAAGGAAGCTATATTTTAATTTTTGACTTAGATATGACCGAGCGTTTTCTGAAGAAAGAAGGAATTTTCATACTGCAATACTATACCGACATCCCAACCTGCAATTTTACTCCTTTGTTATTATAATAAAAGAAAAGAGAAATTGGTGGCTTTACCAAGTCTGTGATTTTCGTTTGTACTTAAAATGCTATATAACGCGACTAAAGTATGACCGTCTACATTGTGAAGTAACAAAATTGGTCAAGATCCAATTGTTTTGGGTCTAACAAAACAATTTCTTGCACAATTCCCGATTGAAAATCTCAAAAACCATGAGTTTAGGGTATCCTGACGGCCAATTTCAATTTATAGACAAAATTAATATCACAACGACCGTTACCGTCAGAAACCACGTGACGACAAAATGTTGAGGGAAGTTGTTTTTGAAGCTATCGTAGCTTCCTGTTATGAACCATACATGCACATAGGAAACGCTTGCGGAACTTTTTTCCCGTCACCCCCCACCAGGGTTTTTTCCGCACCGGTCATTCCGCATCTTGCGGAAATCGACCAGAAAAATTTTAGCAACACCATTAAAATCCACTAAAAACATTTAAAAAGTTTCCGTTCCGTGCGGAAAACTCTCCAAAAATTTTCCGCGCGACCCCAATGAAATCCGCACTGTGCGGAGAAAATCCAGCCCACGCCCCCTCGATAAAAAGTCCGAGGACCTTCTCCTCTGGAAAATTCCTGCCGTGAATGTCTGTTATGAACAATAGATTTTATCCGAAGGTTATATCACAGAATATAATAGAATCAAGTTTCATCACTGAAGTCATACTACATAATGCATGATGAAAAACTCTTAACCTCTTGGAAAATTCACCGGCTTCTGCTGGTCGTAAACCTTCAATTTGAGTTAAAGCTTGCAAGACGCCCGAAATCACAGCAGGTCCGCCGTGTACATGAAACTCGCATGTATCTTCGCCGGTGAAAGAATGAGGCCCTAAAGAAGGTGAGGAAAAATTCACAAATTTGTTTTGAAATATTATTTAATCATTTTACATTTACCAGACTATCCGTACCAAACTGTTGGTAATATGATATTTCAAATTGAAATTTATTGAAAATTATCAAGCTCAGCATGTACTCGTTATGTTAGTATCTACCCACGGGATAGGATAGGAGTGTACCCCTGTCCAGACAAAGTAAACTCCCGATTTCATAAATTTGTCTATTATAAACGCCATTTATCGAATGCACTTAACCTAAGTTTATTTGAAAAAAATGAGCCGATTTTACCGGGAAACCAAACAGTCATTCCATTGTCGATAATTTCTTCAGTAATTGGATTTTTGATAGACGTATAATACATATAACGAGGCTTTATTTCTCGATTCCGTCCTAAATTTGTCATGGCGTTCACTGCATTTTTAGCATAATCGCCTGAAAATCATTCGATAGCAAGAAAACAGCGAGATCAAAAGTGGAAATATACCGGAAACTCGAATCACTGCGATGCCGGATCGAACATGGCCAGATGATAGGGCGTACACCGTTTTCGAATTCAACTCGGAACGCTTGTTCAGCTGTAGAACGCTCTGTCGAAGGCCATTTGAAATCTTCATAATTCCTTTAGAAAATTGATCGCATCGCCGACCAATTTTTTAGACTGGAGTAGAATTCTTCATCGATGAACTGTTAAGTGAGTGAAGCAGAAGACTGATACTACATGAAAGGAAAAATTAAAAACCCCAAACCATACTTGTAACGGAACTCAGTTTGGGGTGAACTGGGAGGGAGGAGGTCATTCAAGAAAAAATTAAAATTTTTCTTCTAAAATGGTTCAAATAATAGTGATTAAAAATTGTAAATTCGTATTTAGGGCGCGAAGCACTGAAAAATGAAAATTTTGATCTCTTTTTGTTAAAAATGGTCAAAATTACATGGAGTTTTAGGACGCAGTTTGTGAATGCAATAACTTATACTTCGTTCATAATACTGGAAAAACTCTGAGCGAAAGAAAAATATGCGAAGATAAAAGAAAAAGTCTCAATTTCCGTAGTCACCGTTTTTCACCCAAATTGATTTTCAGGTGAAAAAACTTTGAGGGTTCAAGACCAAAACAATGCATTTTGCTGCGCTTTCAGCATACTCATCGATGTGGTATCGTTATATTGAATAAGCAGTTATTTTTGCGTAGTTTAGTTTTGATTAGACTTAATAGTGTGGTGCAAGTAACTGAAATTTTTTTTATTAATATCAATTGAAAAGCTTAAACAACGTTTCCAAATTTGGCGTATATAAAAAATAGGTGCATATTTTTTATTTTTTGCAGTGTCACCATGCTGATGTCAAAGAGCCATTGGCGTCATCAGAGCGTAATTTTTCAACATTTGGCTCTATTCACACTAAGTTGCGTAATCGATTGTCATCTGCATCAGTCGAAAAGCTAGTCTTCATGAAATTCAATGCCAACAATGTTTTCGACGGTGCAGAGGTGGATTTCTTACGATGAGTAATTTGTGTATTTTTTGTTTTAAAATCAGGTAAAAATGATATGAAAATGTATTGCTTTATGAAGAATAGAACTTTAGTGATGTTGCATTTGCTTTACTCTTCTGCGGTTCAGATCCACCGTGGTGAAATATAAAAACACCCTGATAAAACACAGAAAAACCCAAAAAGACTCTAAAAAACCAAATTCGAAATTTTGAAAATGGGGTTTTTCCCCATCTCTGCCGGTAGAAACGTCATATTCAAATAATGCCAGATCATTACAAACAGTGCCAGATCTGGCATCGAAAATGCCCGTCTGGCAGCGTTTTTTTTTTGTGTACGGACATTCGTGCCAATTGGCACAAGAGGCCAGAATAGTTTGTGCCAATGGCACAAAAAAATATTATTCTACTAGGAACATACTGAAAACTGCGGAAAGGTTTTGAGCCAAGAGTTTGATAGAAATATAACCTAGTTAACACCACGTTTAACGCACTAATTTTTTGTAAAAATCGTGCCCAACCTATTTTTCAGCTAACCATGTCAGTGAGATAAGAAAAAACTATGCAAGAAAATAGTTGATGACGTCTCAAAAAGAAATGGAATCCTGAGAAAATTTAAATAACTCTAGAATTGTTTAGGAAGTTCGATTCAATTTTTGACTACAAATATATATATATATTGTATATATATATATTATTCAACAACAATGTAAAGACTAGAGAAAATAAAGTCGAAAATTGGGTAAATTTTCGGTGAAAACATTGTACCATTACCAACGATATCAATTTTTTATTTGAATCAATCAAACGCAAAAAGTAAGAATTTCAGTTTTAAATCCGAATCTGACTGAATAAACAGAGAATATTCAGAATTGCTTTCCATTCATCAGTCATTGAAAGCCTATAAAGTTTGCTGCAACAATATTAATACACTGTTCGAAGAGAAACCGTTCGCGCTCGGGTCAAATATACGAATAGGAAATATAACATTCACCGTTTTTTCCTTGATGATTTTTCCCACATGAGAACCGGACCCAAAATTTTTTCCCCATTTTCCAAAAATTTTCCACACTTTTGAAAACGTTTGTAATGTGGCTGCGGATGTTTTTTATGCATTTTAGGAGCATACCCAAGCATTTTGTTGTATTTGGAGTCAGAAACCTTAAAAAATGAGGAAAAAAATGAGAAAATTCTGGTTGAGCTCATGAAGAATATATCGATGTTCTACAGGAGCGGGCAAAGCATGTTAACGATAGAATTCTCATGAACTTATCCGCTATTAACATTTCTGTGGTTCCAATTAGAATCATCGAACTTTATTTAATTCTTGGTCCGGAAATTTTTTGGATTTTCACCTTCTGAAACGCTGAAAAATAAACCTTCACAACGTTGAGAAATAAATTAAAATAAAATTGATGAAGTGTAATTTGTTCCCCCGCGTCCGAAAAATTTTCGAGTTTTTATATTCAAAAACGCTGGAAAATAAATCTCTCCAACAGATATTCGTGAACAGAAGTTCTGAAGTTGCAGTCTAGAATGATGTCTTCAATTTCCATTTTCAATAAGCGCAAAAGTTCAGGTTGCAAACGTTTGGAAAATTCCAAGCATCGAGAGAAAAAATTGAGAGAATTGATGAAAAATCTCTTTATTCGGCAACATAATTGTCTGTTAACGATTAGAAAATGAAACGAGCTAACTTGATTGATACAAACTGCTGAGCATTAATTAGTAGGGATGGGCCGGATCGACTTTTTTGGCGACAGCGAATCCGGATCCGGATCTTGGAAAATTTGGTTCAGCGGATCCGGATCCAAAAAAATTTGGTTCAGCGGATCCGGATCTTGAGGAACAGATCCGAGCGGATCCGGATCTTTCAATAAGTATATGTACTATGTCTACTTTGTCTAAAATTGAGTTAAATGAATTTATATTCATTGGTGTCAATAGATTAATAGATTATTAATGGTTGAGGTGTTCGTTTATTTAAATACTTCACATGTACTAATTAATAATTTTTATTCATTAAATTGTATTCATGTTTAGATTAATATTGGTTTCATCAGAAAAGAAATGAGTAGAAATGGAAACTTTTTTCAGAAATTATAGATTTAAGTTTTTCTTTCACTAGCAGAGTGTGGGACTACTTCACAGTGTCCCCAGATGATGAAGAAAAGGCAAAGTGCAATAAATGCAGAATCCAGTTATCCAGAAAAGGTTGTGCTACTGGATGTCAGAGAAAACATTTGGAGAGGAAACATATGGCAATATGTAAGCAGTTTGAGGCTTAATAAAAAGAAGATAATGAAAATAGAAGTAATTGTGGAATAAATTGCTACTAGTAAAGTAAAGTTATGTTAAAGAATTAATTTTTGTGTTTTCTTTAAAGATAGCCAAAAAATAAACCTAGCTACTCAAAAACCAAATTAGAGCATGAACTTAAATTTCAAACGTCTCTGGACAATTGCTTCATACAGAAAATAAACTTAAATTAGAACCAGCGAAAAGTGTCCCCTATGAACAGCTATTGAGTGGTGCTGGTCAAATTTATGATCCTACCAAAAATCGTTTGAAGAGTGGTACTGTTGAAAAATTACTGTTTCTCGAGTACAATTTTGCTTTCATTGCAGTGTTTTTTTGTACAAGCCTTTTTGTACCTGTAAAACGATCGGCCAAAAAGTCTTTGTACGAAGAAATTTTTTTTGTACACTGAAAAAAACATGATCTTTTATGTATTTTCGCACAAAGTTTCTTCCTAATAGCACTCGAGTTCCCGTCCTTCATAATCATCTTAGAAATTAAGAAAATATACTCATAACTTTCATAAATCTGAAAAACTTCAATTTAAACCTGAAATTTCTGAAAATTAATTCCATGATGCTTCTCAATTCAAACTCGGCTTCATGTTTAAAATTTAAGTTGCAAAAAAGTTGGAGTAGATTTTGATGTTCTGAAATGGACCAAAATTCGCCTTTTCCGTACAGGAGGACCGCCAACTTTTTTTCTTTTACTGGAAATTTTTTCTCTAGGAAGCACTATTTGTCGAAAAATAGTATTGCAAAGAATTATTGAATTCGGCGCGAAGCGCCGGAAAATTTTTGGTGTTTTCTAATACTGCAAAATTTTATGTGAATAATAATGAATAAAGATCCGATTATGACCGGATCTTAATTATTGACAACAGCGGATCCGGATCTTAAAAAATTTGGTTCGGCGGATCCGGATCGGATCCAAAAAAATCTGGTTTAGCGGATCCGGATCCTAAAATTTAGGCGGATATCCGCGGGTCCGGATACCCGGCCCATCCCTATTAATTAGTAAGTCAAAGTAGATATGCCGCGCCTGATAGAAAATAGTTATAGGATACCGATGACCGGCGCGAAGCGCCGGAAAATTTTGAGATTTTGACTCTCTTAAGTCCACCAAAACGCATCTTTTCGATTTTGATTTCGCAATTAATATTTCAAAACATGGTTTTTGGCACAAAAAAATTTGGAATGGCACAAAAAATTTTGAGCGTTTGTGCCAATTGGCACAAATTTTTTGACTGGTCCAAGGCTAAATTTTTTTGATTTTTAGTCATTTTAAGGGCTGAAAACGCAAAATTTTCTCGGCGCTTCGCGCCGATTCAATGGGTTTAATATTGACTACTTTCCTTTGTCTCGAACGCGAGCGGATTATATTCGAATAATTTATTTGTATTATCGCAACAGACTTTGAGATTGTCAATGACCGGCTAAAGAATAGAAATCGTTAACTTTACTTCCTCTGTTCATTCAGTTGGATTGAGAACCGAAACTTATATTTTTGGTGATCAGGTTTTTTTTGGTAATTTTAGGGGCCTGGGCCCCTAAAAGTTTGGAAATGGCTCCTAAAATTTTAGGTCTAGGAGCCATTTTGGCTCCTAAAATTTTGACATATTCATTTATATTATGGTGAATTGTAGCTGTTTTCA
This sequence comes from Romanomermis culicivorax, assembly GCA_963922205.1. NCBI lineage: Eukaryota > Metazoa > Nematoda > Enoplea > Mermithida > Mermithidae > Romanomermis > Romanomermis culicivorax. Next base: position 1,433,783 of record CAWUHX010000017.1, on the reverse strand, counting down.
TTCAATTTTAGATTTGAAGTAAGTGTTTTACAGGCTCTAAAATCATAAAACATCGAAAATTTTTCGGCGCTTCGCGCCGGATATTATTACAGTCGAACTTCGTTAATGGATACCCTGGATAATGAATTTTCCCGGATATTGAATACATAGTATGGTGGTCCCTGCCAAATGTAACAGTATAAAATATAGTTGGTACTCGCTTAATGAACACTCGGTTAGTGGTTAATGAATACCCCTAGGCTGGTACCCTAGTACTTATTTATATGTATTATTACTCTGATAATGAATACTCGGTTAATGAACACGGCTGTTTGGATAATGAATACGGCTGTATGCAAATTTATTTTTAAGACTGTGTGTGTTTAGCGTATTATTGAATCTCATTGAATGTTTAATGTGTTGTTGTCGTTACTGCTGATGTTTGTTGAGTCGAGTCGATTGTTATTTTATTATTTCGTGTGTCAATTTAAAAAAATACATTATGCCGCCAGTTAAAAAAAATCATATTTCGATCGAAACTAAAGTTAAAATAATTAATAAAGCTGATCAATTATCGTACTCTGCATTGGCGGAAAAATATAGTTTATCTAAAGCGACTATTGGATCAATTATTCGACGAAAATCTGGGCGAAGAAAATAAAATTGCTTCATTTTCTGAAATAAAATCGAATATTTCAAATTTACGTAAATTCGTTTTGGCACAGGATAATTGTTGTGATACGATATTAACTTGTATCAATAAGTTAGATGATTTTTGTGATGTAGTTCATTGTGAAAAAATGAAACAAATGCAAATAACTGATTTTTTTCATGAGTGATTTTTTTTGTTTTTTGGTAGTTATGAAGTTTATCTTCTTGTTTAATTGAATAATATAATTAAAATTTGATGTTTTAAATACTTATAAGTGGCTTTTTAACCAAATTTGGTTATTGAATACACTCGGTTAATGAATACGCTTTCTGTTGGTCCCTTGGAGGTATCCATTATCCGAGTTCGACTGTATATAATTTTTTTAATTAGTCTATTCACTGTTTCTCTACAAATCAAACTTTCTGGAAAAAAATTCTCGATGAAGAGAAAAAACATGGGGGTTCGACATGGAAAAGATGAATTTTGGTGCATTTAATGCAAAAGAATTCTGGTTGTCAAAATCCAAAATTTTTCCATTTTTGTTACTATTATTTTAAATATGGAGCCGACTTTGAATTCATGATTATAATGGAGGTGATTTTCATAAATTTCAAGTTTAATTTGAGCTTATCAAACTTATGAAAGTATGAACATATTTTTTAGTTTGTAAAATGATATAATACATGTTTTCGAATCTTGTATGTTTATCGAATAAGTTATCTTTAAATTGATTTTCCAGCATTTAGAGTGTCAAAATCTGAAAAATGGTTGCATAGCGCCGGAAAGATATAGGAAACAATAGAGCAATGAGAACAGAAGCTGCAATTTCAAAACCCTATACTTTTGAGTTGGAAGGAAATGAACTCAAGTGCAATCTTGGATGAAGATTTGTGCAAAATTAAACGAAATATCGCGTTTTTTGCATAAAAAATTTTCTTTGCACAAAGATTTCTCGGCCGATGTTTGTACGTGTGGAAAGATGCCTGTAACTGAAACGCTGGGTGGAAATCAAACTTTGAACAGTGATTTTTTAAAACTCGTATCAACTGGAATATCTACATAATTTAATTTTATAGTACGCTCTACAGTGTGGTACAAGCACGTTTTTCAATTTTCTTCAATTAAAAATTTTTGGCTCCCAAAATTTTAATTTGGCCCCTAAAAATTTAGGCCTAGGAGCCATTTGGCTCCTGGTTTTCAAACCAAAAAAAGCCTGTTGGTGATTGATTCAAAGAAAAAAATTGACATTTTTGGCACAATTATTCGATCAAAAGTCTACCTGAAGCGACTTTCGACTTATCTTTTTCCAGGAGAAAACAATTATAGACAAGACATCCTAATTTAATCTTTAATAAAGTTGTTAGGAAGGAGGCCGAAAAGTAAACGAAAACTTCATGCATGACAAAAAGTCTATGCAAATATCTGAATTTTCGCAGCATTCAATTTCTTCTCGGATCGTAGAAACCGTTTTTTAGATCAGTTTTTCTTATCTCGCTGAAGTGGTTAGAGAAAATAGAGCAGGCACGATCATACCTGTAAGACCTCCGACCAGTTAAGGGGGGGTAAATCCGAAATTTTTTTGGGGGGGGGGGGGGGGTAGGAAAAAGTCAAAATTTTTCCCAAAAAAGGCCAAAAAACATACACTTTTTGGCAAATTTTTTTAATTTTTTCCCAATTGAGGGGGGGGGTAAATGATTTTGGGTACTGGGTTGGCCAAGTTGGGGGGGAGGTCCCCCCAAGTACAGGTATGGGCACGATTTTTATGCAAATGAATGCGGTGAAAGTATCTGTAGTTAGTTTTTATCAAACTTGAAAGAAAGAAAGAAAATAAATTTATTAAATGCAAAGAAATACAAGAGTAAATATGAATAATACAGAAAAGCTTATGGACATACATGACAAAAGCACGTGCGAATTGAGCTTTAAAAAATGACTCAATTTAGATCGAAAACAGGGCATACTGTTAAAACTTTTGGCACAGAACAGTTTTATGGTTTCCAGTACGTTTTTAGAGTGAAAAATTTTTTTGTGCCAATGGCACAAATTTTTTTGGCCCTTTGTGCCAATTGGCACAAATGTCCGTGCACAAAAAAAACACTGCTCAAAAGACCCCATTTGACGGAAAAAAACGGTGATAACATTCATTGACTCGGCGCGAAGCATCGAAAATTTTTTGCATTTTTAACCACAAAAACGTCTAAAAATCAAGGAAATTTGGTGTTTGACCAGTCAAAAAGTTTGTGCCAATAATTGGCATAAACGCCCAAAGTTTTTTGTGGCACAAAAAATACTGATGTATGCTTACAAAAATACAGTAAATTTCAACGCGCACTAGACAATAAACCAAAAATACAATCATTTTCTTTACTTCCAAGACAGCAGCGATAAACCGCGGTCTTCTTGGGAGATTTAAAAGTCGTTTGAAAGATACGCGAATATAAACTTTCACTTTATTGGGAAATTTTGAACACTCAACTTTCGCTCGTCAGCAATCCAATACTTGTAGAATGTTCGCAATGCTCGCCATTTTTCACGATACCATTCAGCTTTCATTTTAAAATGAAGATAGTTGCTCGATTCGATTTTCGTCATTTCTTCCGATTTTTCCAACAGAGTTAGATATTTATCCGAAAGTTTCCTCCGACAAACACATGAGCACAAAGCAAGTTGAGCCTTTTCGTCGCTCCTTTCAGCTAGGAAAGATAATTTTTTGATGTTTGCACCTTGCCTATAGCCGTTGACGAGATATTCAGGTCTCTGCATATTTTTGTTCCAAACCAAACCTGAAAAGTAAAAAAAATTAATTACCGAGCAGAGGGAAGAGTTATTATTCATCTTATGTACTGCATTCGTACAATTACTATGTAACTGTCCTATTTTGAAATGATAGATGCAGCGATCCCATAAATGTAAGTTCAACGGTGAAAAACTAGTGAGATTATTACTGCGATCAATGAAAAAGGTTTTCTCAAAACAACTGAAATTATTTCAATAACGTGGTTTTTAAAATTTCTCCAGTAGGTCTCAAATGTCAAAACAGCTCTATCCAAGTCAAGAGTAGATAAGTTTGATATCTTTTTCTATAATTTTGGCTTCCACGTTGTTATGAAGAAATTGAGCCTCTTCCCGTGAAAATTGTGTATTGTTTTGGTTATCGCAGCACGTCATGGATGCATTTATTTTCAAACGATTACTGGAACGCAAAATGCTCACTGCAAAACCACTTGGAATGTCGGTAAACCATACATACACATAGGGGGTAGGAGAGAACCCTCCTACCTGAGACACCAGGCAGCCCCCCCCCCCCTGGCCCGAGAAATATTGTCAAACACGCCCCTGAACGTTTTCCAATACAGCTTATTTGATGATTTTTATATATATTCTGTATGAAAAACATGCTTGTGGAACTTTTTGTTTTTTTCGCCCAAAAAGCCCGAGAAACCTCATCAGGAAAATATTTTCCGTGCATGCCTGTGGTGAACCGTATTTGTTTGCATTCTGAGGCTCGTTTGGAAATTAATGAGCAATATAATTCTCCTTCGCTGTTAGTAGTCTTTAAAAACAAAATTTATCCACATTCTGCGACAACAGTATATGACACAACTTTTTCGCTAAATCGGCGTTTTTGGCCAAAGAATCTGGAAATGCGAAAAGCTTTGGACTCTTCTGCCTAAGGACGAAAAAAATTTTGGGGACACGGAGTAGGACAGGTGCATTTTAGAAGATCAAAACTTCAAGATTTAAAGAACGAGTAACGCCAGTAACGATTATAATCATCATTGGTTGCTACAACCCAGCTCAGGCGCGACCTTCAGCGTGTCCACTTCACTTGCTAGTTAACATTTAATAGTTGTCACCACCTAGAATGATCTATGATCTTTGATATTGCGTCTTAGTAAAATCGAGATTTCTTGGATTATTTTTGCAGTCTTTAATCTTTAAAAGTTTTTGAATTTCGTGAACGTATCCTTTTTGTATTCGGCAAATGATTAAAACATCATCAGCTGGCAGCAGTGGCAGAAGTTTTTGCTGGTTGAAGAATCCAAATTTTTGGTTGCTCGTCTGATTTTTGAATTTTGGTTGCATGTTTTCAATACGATTCTTGCATATGGAAAATATGGAAAATGATTGAATCGACTCCAAATTAGACCGCTTATACGGCAAATAAATGTTTAAAAGATTCATTTTCTACCGTCCATAATTGGCTGATCACAGAAATGTCAGCAGTGGAATTTCTGGAAAATTTAGGATTATTGTTCCCATTTTGTTGCTTCTTCTTTGCTATTATTAATTTTGCTATATGTTTATCATTATCTAAGATGAAACTATAATTTTTTTATTTTTCATTGTTGGTAAAGCCGAAGCATGAGGATATTCCAATAAGCTCAAAAAGGCATAAGTAAAGCATGCATGAGTATTTTAGAGCAAAAAAAGCGATTTGCTTAGTTCGCAACAAAGCATCGAAAAAATGAATTTGACGGAAAGATCTTTACCTCTTTCGTCAAATGGGGAAAAGCCCCGTGCGAAAAACATCGATTAGACAGTGGCTCACATTAATCATTGCGAGCTAGAAAATTTGTTCTTCAAGCGACCTTCTAGAGCATCAACTGAAACGGTTACCGTTTCTAAAATTACGGCACTGCCAACTAGAATCTCGCCACCAGCTTACTTATTGGATTTGGTCGCAAATTGTCCCGATTAACAGGTTTGCCATGCACAAATTTAACCCGTACATTCACGATTTCCAACTTATAATCACTTCCTGCAGGATTTCTATAGCAAAGGGCGCGTTTCATAGAATCTTCTGAGTAATGTTCACTTAAAAATAAAGGTTGTGGAAAAATGAAAATTTTCAGAAATTTCTACCTAGTAACGACTATAAAATTAGCACGAATTGGTGTCGTAATAAAATGTGATAAGAGACTCCCTTGTAGACCCAATATTTGCCATTTTGCCATTTTATCGCTGCAGCTCATCGATAGTGTCGGATCGCCTGGAAAGTACCAGTTTTTAAATTTGAATTTCGCATCCAACCGCCATCCACAACATTTTACAAGATTAGGATTAACAATTTTTCACGTGATTTTATACGAAATTTGACATCGTACACAGGACTTTGAATGGTTTGATTTTACAGTATCGTCAGAAATAAATACAATAGACTTTAAAACTTTACATTGAATTACATCACATTCAATGAATTCTAGCATCTCTGACTCTATCTAACCTCTGCCAGGCTTCGTCCTAAAACTCCCGACGCAATGATAATCGGCGCCCGGCAAACAAGGATCGGCTGCTTGTCCAATGACAGATCTCGCACCAGTTCGATTGATATCTTTCTTCGAGGTCTTACAAGGTGGTGGATCATCGTTATTTGGGCTGTCCAATTTTTGAAAGATAGAAGCGTCTCCACAAGGAGTATGGGTCAAAACCATAATCAATTTCTGGTTAGATCGCCACTCGAAAATATTTTGCATCGCTGGTACAGTGCATTTATTCAAATATGCCGATTCATAATCATCTTGTGACAGCATCTTATCAATTTCGTCCATCAAAAATCTAGAAAAATTATAATAGATTTTCAAGTAGAAATCAATAGTAAACCTTCAATCGAAAAGATTGAATCATTAGCAACTTAATATGAAATGAATTCCAGGCTACGTTCCGATAATTAGAGAAAAGTTCATTTCCGATTTTCAAAAAAAATGCAATTCAGTAAATCGAATGATTTTTCATCGACATTGATCCGTAACGCACGTATTTTTCTAAATTTTGAGTCGACCTCATAAATTTTTCATGTTCATACCTCACTTGATAAAAACACGTCGGCACAATACTTCTGCATGGCTATCATTCACGCGAAAACCTGATAATAAAGTAATGTACACAATAGGACCACGCAACCGATTACAGAAATAACTCACCGTGATGATCAATATCTTTGGCACCTAGACATTTTGTTCCTGTCGCCATACACAGTAAAGTTATTTCCCCCCGATCAACTATAAAAAGCATTAGTATTATAAAAAATTCATATCATTAATGTTTCTTTGTAAACCTGAAAAAGAGCAAATAGCGGCCAAATGAGTCCATTGTTCGCCTAATTTTGATTTCGTGGAGCCCAGGTGGATTAACTTAGTGTATGCATCAAAGACGCGATCGACTGCAGCATTGAAATCAATGTTTGAGAAGACTGACATGTTGTTTATGATAAACCTACGAAAAAATGAGTGGCCCTGATTGATGTAAACTACTCGCCTGCGAAATCCTGGTGGGGCGGTCGCCCAATGGCTAGCCATATGGTCGATGATTTCTGGGGGGGGGGCGTTCCCATAGCATCCCCCCCAATTACATGTATGCCCCAAATAGTGCACAATCGTCACAGGGCTCATATAGATTCTCTAAAACCAAATAGGCTAACTTTCCCAGGTTTTTCAGGTTTATTTAGAGAAATTCCAGGATTTTTCCTATATAAAATTATAGAATAATGTATGTATTTTTTACAAAAAATTCAATCCACGACACAAATAGCATAATACAAACCATCGCCTGGTAAAGTGGCAATCACAGCACTGATAGCTTTTTAGATCACCCGGTCCGCAGTAATTCTTCTGGTAAAAATTCAAAATGTTGGCACCCCATTTCAGATGTCAAAACACTATTCAAAAGCCCAACTCATCATGCAATAGTCTATTCTTTACAAATGGACCTCGGAAAGAAAGAAGACGCTCATGTAAATAATTGTTGTAGTGCGTTTCCGCCAATTTTCAGGGTTTTCATAATAGTTTGTTGTTTTTGAGAAGACGCTCGCAGGTATGATTCGGATTGGGCAAAGCGGACCATTTCGAAGTGTCTTACTAGCCTGGCTTTGGTTACGTGTGTGGGCGAGCTCTCTTATTATTGTTCGTGCTATATTTTTTGTATTAGTCACGGCCTTTAATTTTCCTCTGCACGTGGGACATGTATTATATTAACTCCGCCCATTGCCTAAATTTTGTATTGGTCACATAAGTTGTGTTTTATTAGGTAAAATTTATATAGAAGAAACATCTCCTCTTTTGGTTCTAAGCATTGGGAATTCAAATTAGGAAACTGAAGGCTTCCTAATTTGGATTATTCTATTGTGGGGTTTAAGTACTTAAGATTAATAGTCTTTCGGGTAAGTGTGGGCGCTGGAAACACGTGCATTAAAGATGATCCCTGGTTAACTCTCCTGCCGGCCTTCTTGTCCCACGCCTTGACATATTTTCAAATACAACAGAATAAATTCTCTAATTGTGTTGCATTTAGGACCACAACCCAAAAAAAAGAAAATTTTTTCTTTCCGATGCATGGTCATCTCTGTTCTATGGATTTGGTTGCATTTTTCTATCACAAGGCTTATTCGAAAATGTTGTAAAATAATTAACCTTGACGGAGTAATTTCCATTTTTAAAATCAGACGCTGGTACTGGCTGTTCTGCAGAATAAAAATTACATCACAATTTGTTAATCGTTAGCTAATGATTATTACGGCACTATGGTTTCTCATTCTAATGTTCACTGATTTTCACTGTTGGAATATTCGATTTGAGAATGCTAGAGTTGGGAAAGTCATTTTCGCACAACCTTCTATACACTGAACCTGTATGCCTAGAATTTCAATAAAAGGAACTATAGCCTGTTTGTTCCTCTTAAAATGATTCAAAATTGAAAAATCATAATCAAATCCATTCCATCACCAAAATTGTTTACACATTGCTTTAAGTTAGAAATTACTAAAGAATGGTCAATTACGCAGATAAATTTGCAGTCAGATGTGATAATTCTGCAATAAATCATTTGAATATAACAATAGTATACTTGCATTCCACTTTTCTTAATTAGAATTATTTCGAGAAAAATGGACTATAACAACGTACTTACACTTTGCACATTATTTTCTGTTTGAGTATGCATATTTCCTCAAAGTGCGTTTTTTAAAAAGTACAAGCGAATTTCTGTAATGTCGAAAAATTAATAGCCCACTTCATAAATCCACCGTTACTTTTTATGATTTTTATGCGGCTGATTATGCAATTTCAGAAAAATTATGCAATGGGTTTTTTTTACATCATCCAAAATCCTCTGACTTCCCCAGGTTCCCAGAAGAAAAAATACCCAGATAATTTTAGGTTTTCCAGGTTCTCAGGTTATGTATGAACCTTGCCATCACTCTTGTCACCGCTTTGTTAATTAAAATCGTATAATTCGTTTTTGAAGGTTGTACAAATATATTGACGCGAATTGAATATGAAAACAATAACTGTAACACCGTTTTTTCATAAAAGTCAGCAAATTTGTCATTTTAACTGTACACAAGATTTCCGTGTAATCATATTTTGTACTCACGTTACAAATTAAAACGTGCTGAATGCAGAAAAGCCTGCTTATCAGTGATTTTTATACTAGCCTTTTGGTAACCTGTACAAAGATCGACTAAAAAATCTTTGTTTTTTTTCTAGCACTTGACTCTTGAGTTCATGTCTTTCACATGGTGCAAAATTACACGGTTTTGAAAATGCAGCTTCTGTTCTTTCTTGTTTTTCAACGAGTAGAGCTGGAAGAACTTGTAGGTTGACATTCTAATGTTTGAAAATCAATTCAAGGATAAATTATTTTTCAAATTTTCTGTTTAAAAACATCTATTTTACAAATTAAAAAGTTGCCCATACAGCCATACATATTTTTATAAGTTTGAAAAACTTCGAGTGATACTTGAAACTTCTGAAAATCACTTCCATTATGTCTCTGAATCCGAGCACCTCATGGGGGGGGGGGCTCGGATTCAGAGGCATTATTACCCCCCCCCCCATGGGGTGCTCATTATTTGGAAATTCATTTACTATCCCCATAAAAACAGCTCACTATAGCAAAAAATTTTGGTAGACCTCATCCACTCCCCAGTAGGTTATAGTAACTCGAGAAAAATTGCACAATGTGTGATTGTGAGGAATTACTCACTGGTCTTTTTGATACATTTACTGACAGAGCACCCCATGGGGGGGGGGGGGGTATTACCCCGGTCTTAGATTTGGAAATTCATTTACTACGCCCATAAAAACAGCTCACTATAGCGAAAAATTTTGGTAGACCTCATCCTTTCCCCAGTAGGTTATAGTAATTCGAGCAAAATTGCACAATGTGTAATGGCCTTTTTAACTTTTTTCACTGGTCTTTTTGACACCTTTACTGAGCAAATGATAATGGGAAAGTATGCAACTTCTGTGCCATATAGCGATTTTTAGGAAAGGATATCAGCACATTAATATATACTACTTGTAGGAAATCATTATATATATAATTGGGAGATGAAATAATGACTTATGTATATGTGATTTATCAAAAAATCGCCCCTTGGGAAGAAAAACATTATGTTCTTAAAATTCTTTCTCTTCATGCTCTCCTTTCCTTTTCCCCGCTTCTGCGTTGGGTCTTCTGTGCGCATATGGTTACCCAAGCTGTGGCATACTTTCTTGCTATGAGTTGAGACATGTGAGGTCTGTTGACGTGGATCAGGAGTGGTACTTGGTTTAAAACTCGTAGTTCATAATCTAATGGGATTAATGATACTAAAGCCACATTCAGCATCAGGACTTTCAATTGGAAGCACTGTTCCAAGCCTTATCAGTGATGGAATAGGCCCATACTGCTGAAGATGCTGGTTCAAATAATGTTTCCAAAAGTATGTTGTGCCCGATTCTTGAAATAAGCAGGAATCAGTTGACACGACAATCTTCAAAGTAGCATAAAGTACTACACCACCCCCCTCCTCCGCAAAAAAGTTGGGAGCAAAAAAAAGGTCGGCATATTTCAAGTACTACCCTTAAAATTTACGATTTTACCCCTACCTAAATTTTCGACCTTGGGGACCTCTGCTCTGAATTCAAACTCGGCGTTTTAAGTTTTAAAGCATGGATGCAAAAACGTTGAAAAAATGACATCTTTAATTCTAAAAACCAAAATTCACCTTTTTAATGTTAGATCCCCGTATTTTTCCCCATTCCGAAAATTTTTCCCCCAAAAAAATGATTAGTGGAAAAACAGCGGGTAGAACAACTTGAAGAATTATAGAATAAAATCCAGTGCGAAGCGCCGGAAAAATTTCCTGTGTTTTCTTACCAGTGTTTATAAAACTTGGTGAAATCAATAATCAATGTTAAGCATACATGTAACGAAGCTCTGAGGTCTGGGAGAGGAGGAATCGAGCGGCTTAAAAACAGTTCAAAAAAAGTAATTTTTGCTTCGAAAATTCGTAAAGAATGTATTCATGACGCGAAGCACCGAGAAAATTGACATTTTTGAGTATTCCCCTGACCAAAAGCATGGGGGGTTACTTACGACTTGGGCTAGCCATAGGACTGGTAAATCCTGGTCTGGGTGGTCTGACGGCGCTCCCCTCAATCACATATATGATGTTTAGTAAACGATCTTAAGTTATTAATAAAATAAATACCATCACATTTGTAGAACACTTGGCCAACTGCATAGTAACAGAAGTTCCTGAAATGTTGGAAAATGCATCCTAACAATAGTTTTGATACTCTTTGTTTGGGCTTTCAGTTGAAGAATAATTATATATTATGAGTGGATTTTCCAAATAAAGTGTCGAGTTCCACCCGCTCTACTCAGATGAAATGCAACATAGAAAATGCGTGGAAGCAATCAGGATTCCGGCTTAACTATAGTTGATGTTGGAGATCATATCGCGAGCATGCGGTTGGGAAATTGGGGAATCGTACCCCACAAATTTTAGTCATATAGACACCACACTAAATTTTGGTCATATAGACACCATTTACTTCACCTCCCTTGGCACTTAGCGGTCAAAATCGAGGAAGATATAATGCACACCATCAATTTTAAAACTAAAAAATCATTGATTATGGAGGTGTTTGTTCCATTTCTCAAGTGAAAAAATGGATATAGTCTAGCACATATAACATACTTAGCAAACGTATGCAAAAACAGCGTTGAGAGTAATCCGCTGAACCAACTCCGTAAACATGTTTGCTGACTGTACATTTCAGAGTGTACACTATATTGTGTAAAATAAATTTTCAAATATCGAAGCTGATGAACTGCTTGAAACAAATTTGGCAATTTATGACTGAATCGGCAGGATGGGCGCCTAGCGCACGCCTAAGCAGCTTTGCTCGTGCCCTTTGGGAGCTTCGCTTCGACCCGAAGCCTAAGCTTAAGGGATAGTATAACGGTGTGTCTGCTTTAGTTCACTATAATGCATACATGAACGTATAACTACCGTAGATTTCTTGGAAGAAAATCATCATCCCAATTCAAATTTCTTGTCTTTTTTGAGTTTTCCGCTAAGAATTTTTTTCCAACAATCCCGAACTGGCACCTGACAGTTTAATTTTGTTTCTCAAGTTATCTACGATAAATGTCGGTGAAATACTCAAGGCTACTTTCATTCTAGTTCGCGAACTACATTCTGCATTCTAGCCAAAACTTAATGATAAGTCAGTGTTTGTTGTTTAAAATACTATGAATCAAGATTTTACTACACAACGTGCCTTGGGCATGGCGGGTCGAAGGACCATTTGTCAACAAATCTACGGAATAACATGAAATATAATACAGAATTATGTAATTTACCGACATTCAAGTTCGAGGTAAAATGCTTATCGCGCTTTTTTATGCTTTATGCTTTTAAATTTTTTGAAAACTCAAAGAAAGTTTTATGCTAAATTTTCCTAGAAACATAATTAAAGCTGCACTAATCGCATTTATTTAATTAAAAATCGTGCTTACCCTATTTTATTTTTACCATGTCAGTGAGATAAGGGAAAATGATCGAGAAAATGGTTTACGATTCAAACCGAAATTGAATGCTGCGAGAATTAAAATATTTCCACAGAATTTGTCAGAAAGTTTATATTTTTCTTTGATTTCCGGCTACGAATTTCATTTCAACTATGGTGTGAAGATCGAATCGAGGATGTCTATGGATTGCTTTTTCCTAAAAGAAACCAAGTCGAAAGTTGCGTAAATTTTTGGTTGAAAAATTGTGCTCAAAACCAGTGTTTTTTTGTGCCAAAACATGGTTTTTGTCACAAAAAAATTTGGAATGGCACAAAAATTTTTGGGCGTTTATGCCAATTGACACAAACTTATTGAGTGATTGAAGTCCAAATTGTCTAGATTTTCAGGAATATTAGTGGTGGAAAACGTATGCGAGCAAATTCTATTTGAATTGTACATTTGTATTATCGCAACAAACTTTTAAATTGTCAATGACTGATGAATGGATACAAATTCTTAACTTCCTCTGTTCATTCAGTAGTTTTGGGTACTGGAATTTTAATTTCTGGTGTTTGATTCAAACAGAAAAATTGACACTTGGCATAACTTTCGACCAAAAATTTACTCAACCTTCGACTTAGTTTTCTTCAGGAGAAAGCAATTATAGGCATCCTTAATTTCACATTTACATAGTTATTAGAAAAAAAATTTGTAGCCAAAAATTAAAGAAAAATATAAATGTCCTGAACAATTCCATACTTGGAAATATTTAATTTCTCGCAGCATTCGACATATTTCTTTTTGAATCATGTAAATGTTTTCTCTGTCAGTTTTTCTTATCTCACCGATGTGGTCAGATAAATTTTTATGTAAATTAGTGAAGTGAAAGTATGTTAATTTATGTTTATATCAAACTTTCGGGCATAAAACTTTATAAAAATTTTCTGTATGTTTTAAGGAAGAAAAATTATTTTTTTGGCCCTTTGTACCAATTGACACAAAAGTCTGTGCACAAAAAAACACTGCTCAAAATTGCCAATATTTCAATTCCAATCAAACACCAAAAAACCGAATTCAAAAAACCGAAAATTTTGTTTTTTCAAGTTTTAACCCCTAAAATGATTAACATGAAAGAGCATTGAGTCTTTGACGACTCAAAAAGTTTGTGCTAATTGGAACAAACGCTCAAAGTTTACTTTGTGCCAAAAATTATTTTCTGGCTTGGCACAGAAAAACATCGGACGTGGTGATGAAATAAGCGAGCAAAATGAGCCTTTAATCATTTTTCTGATAAAATTGTACAAATTCATCAATTTTAGAGTCGTCAACCAAAAATTTATCTCAGCAACTGAGTTTTTCTCGTTTCACATTGAAACCTGGCCTGCGCAGCATAATTGTAAGAGGTCCAATCAGTTGGGGAAAAGTCAAAAAAATTTCGAAAACGAAAATTTTCTAAAAAAAGACCAAAAAAATCACTTTTTTGTTTCTCCCAATTATTTTTAATTTTTCCGAGTTTGGGGGGGGGGTTGGGTTGGGTGTAGGGTCGACCAAGTTGAGGGGAGGGTTCCAACTTTGGGTATATGGTTTGACCAAGTTGCAGGTGAGGGCACTGTTTTTTCCCCCAAATCGTACTTTTTCGGGAGAAAAAAAATTCGGAAAAGGGGAAAAAATTTTGGGCTCTTTCCCCATTTGGGGATAAAATTTCGGGAATCGGACAAAGAAAAGATGCATTTTGGTGCATTTTAGAAGGTCATAATCTCGAAATTTTCCAGCACTTCGCGCTGGTTATAAATTTAACTATCATTATTATGTGTTACCTAGCTCAGGCGCGGCTTTTAGCATATCTACCTTCATTTATCACTTGATCCACAATAGTATTCACGAAGGAAGTTATGAGGTAATTGAAGCTGAGTTATCACTAGTTTCTTGGCCTGACCTTTTTTCTCCGTTTATTAATTCTGAAGAAATCTATCAAGTTCTTCTTGATGTGTTAACTCCTCTGATCGATAAATTCATTCCACTAATCAAGCAAAAATCTGTCAGATCCAAATATAACAAAAATCTTCAACAGTTGCTATCCAAAAAGCTTAGATTATGGAAAAAATATCGAAGATGCAAAAACCTCGCTAACAAGCAAGCCTACCATTTTATATGTAAACAAATTCGATCAGAGGTGTTTAAACAACAACTAGCGAAAGAAAATCCAAATATTGCTGAAAACGACTCAAAGGCCTTCTATACCTTTGTAAACTCGCACCTGCGCTCTACCAGGGACTTACCCTCCCTTGTACATCAAGATTCTAATATCATAGATGATAATGTGAAATGTGAACTTTTTAATGATTATTTTGCATCGGTTTTTACACTGGATAAAGGCACTTTGCTCGAGTTCAAAAACTGAGCAAACTTTGATCTGTCATCAGTATCTTCCACCATTCCAATCATTTTAGCAGTCATAAAAGGCATCAAGCCATCCACAGCACTGGGAACCGACAATCTTTGTACTTTTTTTCATCAAAAAACTTGCTGCACATTTGGCCCAATCACTCTCATCAATTTTCGAAGTTTCCTTCCAGACAAGCCATCTTCCTAAGTTATGGAATTTAGCAACTGTTGTTCCTATTTTCAAAAAAGGTGATCCAGCCCTGGTTGAAAATTATCGTCCATTTCCCTATGTTTAGTCCCATGCAAAATTATAGAAAGAATTATTAATAATAAAATTTTAAGTTTCCTTGATCAGCATAACCTTTTACCAGATCAACAGTTTGGTTTTCTAAAACATAGATCCTGTGAACTACAGTTACTCAGGTGCAAAAACTCATGGGTAAATCAGTTGGACAAAAGACACTCCTTAGACAGAGTGTACATTGACTTTGCCAAGGCCTTTGACTCTGTTTCCCATTCTAAGCTCCTTTTCAAACTTTCTAGATATGGTCTCACTGGTCCCCTTTTAAGCCGGGTATCAAATTTTCTTAACAATAGATTTCAAAGGGTCAAAATTGGAAACTCCCTATCGTCTCAGCTCAAAGTCTCTAGTGGTGTGCCCCAAGGTAGTGTACTAGGTACAAATTTCTTTCTATTGTACATAAATGACATTATTGAAAATATCAAAAGGGAAATTTTTCTTTTTGCCCACGATCTAAAAATTTCCAATGTATCTAAAAATTTTATGATTCTTGAACAAGACCTTGATACTCTTTCAAATTGTTCTACCACTTGGCAATTAGCTATATCTACTACAAAAAGTTATGTCTTGTATTTGGGTGCACAAAACCCATCGTGTCAATATACACTTTGTAATCAAAATCTCCCATCAAATGCAAGTTATGTTGAAGATTTGGGAATTCTTATATCTCCTAATATGAAGTTTAAAGAACACTATAGGTATATCGTTAAAGATGCCTATAATAGGTCTACTTTAATTTTCAAGTCTTTCGTCTCCCGTGACAAAAATACTCTAGCAAAGGCTTTCATTACTTATGCACGTCCAATATTAGAATACTGCAGTTCAGTATGGAATCCGCATTTTTTGGCGGATGTGCGTTACATCGAAAATGTTCAACGTAGATTCACTAGGAAGATTTTTGGTTTTAAATCTGGCTTGTCCTACGAAGATAGACTTCAAAGACTAGGTCTACATAAGCTTGATATTTTTAGATTAGAATCTGCCCTCTGTACCATCTACGACATAATCCACAAAAAAACAATACTAAATCCTGATGACTTTTTCTGTATAAACAACAACAATACCCGTCGTAATCATGATCTAAGATTGACGATAAAGTCAGTTCATACCACTGCTTGCCAGTTTGATTTTTTTAAACTGTTATATTAACGTCTGGAACTCTTTATCTTTCGATATCCTTAATTCTCCCAGTTTGCACACTTTCAAAGAAAAAATTAAACTTCTGAACTTCGATAATCGAATTAGGTTGGGGGGGGGGGGTGCAGGTTGTTACTTTTCAAGTAACCTTTGCACCCTATTGCTGCATGATTTACCTGTTTCCTAAAATATCTTAATGTTTTGCAAGTCGATTTACAATGCTTATTATTTATATGACATTGTATTTCATTTTGCATTTCTCTATCATTTTGTTTTGTGTAACAGCAATAAATATTTTTCATTTTATTTCATAGTTTTCATCATCTTAGACGTATTATCTCATGTTTTATTTGATAGTATCAGGATATTTAATGAAGGTTCGCGTTTTCTCCTTGACACAGTTTTTGAAAAAAATCAATATGTCAAGTCTCAAAGCTTCTTGATGCGATTATTTCTTTCCTACCGTAAAATCAATTCAAAAGCTTTATGGAAGTATCTTTTGGAAATTTATACTCTGGCTAATTTTAACAATACGGTAAGTAACCAAAATTGCGAAGTTGTGTTTTCCTTGTTGGTGGTTGCTCAAAAGTACAGAATTAGTTTGGTTTTTAGGGCGGTCGGAGTGGAATGGTGAATGGCGAGGTCAAGAAGGTGCATCTTTGGTCTCAAATAAAAACGTATTATTCGTGTATATAAATGAGAATAAACCAAATTTCTTGGATTTGATTGTGTTTGAGGTTGTATTATGCATTTCAAGTGCTTAGGCTTAGGCTTAGGGTTAGGCTTGGGCTTAGGCTTAGACTTAGGCTTAGGCTTAGTCAAAAACTTGATATATTTTGGTAGGAAGGTATGATTACTGGAATTTCCATGAAAAATTTTCAAATTTTTTCAAAGTTTTTTTTTGGAAATTACTGTTTTCCGCCCTTTTTTCCAAAATTTTTTTAAAGTTTTTGATTTGAAACATTGAAAAATGGGGGTTTTTGGTAAAAAGTCGAACTAACTTACCATATTGTAAATTCCTGCCTATACTCTTCTTACTCATATATTTTCGGTCAAGTTCATGAGAGTTTACAAATAAATTACTGGTTTTAGATTTTTCAAATAAAATTCTAGGAATTAAGACTTTTGAACACAAAATTCGAATCTAATTCTTGAAATAAATGATCGGAAAATTGATTTTTCAATGTCACAGACAGGGTTGGCGAGCATTGGGTTTTTGGGTTGGAGAATTGGACTTTTCTGGGTTTTTTAAGAAAAAAATTCTTTTTTTTCATTTTTTTTCAGGAATACAACTTTCTTCCTGATTTAACAATCAAATTGAGAATTAAGCTAACTTTAGTTACTGCAATGCAGTCTTTTCTGACACTGACATGACAGTAGATCAGTGTTGCCAGATCAAATTTTTAGGAAATGCCAGATTTGTTAGCAAATAGTGCCAGAAAAATGCCAGATCGATTTGGAATAATGCCAGATTTTCAATGCTAAAGATAACGAGACAAAACTCTTTTTAAATATAAAAATCACGAAATTGATACTACAATAGAATTTTTATTCAATAATTCGCATATAACAGAAGCTCTAAATGTTCAAGTATCAATAGGATTCACAAAATCAATTTCAGAGCAAGCATCACTAGTTCAACATCAAATACATATATCAGAAGAGCCCAAAATCTTTTTTTGCCAGAAACACTGATTTGGCGTAAAAAACAGTGAGCTACCTAGTGGCCCCCTTTCGACTAAATTTTATTAGTGGGTTCCCGGCCATCGGTCTTATTATTATTATCATCGGTCTTATTACTGTATATGAGTTGTTAATTTTGAGCATGGATTTCTGTGACTAGTGAGTAGACATTTATGTTTCCTTTAAAATTTTCCTTAGGCTTGGGGCGCAGCATGGAGCACGTAGGCGGGCGCGACGTGCCCGTCCTGTTGAGGCTCTTCCAGATGATGTTGTTAGTTAAAATAGTATCAAGGCATACATGTCATTGGGGGGGAAGTGCTATGGGAACACCCCCAGAAATCATCGACCATATGGCTAGCCATTGGGCGACCGCCCCCCCCCCAGGATTTTCCAATCTAATGGCTAGCCATATGGTAGCCGTAGGGACCCCCATACTTTTGTTCGGAAAAATGTCAATTTTTGAATAAAAAATGGTAAAAAATGTGTATTTTCTTGGCGCTTCACGGCTTTTTTTTGTACATGACCTATTTGCACATGTACAAACGACAGCCAATATTTCATTTGATCAATTTGTACATAGCAAAAATATGTATAAATAAGTAACCTGTGTTCCTCTATGTCATGGCCAAAGACTAATAACCAAATCAGTGTAATTTGCAAGTTTTATTTATAACAAAAAGAAATTCATTAAAATTGAGCAAAAAATTGAAATTTTCGAATCTAATTTGCGAGCATTGTGGAACAATTTGTCTAGAAAACTATTCAATAGCATGACGAATTTGCATTATATGATAAACTGATGGTTAAGTCCTCCATGATGACAAGTGAAAGCCCAAAAAAGATGTTAATCTTTCCGGCGCTAAGTTCCGGAAAATTTTTTTTTGTATTGACATTCGGCGACGCTGGAAAATCAATTTTCCAAACATTTATTTCAAGAATTAGATCCGAATTTAGTGTTCAAAAGTCGTAATTTTTAGAATTTTATTATTTGAAAAATTTTTAAACCAGTAATTTATTCGTTAGCTCTCATAAACTTGGCCGAAAAGATATGAGTAGAAGAGTAGAAATTTCTGAAAACTACTTCCATGAAGCCTCCAAATTGATTTTACATTGAGAAAGGAATAATCGCTTCAAAAAGTTTACAGACTTGACGTATTGATTTTTCTCAAGAAATGTTCCACGGAAAAGCTGTGAAACTCAATTATCAAGATAAAATATTGAAGACCACTTGAAACAATACTACTTAAAACCTGAGATAATACGTTTGAGATGATAAAAACTATTATACATCAAATGATAGGCGAAGGTAGACATTCTGAAAGCCGCGTCTGAGGTAGGTAATGCATAATGATTATTAAAGTTATAACCGGCACGAAGCGCCGGAAAATTTTGAGATTGTGAACTTATAAAATGCACCAAAATGCATATTTTCTGTACCTTATCCCCAAAATTTTCTTCCGTAAACGGGGAAGAGCCGTTTGTACATGTACAAATGACTACCTCAATTTCGTTTTCCCCAAAAAATTTTCGTTTGCCTCTGGCAAAAAAAACACTGCCATGCATACCTGTACTTGGGGGGGGGGGGGGTTGGGGGGGGGGACCCCCCCCAACTCGGCCAACCCTATACCCAAAATCATTTCCCCCCCCCAACCCCCCCCCAGTTGGGAAAAAATTAAAAAAATTTGTCAAAAAGTGTATGTTTTTTGGCCTTTTTTGGGAAAAATTTCGACTTTTTCCTACCCCCCCCCCCCAAAATTTCGGATTTACCCCCCCCCCCCAACTGGTCGGAGGTCTTACAGGTATGCTGCCATGGATACATTTTTCCGGTCTTTTTACGGAAAAATCACTATTTTTTGAACTAGTTTGCTGCAATGATACTAATACACTGTTCGAAGAGAAATCGTTCGCGTTCCGGTCAAATTTAAATAGGTAATATTATATGCATTAACTCGGCGCCAAGCGCCGAAATTTTATGGCATTTTCAGCCCCTAAAAAGTCTAAAAATCAAGGTAATTTAATGTTCGACCAGCCGAAAATTTTGTGCCAATTGACACAAATGCTCAAATTTTTTGTGCCATTCGAAATCTTTTTGTGCCAAAAACCATGCTTTGACACAAAAAAAAAACACTGTACTATTACTAACGATATCGATTTTTTTATTCGAATCAATCAAACACAAAAACTAAGAATTTCAGTTTTGAATCCGAATCTGACTGAATTAACATAGAATATTCAGAATTTCTTCTCATTCATCAGTCATTGACACTTGACAGCCTACAAGGTTAGCTGCGACGATAATAATACAGTGTTCGAAGCGAAATCGTTCGCGTTCCGGTCAAATATTACAAATAGGAAATATTCATTGACTCGACGCGAAGCGCCGAAAAATTTTTTGCATTTTCAGCTCACCCGGCCTAAAAACGTAATAAAATTAAAATCAATGGAGTTCAATGTTTGACCAGCCAAAAATATAGTGCCAATTGGCACAAACACTCAAAATTTTTTGTGCCATTCCAAACTTTTTTGAGCCAAAAACCATGTTTTGGCACAAAAAAACACTGGACCGACTTGTAAATAAATTTCGCCCTTTCTCTAGCCACCATATATATACCTCTAAATAATTTTTCACTCAGCCAGGATGTTTTAAACTTTTGCATATAATTCTCTTGTGAACACATGCAACTCGATTACATGTACAGGATACACAAAAACTATAGTCCAGAATCTTTTGAGAGCAAAAGTAACATTGAACAAATAACAATGAAACGATTGAAAATCAGAAAACAAATAATTTTTCTTCAGTTCTACAGTAAACTTGAGCTTAAAACTAGAATAGAAAGCCAGTAAATACTTTGTTTTCGCATATTCCTAGAGTTATGCTAAAAATCAGAACATTATGCCAGAATTATGCCAGAATCAGTGCCAAATTTGAATAATGCCAGATTGATGCCAGATCATTCCAAACAGTGCCAGATCTGGCATCGAAAATGCCAGTATGGCAACACTGCAATAGGTTCGAGATGAGATCACACAACACAACAAACAAATCAAATGCTGTTCTGTTGAGTTGATTTATTCTAATCGAAAAGCTAAAAATTCATATTCAATAAATTTAACTTATATTTGAATTGTTTTTGCTGAAGTTGATTTTATTCGGTAGTTTATCTGAACATTAGGCAGATTTTACTGCCCATGGGTCCTGAGCACTTATAAGCAGTGCTAGTGCTGCTAAAGTTATTGTTATACCTACTTCTCACAGCCATCAGCCTTTCGTAAGCTAACTTGAGCAGCTCTAAAATTTTGAGGGATAGACAGCAGACCCACTGGAGAAAGAGGCAGCTGACGGCTTTTTGGGTCCAAAAATGGGCTGAAAATGGACCGCCAAGCATGCTGGTTGAATGGCTGTAAGCAGTATAAATGTTGAAGAAAGAAACGTCAAACTTTTTTCACCATTCAAAGTCACAATTTACAAACAACTCAATGACTAAAAGATCTGGGAAGGTGAAGATGAAGAAGAAATGCGTTTCGTTACAAAATGTTAGAGAGCGGCCAAAAATCTACTTATGCAATATTGGTTGACAGAAGGTAAAACATGGCCTTCGTTCCAAAAAATTGCCTTGAGAGTACGTTTTTTAAGACTAATAATAGCAAGCAAGCGGAATTGTTTTGTCATGTTATAATCAGGTGTTTTCCATGGTGGCGTCCACAGTCCACTGGGTCATCGGAACGAAATTTTTCAACGTTTGACTTTGTTCACACGAAGTTGCATAATCGATTGTCATCTTCATCGATCGAAAAGCTAGTCTTCATAAAATTCAATGCCAAAAATTCTCTTGATGGTGCATTAGTATATGATTTTTTTATGATAACGAATCTGTGTATTTTTGCTTAAAATCAGGAAAAATGATCTGAAAATGTTTTGCTTTATGAAGAATAAAACTTTAGAGTTGTTGCATTTTCTCTTGTTTTATACTTGATTCAGATTCACAATTCTGAAATTAAAAAAAAACCTGATTAGACTAGGGCTGTTTCGATCAGAAATTTTAGAAATATCGAATTCGAGTCCGAGTTTGAAATTTCGTGGTTTTCGAATTCGAATTCGAGTTAAAAAAATTTTTCGAGTCAAGTTCGAGTAATTCACTATTGTATATAAGGCGTTCATTTTGTTACATAAATGCTAGTCAATATTGTTATGCACTTGGTACAAATAAACTAGGTACCTACATAGTCAGTCGAATTATTTAGCATAAAATTTGGTATTGTGGTAGGTGTATTATAAAAGTCCATTCTATTTGTAGTAAATATAATGTAGTAGGTAGGTACCTAATAAAAATGAACTGTTTAGTGTACGTACTTATTATTAGGTGGGTAGTAGTAGTACTAGTGGGTACTAGGTATAGAATTTTATGCAGTCACTATTTGTGTCATACTCATACATGTAATCCGGGGGAAGTCTTATGGGAACCCCTCCCCCAGAAATCATCGACCATATGGCTAGCCATTGGGCGATCGCCCCCAGCCGTAGGGACCCCCATACCTTTGGTCGGAAAAATAACTTTTAGTCGGAAAAATACTGAAAAATGCCAATTTTTTGATTAAAAATGTCAATTTTTGAACAAAAAATGGTGAAAAATGTGAATTTTCTTTGTGCCTCGCGCCATGCATACATTTTTTCGGTCTTTTTAGGAAAAAATTGCTATTTTTGGAACTATTTTTCGGACTTTTTTCGTGAAAAAATCGAATTTTTTTCCTTGAGAGACCCCTCCCCCCAAAGTTTTGGGAATTACTGACCCCCGGCCCCAAAAAAGTCCACCAACCCCCCCCCCAGACCTTGGGGCTCCGTTACATGTATGGTCATACTTTCAGGTTGAAGTAGATCGTGTTCTTTAATCAAACGTATTTTGTATTACCACACCAATTATCCCTGACGACAACATTAAAGAAATCAGGTGCTATGGTTTCTAGCAAATTGATGTTACTGTAGGTATGAAATCAATATACTGTAGGTATGAAATCAATATACACGTTTTCAATGTTTATCCATTTTATGGCATTATCTGCTTCGTGTGGTCAGTGTACCTTTTCATTTATCGAAGTTGGTAGGTCCCAAATTGAGTAAGAGTTCTCATCTTTGATGTTGAATTATCAATATCTGTAATGCAACAGCAAGATTACGTTATTGACTTATCTAGATCTGAAGCTTTTAGGCTTTGAATTTGATTTCCAAGATATTGTGTCTGCCATTCAACACTTAGATACTGAAACATGAGATTTTTTTCAATCGATTCTTGTAAGCATTTTCCACCAGATGAAAAGAAAATTTTGTTTTCTAGACTCTTGCTTGTCAGCAAAAACGGAATTCATTGTCGTTCCAAGGGGTAGGGGTTGCATCCCAATCAGAGCTACTTTGGGGTGTTGCAGTGCAACTGCCAGATTAATAGTCACTTCAATAATGCTGAAAACTAACTGAAAGTTACAGTGTCCGATTTTAAGCATAATCCCGAGATTTCAGCGAAATTAGTGTCTCATTTTCCTCACAAAAGGCACATAGATAAGGATTGCAAAGATTTTAATGTAAAAGCCACTCAGTTGGGGTCAAATGTAAAATTGATGTCTAAAAAAATTCAGGGCACAGATAACAAAAACGTGACAACACGTGATATAGGAACAATTGACAAACTCACACATTAGTTTGACATCAAGAAATTAGCGTTTGTCAACCGTGATAACTGCGCTAATGAAATATTTTTTTATTAGCACGAATGGTAATGGAAGTTGTGCTAAAAAAACTCTTTTTTAGGAATTAGGAGTTAGGAATAAGTTATCTAATGTTGTGCCCATCATAGTGCTTATTCTTCATGGATGAATAGTAGGCATTCTTTAGAATAATTTCGAGTCAAACTAAGTAGCATAATTGGATGGATTTTTAGGCTTTCGCCATGGCATCTGACATCAGAAACGTTGGACTCTCAAAGCACCAGGTGGTGGATCCATGATGTTCTCAATTGTCACATACTGCGGATTAGAAAATTCGTCTGTTTTGGCCCACTGTTACAATCTTTAAGAATTTTCAGATTTCTTCTGGAAACCTTGAAAATACATTTGTCCAGCAAGTTGAATTCAGTTTACATATAAGTAAATATTCCTCCTATAATATGGTCTGAATCTCATTATTTTTACCATTTTAGTGACTACGAGGTAGTAACTAAATAACATCATCTGTAGAAATTACTAATTTATTGGTATAGATATTTTTTAGAACCTGCTCTTAATTTATTATAAAGCGTACTGATATTACGTCAGTGTGTTACTTCAATTATTGGTATTGAAACCTAGGATTTTGTCTCTATGCGACACTGTTGTTATAATTTGAAACTGTTTTTTGATTTTGAATCGGGTAATGCATGATCACTTTGAATATATTGTATTTTTATTCATGTCGTGTCCAATTAGCAGTGTCCAAAATTCAGGACTGCAACGTGAAGCAAACGCCCCAATCTGACCCTTTCTCTCAGAAGTTGTACAAGTGTTATCATTTGAGAATCGGGTCATACTCTGGGAATTGCTATGAGTGTCTATGATACTGCTTCGAATATTTATGTTGTAATGTTATATATATATTTTTCAGAAACAATCACAATGCATCATGAATCCAAGCAAAGTGAATCTCCGATTCTTTATCGCGGCCCGAATTGTCTGCTATCACATTTTTATACTTGCAAATTTGAAGTGTAATCTTTCCCGGGCTCTTATCTGCTTTCTTGTTCTGTCGTCAAGCACTTACTCTCATTTTTGGGGAATATTTCAGCTTGATCTACATGATTGCAAATGGCTCATTGTGCTTAATCTGAACTTTAGTATGGTTTCATTGTTACGACAACCATTTTGGAAAAACCAACTATAGTCTGTTTTTTTTTAATGCTGGCAAATAATAGAACTGGACTGGAAAGCAAGGAATAACATTCAACGATTTTCTCCTAAACCATATGTCACATAGAACTAGAAATTTGTAACATACTCGAATAATGATCAAAAATTTTTTTGTGTACCTCATCTTAATAAAGGCTTTGTCAGAACGACTTTTGGGGCAGTACTTTCTTTCCATTCTTTAATTATTGGCATAATTAAAATAGGACTGTTATTCAATTTTCATATAAAATTTCTGAAATTGAAAATACAATAAAAATTGCTTACAAGTAGTTTTTATTGCATAAAATCACAAAATATCTAATAACAGCTAATTTTCTTTCTGCTATCGATGTTTACAACAATTACAAGAGAAACAGACTATAGCCCATAGTTGGTAGTTTGGAGTACTTTCGATTATCACCCTTGTCTTTATCTGTCTTGTTATCTCGTCATTATCTTGCCCATGAGTGATCCCTTCGTAATAACAAAAATTGGTAAAAAAATTATCGGAACTAAAAATTCGACCATCTAATGAGACAACACAAAGTGGAGTGTGATGCTCGTCATTGATAAACTGAAATTAATGCTGACATTGAGGAAAATGAGTAGTAAGGCCGGCCCGTATAGGTCGTACGCTTAAGGATACTCCTATCTTTTGTGTACGACCTATAATTTGTCACTTTTTTCCGATTTATAGGTCGTACAGTAAACATACACGATTGGCTTTTGTCAGATTTACAGGTCGTACAGTAAACATATACGGTTAATTTCTTCGTCGATTTATAGGTCGTACAGGAAACATATAGGTCGATTTATAGGTCGTACGGTTAAAAATGTATGTTCTAGAGTTACCGTAATAGTGAAATTACGGTAATTTTCGATTATGGTAATAGTGGAATTAGGGTAATAGGTGTGTTACTGTAGATGAAAAAGGAAAATCGATGATGAACGGAAAATGGAAAATGAAAATATATGTGGAACAAAAATGGACATACAGTATACAAGTACGACACAAAAAGTAAGGCAAAAAATCGATCTGGAAAAAACTGGAAATACAGTGCCCGTGTAGTGCACAAAGGTGAGAAAGGTAAGGTAAGCAAAACACCAAAATTGGATCTGGAAAAAGTGGACGTACGGTGCATATAGTGTACAAAGGAAAAAAGGTGAGGTAACAAAACCAAAATCAATTTAGAAAAAGTGAACAAGGGAAAAGAGCACACCTAGGGGGCATAGAGAAAGAACATGCAGAAAAGATTATACAAAGATCTGAAAGAGATGGTGTAGTGGACAAAGGAAAAAGAGCATGCCTAGTGGAAATGAAGAGAAGACCTACAGGAAAAATGTTATTGATCTAAGAAGAGAACATTAGACAGCAGTGAAGAAAGCACCTGTGCTTGATAAAAGAAAAACGCTACTAAATGACTTATCGAAAATCTAATGTGTTGTTTGCTTATATTACAAAATAATCTTATCTAACCCATGACCCCTGACTACTGTAAGCTGTCTAGAAAAAAGAAAAAGGCCTAAGAAGGTAATGTATGAAAAACAAAAATCGATCTAAAGAGAACATGTAGTGGACAAAAAAAGAGCATATGTAGTGGACAAAATGAAAAGATGCCCATAAATTATTGTCATTTCATGGAGAACATGTACTGGTCAGTATCAAAAATAATGAGTAATGGGCCAAAGGGAAAAGAGTATGACTAGTGGAAATAAAGAGAAGACCCACAGGAAAAATGTTATCGATCCAAAAAGAGAACATTTTGCCAGCAGTGAAAAAAGCACCTGTACTTGACAAAGGAAAAACACTACTGAATGACTTTTCAAAAATCTAACCTGTTGTTTGTTTATATTACAAAATAATCTTATTTAACCCATGAGCCAGGACTACTGTAAGCTGCCTAGAAAAAAAGACCTGAGAAGGTAATGTATGAAAAACAAAAATGGATCTAAAGAGAACATGTCATGGATAAAGAAAAAAGAGCATATGTAGTAGAAAAAGAAAAAGATGCATGTTTAATGTTTCATGGAAGTTAGCTTCACTGTATTTTGTTTTGTCCAACTATTTGTGTTTTACTGTATTGAAATTTTGGTAATTATAAATAGCATCCCAATGAAATAAAATCATTTTGAAAAAGTGTCCAAGTAAAAAAGTGATTGGTTTTTCTTGGAAGATGTCAGATCTTGATGAGTTTTATACATGGAAACATCCATTTAACTGCATAGTTTCCGCTCCAACAAAATCAGGAAAAACACAATTTGTTAAAAAACTTGTAATTTTTGCTAAAGAAATGATTCACCCTGCTCCTGTGAAAATTTATTGGTGTTATTCGGAATGGCAAGAAGCTTACGATGAATTAGTTCAAAAATGTTCTTACGTAGAATTCATTCAAGGTTCACCTGACTTGGACGAACTTCAAAAAAGTAAAGATACACCTAAACTATTAATTATGGATGATATGATGCAAGAGATGAAGAATGATAAACATTTAACTCAACTTTTTACTAAAGGATCGCATCACTGGAATCTATCAATTATACATATAGTTCAAAACGCCTTTTTTGATGGAATGCGTACAAGTAGAATAAATGCTCAATATTTGGTTCTTTTAAAAAACCCTAGCGATAGATTACAAGTGCGCACACTGGCTCGACAGATTTTCCCAACTACTTCAAATTATTTTATAGAAGCGTATGAGGATGCTACCAGTATACCATATGGCTATTTATTAATAGATCTTACACAGACATGTCCTGAAAAATATCGACTTAGATCTAATATATTTCCTAACAATAATCATATGATTTTATATACACCTAAATGATTCGTCATTTTTACAGAAAACTTTTTACAAGTTAGTCGGATCTTATTATTTATCGATATGTTATACAGTAAATACACTTTTCTTAATAGCCTTACCGTAATTCTTTTTATATTTGTTTTTATTGTATGGTTACAATATCCTTTTCAAATTTATGAAAATGGAGAACCTGTAAATGTTACAGATTTTACGATACCAAATACAGATAATGGTACAGATAGGGAATTATTATGGGAAAATTATAAATTACATATAACACCCTTACTACATTTTGTAGAAAAAATTTTACATTGTCCTCAGAATGATGGTCAATTTATGCAATTACGAATGTGTTTCAAAATATATATTTTCAATCCTACTGTATTTTCTTGCTGTAGCCGTACCAGTAAATTTCAAAACTTGTACATCAAGGGAACTAGATTACGATATATTGATACTGTGGATTTATTACGTAGTCAGAAAAAAATATTTGACAGTACATCAGTTTAGTCGAAATTTTGGAAGAGGTTGGTCGTTTTTCTATAATTTGTTTGTTTGTTTGTTCTGTGCCAATTACAATGTCCGCCGCATTTGAAGTTTTTGTCAGAATGGTGCAAAGTAAAGTAAAAGGTAAAAATTTTTTATCTATTTATTCACCTAGTTATTAATCTATAATATTTTTTATTTGAGGTAAAATACTAACCAACAAACAGAAACGTGAGATGGCTGATTTGTTTTGGACTCGTTTCTCACCCGAAGCCAAGATTTTTTACAAAGACATAGCTAAGGCGTGCAACCATTTACGTCGCGAAGTTGGTTTACCTATGGGACGTAAAAAAGTTACACAATTTTGGTGTTTTGCCAAATTATTACTAATAGAATTGGATATGATGGAACCTCGCTCTATTTTTGTAGAAGATCTTTTTTTAAAGCTAGATACAACACATAAACTGTTTTTTATGAATATGAATATATTGTGTGCTTTTTCTAGACGCGAAGAGTTGAATATTATTATACAAAATGAAGCTTCATTACTATCCTAATGTAATACATTAACTGTTTCAATGTTCATTTAACATTTGGTCATTATTGTAATATTTTTATGTACTGTACGGTCTGTTTTGTATGGCTTCTAGATTAAAGAAATATATTCACGAGCTCAATGTGTTGAAAAATTCAAATTGTGTTCAAAGACGTGTTTTTCTTCAACATTCTTCCCCTGATTTGATCTGTTGTATATGCGAAATTTGTCTGAACATATTGAATGGTAATATCCCTATTAATTCAAAGTTAAAAAAGAAATTGGCAAAGCATAAATTATTGCTTAGAGCTTTAGCTACAAGACACGAAAAAAACAAGAAAAAAGACTTACATAATAAACGTACAAGAATAGTTCAAAGTGGTGGAGCATTTTTACCTCTAGTACTACCGGCTCTATTATCTACACTAGCAGCTTTTGTTACAGAGAAATTATTATAGAATGAAATTTGCTAGTAAATTTGCTCTTATCCCTCATGAAGTTCTGAATAAGTTGAATAACTCTCAGGCTTCTTCTTCGTCAAGTGCAAATGAAAAGACGGGTATAGCTAGACAAGTTGATATGTATCGTAACGAATTACAGCGCATTATGAAGGATAATACATTAACACCCAAAGAACAATACAAAATGTACTCTCAATTATTGTCACA
The DNA here is from genome assembly GCA_963922205.1 of Romanomermis culicivorax. NCBI lineage: Eukaryota > Metazoa > Nematoda > Enoplea > Mermithida > Mermithidae > Romanomermis > Romanomermis culicivorax. The sequence goes on along the minus strand of CAWUHX010000017.1, from coordinate 1,404,466 downwards.
ATATTTAACTTTTGAACACGAAAACGCCCAACCTGCTACCATAATTTTAAAAGAAAATACTAATGATGAAAGTGATAGCATTAATTTAAAGGTTGAGGAAAAAGATTGGTTGAATGATGAGAAATTACTCAGTGGAATCCCTAAACAATTTGAACGTTCTGCATCATTATTATTGGAACATGTGAGACGTAACCCTAGTATACATATTAATAAGCAAGGAGAAATATTAATTGATGGGAAATTAATTGAAGGCTCCCATATTATTGATTTATTACATGATTTGTCACGTAAACGTTCAAAAATTATGCAACCACTTGGAGTAGGCGAATTTGCTAATGCTTTGAGAAAACATAATGTACCCTTAGAGGCTATAGGAAATCCTTTGCGCAGAATGTTATTCACTCTACCTCGGAAACTCTCCTACCAAACGGCTGCTGAAGAATCAGATAATCAGGCAAACGGTAGTCTCAAACAGTTGAATAAATCCCTCGTGAAAGGTGTTGGTGTATTTTCAAGTGACGAAGAAGATATCAAAGACAATACAATCTTGAGTAAAGGAAACTCGACAGAAAAGAAGATACGGAGAAAAGCTAGAACACTTAGACGATATACCCCTTTATACTAGAACAATGGATAGACTACTTTCAAAATTGTACAAAAATTTACACGGAAACCCTACAGCTTTTTCTAGCATTGAAAAATTATATGTGGAAGCTAGAAAACACAATAAAACAATTACACGTAAAAATGTTAAAGATTGGCTCTCAAAACAAGATAGTTATACATTACATAAGCAAGTCAACAAAAAGTTTTCACGTAACCGTATTTATGTTACAGCTATGGATCAACAATGGGAAATTGATTTGGCAGATATGTCTTCTTTAGCAGATTTCAATGATGGATATAAATTTATGTTTACATGTATAGATGTATTAAGTAAATACGCATGGGTTGAACCATTGAAATCAAAACATGCAAAGAATGTATGTGATGCTTTTCAAAATATTTTGAAAAGAGGTCGAATCCCTTGGAGAGTGCGCAGCGATAAAGGAAAAGAATTTGTCAACAAAGATTTCCAAAAATTATTAAAAGTAAATGATATACAATTTTTTACTTCCCAGAATGAAGACATAAAATGTTCAATAGTGGAACAGTTTAATAGAACCTTAAAAACTAAATTGTTTAGATATTTTACAGAGTTTACCACTTATAAATGGATCGATATTCTATCAACATTAGTTTCAAACTATAATCATTCTATTCATAGATCAATTGGTGAAAAACCAGTTAATGTCAATTATTCCAATGAAAAACTTATATGGCAAAGACTTTACCCCAAGAACACATACATTAGAAAACCTAAGATTGATATAGGAGATTACGTGTGAATTAGTAAACATAGAGGTGTATTTGACAAAGGTTATTTACCTCAATGGAGTGAGGAAGTTTTTAGGGTAAAACAAACTGTAAAGACTAGAAACCAAATACTTTATAGAATTCAGGATTTGGAAGAAGAGGATATAGAAGGACGTTTTTATGAAAAAGAGCTACAGAAAATTGATTTTAACCCTGATATCAAAGAATATAAAATTGAAAAGATTTTAAAAACTAAACATTTACCAGAGGGTCAAAATAAACTACTTGTGAAGTGGTGGGGTTATCCTGAAAAATTCAACAGCTGGATTTTAGAAAAGGATATACAAAAGGACGACGACGATTACGATGAACAACTTTGAATTGGCATATTATGTTCAACAAGATAGACTATTATCAAGAATTTTTCTCGGAGTTTTTGCTTGCGATACATTACCAAAGATAGTTAAAAGATCTGCTGCTCTAATTGCAAACATAGATTCATCTTTTCAAAAAGGAAGTCATTGGATCGCTATGTATTTCGATAATGACAACTCTGTATATTATTTTGATTCATATGGTTTACCACCAATCATTCCTGCTTTTATAAACTATATTAACAAGAATGCTACAGTAGGACACATAAATGTGAAACGCCTACAAAATGTTTCTAGCAGAGTTTGTGGTATATATACTTTGTATTTTTTGTATTATAAAGCGCGATGTGTTCCTATGTATAAAATGTTTAGAAGTTTTAGTAATACAAATTTTGCATATAATGATAAGTTAGTTTGTAAGTTCTTTCATTGTAAGTTTTCTGTAAAAGGTCGATTGCAAAATAATTTATGTACACGTTAGTAAAAGTTAACTCTGCCTTCTTTACCTATTTTTGTATAATTTTATTACTTTACTAGCTCCACCTCCTTTATGTATTCTTGTGTAATTTTATTGGTTACTTTACTAGCTCCGCCTTTTTATAAATTTATGATTGACTAGTTAATTGTTAAATAAAAATTTTTTTATTTTGAAATGGATAGTAGTAATAGTACGCATTCGGAAACGTCTCGCATCAGTCTTTGGGAGTTTTTTGGAAAACGTCTACCTCGAAACGAAGTGGTTTTCTTTAGTCAGGTCATACTAATATACATTGTAGTCATTACAGCTATAATAAATTTATCTCTCTACAATAATAATACACAATTGTGGGTTGGTCTTTTGTGCGCTTGTATAGGATATTTATTACCTAGCCCTGTACCGACAGTATTACAGTCACCTAATTCATTGAAGACCGTACCTATAGCAACAGCAAACAACATTATAAATAATGACAACCTTTGAAGATCAATTTTATATCACATTACCTAGTAATAGCAAAAATGGAAACAAGCCCTCTGATTTTTCAGCCCATCTACCTTACCGTTTAAAACTAGATGGAAGCTGGGAGGTAGGGCTAAGTGAAATAATATACCCCTATAGTTGGGCTACATTTACCAATCATGGTGGAGATAATGCAATAACATTAATTACGGATGGTGTCGGAAATAAGGTCAAAAAAATTAAAGTAATAGTTTTTGAAAAACATTACTTTACCATAGCTGAATTAATTGAAGAGTTGAATGCAAAAGTTGGAGCAGCTATTGCCGGAACTAACATGGAAATCATGTTTTCATACGATGAACATGGACGAGGATTAGTTAATTTGAAAATAAAAAGTGGTACAATCTTATGTAAAATCGATATAAGCAAACGGTTAATGGAGCTTCTCGGATTTAGCTCTACCAATACTGAGGCCTATGCAACTGCTGATGATTTTTTAAATAGAGCTGTGAATATTAACTTATATACTGTTGGAGAGAAACCTCCAAAAAATTCTAACACACATATTCCACCATCCAAAGCTGTTTTTCTTGCCGAGCCTGGAACTAATCATTTATACATGTTAGGCATTCAACCACCAAATTTGAATGATTTACAGAATTTTTATGTTTACTGTAATATTATTGAAAATCAGATTGTTGGAAATACTTTAGCACTGCTTTTACGTATAGTAAATGTTCAGGGAAAATACAAAGATAATGTGAGTCGATTATATGAAACACCTCACTATATACCCATTCAATTGAAAGAAATTACAGTACTCGAGATTAATATAAAAAACAGTATGAATGAGCTTATACCCTTTCAGTTTGGGAATGTTATAGTTAAATTACATTTTCGGCGACATACTCCTTTATTCCTATAATCATAGTATCAAATTTTTATTTACTCATTCATTCATTTGCATTTGGACACGTTGTCGTCAGGTTGAATTTTCGCAAACGCTCTTAATTAATTAATTAGTTCATTTAGTTGTTCCTTTTGATTTTCAAAGCAAAATATGCATACCGTATTTATCCCTGAAACGGTTGATTACTGGATCAAAATTTATCAACAGAGCATACAAGATAGTCAATTTCAATTAGGTGGTGGTGCATTGGAAGGTTTTAGAGCAGCATACCCATTTTATTATAGACACCAGGGAGCTGGATTGGGTAATTTTTTCAAGAGTTTATGGCGACTAGCTATGCCCTTGTTGAAGTCTGCAGGAAAACACGCACTTGCTGCAGGTTCCAAAATTGCAGGTGATATGGTAGAAGGACGTTCTTTTAAAGAAAGTGTTACAGATCATGGGCGAAATGCAGCAAGCAATTTATTACACGAGACAGGTGATCGTATTCAGAAAGGAAAAGGTCTAGGAAAGCGCAAACATATAAATTCTACGATACATTTGAAGAGCAATAAAATGTTGAATAATGGTCAAATAAAGCAACATAAACATAAGCAGCTAAAACAACATTCCTCATTCTTAAAAAAGACTCCACGTAGAATAGTCGGTTTTAAGGATATCTATTCGAAATGAGTTAATTTATTGATGCTGCATCATCTCCTAGTAGTAAAACGGAATTAGATTTATTTACCGTACCTCCAACTCAAGTAGCTATTCGTAGAAGTTTTTGGTCTGAAATACAACTCCAGAATCCTTGTACTAATGAGGGACCGTACGAGTTTGTTGTTTCACCAGATTCATATATGCTGGATTTATCAAAAAATTTTATATATTTTACTATTCGAATTACGAAAGCTAATGGTGGTGCTTGCGTTTTAACATCGGATGCCAACAATAACCCTACTGGAAATGTTGTAGCACCAATTAATTTGATCGGCAAAACATTTTTTAAACAGATCAAGATGTACTTAAATGGAAAATTAATATCTGACAGGTAAGTTTTATAATTCAATGTATGTTTACATTTTTTTAATTTTAACATTTTAACATTTTAGTGGGGATAGATACGCTTACAGATCTTATTTGGAAACGGAATTGAACTATGGTCGTGATGCTAAGTCGACACATGTTGCAGCTGCTGGTTATGCTTTTGAAAATGGCGATGTTCTTGATATAAAGAAAAACAAGGGTGCTTTGGAAAGAGTTCAGATGTTCAAAAACAGTGCAGTTGTTGAATTAATGGCTCCTATACATGCCGATCTATTTATGCAAGAACATTTTCTATTGAATCAATGTACTTTGAAAATTGATTTATACAGACATAGAGATGATTTTTGCTTGCAAAAATTTATATCTACTGACAACGAAGCTTATAAAATCGAGGTTAAAAGCATGTCTTTATTTATTAAAAAAGTTGAAGTTGCGGATAATATCAATCTAGCTATTGAATCCATGTTACAAAATACAGCTGCAAAATACCCTATTCGTCGATGTCATGTTACAAGTCTATACATAACAACTAGTCGTCGCTCAGCCCCTCTGAACTCATTGTTCACAGGTCTTTTACCTCGTCGTCTCGTTGTGGCGCTCGTTGATGGTTCGGCTGCTAGGGGTGATTATAATCAAAGCCCCTTCAATTTTAAGCATTTCGGATTAAATGAAATTAAAATAACAAGTGGTACTACAACATTACCTACAACGCCGTATATGTTAAATTTTAAAGAAAACAAATATTTGCGCACTTTTATACAGTTATTTGAGGGTGTAGGAATTGGTACAGATAACAAGGGTAATGAAATTACTCGAAATTCTTTTACAACGCATAACACGGTTTTTGTTTTTGATTTGACTCCTTGCGGTATGGATGGTAATTTTTGGGAACTCGTACGTGAAGGAACCACCAGTTTACAGATGAATTTTGGAGAGGATATACCAGATGGGGGTATTGAAGCACTTATATACGCAGAATTTGACTCTCTCGTAATGATTGATAAAAATCGTGAAACCTTTACAGATTATAGTATTTAAATACGTTATATATTTATATATCATGTACATTTTCATTTTTTTATAATAAAAAACATTTACAGCTTTATTTGTTGCTGGTACTATCCTTTTTCAGATTACTCGTTATTTTTGATACAGACCAGTACATGTTCTCCATGAAATGACAATAATTTATGGGCATCTTTTCATTTTGTCCACTACATATGCTCTTTTTTTGTCCACTACATGTTCTCTTTAGATCGATTTTTGTTTTTCATACATTACCTTCTTACGCCTTTTTCTTTTTTCTAGACAGCTTACAGTAGTCAGGGGTCATGGGTTAGATAAGATTATTTTGTAATATAAGCAAACAACACATTAGATTTTCGAAAAGTCATTTAGTAGCGTTTTTCTTTTATCAAGCACAGGTGCTTTCTTCACTGCTGTCTAATGTTCTCTTCTTAGATCAATAACATTTTTCCTGTAGGTCTTCTCTTCATTTCCACTAGGCATGCTCTTTTTCCTTTGTCCACTACACCATCTCTTTCAGATCTTTGTATAATCTTTTCTGCATGTTCTTTCTCTATGCCCCCTAGGTGTGCTCTTTTCCCTTGTTCACTTTTTCTAAATTGATTTTGGTTTTGTTACCTCACCTTTTTTCCTTTGTACACTATATGCACCGTACGTCCACTTTTTCCAGATCCAATTTTGGTGTTTTGCTTACCTTACCTTTCTCACCTTTGTGCACTACACGGGCACTGTATTTCCAGTTTTTTCCAGATCGATTTTTTGCCTTACTTTTCGTGTCGTACTTGTATACTGTATGTCCATTTTTGTTCCACATATATTTTCATTTTCCATTTTCCGTTCATCATCGATTTTCCTTTTTCATCTACAGTAACACACCTATTACCCTAATTCCACTATTACCATAATCGAAAATTACCGTAATTTCACTATTACGGTAACTCTAGAACATACATTTTTAACCGTACGACCTATAAATCGACCTATATGTTTCCTGTACGACCTATAAATCGACGAAGAAATTAACCGTATATGTTTACTGTACGACCTGTAAATCCGACAAAAGCCAATCGTGTATGTTTACTGTACGACCTATAAATCGGAAAAAAGTGACAAATTATAGGTCGTACACAAAAGATAGGAGTATCCTTAAGCGTACGACCTATACGGGCCGGCCTTACTACTAAAATGACTTTAGGAAAGTCTTTTTCTTGCACTCTATTTTTTCCTTGTCTCAGCACATAATCAAGGTCGGATATGAAAAAATGACAGAAGGCAGTGGCTACGGTGTTGTATAAGTTTAAATTTCTTTTATGCTATATGCAATAAGAAGCTCGCCGGAATCAGGTGTGTATATTTCTATAGGTGATTAACAGGTTTAAGATTTTGCATGTTAAAATCACCTGATACATTGTTTTACTGTATTTTTCATTTGGTCAATATCAGGCTGCCATAGCATCTTCGCCTGCCCAGATTCTGTCAATAGCTAAAAAAATATTGACAGGATCTGATCAATGGACACTGCCTAATTATTTTGTCCTCCTGGAAATCCTACAGTAAACTTGGTTTCCTGACAACGTCATACTAAAAGTTATTAACATACTCTTCAAAAAATATTAATAGATATATGCATAACTGCATGTTTTAACACCATGATCACCTAGATAACCAATGCCATTTCCTTCAAACAAGACTGAAAACCTGATGTGAGTAACCCAAGTGACGAGTGATTACTTATATGACATTATCATCAAACAGTCATCAAAAAATATCAGGGTCATTCCACACCAAGTGTTCCATGTGTACCCGCTCGATCACCTCAGATTTTGATTAAATTTTTTGCCTGCCACCCAAGGTCCTCCGTGCGTGGGCCATTTGCTCACTAGTCAAATTTCAAATTTTTTATGCTAGAAGTGAATATACTCGTTTCACTTTTGTGGTCGTTCGTTCCCACTGCCGATAGGTGTGTGTGTGTATGTGTGTTTTTCACTTCTCTCTCCGTGCGAATTCTTCTATTATCTATTTGGGTTATCAATTCTTGGGTCCTTGAGTGCCTACTTATTTGTCCTTTTGGGTAAGCGTCGGGTCGGTAGAAAGCCCGTGCATAGTCCTGGCTATGTCTTCTGTCGATATTTGATTCTTTTCCGACTCATGGACTAGACAAATAAATGGCTTGAGGGATCTTTAGCCTATCATCTATTTTCAATATCATAGGTGGCGCGACAGCGTCAACCTATAATATACTTGGCCCCCAAATTTCATGTCCCCCCCCTCTAGAGCCAAAACGGTAAGAGCTAGAACCTTCGGGTTTTTTGCATAATATCGGGCATAGGGGCAAACTATGGGGTGCCTTTCGTCATTTCGCCTCTATCTGCAATTGGTGCTCGGTGGGGCCCCAAAAACAGGTAAAAAACGCACTTTTTAAGGCCCCCCAGTTCCACCATGCCCAGCAATCGGTGTGCCATATCCAACCTCCATACTTCGGCCTAAGCATCTTGGGGGTGTAATCTCAAATGCGAATTTCTTTTTTTTTGAAATATGGCCTCAATTCAACTATATGGTTGCCCAAAGTCCCGGAAAACGCCAAATTCCCCAATTTTGTTATATAATACTTATGGGTTCAAAAAAATAATTTTTTGCAGCATAATGCACTACTAATTTTTTAGCAGTTTCAAATAAACCTGTAGCCTTATTGAGAAATTTGGGCTACAAGGGTTTTCGACCATTGGGAATTTGATGGACGCGGTCACTTTACACAAAAAATCATCCCGGGTGTAAACCAGCGTATTTCCGTGTTTTTTCAGTGGAGGGAGTTTTCGACTGCGGGGAATTCAATAGACGTCCTCACTTGACACAAATAAATTATCCACGGTGTAAACTAGCGTACTGCCGTAATTTTCTTGTGGAGGGGATTTTCGACCACGAGGAATTCAATGAATGTGATCACTTTATACCAAAAATTATCCCGTGTGTAAACAAAGGTATTTTCGTGATTTTTTGCTGGAAGGGGTTTTCGACCACGGGGAATTTGATGAATGCGACCACTTTACACAAAAACTTATCCGGGTTCTAAACAAACGTATTTTCGTGATTTCCCGATGGACGGGGTTTTCGATCATGGAGAATTTGACGAATGCGATCATCTTACAAAAAAAACTATCGCAGGTGTAAACAAGCATATTTTCGTGATTTTTATGGAAGGGGTTTTCGACTGTGGGGAATTCAATGGATGTGTCACTTTACACAAAAAATTATTCCGGATTTAACCAAGCCTGTTTTCGTGAGTTTTTTGTGGGAGAGGTTTTCGACCACTGGGAATTTAATGAAAGTGATCAGTTTACACACTAATTCATATTGAATGTAAAGAAATGTATTTCTGCGATTTTTGAGGGAAGGGAATTCAATAGATATGGTCACCTTTCAGTATCTTTACAACGTTTTTGAAGTACCATGCAGTTTACACATCCTTTACTTTTGCCAGAAGTGAGAATTCGTTGCTTGAAGTTTTTTTATTGTTTTTTTGAAGTGCAGATGACCAAATTTAAGACTTCAATGTGCTACTATGAAAGTTTTCGTGCATGGTTGAGGCCCACTAAAAAGAGGTGAACTAGTTTATTAGAAAATGCCCCGATGGGGCAGAAAAAAGGAGAATATACTTGCTTCGACAGTTGCCATGGTAGAAAAAGAAGTGGACTAGATTTTTGAGAACTTGGGTCAAAGTTGGAAAAAATTCACTTTCTTTATATTGAATTTTCATTCTGTCTCAAAAAAATTTTCTATGTCTGTGAAGAAGTATATTCTGCCTAATGATGATTATTCAAGTTATTTTTTCTAATTTTGAGATTATGAACTTCTAAAATGCACCAAAATTAATATTTTCTCTACCTTATCTCCTCCCTAAATGGGAAAGAGCCGTTTGTACATGTACAAATGACTACTCCAATTTCGTTTGCCCCAAAAAATTTTCATTTGCCTCCGGCAAAAAAACCCTGGGTTGCACTAACTTTTTCGAATAATTTTCTTATCTCTAAAGTGAATAAATATTAAAATGTCTGCAATTCCCAAACGCGAAATCAAATCTCAGTATTAGTTAATCCTGAAGTGTGTATTGTTTGTCCACTGGAAGAGAATAATTTGGATATTGCGATTAGCTCAACTCTGGATCAGCAATTTAGTCCCGATGTTGAGATTATCCTCATGTTGGGTTAGTGCAACCAGCCCCAGGTTTCTTTATAGTTCTGAAAATGACTATAATATGCCTGCCTCACTATTTTTCAGCTAGTGTGAGAGGCAAGAGTTTTGAATTGGTCGGGAGTTAGAAAGCTATTGGTTTACCATTTCTTTACATTTGAAATCATGTGCATATAATTTTCATATAGAAAAGTTTTGCCGTAGTTAATGCCCAGGGAAGGACAAAATGCAGGATTCGGCAGAATATACTTCTTCACAGACATAGAAAATTTTTTTGAGACAGAATGAAAATCCAATATAAAGAAAGTGAATTTTTTCCAACTTTGACCCAAGTTCTCAAAAGTCTAGTCCACTTCTTTTTCTACCATGGCAACTGTCGAAGCAAGTATATTCTCCTTTTTTCTGCCCCATCGGGGCATTTTCTAATAAACTAGTAACATTAATGTTTCTCTTCAAAGCATTATATTGCACCACATCCACCTTAGCGAAAATTTATTATATGCATCATTAAAGTTAAAGTACAAATTTTTTTGTTTTCCATTGGGTTTGGAAGTAAATGAAACACAAATTTATGAAAAGAATGTAATTTTCGTGTTGACAAAAAATTCAATTCTGTAAGTGAATACTGTAAAATTTGATATATAGATGTAGTAATGAACTGTAATCGAAGTAAATATCCGATTCAAAAGTTTATTTAATAATTTTATTACTTGAATTTTAATTGTTCAGCATCGGTCTGATCGGATAACAAATTAAAATGGTTCATGGGATACTACTATAATGGGGGAGTGTGGCCCTAATGAATATTGGTTTTTGTTTGAGAAAAATTGACATCACACTTTAAGCAGACACTGGATTACGTTTGGTGGTTCAAGACTTTTTCAGAAGTAGGAAAAGTGGACATAAGGGGTTTCTTATTCGCTGTGTGGAACTGGTTGGGAATAAACATCAAAATATTGCCATGTAATACTTAAAAACAAAAAACTCCCTGCATTGGTCCATCGTGATGAGTTAAAGCTCGCAACCCCATCGCTCAAAGGCCACGCCCGATAGCTACACAAGGTCTAGCTGCGAGCCACTCATATACCTCCTACCGTATGACAATGTTAGAATGGTGTTTCCTTGGGAAGATTTCTCGAGCCTTAAAGTTGATTCTTAATCAAAGTTTAAAAGCTTTTATCAGACTTTGTCTATCCCAGGACCAACTACTCAAAAATTTAAATGTACCGAATTGAAAAACATGACATATCCATTGGATAAAATGTTCTTAATCCTGCATCATTATGAAATAGATGTTAACTTAACTGATGAATGGAATTTTTTGGGACAAGCAGTGGAAAAAGCATTTAATGCAATCGGTGACACTGATGGCCCATAATTTCAAATGATATATGCAACGAAAATCAAAGAAAGTAAGTTCAATGAAAATTTTTGCTTGGCGGAAAGGTTTATACAGTAAAAAATGCTAAAGCTCTCCATGAGGATTGGAAAAGCCGAAAGTATTGAAAAATTCTAATGCATTTTGCCAATTTGGATAGAAATGCGTCACCTGAGCACTTCTTTAGAAATTCTGACAACTTAAGCAGGTCATTTAAGGAAATTTTCAGCTGTCCTCTTTGCCACTTTTTGACGAAAACTTTTTTCATTAATTACGATTGCAAGATAAGTGATAAAACATTAATGTAAATTCATAATGCATAATATTTAAATCGTACTGTACATAATTTCATTTTTTGTGAAGAATTTTCGAGTATGTCTGGGTTTTCATCTTGTTGACGTCCTGTACATTTTTCTCAAGTATCGTATAAGTACTTTGTTTTTGAGCATTCCCATACCAAAATCCATTAGTAACCCAATTAGGAATCCTTGCATAATCACATCGGCACCTGGTCCTATAACCCACTCAAGTCACTTGAAGATGCACATTCCCAAGAAATACAGTATCCCCCCAAAGTCGTAAAAACACCTGCCATGTAATAAAATGCAAAAACCCCGACCCAGACGCGAGTCTGAGTCTCTAGTGGAACAGTAGTTGTCATCGCATTGGAAAAAGTGTACATAATAATTAGTAGGAAAGGAAAGCATGTAGGCGTGGCTAAGCACAGTTAAGCATACGATAAATTAAAGCATGAAGGCGTGGAAATAAAAGCATACAGAAACAGAAGCATGTAAAGCGAAGCAATGATTGGTTAGAAAAGCAAAACAGAAGCCGACCCTGCACGGCCTAAAGATATGGCCTAAAGAAGCAGTACAAGAAGAAGAAAATGTAGTGAAAAAGGCGGTCAGTTCTTTTTGATTCATGAATTTGTGTGTAAAACTTGATTCGTGTATCACGTGAAATCAGAGAAGCATTCGTTGATCATCGAAGCTAATCGTATAGCTGTTGGCAACGTCATTCTTAATTATTATCGTGTTATTATTGTATTATTATCATAGCTTATTGTCGTGTTGTTACACCTGGGTGCCCCGTTGATCAGTTTATTGGATCACACTTGCATCAAGTAAAAGTGCTGTAGAAGTCAGAGTGAGAACCGACCCATTTACCTCATTTGGGCATTACACGGTAACAAGATCATTAGTGTTTTCTATATTGCCCTTACTTTCATGGGATGACTGGATCGATCATTTCAAAATGAAGTATATCAGCCCTTAACTATTCACTGAGTAAAAGTTTACTGAAGTATTTGTGTGAAAGACTTTGAGGGCAGTGCTAATTTTTTTTATTTTTCGATTTATTTTTTATATCTATTTATTGACATTTTGTTAGCAGATTACAGTTCATTTTCTTCAATTACGAAAATGGCTAATTTAATCGGATTAGATCGATGCTGCATGAGAAGGAAAACCAATGCCCAAGCGTGCACTTGTATTAAGTGTATATATTTGTCCACATAATTTAGCATTTTGCGTGAATAATAAAACTATTTTCAACAACCCTAAAATTGAACAAGTAAGGAAAACCGATAACACAGCAGATTGATATTAGTAGACGGAGAAGCTATGTCTTCTGCGTAAATATCACAGTATATTGCGTACATTTCGAGTTAACCCTATATTCTACTGTAAAAGTCCATTCAGTTTTTGGCTTTGTTGGTGGTTTTACCGATCGTTGATATTGCTTTGGCGATTGTAGTTCTCGAATTAACGACGAACAAATGGTTGGCTAGAAAATGTAAATTACAGAAAAAATAATGAACTGAAAATTGTCAAAACACGTTCAGCCAACGAATGATTTTCAACTTTCTATTGTCCATTTATTCTTCAGTGGCAGATGCAGCTAACCTGCGGTAAAGATAAGTTCAAAACGAAGAAAAATTATTAAGCTTATTACTGCAGTCAATTAAAGAAAATTATACCTCGATGAGCGGCGAACAGACTTGGGTGTTGTTCAACGTCCAATCAACAATAAAAAATGGAAAAAGATTTTGTTTCGAAGATGCCTTTTGTTTGTCCTCAACCCATTAAATCATGTTTTTGTGAAAATTTTTAGGTATCTCTGAACAATAGAATCCTAGCTGAAATTGTGGCAAAAATCTAAAATTTTTTGAAGTCACGGAATAGCTTTGGGATACTTAGGACGATGAATGAGAAATCGATAAATTTTTTCAATTTCGAGCGTCAAATAATTTGGACAACCATGATTTGTATATTTTTGAAAAAATTGAGTCTTCGAACTTCCCTAACAGATTCCCTAACAAATTTTGATCGCAGTACGAGTAATGGTTACTATATAGGAATCATGAATCTAAATCATCAGATTTGCTCACCACCCTCAATTTATTTGATCAAGTAATGTTTCATATTTTTATGATTTCTCGCCAAACCATATGCCACACGAAAGTGGAAATTGCTGAGCATATCCAACCTGCTTTGAAGGCATTTTTGGATAATATTCTTATTTTTTCATTACGTGAGACATCAATTTTGATATTCGTGATTGATAATATTATATCATAGCACTCACTTGTTTTGGGGTCCTGATAATTACTGACGTTTTTAACGTTCGATAACGCCGTTGATACGATGATGCTATCGCTTGGCGTTGTACGCGGAGCGAATTTAGTGATACCGAAATAAATGGAAAAAATAATGGCCCCTATGATCAAAATCGCGAACACGAAGATCAAAATTCGGCAACTTTTCTTCAAATGGTACGATTTTTTGGACGTTCCATCCCGCCGTCTTTCTATTTCGTCGAAAACAGTGTCTTGATTTTTTTTGGCTGGTATTATACTGAAAACGCTTGCTTTAGGCTTTTTTGGACGATCGATAAAACTGAATACCGTAGATTCTGAAAATTAGGAAGTGATACTGGTACATGAGAATACGAATCGACTATCTATTTATTCAACTGTTGGAAAATTTGTTTCTTCAACGAAAAAAGGTATTTTTTAGTAGTTACAATTTTTAAATATTAGTCAATCAAATAATTAAAATTGATATAATTTCATTTAATAAATCGACTTAACTTTAATATTTTTGATCTTTAAAGATCAGGATTGACAATTTTCTATCATTTATTCAAGTGCACTACAGAATTCCGAAACATGTGAACACAATAGTCTGTTTTTTACAAAACGTTTCCAAATTAAAAAAGGGCAAAAATCACTACTATCAACAAATTCGTTGCCACAAAGCTTTTGCAGTGAAATTTTTCACATTAAAAATTGCTATCGGTCAGCCGAGTTCAGAAATTCTCAGTCCAATGTGATATACGCTTCAGCTGATAATCGTAAAAAATAGAATAGTACCTGCTTTCCACCTTTATCATTTAGAATTCATTTATTTTGAAATGATCGAAGCAATGATCCCAGGAAAGTAAGCTCAACAGTGAAGAATTGACAAAGCATATTACTGTAATGAATGAAGAAAGTTTCTCGTCCATGAGCGGTAAACAGAACGGTTGAAAATTTGCTCCCATATAATTTCTCGAGTAACACTCGGGTGTCAAAACACAATTTTACCCAAATTAAAATGGGACTTTCTATGATTTTGGCGTTCCGATTGTCAAGGAAAAATTTGGCTTTTTCCGACAGTACAAAGTTTTTCACTCTATAAAAATTGCTATCAAATTGAACTTCTTTTTGGTCATCGTCGCCTGTATGTCATTTCAAGGTAAATGGACCATAGAAGCATTTCAGAAAAAACATGGGTGTTGGTTAAACTTAGAATATGAATTCCTTACTTTCTGAGCTGGGACAAATCGGAATAGAACATTCGAAAAGAAAGAAAAATTCGATATCCATATTCAGGGATGTATCTGTCTTCCTTGAAATGCTTGTTTTTCGTCATTTTTTTATTTATAAGGTTTTTATACAAAATAGATTATCATACTCCATCCATTTTGAAACATACATGTAATTGGGGGGAAGTGCTATGGGAACCCCCCCCCCAGAAATCGTCAACAATATGGCTAGCCATTGGGCGACCGCCCCCCCCCCCAGGATTTTCCAATCCTATGGCTAGCCCTAGGGACCCCCATACTTTTGGTCGGAAAAATACTAAAAAATGTTTATTTTTTGATGAAAAATGTCAATTTTTGAACAAAAAATGGTCAAAAACATCAATTTTCTTGGCGCTTCGCGCCATAAATACATTTTTTATCATTTTTTGGACAAAAATTACTATTTCTTGAACCATTTTTCGGACTTTTTACTCGAAAAAATCGAATTTTTTTTCCTTCAGAGACCCCTCCCCCCAAAGTTTTTGGAATTACTGAAATCCCCCCCCCCCCCCAAAAAAAAAGTGGCTCAACCCCCCCAGACCTCAGGGCTCCGTTACATGTATGTTTTGAAACGATAGAAGACCTTTCGTTTATAATTAAAACGAGGAAAAATTTCGAACCCACCCTAGGCGTCGTCTGACTCCCAGTTAGAATCTTAGTGCATATATGCTTTTGGACTCATGTGAAGAGATATTTCTAGGAAAGTCGGCGCTATCCTTACTTAACGGTTTATCGGTCATCAGATATCCTTCCAATTTGTGATGTCATTTTGGGACCTACTAAAGGTAGAACGTTGCCTTTTCCTTACTAGGAGCCGGTGGTGCGACTTTTTCAGTGGCATTGCTAGCGAAACGCACGTCGCTACCACTGGCAGTTTTTTGTAAATCCGGTTCTTCGATTTGTACAGTGGGCTGAGGAGGCGGCACTATCTGAGTAGGAGGTTCGGGAGCTGTCGTAGTCATCAATAAATAACGTTTCGTTGGTTCCTGAAAAGTCCAAATTTTAGGGGTGAGCCCTAAAAAAAAAGCAAAATGAACAAAAGAAAAATATAATAGGTAGGGAAATGAAAACTAATAAAAGTAGTTTTATTACCATATTTGACTTTGTTTACAACGTCTTTCAAGTAGTAAGCAGTTTACACATATTTGTTACTTTTACCAAACGTGAGAATTCGAAGCTTTAAGATTTTTTAAAATTGAAGTGAAGATGATCAAATTTAAAATTTCAATGTGCTTCGTGAATGAATTTTTTCTTGTATGGTCACAAAAAAGGGTGGACTAGTTTATTCAAAAATGCCCCGATGGTGCAGAAAACGGAGAATATACTTACTTAGAAAAAGGAATGGACTAGATTTTTGAGAACTTGGGTTAAAGTTGTAAAAAAATAAATGAGAGTGAAGATTTTCAATTTTCGAAGTAATAAAGTAATGATTTTTCTTGGGCACAACTCATTTGAAAAAATACTTTATTATCTCGGTCAAAAGTTACACATTTGTTAATTTGACTGCAACGGGTAAAGATCTCTAAATTCAAGACAGATTGTATCCTTCAATTATAAGCAATATTAGATTTGGAAGATCACAGCCACAAAATGACAATCAGAGCAGCACTTAGAAAATTGATTTTTGTGATTCATAAAAATACCACCATCAAAATTTCTATATCCATTCGGAAGTTATCTTGTTTAAGAAAACGTCCAAAATTTCAGATTTCTGTTGTGTGGGTCAGTAGGTTTATCGTCTACTGGCAGCCCACACATACAAAGTAGTGAAGGTATCGGTTACATATCGGGCCGATTAGCATAATTTTTTTTGTAAAGAATAGGACAGTAAATAAAGATGATAAGGAAGACGATAAGAGATGAATGAATAGTTTGTTGTAGTGTTACTTTTGGTTTTCCACAACTGTCTTAAAGTAACATTACATTCTTGCTATCTTTACAACCACTGATAAGCATTTTTCCATCATGATATCCTAATTCAAACCTGGCGAAGCAATTACTGCAGTAGTTGCGTCATGTGCTCCGAAATTGGTCACTGATTCAGTGTTCATCTTGTAATCACTGCTGTCCAGTCGTCTCACAATAAAACTAGCCCCACATTTTCGCTGCTGCTGTTCTTTATTATTTTAAATCGGGAAATCGAAAATTTCTCGATTAAAAAAAAATTTTGATTTATGATAAATTTTCCAGTGATTTTTCCTTGATGTGCTATTTCCAACGGCTGAATAGGAAATAAGTATTAGTATTTCCAATGGCTGAACAGGAAATAAGTATTAGTATTAAGGTCTGAACTTCTTGGAGCTCCTGCCTAAATCAATTCTTGGTTCTAAATCAATCTTATTCTTGATGGATCACCAAGCAAAAGTCTCAAATAAATAAGAAAAGATATACAAATATAACAAGTTGGCCAAAGGCCCAACCATTTATACATGAAAAAGATGCTCACATACAATTTACATGGCCCATTGTGGGCGAAAAACAACATAACAAAATGTGGGCGAAATTTGCATGCCCAAAAACTATATACACCTGCACCAGCATGATGTGCATGTGCAAACACATCACTGTCCCCTTCTTGAAATCTCTTCAAGCAAGAGAAAATCATTGGGGAGCATGGCCATGGGTTGGACATTTGGAGCATCATAGGTCGGGGATCAGTTCAGGGTTATCATCAGCTGGAATGTTCAATATCATCGTTGGATAACATTTTCACATGCATCGTGCACTCGAGATGTTGCCGTCTGAAAGTTTGAAAATGTAGTCGCTAATGATGTCAATGACTTCAATAACATCGGAGTAATGCAACTCTCTCTTTTTTATAAGGCCGCCTGGTCATCAAATGTGAACTTTGTCGCCAATATTAAACAAAAGATTTTGATGATGAGGTTTCTGTTGCTTTGGTTGTCATTTTTCCTCAAAGTGAACATTTTGTTTGGCTTTTTTGGTTGTAGTGCAGCAGGCTCAGTGATGCTTTGACGTGGCTCAAACGGAAGATGGGCACATCAATTGAACATTATTTCTGCTGGCAACAATGTTTCAGACTTTAGGCGTTCTGCACAGAATGGAGCCAACAGTTCAGTTATCGCTGTGGCCAAAGGCGTATTTGAGGTAGCCATTGCCTGTGCATGGAGCTTTAGCGAGTGATTGAAGACTTCGACATTGCCATTTGACTGTGGGAGGTAAACAAGTGTCACATGATGCTGTATGTCCCACTTTGAGAGGAAGTCAGTCAAAGCATCTGATATTCCATATTCAATATTCAGGCTCATTGTCTGAAACAAGAATGGCAGGATTGCTGTATTGGGCAAAAAGTTTGGTTAGGAATTTGATCATCCTTTCAGTGGTGTGGTCAGGGCACAATTGAACTTCAGGGAAACTGGAGAGGTAATCAATGACAACAATCTCAAATCAATTTTGGTATAATGCCCTTGCAAATGGTCCCGTGACATTGATCACAATTTTTTGGGAGGTGGTTTTCAGTAGTGGCAGTGGATGGGTTGGAATCATCAATCATGTATCTGACTTTGCTGAATCTTGACAACCATGGCGATGGTAAATTGTCTCTTCAATGTCGGCAGCGATCCTGAGCCACCAATATGTTTCATGTAACTTGATCTTGGCTCTGATGATGCTGGGATGTCCTTTGTGTGCTTTGTTCATCAGTTGTCTGCATAACTTTGATGGCACGACAATTCAATCGGCTTTGAGCAGCAATCCTTGATCAACTGCTAAATCCTTTTGAACAACTTAATACAGGGCGACGTATCTGTCCTGGCGATGGTTGGCCTTCCAACCACATTCATTGACCAATTTGATCAGGAGGCACAAGATGTCATCTCTGGAGGTAGCCGTTCGAAATGTTTTGAGCGAGAAATATTCGGCAGCAATTAAATTGACATTTGTAGGTGTTGGTTGCAGCAACTGAGAAAGCATATCAAGGATGACATTGTCCGACCCTGACTTGTGTTGAATATTGTAGTCCAGCTTGGCTACTGGAGCACACCATCAATCAAATTTGTGGGCTTTGCATCCACTGCCAGATTGCACCAATATCCAAACAAGGGCTTTGTGATTCCTGATCAGTGTAAATTTTTGGCCTAGCAAAAAGTTAGAGAAATGTTCACATGCCCGAACACAACTTAGAGTTTCATGTTCATCCATGGTGTAAACTCATTCCTGGTTGGTAAGCCTTTTGCTGATGAATGCAATCTGCACCAATTGTTCTTGAGCTATCTGTGACAGGCAGGTGCTGAGACCAATGTTGGATGCATCAGTGGCTAGAATAGTTGGATGATCAGGATCAAATATTGTGAGTTGTAATTCGTTTATTAGCAGCAATTTCAATTTTTTGAATGCTGTCATACATTCACTCCATTAAATTTGGCTTGCTCAGACGTATGGGTCAAACACTAGAGTGGCTCCGCATAATCCGAAAGATGCAGCAAAAATTTGCGGAGGTAGCTGATTGATCCAAGGAAACTGCAGATGTTGATAATTGACTGCGGGATTGGCACCTTTTAGATTGCATCGAGGCACTTTGGGTCGGGCTTGATGCTGGCGCTTGATATCAAATGTCCTAAGAATGGAACATCAGTGATGGTAAATTGACATTTCACGACCTTGAAACAAAAATTCTTGTCGCTGAGGGGTTGCAGCACAGCTCGTAGTCGTTCATCATATTGGGTGGCTGTGGAACTGAACACCAACATGTCATTGAGGTAGCTGATGCATTCTTCCCATTGAGCAAGTGTTTGCAAGACAAGGCACTGGAACATAGAGGCAGCATCCATCAATCTCATTGGCAAGCCTTTGTATTGGAACAAACCATATGGTGTAATCATCATCGTAAGTGGACGAGACTCAGGCACCAATGCAATGTGGAAATACCCCTTCGACAAGTGGAGCTTGATGAACATCCGGGCTCCTTCCAACTGCATGTACAAATTGTTGATTCATGGCAGGGGATGGCATTCTAGAACAACAAAGTTATTAAGAGGTGAGAAATCCATTGTAGTTTGAATTCTCCCATCAGGCTTTGGAACCATAATGAGGTTGAGGGCCCATGGGCTAAATGGTGTAACTACTCCCAAATGTAGTCAGTGGCCATTTGTTTGACTTCTTTCTCAACTGCAGCATAGTGAGTGATCAGCACTTGTCTGACTGGTCAGGCTATGGGAATGGCCTCGTTAGTAAGCGTAATGGGATGTTCGAAGTCAGGAAACTTTCCCATGCCATCAGCCATGAGTTTCGGGAAGTCAAGGGCAATATCACTGAGGTATCCCTGACTTGGGGCAAGGGTACTTTGGACTGCAGTGGCTGGTGGCATCAGATCAATGGGTTGCACAAAGTTGACTTGTTACATAGCTCCATTGATGACCAATTGTAATACCTCGATTATATCGGTACCCCAGGTTGTGACCTTGATTGTATCTAGAATGAGTAGAGTTACCTTCACTCAGCGACCATTGTGTTTCATTGTTGTAGTAAACTGCCGTCTAAGACCCTCAATTTCCATATTATTAAAGCTATACAATCATGTGTTTGATTTGCTGAGCAGTGCGCTAATTGATTGGGTGTAAAGCAAATGTGGTAACAAGGAGACTTCAGCTCCTGAATCGACAATACCCCTGGTGTAACAGTCCTTTCCATTCAGATATGTGACATAAAATGTACATTCCTAGGAGGCAGCAGCAGCACTATGCATAACACTTCATAAGTAGATTGTCTTGATGGCTTTTTCCTCATCACTCGATCAATATGACTTGCCTTGACATCACTCACAATACTTTGCAAAATGTCTCTTTATGACCACGATTATAGCATTTGCTGTCCTTCGCTTTGCAGTTGGGTGATAAATACATATGATGTGTCAAACCCCAGTCTTGGCAATGCTTTGACCTCATAGGAGATTGTGGGTGCTTTAATCAATTTGGAGATTGATGTGGACCACAATTCGGGTATCTGTCGCTGTCATGATGACTATTATTGTGGATGGTGTGGACACTTTTTGAACCCCCCCCCCCATGGCAGTGGATGAACTCCCCCCCCCCCCATGGCAGTGGATGAACTTTCCCCACTTTCGACAGCCTGCATGATGTTGACGTAAACTTCCAGTGCAGGAGTATGTGACAAAAATAATCATTTTTGAGTGTCCTGCGAATAGCAATTTTGGTCGAGCATATAGGCCATTGAAATTATTGTATTTACAATCAGCTTGTAAAGTCCATAGCCAGCTAAGAAATTCTGATGTTGATTCATCCCTGCATTGCTTGCACATTCAAAACAGGTAAAAGGTGATGGGTTGCAGCACCAGCTGCTTGAAGATCAGGATGATGGCATTGTAAAATTTGTTGTGTGGGTTCCTCCGGATCTGACCCTTATTGGGTGAATGTTCAAACCATCAGATGGGCTCGACTCCCAGATGCGCATACATGATCTGGTTCTTTTCTGTGTCCTTGAGTTGCTTGTCGACTGCATGTTGGGCATTGGTCAAGTCGTACATGATGTTGAGTTGCTGCTTTCACATGGATAGGCATCAAATTTTGATAGATGGGTGCTCCCACAGTGGCCTAACTAGAGGGAACAGGATGGCGGCCATTTTGCATCAAAATCGCCAAAAGTTCAAAATTTTTTGTAAACTTTCGAAAATTCATAAATTCAATCTTTTGCAGACATCTGACATCAAAATAATGTCAAAATTCGGATTTGGCGTCAAATTTTATGATAGGAAAGTTGACTTACAGCGTGATGTACCATTCTGGGTCAATTGAACCCTGAGAGGTATACTGTAGCTGTCAGCATACTGTAGCATTCTGTCGGTGTACTGTAGCGTTCAATTGATGAACTTTCTATGCCACTTTGTTGTGTGCGTCAGTAGGATTATCTTCTATTGGCAGCCCACACATACGATGTAGTGGAGGTATTGGTCATGCTGGCTGATTAGCATAATTTATTTGTAAACAATATGATGGTAAATAAAGACAATTAGGAGAATAAGAGATGAATGAATAGTTGGATAAAGGCACAACTATTTATACACAAAAAAGATGCTCAGATAAAATTTACATAGCCCACAATGGGCCAAAAACAACATAGCAAAACATGGGCAAAATTTGCATTCCCAAGCACTACATGCATGTACACCAGCATGATGTGCATGTGCAAGCACATCAATTTCATAGTACAATTTGTTAAGTTTCAAGTGAAAAAATGAGAAAACAGTGAAGTAAGATTGCTGTAGTAAAATATAAAATGATAAAAAAGTTTTACAACTCAGAGATCCTTTTTCAGAGACAACTCATGACCCTTCATCATTTCTAAACCTCACAAATTACCTGTAGATCATTCATGGAATACACAAGACTGAAACTATATATTCAGTTAATATTCCTCTAGTTTATTGGAAAATGCCCTGATGAGGTAGAAAAATGAAAAAAATATTTGCTTGGATAGGTGCCAAGCTAGAAATAGGAGCAGACTAGATTTTTGGGTACTTGGATGAGAGTTTAAAAAATAAAGTTTGTAATACTGCATTTTCATTCTTTCTCATTAAAAAATTTTCATGACAGAGAAAAAGTATATTCTGCAGCTTTATGTTTTTGTCCTTCCACGTGTATTGTATCCCCTACAGTAAAAGTTTTCTGAATGAATATTATATGTTATGATTAGAGTGGATTTTTAAGTGCTGCACTTAATCTTTTGTTTTGATGGAATATACTTCCCATGCTTAGAAATGCAATTATCCATGGTGTCTGATGCAAAAGAATGCTAATTAACAGCACTTAATTGCACTTCATTTGGGGGTCTTGCACTTAATTGCACTTGATTTAAACTTTTTGTAAAAGTTGCACCTAAATGCATAGTTTTTAATTAAAAACTTGAAAAAACATGGTTAAAAAAAGTTAAAAAGTTAAAAACTTTTTAACTATTTTAACTTTTTAAAAGTTAAAAACGTTTTTAGTTAAAAACTTGAAGAAACATAGTTAAAAACTTGAAGAAACACAGTTAAAAACTTGAAAAATAAGGTTTAATGAAAGATCAACAGTGGAAAATTTTCAGTGATGCGTCAGATTTTTTGAATAGATTTGCCCGCGGAAAATATACAAGCAGTCTTGGCCGAAATCCTGATCTTCAATGGTTTGTTTCTGACTCCAATCCGGAATTTAAATTTAAAACGTTGTTCACCACGTAGATGTAGAACGTTTGTTTTCTCAATATAAATTAATATTGTCTGATCGCCGTCAAAGCTTAACATTTGAAAATATTGAAATGATAAATATTGTTATGTTTAATAAGTTTCTTTTCAACTAAACTTGACAGTTTGCTGCCATTAAAACGTCTTATTGCAATTTATTAAGGCCAAAAATTAGTGTAAAATTGGTTTTTTTGCACTTAACTGTGCACTTAATTTGCCATTTTTTAGCACTTAATTGAGCACTTAATTTGAACTTTTTTTGCACTTAAGAATCCGTGCTCTAGTTATGATGCTGATGTCTGACTTCTCTCAAATGTATAGAAATGGTAAACCAGTAGCATTCTAACTCCTGATTGATGGGAACCGTGTCTCTCACTCCAGCTGAAAAATGTGAGGATTGGGCATATTATAATCATTTTATTCTTTAAAACCTATGGTTGTGATTGAAAGGGCATCCTTTAGCACTATGAAAAATGTAGAGTTGATTGAACTAAACCAATCTGAGGATAATCTCAATGTCAAGATTAAATTGCTGATCATCAAATTCAGTGATGTCTAGATTAGTTTCTTGCAGTTGAACTAACAATCTTCACATCAAAATTAACTAATATTGAGGTTTAAGCTTAAGTTATTGAATTGCAGACACTTTCATATTTATTTGCTTTAGACATAAAAAATTATGAGAAAATATTAGTGCAACCCAACAGTTTGAGCTGGGGATATCTTGAAATCGAGAGATAATCCTGACAGCATTAAGATTATACCAAGCTTGAGATCATCGACATGTTAGAGCAACCCCTGATACTGAGGTGATTGCTTTTTTGTTTGAGATTATCTTAAGCTTGAGCGTAGACCCTTCAGTACAATTGTGTCCTGGTGACAGTCATTGGGCATCTACAAATGGGACAACAGGGTAAAGCATACAAAAATATCTTTAAAATTCTCCTTATTCAGTCATGCCTGTATTAGGGTGTGCATAGGATGCCATTCCCACCTGCATCCCATCACAAGAATGCAAGTAAAGACGACTTTTTTTAAAGTAAGATGGGAGCAGGCCGGATGGGTGAAATTGCTTCTCATGCGAAATTTCTTCTGAAAATTTAAGTTTAAATTGCAGTTTAAATTGTGAATGATGCCATTTTGTTGAATAGTTTCAACAAACACTTGTGATAATTCAATTTTGAGCACTTATATTCAGAGAATAATCAGTAAAATTGGTAAAACTAATCAATAGTCAGCAAAACTTACGAAGTGAATTCTATAAAATGTGTTATATAAAAAGACTGAATATGTAAATATTTTCACACATTACAGGATGAACAGATCAGCAGTAGGATGGGAGCAGGATTGGCTATGCAGTCAGGAAGCAGGCAAGGCTCTCAATCCGGCACACATCCCTGGTGTATATTACTTTAACACAATTGCAGATATTTCCTCATTTGCATAATTTTAATGCTTCAAATTAGTTCACATAATGGATTTAGTCCTAAGAAAACTTTGTGCAGTAGCTTTTTCTCTAAAAACTGATGGATTTTATGTGTCAACTTTCTACAGTTGATTCCTGTTTTATGGACACTAAATTAAGTAAAAAAGTTTAATCTAGTTAGAAGGACACATGTACGAGGGAGGTTATGGGGGTAGATATCCCGACAGTTATGAGATTGGAAAATCTTTAATGTGAAAAAAATTTTGGCCAACTTTATTTCTTAAAAAACGCCAAAAAACCTGAGTCCACCTCTAGTATCCTCCTCAAAGTTTTAGAGCTGCACATATATGGTTGGAAGGTGTGTTAACAATTCTCTGAATGTTTGTTGCTGCTGTTTGTAATAGCTCATTTTTGCTGTCTGCTTTTTGGCCTGTACAACCATATAAAAATGGTGAAACGCTTTATTATAACACACAATATTGCGCACAATATAACACAACAATATAACACATGTAACAGAACAATATGGATAAGTAAAGGCTTTCTACAACTTTTACCAAATTTCAACCGGAGTAGGGTTTGAACTGTGAGCTCTGAGTTTGTGAGTGAAGAGCCCTATCCACTGAGCTATTTTTCAGTGAAGCTTCTGTTCCATATATGACTGATTTGTATGCTTTTGATGCTTACATTACTAGGACCTGCTGCTTCCATTTCCATTGTCTCTCTGATTTTTCTCTTGAAGTTGTTGCTTTCCTGAGCCAATATCTTGGTGTTCTCAAAGGCTGGAGCACATCCACACTTCAAACAATGTTCACCCGCCCCGCTTCTCTCTTCCTAATGATTTTTCAGGGCATTTTTATGTTTGGATGTTCTTGTTTTCAATGTTCATCTGTTTCCCCGATATAGACCTTCCAGCATGGTTCCATTGGTATGCTGTACACCACACCCTGATTTTCTTCTTTCTCCCTAGTAGGGGACACTGTGCTGGTGCATATTTGGATTGTGTCTTTGCTGGTAGCCACCAATCTAGCTTTATATTTCTGACACATCCATTTTACTTTCTGAGTAAGTTGTCCACTGTAAGGAACCTTAATTGTGCATTTATATTCAGTTTCTTCCTTGTGAGCTCTTATTGATTTCTGAGCCTTCTTGATTATAGTTTGAGGGTATCCATTCTTCCTGAAGGCTATTACTATATTACTTGTTTCCTTGCACCTTCCAGGCAGATGTTGTCTTCCCTGATGATTGTGCCTTTAGCTATTCCAAGCTTCGTATTTGTTGGATGATTTGACTTGAAGTTTAGATACTGGTCGATGTGTGTGTTGGTATTCTATACACACTAGTTTTTAGCCTATTTATACTTCTGGGCACTAATACATCTAGGAAGGGTAACTTTTTATTATTTTCCACTTCCATTGTAAATTGGATGGCTGGGTTCTGATGATTCATGTGATCCAAGAATGTTTTCAAGGAATCATCATTTACATCCCACAATACAAAGGCATCATCAACATATCAAAGCCACAGAGTTGGTTTATGTGGGCAGTTTGTGAGAGCCAAGGTTTAAGTTATCCATAAAGAAGTTACACCATACTGGGGATAATGGTGAACCTCTAGCCATTCCATACATCTACTTGTAGAATTTGTCCTTGTACTGGAATGCCATATTATTCATTCACTCATTGATGTTCTTTCATTTAATGTGGAGTCTTGTTCCAGACCGGCTTCTAGGTGTCTGATGGCTTCAGTAATAGGTACACTTGTGAAGAGAGTTACTACATCTAAGCTGACTAAATTTGTGTCTTGAGTGATGGGTATGTCTTTGATTTTATTGGCAAAATCCTTACTATTTGTTACATTCCACTTTATGCTTGACTGTAGTGGGTTCAGAATGGTTACCAAATGCTTCGCTAATGGATAATCATACTTCCAATGAAGCTTACCACTGGTCTTAATGAAAAGTTCTCCTTGTGGATCTTTGCTAATCTATATATGTGTGGTGCTTTGCACTTCTCTTTAATCTTGACCATGTCACTAATACCTATGTCTTAATCAATTTTTTTACTTCTTTTTTGATTCTACTGATTGGATTTTTTTCAAGACATTTAAACTTCATCTGATCATTCAAGATGTTTGTGATTATAGTGTCATATTCGGTTCTCCATGATGACAGTTGCTCTTCTTTTGTCAGCTGGCAGTATGATAGTGCAGTTATCTGATTTCAGTGCTTTTAGGGCACAAATTTCTTTGGTAGACATATTTGGTTAGGGAGGGTGTTCCATTTCTATTGCTTTGGGTATCTCATATCTGAAATCATCCCTTCGAGCATTTGGTATGAAATGTGCTGCACATCCAATGTTCATTACTATTTCTGCAAGTGGATGTTTCTTGGGGGCTATTGCAAAGTTCATACCTTTTGAAAGTTGCACTCAGCTGCAGAATATACTTCTTCACAGACATTAAAAATTTTTTAATAAGAAAGATTTAAAATCCAATATTACAAAATTGGATTTTTTAAACTCACACCCAAGTTCTCAAAAATCTAATCTACTACTTTTTTTAGCTTGAAAGCTATCCAAGCAAGTATATTCTTTTTCTGTACCATCAGGGTATTTTCCAATAAACTAGTCCATCCTTTTTTAGTGGGCTTTGACCATATACAAAAAACTTCATTCATGAAGCACATTGAAGCTTTAAATTTGATCATCTTTATGTTAAAGAAACAATTTTAAAAAATCTTAAAGCTTCAAATCCTCACTTCTGGTAAAAGTAACAAATATGTGTAAACTGCTTACTACTTGAAAGATGTTGTAAACAAAGTCAAATATGATTATTAAACTAGTTTTATTAGTTTTCATTTCGCTATCTATTAAATTTTCCTTTTGTTCATTTTGCTCCGACTAGTTGGAACTCTATAGTTTTGATGAATTTCTGATAGATATTCATATTGTTTGCAGACAGCTGCATTTTACTTGCAGACAGCTGCATCACACTTTTGGATGGTTGCATCCTGCTGTGGCTCAGTTGTAAATGGCAGCATCTCACTTGCGTACTGTAGCATCACATCTGTGGATGGGCTTCTCACTCTGTCTCACTTGCAGGCAGCTGCATCCCACTCATGGATGGCTGCGTGTTGCTTGCAGATGACTGCTTATCACTTGGGAACAGCTGCGTTTCACCCGCAGGCAGCTGCATGTCACCTGCAGATAGCTATGTTCCACTTTCAGATGGTTGCATCTCACTGGCGCACCGCAGCATCTTGCTTGTGGGTGGTCGCGTCTCACTAGCAGACAACTGTGCCTCATACACAGGTAGCTGCATCTCGCTCGCAGCAGATGGTTGCGTCTCACATGCAGATGGCTGCTTCTCGCATGTGGGCAGCTGGTTTTGATTGCAGATGGTTGCACAGTCCAGCTTGGCGGAGCTATGATAGTCCATCTAGGTGGAGTTCCAATAGTCTGACTAAACCAGTCGCTGAAATGACCCAGTGGAGGAAGTGACCCGGTGGTGGAAATGATCTGGTGGCGGACATGACCCAGTGGCGAAAATAACTCATGGTAGAGGTGACCCGGTAATGAAAGTGACCCTGTGGCCACACCAAGCAACTTCAGACTCGCTGCCACAGCATCCACTGGAACCCCTCCTGGGTGACTACATAGTTGAAAACAACTTGTTCCACCTATCCTTAACAATTGCCTATCCTTAACCATTAGGAGCCAGGGCGGTCAAATGAGCACATGTTCTTCATATGACTGTCTACGACTTGATGCAAGCAGACATGTGGACTTGAATGCATCATGCTAAAAAAATATTCAGCAAAAAATTTCATGCAAAAAAATATTTTTTTGAAACTGTAAACTTTATATAACAAAATTGTTTAATTTTAGTGGTTTTCGGGTCGGACCATGAAAGGTCATCTGAAGGGGCACTAGTGTGAAATATCGAGCTTGGGGATGCTACACCCATATGTGGGGGGGGGCATGCTGGAACTAAAAGTCCCAAAAAGGCCGTTTTTCATGTTTTTACGGCACAGATAGAGGTCAAATGACCAGGACCGTTCTTAGGGTTTTAGCGGCCCTGGGCAAACTCAGATTTAGCGGTCCTAAATTTTTTCAATAATTATTCGACGCCACACCATTTTTAGGTAATAGATGATTCACTACTTTACATACATTAGTATATCTAAAAACGATGCATAATCCCATTATTACAAGATTTAATTCATTAAAAATAACGCTTATGAACCAGTTGAATGACAACAACTCTGGTGTTGTCATAATAGACGACATTACACAATATATAACTTGTATGTAATGCAACATCAGCACATAACACTTCAATAAAACGCCTGAGGCAAGGTGTCCAAAGGTTTTTCCAAATGAAATTCTGACTTTTCCAGGCTTTCCAGGTCTTTTTACCAAAATTTACTGTTTTTCCAGAGAAAAATTCAATAATTGCTACATAAAATGGTAAAAATGTGAGTACCATACAGAGACCTGAGCAATGTACTGATATTTTCTATTAACTAGATAATGTTGTCAACAAACTACAAGACTAAAAACATCAACTAGAAATCAAATTTTTTTGCCACTGTTGGCACAAAAAAGTGCAGTGTAGAAAAAAAGGTGCTTTACAGAATTATGGAATGCGTGTGCTCGGATGCAGATTCCATAATTGTGTAAACTGTAAAGCACTCAGTTTTTCCCGAATGTTAAAGATATTTTAAAACACGTTTCTGCTCAAAGAAGCTTATGTAGCTGTTGTTTGCGTACAAGTTAGAATGATTAATACTTATTAGTGACATTAGCGTTCTGAGTGGTGTACTCATATGTACCTCGAGGAAGGTTTTAGTACCTGTATCATTTCTACTCTACATAAATTTTATGTATCTGAAACGTAATGTAATCTGAATCTAGTGATTAAATAGTCATCAAAATTTCAACTATAAATCTGTCATTAACTAACGGTTTGACAAAGTACAAAAATATTTCTCAAAGCGTGCCATAAACTTCCCTGATTATTGCTATCCTTAGAAAATCGCTATTCTGAAACTATATTGTCATCATGCAGTCGACCACCAGATCAGGAAACAACTTGAAATTAAAAGTGATGCCGAAAAAATTATCTCTTTTAGGCGGAAAAGTCAACATTTGGAAGAAAACTCTTCTCATATATAGCTTTCGTCAGTAATGATCGGGTACCATAAAAAATGATTCAGGACAAATATTAACTCATTAGCCTTTTTGACCGTGCACAGCAAAATATCAAATTCTGATATGCAATGTATGGTATGTGATTTATTTAGTTGTAAACCGCCTATTTTCTCAATGCACTATAACTAAAATGAAAGATTCTTTTAACCAAAGAAAATATAATTTTCTGAAATTCGTTTTAATTTCATCGTGTACAAAGAATGTTTGCGGAAATTTTGTAAAGCTCGCATACAAAAATGGACAATTTTATAGAGGGCCGCTAAAAAGGCATTCTGCAAGCATACATTAGAAAATTTTTAGCGGCCCTGGGCGGCCGCCCAGTTCGCCCCCCCCCCTAAGAACGTCTCTGCAAAAGATCACATGCGCTCCGCAGTTTGTCCCTCAGCCTGAAGAATTAAAAAACATATGGTTCTAGCTCTTGCCGTTTTGGCTCTAGAGGGGGACGCGAAGCAATTATATCATAGGTTGACGCTATCGCACCACCTATGCTTTTCTACAGTAATCTTACCATATTTTTTATTGTTGATTTGATAATCTTATATCCCATCGATTCACTGATCGGCTTTTTCATTTTAGTAGGCCAGAGGACTTCCGACTGTTTAACGGCAGATACGACAGACGGACTCGTAAAGCCGTTGGCGGCCACGCCGGTTCGCGTTTTGGCGGCTGTCGATCGGGCCATTTTCGACTTTGATTTTTTTGATTGCTTGGATTTTATCGAGGGCGCTTTTCTTTTGAATATACTGGGTAATATGGATGCTGAAATTGAGACGATAAAAAGCAAGGAGCAATTTTGTGAAATGAACGAAAATTATCTGCCACCGATTACATAGAAAGCTTTTACTCTTTGATTTTTGATGAGAGATTCATTGAATGATTTCACGAATTTTCAGTTCCAGACAGTTTGTTTCAGTAAAAAGTAACAGATCAAAGGAAAGATAGCTTGATTCTCAAATCTGTTGTTCGCAAGAACATAGTAAACTTTTACAGAATGATTAGCGACAGTGAAATCCGTGTCAAACGCGATGGCTTCTTGTTGGACTTGATGATGGAACAAAATGGCGTGTAATTGCAGGTTGGTCAAAATTTACATATTAATTACCTAAAACCTAAAGACACTTTTTCCCCTATCCTACTTTTTGCCCTATCTATAGTTTTGCCCTATCTCGAACCACAGATATTTTCGAAACTAAGATTTTCTACAAATACCATCCTCAAATTCGTTTATATATATGGCTTTTACTGCAAAATCTTTTACTAAAAAATGTCCTATGTGACATACGGTTTAACTGGAAATAGCACAAATATGGCATAATACTTGATTTCTACTCCTAATATTTACAAGCATTTGAAGGAAATCGGATTACATGTGCGCAACGTCATTTTAGTGACACTATACTCCATTCATTTTGAAAGGATCAATGCAGCGGGGTCGCAGCCAAACTTCCATTCAAAATTATTGAAGGCTTGGACTCTGTTCAATAAAGTTTTCCTTTACAATACAGACCAAAACCATGAAATTGATTACCTGATCTCTAACAAGGCTGCGTTTCCCGGAACTACAACCCCTGTATTGATCATTTCAAAATGAATGGAGTATAATGACCTTCTCTGATTTCTAAGTATTATTTTTCCAGCAGAGTTGATAAAATAAGTCTGCGAATATCATTTACTAGTTTATTAGAAAATGCCCCGATGGGGCAGAAAAAAGGAGAATATACTTGCTTCGACAGTTGCCATGGTAGAAAAAGAAGTGGACTAGATTTTTGAGAACTTGGGTCAAAGTTGGAAAAAATTCACTTCCTTTATATTGGATTTTCATTCTTTCGCAAAAAAATTGTCTATGTCTGTGAAAAAGTATATTCTGCAGCATCGTGCATTTTGTCCTTCAACTGGCATCAACTACAGTAAAATTTTTCTATATGAAAATTATATGCACCTGACTTCAAGTGTAAAGAAATGGTAAACCGATAGCATTCTAACTCCCGATCAATTCAAAACTCCTGCCTCCACACTAGCTGAAAAATAGTGAGGGAGGCATATTATAGTCATTTTCAGAACTACAAAGGAACCTGAGGTTCGTTGCACTAACCCAACATGAGGATAATTTCAATATCGGGATTAAATTGATGATCCTGAGTTTAAGCTATTCACAATGTCCAAATTATTTTCTTCCAATGCACAAATCATACTCACTTCAGGATTAACTAAAACTGAGGTTTAAGTTCGGGTTTGGGAATTGCAGAAATTTTTATATATATTTGCTTTAGGAATAAGAAAATTATGCGAAAAATTTTAGTGCAACTCGACAGCTCGAGCTGGGGATAATCTCGACATTGAGCTCGTTATGATCCGGATGACATTCAAATTATACCGAACTTGAGATCAAACCGAGTGGCCTTTTTGTTCGAGATTACCTTGAGCTCGAGCTCAGACCCCTTTAGTGCAACTGGGATTTGGTTAAAGTGATTGGGCACCGATCTGCAAATGGGAGAACAGGGTAAAGCATACAAAAATGCACCTGATTTAGGCCTGCCTATATTAGGAGTGTGCGCAAAATCCCGTACCCGGTTCTCCCCGACTCTACTCGCACTCCCACGGCAACAGTACGACTTTTTTGAAAGCAAGGTCGGAGCGACAAAGATGGGTGAAATTGCTTCCCATTTGCAATCCCGCAAAAAGAGCTCTTCCTGCAAATTTCAGTTTAAATCCAAAAACTGTGAATGATGCTATTTTGCTCAAAAGTTAAATAGAAGAGAATAAATTTGTTTGTAGCTTGTAATCAGTAGAACTTACGGAGTGAATTCTATATGATATGTTATGTAAAATGAGTGAATGAAACGTATCTTGCACAATCAATTTAGTTCTTAGAAGACCTTGTGCTGTAGCTCTTTTTTCTAAAAAAGCTGAATGGGATTTCATGTGCCAGTTTCCCACAGTTGGTTCCTTTTGTTGACACCAAATTCAGTAAAAATGGTCAACACAGTTGGAAGCAAACAAGTGTGAGAGGGGACGTGGGGGTATAAACTTCCACAAGGGTTTTGAAAATGGAAAATTTGTTATGCAAAAAATTTGTTGGTCAACTTTTTTTGAATTTTTTGTCTCACAAAATGCCAAAACACCAAGGTCCACGCCAGTACCCTCCTAAAAATTTCAGAGATGCACATGCTTGGTTGGAAAGTGTGTTGATGCACTCAGCTGCAGAATATACTTTTTCACAGACATAGACAATTTTTTGCGAAAGAATGAAAATCCAATATAAAGGAAGTGAATTTTTCCCAACTTTGACCCAGGTTCTCAAAAATCTAGTCCACTTCTTTTTCTACCATGGCAACTGTCGAAGCAAGTATATTCTCCTTTTTTCTGCCCCATCGGGGCATTTTCTAATAAACTTGTTCACCTCTTTTTAGTGGGCCTCAACCATGCACGAAAACCTTCATAGAAGCATATTGAAGTTTTAAATTTGGTTATCTTCACGTCAAAAAAACAATAAAAAACCATCTTTTGAAGAAAAAAACAATAAAAAACCACCTATTGAATTCCTCATTGTCTAGAATTCTTCAACCCAAAAAATCGCAGGAATACCTTTGTTTACACTCGATATGAATTAGTGTGTAAAGTGATCACATTTATTAAATTCTCAGTGATCGAAAACCCCTCCCAAAGAAAATTTTTTTGTGTAAAGTGATCGCATTTAATTCCCAATGGTCGAAAACCCCATCCACAAAAAAATTACGAAAATAGGCTTGGTTAAATCGAGAATAATTTTTTTGTGTAAAGTGACGCATACATTGAATTACCCGCAGTCGAAAACCCCTTCCATAGAAAATCACAAAAATATGCTTGTTTACACCCCAGATAGATTTTTGTGTAAAATCAATTTTCTGCAGTCGAAAACACCTTCCTCAAAAAATAACGAAAATACACTTGTTTACACCCGGAATAGTTTTATATGCAAGATGATCGCATTCATCAAATTCCCCATGGTCGAAAACCCCTTCCACTGAAAAATCTCGAAAATACGCTTGTTTACTCACGGGATAATTTTTTGTGTAATGTGATCGCATTCATCGAATTCCCGTATTCAAAAACCCCTCCACCAAAAAAATTACGTAAATACGCTTGTTTACACCCGGGATAATTTTTTTGTGTAAAGTGAAGCATCCATTGAATTCCCCGCAGTCGAATACCCCTTCCATAGAAAATCACAAAAATACGCTTGTTTACACCCAGGATAGTTCTTTTATGTAAGATGATCAGATTCATCAAATTTCCCGTGGTCGAAAACCTCTTCCACTGAAAAATCACGAAAATACGCTTGTTTACACACGGGATAATTTTTGGTGTAAAGTGATCACATTCATTGAATTCCTCGTGGTCGAAAATCCCCTCCATAAGAAATTTACGGCAGTACGCTTGTTTACACCGTGGATAATTTTTTTGTGTAAAGTGAGGACGTCTATTGAATTCCCTGCGGTCGAAAACTATCTCCACTGAAAAATCACGGAAATACGCTTGTTTACACCGAGGATAATTTTTCGTGTAAAGTGAGCGCGTCCATCAAATTCCCAATGATCGAAAACCCTAGCAGCCCAAAAATCCCAATAAGGCTACAGGTTCAATTGAAACTGGAAAAAAATTAGTAGTGCATTATGCTGCAAAAAAATATTTTTTTGAACCCATAAGTATTATATAACAAAATTGGGGAATTTGGCGTTTTCCGGGACTTTGAACAACCATATAATTGAATTGAGGCCATATTTCAAAGAAAAAAAAATTCGCATTTGAGATTACACCCCCAAGATGCTTAGGCCGAAGTATGGAGGTTGGAAATGGCACACCGATTGCTGGGCATGGTGGAACTGGGGGGCCTTAAAAAGTGCGTTTTTTACCTGTTTTTGGGGCCCCACCGAGCACCACTTGCAGATAGAGGCGAAATGACAAAAGGCACCCCATAGTTTGCCCCTATGCCCGATATTATGCAAAAAACCCGAAGGTTCTAGCTCTTACCGTTTTGGCTCTAGAGGGGGGGGACATGAAATTTGAGGGCCAAGTATATTATAGGTTGACGCTGTCGCGCCACCTATGATTCTTCAAATAACGAAAACTATCTGTACAGCAACAGTTAACGTCAGTCTATCCTTACTTCGTTTTACAGATTACAATTCAAAAATTATCACAAAAGAGCCTGCTTATCGGCCCGTCATGCATGAATGAAATTTCAGGAACGAAATCATGATACTTCAGCTAGTCTCTTTGCGGAACTATTGTTTACAAGCTTTTGGTCTGCCATTTAAACTTTACATTGAAGAGTTGCAGCTACAGTAAACTGAACTGAGTACATCGTGCTGTAAACTTATTTAGAATTTCACCTGCTGTAAGCAGAGACGCCCAGAACTATATGTTTTTCAAAGTTAACACTGCCTTTCTATCTCATGTAACACAGCACTCCTAACTTTTGGCATACGTTTTTTTGGCGCTAGGCTTATATAATCGGCTGTTTTAGACCGTTTCTTCATCACCGACTTCTTTTTGGCGGTTGGGAAAATGCTGGACGCCGGCGGCGACGCTGCGGCTCCTCTTTTCGTCTCCATCATCACGTAACCAACGGGCGACGATTGCGTTGGCGACGCCGAAACTAA
The DNA here is from genome assembly GCA_963922205.1 of Romanomermis culicivorax. NCBI lineage: Eukaryota > Metazoa > Nematoda > Enoplea > Mermithida > Mermithidae > Romanomermis > Romanomermis culicivorax. Next base: position 1,368,944 of record CAWUHX010000017.1, on the reverse strand, counting down.
TTCCTTATGCGGAGCACCGCCTTCATCTCCGTAAGTGACGTAAGCGCCCAACTTGGCCACCGGCGCCGCTTTTCTCTTACGAGCCGTTACGGCGGCATAAGTTCTGCCGTTTGCGGTCGTCGTTTTTTCCTTTTTATTTGCAGCGGCGGCGGCTTCCCAAGCGAAAACGCTTTGCGCCGGACCTTTGGCGTTACCACCACCGTCCATATCTCGCCCGATGAAGTGGCTTTCGGCCATTTATGCAAATAAGTTGAATAACTATATTAGTACAAAACGACTTCGTCAAAAAAATAATAAATGTGAACAACCAGGAGTGTAATATTTGTAAAATTTGAACGCCAAGAAAAAAAATTTTGAGCCAAAAAATTTTTCATTGGCCGCAGAAAAAAAATTTGGAACAGGAAAAAATTTTGGCCGAAAAAATTTTTTCGGTTTCAAGGATTTTTTTCCACGATGAAGAATCGAAATTTTCATTTTGCTGGTCACGGGCGAGACTGGAAACTGAACGAGGGCAGCAACGTGTTACAGTAATAGCATTTGCCGCTCTCGAGCACCCGCGTCGGCCGAGATAGGCAAAAGCATGAGAAAAAGTCTTTCGTGAAGAAACATTTTTTCACAGAAAAAAATCCAGAAAATTTTTATTTGACAGCAGAAAAAAAAATTTTGGAATAGAAAAGAAATTTTGACTGAAAAAACTTTTTCCCGTTTGAAAAATTTCTTTTCCGTGAAGAAAAATTGAAATTATCATTTCGTCGCTCTCGAGCGCCTGCAACAGTCTAGATCGGCAACGACCGAGAACGGAAATAATTGATGGGCATAACAATACAAAAAAAGAGACGTACTGTGCGGCCAATTCACTTGGATTATTGGCAACTTTGGTCCAGTTCATCGTGCTACGCTTGGAATGGCTTCAACTTTTCAGATAAAAATTTCTATAGAATCCAAATATTTTTCCCAAAAATGTGGATTCTGTGGCAGTTTTTATCTTAAAAGTTTTTGGACACGCAGCCAAAGACATTTCAAAAAAGAAGTCAAGTAAAAGCAATCTAAAAAAGCAAAAAGTATTACAGAAAACAAGACTGAATTAGGAAACCAGGGGCCGGTTTCATCAAAGAGACTTAAGACACGATTTCTGAGAGATTCTAACTTCTGTTCTATCGATCTATGATGAGTTGAAAATTAAAAATACCTGAAAAAGAGGCAGTTTGAGTAGTTTTACATGCTGAATATCGTGGCAACACTCATTCCGCATTAAAATCAAAATTTGCAAAGCTACAGTACGCCAAGGTTAGGAATTTTTACATTTTTTGGCTTTTTTCAGTCTGTACATGTCTATCAAAATACCTTAGCTAAGAGAAGAGTCTAAAGCTAAATTTTTCTTGCAAGCAGAAGACCATGCTTTATATGCAGGTATGAAGACATTTTCCAATCCTTTATTTACACTTTTTATTCCATTTTAACGTGTCAAAGTGCAAGTCAAAATAAACCGAAAAAGTTCTTTGGAGCCGTTTTTGGGCACTTTCCAATAGGATGCCGCAGAATTTTTTTTCTTGAATTCTGTAGCCACTAATATCTGACATAATGTGTTGAAATTTCAGTCAAATTAATGAACCGTTTCGGGAGCTGTGCTTGTCTGCACATTCTGAAAGTTGATACAAAAATGCTGATCAGTTCCACTAAGTATGCCATCAACGAGGTGCACTGAAAACGTTCAGATCAGAAGATTAAAAAGAAAAGATATGAATCGAATCACTGGTAAAATTTCATCGATCAATTTCCAATGATTGTGCAAAGGATGCCTCAGAAGAGATGCAACAAAAATTTCTCTTTTGAGCAATTTGACCAGAAAAAAATCGCAGCTGCGAGTTAAATGTTACAAAATATATGTCGGCTGTATGAATCCGGCCTATGTTATAAGCTGTGAGAAAGTACTTTACAACCTCGTGATGTTAGTCAGACAAAAATAGAGCAAACGATAGTCGATTGTAGTGCCTTTGCAATGCAGCAAAGAGCATCCGAATTACTCTTGCCTTTTTCCTGTAAATGAATTTCAAATAATCACTCGAATTCAGAAATTTGTTGAAAATTTTTGAAATTTTAGATGTTTCATTTGAGACATTTGGTTCAGCAACCATCAAACCTAGAACAATGAAAATTTATCACTATTTCAAGCAGGCTTTTTTTGGTTTGAAAACCAGGAGCCAAATGGCTCCTAGGCCTAAATTTTTAGGGGCCAAATTAAAATTTTGGGAGCCAAAAATTTTTAATTGAAGAATATTGAAAAACATGCTTGTAACACACTGTAGAACGTACTATATAATTAAATTATGTAGATATTCAATCAGTTGATACGAGTTTAAAAAATCACTGTTCAAAATTTGATTTCCACCCAGCGCTTTCAGTTACAGGCATCTTTCCACACGTACAAACATCGGCCGAGAAATCTTTGTGCAAAGAAAATTTTTTATGCAAAAAACGCGATATTTCGTTTAATTTTGCACAAATCTTCATCCAAGATTGCACTTGAGTTCATTTCCTTCCGACTCAACAGTAGGGTTTTGAAATTGCAGCTTCTGTTCTCATTGTTCTGTTGTTTCCTATATCTTTCCGGCGCTATGCAACGATTTTTTTCAGATTTTGACACTCTAAATGCTGGAAAATCAATTTAAGGATAACTTATTCGATAAACATACAAGGTTCGAAAACATGTATTATATCATTTTACAAACTAAAAAATATGTTCAACTTTTATAAGTTTGACAAGCTCAAATTAAACTTGAAATTTATGAAAATCACCTCCATTATAATCATGAATTCAAACTCGGCTCCATATTTAAAATAATAGTAACAAAAATGGAAAAATTGAGATTTTGATCACCAGAATTCTTTTGCACCAAATGCACCAAAATTCATCTTTTCCATGTCGAACCCCCATGTTTTTTCCCTTCGTCGAGAATTTTTTTTCGAGAAAGTTTGATTTGTAGAGAAACAGTGAATAGACTAATTAAAAAAATTGTTTTATGATTTTAGAGTCTGTAAAACACTTACTTCAAATCTAAAATTGAATGAAAACAGCTACAATTCACTATAATATAAATGAATATGTCAAAATTTTAGGAGCCAAAATGGCTCCTAGACCTAAAATTTTAGGAGCCATTTCCGAACTTTTAGGCGCCCGGGCCCCTAAAATGACTAAAAAAAAGCCTGATTTCAAGCCACGTACTGGGTAAAGACGCATCTTGTATTCCCAGAACTTTATTGATTGGGCATTTGTCCAGATTCAAAAACACGTTTCAATGACAGTGCGGTGTATGCAAATACCTGTAGCTGCCAAAACGGTGCACGATGATGAGATGTTACTTTTACAGCTACTGCAGGAATGCATGAACCATAAAATAAATCCTCGGTATCATGGTTGGAGGTGCTCCAGAGTGCCCATAAACAAGATTTTTCTTTTTTTCTGCTTCTCACTTTCGACAGTTTAAATCATACATGTAACGGAGCCCTGAGGTCTGGAGGGGGGTCGGGCGACTTTTTTTGGTCCGGGGGTCAGTGATTCCCACAATTTTGGGGGAGACGTCTCTCAAGGAGAAAATCGATGTTTTTCACGAAAAAAGTCCCAAAAATAGTTAAAAAAAATTGAATTTTTAAAAGACGGAAAAAAATGTATTCATAGCGCGAAGCGCCCAGAAAATTCACATTTTTGTTCAAAAATTGACATTTTTCAGTGGTATTTTTCTGACCAAAAGTATGGAGGTCCTACAGCTACCATATGGCTAGTGTTGTAGAGTGTTTCCTCCGATTTTTAGCATTTTCGTTTAAGTTTTTCGATTTTAAGAAGATGCACACAGGTACAATCAGCGAACCACTTCGAAGCATCTTACTGCAGCCCAGATTGCGTGCTGGTGAGCTCTTTTTTATGATTTTTGTCATACATTTTGCATTAGTCACTGTTCCCCATGCCTTTAGTTTTCCTCAGTACGTGGGACATTCATTGTATTAACTCCGCCCATTTCACAATTATTGTATTGGTTACGTAAGTTGTTGTTTTTATTAGGTAAAATTTATATAGGAGAAACGTCTCCTCTTTTGGTTTTAAGCATTGAGAATTCAAATTAGGGAACCGAAGGTTTTCTGATTTGGGTTATATTAATGTGGGGTTTAAGTACTTAAGATTAGTAGTTTTTAGGGTAAGCGTGGGCGCTGGAAACACATGCATTAAGGTGGATCCCTGGCTAACTCTCCTGCCTGCCGCCAATTCTCCCACGCCTCAACTTATTTACAGATACAACACTACCCATAGGATTGAAAAATCCTGGGGGGTGGTCGCCCAATGGCTAGCCATATGGTCGACGATTTCTGGGGGGGGGGTTCCCATAGCACTCCCCCCCAATTACACGTATTTTTAAAACTTTTTTGTGGAGTGTAAAATCTTCGTTTGTGAAACAATTAGTACATCAAACTATAGTCTGTTGGTTATTTCATAATTTTATAGTACATATAATGAACGTATCGCATGTGGTAGATAAGGGTCACCAGGAAAATGCAGTTACTTCTAAGTGATTTCCGTGAGCATGCCTTCTTCAGAGCTGTGCAGTTCCCCAAACAGTACAAAAATTTTGATGAAAATTTCATCAACACAATAAGAATGCATGAGCTACGAAATGAAATAAAATTCTGCGGCATCCGATAGGAAGGTGCTCGAGAGCGCCAATAAACAAAATTTCTCTAATTTTAACCACTCATTTTTGACACTATAAACTCTCCTAAAAGGTGTAATCTACAATAATTTGCCTAAAAAGGATATTTTCTGTTTTCTCCCATGTTAAATGAATATTCATTTATTGCATAAGATCACTCCAAAGCCGAAATATCTCAGTTCACTAGCAAGACAACTGAAAAATGCCAAAAAAGATCAATTTTCAAATTTTGGCATACTGTCGCGACATGAATTTGCGTTTTCAAGCAAAATCAATGATAACATAGAACTCAGTGCACAAAACTATCTAAATATCTCATTTTGAGATATGATTAATTTTCAACTTACGGTCAATGTAAAAAAAGTAGAATCTCTCAGAAGTCGTGTCTTAAAACACGTTGTAAACAGAGTGTAAAGTGACTATTTCCATTGAATTCACCATGATCAAGAACTCCTCAACTCAAAAAACCACAGAAACCCCTTTGTTTACACTCAGTATAATTTTGTGTGTAAAGTGATTGCATTCATCAAATTCCCCATGCTCGAAAACCCCTTCCACCTAAACATCACGGAAACACGCTTGTTTACACCCAGGATAAAGTTTTTGTGTGAAGTGATGCATTCACTAAATTCCCCGTGTGGTCGAAAACCCCTTCCACAAAAAAACCGCGGAAATATGCTTGTTTACACCCTAGATAATTTTTTTGTGTAAAGGGACCCACCCATTGAATTTACCGTGGTCCAAAATTCCTTGTCCCAAGTAATCACGAAAATACGCTTGTTTACACCCGGAAAAATTTTTCGTGTAAAATGACCACGTCCATCAAATTTCCGATGGTCGAAAACCCTTACACCCTAAAAATCTCAGTAAGGCTACCGGTTCAATCGAAACTGCAAAATATTCTTGCACCGTAGTGCAAAAATTATATTTTTGAAGCCGGAAGTAGTATATAACAAAATTGCCGAATTTCGCGGTTCCCGGGTCTTTGGACAACCATATAATTGAATGGAGGTCATATTTTAAAAAAACAAAAAATCGCATTTGAGATTGCACCCCCAAGATGCTTAGGCCGAAGTATGAAGGTTGGACATGGCACACCCATTGCTTTGCATGGTGGAACTAGGGGGGCCTTAAAAAGTGCGTTTTTTGCATGTTTTTGGGGCCCCACGGAGCACCACTTGCAGATAGAGGCGAAATGACAAATGGTACCCCATAGTTTGCCCCTATGCCCGAAATTATGGAAAAAAACCCGAAGGTTCTAGCTCTTACCGTTTTGGCTCTAGGGTGGGGGGACATCAAATTTGGGGGCCAAGTATATTATAGGTTGACGCTATCGCGCCACCTATGATTAACGAGGATTTACAAAAATAATAACACAAGAAAATGTTGTTTTTCACCTCCAAGAATCCACCTTTTCGGTCTAAAACTGTTGAAAAATTTTTTTTAAAGTGAGAACTGTATCCGAATTTTCTGAGTTAAGGCCCTGTCATACTTCACCGCGCGGTACTGCGCGGGCGCGGTGCTGATTGTCCTATCCATATTAAAAAGCGGCGCCGCGCGCTACCGCGCGGTACCACCTTTGAAGTATGAATAGGTTTTTGTAATTTTTGCGGCGGGCGCCGCCATCAAGTTTCAACCGAAACGAAATTTTCGAACAAGCTGTTTTGTAAAGTTGCAGGATACTGTTGTTGTAACATACATGTAGTTGAATCATATTTTTCACTTGAATGGTGCATTCTGACACTTGTCAAATTATTTTACCAAATTGGTTACTTAAATTTCAATGAAGATTTACTAAGACGTTGATCACTTAATTTGCAATGAAGACATTAATGTGTAAAAATTATGAGTATGCAAAGTAGGTGTGAACATGTTCCTACAGCAAGTGTACTCGCACATTTTGATTGCGTCTTTATTCCCCCAACGTCCCTTTTCCGCAAATATCCCGATTGTCCGAAAGTCCATATTCCCCGTTGGTCCCGATTCCCCGAATAATGGATAAATTTTCTATTTTCCCGAAAAATGCATTGGTCCCTATTCCCTGAATGTTCCGATCTCCCGAATACTAGGGAAAGGATGGATCCACTTTGAATCTGGGTCCTAAACAGCAGATTCGACCGGACTCATCTGGATCCTGTATATAGCACATATGTGAATGAATAATCGTGTATTCAATTTTTCAATATCAATTTATATAAATTGATATTTTTCAGCAGTTCAAGAGCTATTAATTGTTGGAATGAGAAGCAAATTGAAGCAAGAGCTCAAAATCTTTAGACTAGGCTTTTTGCAAGCTTCTATCTGCACCGTGCAGGAATGATTGATTTCATTTTTCTTTTGCGCCTTTTACTTTTCGATTTTTCGTTTTTTTCGTTTTTTTAATCTTTTTCGCATTTTTTGTATTTCGCATTTGTCGAGACGAGCAATACGCATTTTTTGACAAGAGCAAAATCTAAAGTAAAAGAGCGACGCCGTACGGCGCCGCGCGGTACCGCTTGTTAGTATGAAAAGAAAAGTGGCGCCGCGCGGTACCTCGCGGCGAAGTATGACAGGGCCTCTAGCCATTCAGTACGAAATTCCAGAAGTAACGATTATCAAATTAAATATGTAATCGATTAAATTCGTTTCCGGAAAGTTTTAAGAACTTCCGAAACGCATTAGAATAAACATTTCAGTACCTTTTTCCGACAAATTTTCGTATGATTCTGTCACTTTTTCGTAGATTGTTCCAAAATCACAAAAAAGTTGTTGTACGGCGTCAGAGATGTTTGTATCTTTCCAAAAAACATGGGGCAAATAAGGGGTCTCCAGGCCCATGGGCACCCGAAGTCGGGAGTGGAGTCTCCAGGTAATTTTTTGCTAAATTTTCGCTTAAAATACCAAGAATAATGATTATTGATGAAAATTGGTCATCTATCGGCCTGTTAATTGACATTTTTGGAAAAATATATGGATTCTGTGGCAATTTTTATTTCAAAATTCAGCCTCTCCAGGCTTAGCACGATGAACTAGACCAAAGCTGCCAATAACCCATGTGAATTGGCCGCACAGTACTTCTCTTGTTTTTCGCGCTGCTATAAGCAGATGAAAACAAAAAGAACATGCTCATCAATTATTGCTGCTCTAGGCCGTGTCGATCTCGGCTGATGCAGATGCCCGAAAATCCAATATTACAAAAGAGATTTTTTACAACTTTAACCCAAGTTCTCAGAAATCTAGCCCACTCCTTTTTCTAGCTTGGCAACTATCCAAGCAAGTATATTCTTTTTTTCTGCCACGTCGGGGTATTTTCTAATAAAATAGTAAACAATAATAAAACGAATAATAAAATAATAAAAAATTGTAAAGCCCCAGCTTTAATCACAGAAATGCAAGCAGCAATTCTTTTTTGCTTAATCATTCTAATATAATTTGTTGCCTTAGAAAAACGGATACGTTTAAGAATTTTCTTGGTAATCCGCTATCATTGCTCATTTCGTGCATTTTACAAATGATTTCAGTTTAAAACGGGGAAAATTTTCGCGTAAGAAAAAATTTTTGATCATTTCCGCAGGATGCGAATGAAGGCGTGCGGAAAAACCCGGAGAGACCCCACAATGATCACTCAGGTGACGATTCAAAAAATCGTTTGAATGCTAACTCAGATTTCTTCATGATATCGTGAAGCCATCCGACATCACCGGTAGTCACCCGGAGCGATCACTGATCATTCAAATAATCGTTCTCTCGAAAATTATGGAAATTGTCTGATCAACGTTTCTCGAAATTACCGTAAAATTTCCTTGCATCTTCCATAGATAAACGTTGCCATTCTCAGTCCGGACCACCAAAGCCTGCAGGAACCTGTAAATACTGGAACGGCTTGAATCATGATCCTCTGGAACTACTGGCTGGAGCCGACAGTTGAGGATTCGGCCACAACAGCCACAGCCACTGTGTTGGTTTTCTGGATAGCCTAAATCGCGATTTCTCTTCTTTGGTCAGTGAAAATCATGATGTATAAGGGACTTTTCATAGACAGCAGTTGGTCAAATCTGTGACCACAATGACCACTATCCACCCTAGTGACTAGTGATCACTTGGGTCACTCGGGTGATCTTATCAAGAAAACGTTGTTCCGACGATTTTCAGGATTTTCGATAGAATGGTTATCTGGGTCACCATCTGTCACTCGGATGACCTCAAATAATCTCTTACATCGTAAAAAATTTTGCAAACCATTTCGACGATTTTCGATGGACATACCATGAGTGACCAGTGGTCACTCGGGTGACCTAATGACCTCACGACATCATAATAAATTAGTTTTTGCAAACACTACGATTTTAGATGGAATAGTCGTCTGAGTGACTAAAGTGTTTTTTCTAAAATGCTTCTAAATTGAACAAATGACACAAGTAATGTCGTCAAAAGCGTTTTTAAACAGAAGTTTTACTGTTGAGTTTTTCACCAAAAAAATAATAAGTTCATATTGCGTATGCTCACAAAATTACAATCCTATGTGGCATATGGTTCAGCAGAAAATCGAAAAAATATAGGATAGTACTTGCATCCACTCAGGAGCTTTTCAAGAAAAACAGAGTATACTGGAGTCAATTGGGGGGACATTTTCAACTATTTTACCACCACCTACATTTTTGAAATACTTTATGCGCATATCAGTCAGGCTTTATATTTATGATGGAAAACTAATAAAATGTCAGCGGTGGTAAAATTGTAGAAAAGATCCATCACTGTGAAAGAAGACTATTCCATCTACCCATGGATGCAACACGCGCTAGGCCCTATTCAGGAGTGAAAAATCCTAGGATTTTTGTCGCCGCCAATTGGCGACAGTTGGCAACAATCGGCGACTGCCGACGATCCCTAGGATTTAATCGGCGACAGTCGGCGATTCTTTGGAATGAATAGGCAATTGCAGAAAGCTCAATTCAAATGTGAAGAAATTCTAGGATTTTTGTCGCCGATTCCTGGGATTCAATCGGCGGCTGCACTTCTGAATTGGGCCTTATTCGATTTATGTACGGACTTCTGAACTACTGATCGAAAATCGATTCGTCTTGAAGTTTTGGTCTGTGCCGACACTCCTGAACTTCTAGACTTCTGGAAGCGGACTTCTCTATAATTTTTTGGCGCAAAAGAAACCTTCTGAACTTCTGGAGAGTCTAAATTGGCGCACATAACCCTAGCCGACCATCAGATAAAACACGTCAGTATAAAATCCAGAATGGGAAAAAGTCACTTTTCCAGAATGATTAGCATATTGTAAATCCTGTACATTATTTCGTCAGGAAATCGAGTTTACTTTGGGTATCTCACTCAGTATTACCGCAGCTGATGCACACTATAAGGGCTATAATAAAAAGAATGCCCACCGTATAACTGTCATAGTCACTATTTACAACAACACTAGTACCGCCTGAGCCTAAAAGTATATATACAGTCATAGGAAGGTTCAGGCTTAGGGTTAGACGATATTAGTACTACAGTAATCGACAACTATGACACACTAGTTTCTATTTTAACGGAATTGGCCAATGGTGGGACAGCTACAGCGCCACCCAGGAAGCCCTTCAACACTGGTGACCGTACCAGGGGTCCCCCTGTTGCTCCAAGGGGGGAGGGATGTTGTATGGTAACATACAACATTCCACCCGTAGGATTGATGTTGTAGCCAATCCACAAGTCCCGAACTCGGCCATTTCTGTTGAGCCCTGGTCGGAATGGTCACACCTACCCCGACATTGGCCAATGATGGGACAGCCACCACGCCACCCATGAAGCCCTTCAACATTTACAGCAGCACTAGTACCGCCTGAGCCTGAAAGTATATATAGAGTCATAGAAAGGTTCAGGCTTAAGCCCTAGGCACACTTGACCAGTTTTTTTGCGGCAGCAATTTCTGCGGTCGCAATTTCTGCGGCCCGCAATTGCGGGTCGGTTGCGGCTCTCACAATGGCATACTTTTGAGCGGTTCCGCAAAAATGCGGAACCCGAAAACCGCAATTGTAAGCATAGTTAACCGCAATTTCGAACCGGAAATTACTTAAGAGACGCAAGGTTGTAGGTTTCCGAATCCAAAAGCATCAAAATGCTTGGGTATGCTCCTAATTGCATGGAAAAGCATCCATAGGTAGGCACATTATGTAGTGTTTTGCCTATGGATAGTAGGAAGTATTGATGTCTGGGTTTAGGGTGGACAATGTCCAGGCTACTCGATGACCTATACTCCTCTAAAATCTGTATTAGAATGATGTTTTTATTTAGGAGTACGAAAAAAATATGAGACACCGAAAATATTTACAACCGGCCAACAGGGCCACGAGTGGACGAGAATAAAAACAATGGACTTATACACGAATAACTACGAAAAAACAGATGTGCAAAACATATCAAAAAACGAAGGGTGGTCTGGAAAAATTAAGGAAATGCGAGCAGAGGTGAAACAGATGCATGCCATAAGGAAAAATGATATGTGAGAAAGAAAAACAAAAAAAAGAAGCTTTAGGAAAATAACATGTGATTACTTATAAATTAATAACGAAAAATGCCCGTATATTACACTTTCTTCATTTCAGAAGTGAGCTCCACGAACTGCAGTGAGGTGACAGATACATGGGTAGAAAATAAGCACAAAACTACATGAAGAATTTTGTCATTATGAGAAAAATATGTAAAAGAAGAAAATTTAACAACAAACAAAAAAATGATTATCAAATCGAACCTAATAACGTCGATGCTGTCGATGTTGTTCATTGGGTCGTTGCTGTCCATAATCACTCCTGTCGTATCTATTACCATATCCACCTCTTGATTCGAATCTGCCTGATGGTCGACCATTATTGCTGGCTATATTTGGGTTTTCTCGGTGACTAAAGTTCCGATTGTCCTGACTACTGTGGTTGTGGTTTGAATAATTATTGTATCAAGAATATGAGTAGGTGTCGTTTGGACGATTTGGTGGATGATTTTCAGTATTGTTCTGCCAGTCATGATTGTAGCTGCTATGGTTGTAATTTCTCTGTCCTGGGCGGTGATATGGTGAATTTGAGTGGGTGTAATATGATCCTGGATCTTGCTGATTGCTGTAGTGGCAATTTTGGTTGGTTGGCCGGTTATGTTGATTGGGGGCATGCTGGTCATCTGAAGTCTGTCCAGATCTAATCCCAGCAGCAATCAATGCAATAGTTTCTTTCTGCAAAAGGTGGTCGATAAAGTTTTCGAGCCAACACAGTTGCGCATCTGGTGAATCGTAATACTGTAGGTGCTGTTGATAGTTGAATAAAGTTTTTAAGCTTTTTGCTGCAGCAGGATCCTTCGTCCACTTTTCAAAAGAAGTCGTCGACCGAGGCAATTTAACTTGTGTGTTCATATTCGAAATTGTCGGACGTTTCTGGCGAATTATTTCAAGTCATTCGTGGGCAGATTTGGGTGGATTCTGTGGTGTTTTGACAGCTTTCTTTGGCTTATTCAGGCGTTTGACAACCTTGTAATTGACGATTTTCATACATTTGTTGATATTTTTGTAATTTACACGAGAAAATAGCATTGAATGAAGAGTTAATAAAGCAATGCAAACAAATTCAAAAGAATCTAACTCGTGAAACAATTTTACAATTTTAGCAGAATAAAAACGAAATTTTGAGTATATAAAATTTGTATGTAATAGAGGTGCTAAGGGTAGTGAATGTTTTAGTATTTTGACTTGCTCAGCGAAAGAACATACAATGTGGTAAAGATTGTTAGGTAGCCTGTGAGGTGGGCATGGGAGGTGTGGAGGCATAACCAAAAATTTTGAGGAGTCCAAAGCTAATAAAGCAACCTCGTCTTTGAAATTGTCAATTTCCACTTTCGCTTCAAATGGAATGGGAGATGCTGTTACACAATTTGCTATATTTTGGTTATTTTCCTGATCTGTAAGAAGACAATTAGCAAAATCAGATTCCTTCGTCTGGAGGGAACTCTGTTCGGCTTCGGGAATTTCCGTTTCTTCATCGATAATTTCGTCCAATTCAGTTTCCAGATCTAAAACATAGTCCGGATCTACTGGAACTTCACTTGAGTCCTTCGGATCTGAAATCTGTTCAGCTCCTGACTCATTTTCACACTCCATAATCAAATCAAAATCATCACTTGGTTTAGTGGTGAGAACCTGGCTTGGATGGTATTTTGGGCGAGTTTTCATGAACAGAGGCCATGGCATATGATCAAGAACGATTTTCTTGGCCAAGCTCAAAGCTAAAGATTGTAAAGCTTCGGGCCAAAACCTACTTTCACCTGTGAGAAGAAAATAGACACCCAAATCAACCACCTGGGTGGCGATAATAGCCATTTCAATTTGATTTTGATGAAGGGCTAAGCACTGGTCTAGACTCCAGTAGTCATCCCACATCCAAATTTCACTCTCTTGATGTGTGCCAAAAAATAAAGAAAATAAGTGGTTAAGAGACGAACCACTACACTTTTTTGTCACATCACGGTATCCAACAAACTCGGGAAAGCTGAGAGGCTGTCCAGGCTGTCCTTCATAAAAATCGGCAATGTCAAAAACAGATTTAGCTTTTTTCAAGACATTTGGACGAATCCAAATATCATGGTACTGCTGGCATGGAGACAAACCATAGAAAAATTTGATGATCTTCCGATCTTTAAGAAAATGGAAAAAGTAAATATTACCCAGTATTTCTTTTTTGAAAATAGAATAAGGGATGATTATCGTTTTTTTAGCAGAAAAGATTGATAACACAATGGCCTGCAGAGTGTAGATTGAGTGAACCGAATTACTCACTTCCACGAAATTTTCCTCTCGAAAACCAATTGGGATAATTAAGACGATTGGTAAATTGGCTGGGTCATCGAAAAAATCGTCCAGCGCTCTCATTTCATTCAAAAAATTATCGACAGTAAATGTGTAGACGATATGGCTATAATCGAGGTTTGGGATTCCTGGCGTGCGTCCAAATTTTTCTTCCCACAATAACCGCCAATTGTTATCATTACCAAATGGGAGTTTGTCTTGCGGAGGATGGTAATCTAATTAAAAACCAAAAAGAATTTACAATTATCGATTCTATAAAATGAAAATATATTTTTTTTGAGTTCCATTCAGTACAATAAATGAGGTTAACTGTAATTAGTGTCCCAGAGCCTGTAAGGGTTTACAGTGATTTTCAAAGCTCGAAATCTGTCAAAGCAATGAAAACACTTCTCACTTCATTCTAAGTTAAACTCCATGTCATTCCGCTTTAGTTTCTCAAAGTAGCTTTCAGCCTCTTCTTTAATTTTTAAATCTAGTCTGGTTCTATCTGGAAGATGACCTTTTTCCACTGAATAAGACATGAGCTGTTCATGTTTGACAAGGACTATTCTTCCAGTCCCAAATAACTGTACTGCAAACACATTTTCCTCAATATTTGGATACTGAAGCTTGGTTTCCTCTGGATACAGTACATATCCAGCTCTGAGTAACCCATTTACACTCTTTACAATTACTGGGTCACCAACTCTACCACCATTTTCTGTAATAACAGGGGGATTGAATCGATAATTCTCAGTCTGATCATGACTTTGATTTGTCACTCCATCAGCAGTGTCCTCATGAGGAAAACTTTCATTTGTAGAGTTTTCTAGGACACGATTTTGCTTCTCTTCATTTTCCGTTTCTCGATCATAGTAAAGTCTCAACTGATTAGCATGAACTGTTCGTTCAGGTCCATGGCTATTCATTGATCTGATGGTGTAGTTGAGAGAAGTTGTATGAGCTACAACTCTGTATGGCCCAATCCAATGTGGCGATAGTTTACCCTCTACACCTTTAGCTTTTCTGTTATTGATAAGCCACACGATTTGTCCTATATCGTATTTGACATCTTTAGCTTTCAGATCATAGTTCCGTTTCTGCTGCGCTTGTGCTTTTGCTAAAACCTGTTGAGCAAGTTTCTGTTCTTTTACAATATTGATATCCCATTGACCTTCAATTGTCGCATCAAGAGAAGTCCTTAAAATTTGATCCACAGGGAACACTGGTTTTCTTCCATATATCATTTCAAATGGGCTGACCCCTGTAGACATTTGCATAGATGTATTGTAAGCAAAAATGATATAAGGCAAAAGTTTTGGCCACTCCATGTTGAAAGCCTCAACACATGTAGCCAGCATCGAGATTACAGTTCGATTGAACCTTTCTACCAGACCATCAGTTTCTGGGTGATAAGGAACAGTGAGCAATTTGTGAATTTCGAGCGATTTGCACAGCTCAACTACAACAAAGCCTGTGAACTGCTTACCTTGATCAGTAAGTATTGCTTTGGGAATGCCATGTTGGAGTATCACATTTTCGATCAGAAACTTTGCCACTGTTTCAGCTCTCATATCAGCAAGAGCTTTGGCAATAACCCATCATGACAAATACTCTGTACAGACAATGACGTACTTACAACCATCATCCGTAGCTGGTAATTGTAGGATATCCATGGCAATAAGATCGAAAAGATTACCAGTTTTTATACTGCTTAATGGCTAACGATTTATCTTACCCTTTTTTACAGCTTGACAAATTTTACATGTTCTGATCCAATTTTGAACATCAATCCACATGGATGACCACCAATACTTACTTTGTATCTTTTTCGGAGTTTTTACCATGCCCATGTGACAACCAAAAATTGAATCATGAAAATATTCCAAAATAGTATTCCTATGTCTGAGGGGAACTACTAATTGCCATTGCTCTTGATCAGGGAAAACTAGGCGACGATAAAGCTGTTTATCATCAGCTACTACAAAGTTCCTGTATTCTATTTCAAATTTCACAGCATCATTTGGCAGGTCATACTGTATCAAATACTTAATGATTGGTTTACAAAACGGATCTTCCCACTGATCCAAACTCCAATTTTTAAGCCAATTAGACTCAAATTTTGTGAGATCCAATCTGTCTGATATGTAGGCTGCAACTTGGGTAGCATTTGCAAAAATGATTTCGAGCACAGCTTCAGAATTCTGTTCTAAAACATGTGTTCCTGTAGCATGTGCACAAAAAGTCTCTTTTTGTCCCACAAAATCTTCAAAATTTATTGGCTCTTCAATTTGAGTCTTACTATCCAATTTTTCTGGAATATCTGGACGTCTGGAAAGTCCATCTGCATTCGAATTAGCAGAGCCTTTTCGGTGGAAGAGTTGGAACTGATAGGTACCCAACTCTTGCTGCCACCTTAAAAGCTTACCATTATTACCCTTATACTTTTTAAGAGCAACTACTGCCGAGCTGTCAGTAACCAGGTCAAACTCACGACCAAAAACGTACGGTCGAAAGACGTTAGTTACAGCCCAAAATACAGCTAGCATTTCTTTTTCGTTGATGTGCAACTTTCTTTCTGAATCAGCTAGAATACGACTCGCATAAGCTACAGCCCATTCCGCATTTTCATCCTGTTGAGCTAAAACAGCTCCTATTCCTCTTTCACATGCATCGGTATAGACTGTAAACCGTTTCGTGAAATCTGGATATCGAAGAGTAGGATAATGGAGTGCTTCGGCTTCAAGTTTGTTAAAGACCTCAGTACACTCATCTGTCCATAAAAATGGATTACTACTTTTCCGTAAGTCCATGAGGATGGTCGTTTTTTGCGAAAAATTGTAAATAAAACGGCGATAATACTGAATAAAACCTAAGAAAGATGAAAGCTCTTCCTTGTTCTTTGGTATCAGCCAATTCTGAATACATTCTATTTTAGCTGGATCAGGCCTTATGCCTTCAGGCGATATAAGATAGCCTAAGAATGGAACAGATTTACGACAGAAAACACATTTCTTCGCCTTCAGTGTCAATCCAGCTTCTCGCAACCTGTCAAAAATTTTCTGTAGATGTACTAGATGATCTTCAAATATTGTTGAATAGACGATGATATCGTCCAAGTACACCAGACAAAATTTCCAGCAATGCCTGCCTAGAACGACATCCATCAACCGCTGAAATGTTGACGGGGCATTGCACAATCCGAATGGCATCACAGTGAACTCAAAGAGACCCTTTCTGGTTGCAAACGCAGTTTTTTCTTTACTTTCCTCTTCTAATTCCACCTGCCAATATCCGTGAGATAAATCTAGAGTTGAGAATAGTTTTGCATTTCCGAAAAAATCTAGAGTTTCGTCGATTCGTGGAAGAGGGTACACATCTTTTTTCGTTATTGAGTTCAGCATGCGAAAATCGATGCATGGTCTCCATGTGCCATTTTTTTTTTGTACCAATACAAAATTAGCTCGGTAAGGACTACACGAACTCTGAATTACTCCGGACTCTAACATTTTATCGACTTCTTCATCAATAATAACCTTCTGTGCATCTGGAATTCGCCTCATCAGTTGCACATACAGACTTTCCGTACCTATATCGATACTATGCTTCACGACACCTGTACGACCAATTCTACCTGTTACCTCAGTAAATAGGTCAGAATTCTGCTTTAAAACTGCCAAGAGCCTACCTTTGTGAACATCGTTCAACAAAGAATCCATTCCCACAGAGGAAGTTAGTATTTCACAGAATACCGTGTCACTATGACAGCCCTCTGTCAGAATCTGCTGACCAGTTTCACTGGTATATCCACAGGCGTCTAACCCGACATTTGCCTGTCTGCAATGTTCATTCACTCTCGAGCATGAAGAACACCCAGGAACTTTTTGTTCCAATCTTGGGAGCGACCCAATAACAGCCCTTTTGGCTCCGCCACAACTGGCACAGGCTCTGGCAACAAGACCTTTGTCTTCAACCGGGAAAAACCTTCCCAAAATGGTACCTTTTTCACATTCTAGGACATTTTCTCCGAAGTAACAAGCATTACAGGGATGCGTCCATCCCTAACTTCAACTACGGCGTCGACGCTACCACAGCCTTCATTTCCCGAAAACTGTGCAAAACTTTCCATAAAACCTGTGATTCCGTCCACTCGATCATCTGCCAAACCGAGCGCGTAAATTATTGATCTTGGAGGAA
Organism: Romanomermis culicivorax; assembly: GCA_963922205.1. NCBI lineage: Eukaryota > Metazoa > Nematoda > Enoplea > Mermithida > Mermithidae > Romanomermis > Romanomermis culicivorax. The sequence continues at coordinate 1,351,250 of CAWUHX010000017.1, read as the reverse complement.
TTATTACAGTTGATTCACAAGTTACAGAGCAGACAAAAGACGATTGGTGATCTTTAGAGACAAAGGGGAATTGAATTTCACGATTGTCAGGACACAATACACGAACGAGTCTCTGTGGTACATCAACAAAAATATTTCCATCTGACATAGCTTCTGCACCCAACAATATTCTGTAAGGCAGGGTATCAACAAGCAGGAAGGACGTCTGAAACGTGAACGAGTTTTGACCTTTTCCAAGAGTGATACTCGTGTTGATTTCACCGAGTACATTAATTGGTTCAGCAGATAAACTATGAATGTTTGTGATATTTGTCGGTTTTGAGACAAATTTCTCGCCTTTATTCTGCAAAAGCTGTAGAAAATCTGCCCTTATTATATTGCACAAACTTCCATTATCAACCAAAGTGTAACATTTTGATTTGGTCTCTCCAACAAAAATGTAGATATTAGCATGCAATTTGGCATTAGCATGTTTCACAGCTGAAGCCTGATCAGCAGTAGTGCCGAAAGCAGAAGAGAAGCGATGATTCGGTGCATGAGAATTATTATAATTCGGAGTTTGTCTAAAAGCATTTTGTTGAGATGACATAGGATTTTGTCCTGGAGTCCTCAATCTTGCTGATGGGCATTGATGAGCACGGTGACCTTCCCTATTACAGTTGAAACACATAGATGGACGCGGTTGTTCATTCATTGGACAATCCTTTCTGTAGTGACCAGTCTGATTACATCTGAAACATCTGGAATCAGGTGATGACTGCAGCCCGAAATTTCTAGAAGCTTGTTGAAAAAGGTTACGGTTATTTGAAGCAGTTTGGTTATGTGTCGGTTTACGAGCTCCAAATGGTAAATTCTGACGCGGTTCGAACTCTTTTTTAGGCGAACTAGCATGGGTATTTCCTAGGAAGCCTTTTGATGCGATTGGACGTGAACTTCGAGGTTTAGCCAACTGACGAAGAGAAATTTCGTTTTCAGCAAAATTAATTGCTTCATCTAAGGTCGAACATTTCTGTTTAAGAAGTTCTAAGCGTAAATTTTCGTCTAAAAGTGCCTCGACATACATGGTGACGAGCTCTGACTCATCAAACCCTGGTTTTTTGTTAATGTACGCATTACGAGCTCTTTCTCGAAAATCCTTTGAAAAATCAAGGACAGTTTCCTCTGACTTCTGCGTCTTACGACGCAACTCATTTTTGAGTCTGTCAAAATGCCAGTTTCTGTACCAGCTCCTGCTTAAGTTTCGTCCAATTTTTACGATATTCCGGCACCATAGAATCGAGGATAGATGCTGCCCGACCCTCAGTCAAATTAACGACAAGCCAACACTGGTATTCTTCAGACCAGTCCGAAATGTGAGCTGTACGTTCGATCTTAGCTAACCATTCTAGGAAAACTTCTGGAGACGAACCATCACAACACTTAAACTGACGAGGTACTTTAAAATTTTTTTTTCGACCGACTGTGAAAACGACTGCTTCGTTGGCGATTCGAAGTGAAACCCTTTTACTGTAGAATCATGAATTGGGATCCCATGATCTGCATGGGACACCTCATCCAGGTTCTTTTTGAGATCAGTAACGTCTTGATCTTTCCCTTTTCCTGAATATTCTACTTGAAGCTTCTTGATATTCGATACAGTAGAATCGACAGCAGAATACAACGTAGAAATATGTTTATCGATTTTAGAAAGCATATCACCACACGCGTTATCCAAACGACTTATAGATCCTTGCGTTTCTCTAATCTTAGACTCAAAATCCTGCTTTAAATTTGTCAACGCTTTGGACTTTTCTACAGTAAGATTTTCGAATTCGTGTGACAAATCACGATCCAACTCAATTTCGATAAAAGTCTTAAACCTGTGAAAGACATTCTTGAATCGAGAAAATTCAGCGACGTGCGAGTTAAATGTCCCTTTAAACTCATCAATTTTAGTTTTCAGCTCTTGGCTTAAATTATCAAAACTGGACTCCATCTCCGCTTTGAGCAGGAGAAGCACAGATGACGAATTATGAACAGATTCAGTTACTGTCGATTGAGGATTTATACTATCTTTAACTCCATACAATTCCTCTTCTAGCTCTGACTCCGATAGATTAGCATCTACTCTTTCTGTGGTACCTAGAGGCTGTCTTGGACTACACACAGTTTCAGATTCAATGTTCCCCTCAGTAATTATCGGCAGTTTAAACAGAAAACTCTCTACACTTTTGACTCTGGTACTCTTCTTCGCTTTCTTCAAGCTTTCCACCACATAATTCTGTAATGAGGTAGTTAGACTCTCTTTATCACTTGGATCGACACTGATACCATACTTCTCATCAAGTTGAGCAAACCAAGGTGAATCGGATGGAGCATTTCGCAGGTCAGCAATAGTTACAGCAATAAAATTTTGTTTCTTACCGATTGGCTCCATATCTTCTTCAATGATAAAAAAAAAATCCGAAGGTTCAAGTAGATGTGCGACGTACAACGATCAACAACTCGCGATCAAACGACTTGAACGAAACGAAATTCAAACGAGAATGACGGAAATTTTTTTTCAATGGCTTTGTGACTTCAAGCTCCTCCCATGTCTGGTCCCTTAGTGCCACAAAGCATGCCGTCCATTGTCCACATCAACTGACTAACCATAGACGAATTCGGATTCCGATATTGGACACATACAGTGGTTTCCCAGAGTTGCCCCCCATGTAGTGTTTTGCCTATGGATAGTAGGAAGTATTGATGTCTGGGTTCAGGGTGGACAATGTCCAGGCTACTCGATGACCTATACTCCTCTAAAATCTGTATTAGAACGATGTTTTTATTTAGGAGTACGAAAAAAATATGAGACACCGAAAATACTTACAACTGGCCAACAGGGCCACGAGTGGACGAGAATAAAAACAATGGACTTATAAACGAATAACTACGAAAAAACAGATGTGCAAAACATATCAAAAAACGAAGGGTGGTCTGGAAAAATTAAGGAAATGCGAGCAGAGGTGAAACAGATGCATGCCATAAGGAAAAATGATATGTGAGAAAGAAAAACAAAAAAAAGAAGCTTTAGGAAAATAACATGTGATTACTTATAAATTAATAACGAAAAATGCCCGTATATTACAATTACAAACGTTTTTAAAAATGGGGACAATTTTTGGAAAATGAGGAAAAAAATTTTGGGTCCGGTTCTCATGTGGAAAAAAATCAACGGCTCTAAAAACATCATGTTTTAAAAGCTTAAAAACACTAAAATAAACCTCTATGAGCATTTTTAAGCGAAAAAAGACTTTGAGAAAATTGGGGAGAAAATTTTTACCCCTATCGCCATTTGACGAAAAAGTCAGCAGGAAAAACAGTGTTCACCAAAATACATCTTTTCAGTTTCCGATTCCCCAAAATTTTTTCGACAATGAGAACCTGGCATAAATTTTTTCTTTATTCCCGAATTTTTCTCCTCAAAAGATTCCTTTGCAGAAAAAAACACTGGACAAAGCAAATTCTGGCAATAATTGAGTTTTCTAGTTGATAAAGATCAGGTATTCAGTGTTATTCAGCGCGAAACGGCATATACTGTATCAAGTGCGGCTGCCAGAACCGCAAAAAGTACTCCACTCGAGAACTTTTTGCGGGTCCATAAACCGCACTAAACCGCAATGCGGTTGCGGGTTGCCACGCGCAAATTTTTTTTCCGGTTGCGGGTGTGCGGGCCGCACACTTTTTCGCCCGTTGCGGCTAAGTATGCCTACGGCTTTAGGGTTAGACATCGACGACTATGACACTTACACTAGTTTCTATTTTAACGCAATAAGGTGGTGTGTGCACCACCTGCAGTAATACCGGATATTTCGCACACAACGCAAGAAACGACACCCTATAAAGCTAGCTACAGTACATCAAACATCTGTCCACGAAGGAATACGTACATTTGTTGTAAAACGCGATCTTATCAGTCAGACTATTTCTGACTGGCGTGAATATCCATACATTATCAGCTTATGCGATTGTGTTCAAGCACTACTTATCATAGTAAACTGACAGAAATAAACCCACAGCTGTCAAAACGATCATACCTACAAGGAAAACGATACTTATAACAAATATTTTACAATAATCATCGTTTTCTGTTTCGTAATTTCGACTCCAATGGTGATAATTCACTCGATTCAACGACTTCGCTGTCCCCTGAAAATGAAGATATTAAAACAAAAAATTAGCTTCGAAAAAAACAAAAATCTCAAATACTGCAATTTGATTTTTTTATACAATACTTCTATTGAAATGATATGACAAAAGTCAGTACGCATGTCTTTAGGACATTTACACAGCATTCTATACTCAATGTAAAGAAAAGTTTACTTATGCAAATGGTAAACAACCTGGTTACGCGGCTGCTTTTTTCTCAGATTGACTGTAGCAATTAGTACAATAACTTGGAATGAGAAAATTTTGACTCACAATGCATGGCCCTCACCTGCCTATGGATTTTTTGGATATTTTTGCATTCCGAGACACTTTAAAATGGATAGATTAGGGCTAGTTGTGCAACTTTTTACTGAAAAAATTGTTAAACATGGTCGGGCGTAGTCACTATGTTCATCTCAATGATGGCAGTTTAGCAGAAAATCGTAAAAATATGAAATTAATGATTGTATTCTACTTCTTTCATTTACAAGCATGTCAAGAAAACAGACATGTCTTATCATTATATCTATAAAGTCAAGCATTTTGAGTGAAAAACAGGCGTATTTCGTATTACATTTTTGTACTCTTCGGAAAGTGGGTCTTCGACGAATGCGGGATTATCCATACTTAAACGTAACTCTTCATTGTTTGTGTTTGTGTGGTAAGTATTATGCAAATTAGGATTCCGCCTTTGATATTGATGGTGAATCGCATGATCGTCGATGCAATTTTCTCGATAATAAGTGATTTGATGAGGTAAATGGCCGAAACTGTCGCGTTTTTGGTCCTCAAAATCGTTATTATTGAAACGTACGTTCCGTTTACCAGTCTGTGGAACGGCCGTTTTCCTGGATACTGTTCGTCGATTCTGATTTAGATGGAAATTCGGTGATTGTAAAAAATCTAAGAGACAAGATCGAGTTGAAGCAAAAAACATGAGGAACGGATGGTCGAAAACAGGCTAGGATAAAAACTTCAAACTACATTCTGTTCATTTTGAAATGGCAGATGCAGTGAATCGCGGAAAATAAGTTAAATTTAAAAAAAAATAATGAACTTATCAGGAAAACATATATGTTCATCATCGAAGGTGTTCAAATTGCACTTAGATGTCGGCAACAGTTCTATCTAAATCAAAAATGGACAAGCCAGATGTCGTTTCTGTGATTTTGGCTTTCCCATTGTGATAAGAGAATTCATATTTTTTCTACATAAAGTTGTTTACGGCATAAAATGGTATGTTTTTTCTTAAGGCTCATTTATACTTGCCCTTTCCGACGGAACGGAACGGAATGCGATCGACGGAATGTAACAGACCGAAAGGTAAATTTCCGTTCCATTCGGTTCGGTTGGAGATTACCGTCGATCGCTTTCCACAAAATTGCCGTCATGTTTACCGACTGAAAGTGGATTTTCAGGTTGAATGGTTCAATCTGTTGACGATCCGTTCCCTTCCGTCTTTTCTTCCGTTTTTTTCTACTCGTTGCGTTTGCCATTTCAGAGTACTATATACATAGATTATAGTCCACAACATATACAAACGAGATAAAAATTTTGCTGGAGGCAAAAAAATCATTTGCGTGGCGAAACCCCACATGTGCATATGGTCCACAGTCATTTATTACAATTTGAGATCGTTGCATTAGACCCGTAGCACGCCGGCAGTGTGGAGGTCAACAAAGCTTAAGCCAGCATCACCCGTAGCTCCGTCAACAGTGAAGGTATATATCAAGATCCGTCTTTTGAACGAAATACCCAATTTGTTGCATTTAGGAAGAAAAATAGCATTCTCGCTTTGAAAAGTCACTGGTTTGGTTGGAGTCAAGCACCTATGTGGCTGAGGTCAAATACTTTTTGGGTGAGGTCCCCATCACCTCCCTCACGTAGATGCATGGACCTCAGGCATATCTAAGGAGAGTCTAATCCTGCTCACTCTTTCCTTTAAACGCAAAGCTCACACACAGTTAGTTCCAAATCACTGATTGTGCAGGTGTTCCAAAGATTCTAAGAAATTCGAAATTTTCAGACAAAACTATTTGATCAGAGTCTACATTACAAATGCTTCCGATCCAATTTGACAGGTGGAAAAAAATCAGAAACAGTGTTACTGCTTTGAAACACAACTCAACATACAGTTGATTTTTGAAAAAAATATGAAAATTTGTCAGAATGAGCAAAGTCAAACTGTCGGGAATACTGTAATATGATCAATCCGGCGTTGGTGCGCAAGTAGAGCGATCATGCAAAGATATGGCCTATGTCATGTATGTTGATGTATTTTTCATTCTTCATAATTTCGGACTTATGGCAAGCTTCCGTCCCTGGTTACTTCGTTTTTACATTTTTTGTTGTATATACGATTGGACATTCAAATATACACCTATGCTGACTTCAAGATGTACTATTAGAGAGTGATCCATGTTAAGCCTCTTTGAGTCCAGTTGGAGGAATATTAGTGTATTTATTGTTAGGTGTGTGGTTAGGAACTGTTACATCTTCCTTTGACTGAACCGAAAGGTCAGACCAATCTCCTAATACCACGCCTGCCTATCAAAGCGGTTTAGGATCAAGGAAAAAAATTCTTACAGCTTTCTTTGCCACGATTAGCATAAATCATGTCAATATCGTCCGAAAAAATTTGATGATCACTATGATTTCTGTCCATAGCCGATTTTTGTTTCATCATCCGCTGAAAATTGTCCATATCTCGCAAAGATGGGCAGGAACTCGATCTAGAAGAAGTTCTTTCAATAATAGTTCCAATTTTATTGGATGGAAAGTAGTCCGTAGTTTCTTGCTCCCGTTCGTTATTCGGTAACGATGATCCGTTTCTGACAAGCGATAAATCATTCTCCAGTACTTTTTGATAATTGTTCGTTTTTTGTGATTCATTATTACTCGGTTTGGGTTTCGAAATTTTCGAAGTAAAGGCATTTGGATTACAGATCGGTTTACCAAAACCTAGCAAAAAAACTAGATTAAAATCGGTCTATTGTCTGCAGGGTGTTGCATAATGATTGGGGACATTGTTGCGTGATTCAGTTCTGCGTTCAAGGAACTATTTTTCATTGAAATACCGAAATTGACTCGATTCATGAGTGGAAAACAAATGTTACCCTAAAATCATAAAAAAGCGAGTATGAACAAATCAATAATGTGTTTCACCGCCATTTGCCTCACTAACCTGTCGAAAACGTTCTGGCATCAAACGTTCAAGGGTAAGAAGTACCACGAATATGTTATTTACTGTTATTCCTTTCCGTGTGTACTAAATACTTTGTGTTATATCGTATCGTATAGTATTATTCAAAATAAAATCACAAAAAACGCAGGTTCTGAAAAAGTTCAATTTCGTATTCTAATTCAGTCAAAATGAGATGCAAACTTTTTTGCGACATTTTCCTCGAGCAAGGTCCTTGACAAGCCTCCAGATCCATTAAAGGTTCCACTCGATCTTTAACAATTTCTCCCAAATTTTTGGTGAGATTCAAATCTGGACTGCTGCGTGGCTATATGTCGGTTTTCCAGAATCCGAGACCTCGCTCTCGAAGTAGCTGCTGCGTGGCATTTTTCAATGCATGGTGCACGGTCATGGACAAAAGTTATCAGACAAAAATTTACAGAATAAATCTCTGACTAGTTTTATTGCAAATTGTTCCTAACACATACATTTTAACTATAAACAATGTATTTTAATTACTCTGATGCAGAATTGAATTCTCTACAAGTTGGTACATTGCACTCCATTCTAGCATGCATCTATAGGGTGTCTCCAATCATTATGCAACACTCTAAAACATCACGAAACAGATTGTCATCACATACGATACTGTATTCTTTACAAATGGGGTTCGGAACGCAAAAATGCGATGGGTATAGAATGTTACTCAATAAAGCGGATGACGAAGGGGTTCCCTTCTCTAGATTTCCCCTTTAGTGTGCAACGAAGGGGATTAAAAAGGAACTTAACATATAGTGCTCCTTGGCTGTACCCTGCATGAAAAAAGAAAATAATAATGAAACATCACTTGCTTTCCAAATATTTCATTGTTCAAGCATTTAAAAAAACAAACTATACATTATAGTTTGGTTTCACCTAATATTTGATGTTCATGAAATGATAGACGGAACTTGACGTAGCTATATATCATGGATTTTTCATTCGACTTATTTATTTTCTTGATTTCTAGCGAGGGATTGAACTTAAAGTCGCTTGTTGAAAATAAACACCCACAGACAAAAGTATTTGCAAAATGAAACTATGAAAGAGTTCTATGAAAAACACTATTTCAACATGGTCTGCGATTATGCTGACAAGGACTGTACAAATGCGAGAAAAATTAATTGTATTTATAATCCGAAAACGTCGGCACTAAATTATTCACTAAAAATTGCATCGCCTTGCAGCTTGCAGCTTTTTGTGTTCCAGGAAACCGAAAAAAGTCGAGAAATTTACTAGAATCAAAAAAGAATGATCGAATGGGCTATAGAAGGCTATAAACCTGACAAATAAATCATGCTTCAAGCCCCTTTTCAGAATCTTGTTGTGGCTAAAAAGGCCAGATAATGTATAGGTGGAAACCAAATTTCAAATTGCTGGAATTCAGCTTCACTACATGGGATCAAAAATGTGTTTTCCATGATTACTAGATTCTTTAAGCTCTTGATCAAACTTCCTCCTCAAGGCTTGGAACTTCTCTTTGGCCGTATTTGTGGTCATTTCCACATCAACCTTGTCAGAAGTCGACGGTTTTTGACGGCAAAATTCCGTTGTTTTGTTACAATCTTCAGCCCTGTTGCACGATGCTCGCATGTTATTTCCAGTCGCCAAATAATTTTCATCGACCAGCGTATCGTCTATTGGCTGTTGATGGTCGTTAATTTTGATCACGTGACGACCCTTTGAATTTTTTGTGACTTTGAACTGTAAAAAAAATCGTTCCATGAAAAATACGTATTTTTTTCAACAATGTTACTTTTTCCATGGAATTCAGTACGGGTGAAAATCAATTATTTCCACTAATACGTTCAAGGAAAGATGGCAGGGTGCAGTACACACATATGCGATTACTGTGCTGTGATGGTCACCGTAGTTATATAAATTTTTAAGCTGATCAAACACTACAAACGTTCCATCTACACCAAAAAGCTTCCAATTTTCATAATTTATGTTATAAACTGAAAAAGTATTGGATTCGACTAACGATTACGGAAGACAAGTCAATCCAATGTGTGTGTTTGATATAATAGTGTGTAAACTCGTTATGATCTTTCTATTTTCGAATGAACTTTTATGCAAAATAATTACTTAATAGAAATAGAGCAGGCCTGCCTCATACGCAAACATTTTTTCCAAATTTTTTCTGAAATGCTTTAAAGTGACCGAATTTGAAAAGCAAATACGATTCCATATTCCTACGATTTTTGTCTAAACCACGTGTGACGTCAGACTGCAAATTTGTGAGCTAACTCAACTAACTTTGAGAAATTTTTTGAGTGAAAAATCTTACTGTAAAAACTTCGTGTAAACGATTTTAGGTTATTATTAACTTTTGCCATCTTTCAATTTAGAAGCATTTAGTTAAGCCCTATTCAGAAGTAAAAAATCCTAGAAAACGACAGCCAGCGACAGTCGGCGGCTGCACTTTTGAATTGGGCATTAAGAAAAAAGGTGTTCATGTAGGCAGGTTGTTTTATTATTTACATGAACATTTTTCTGCGTTTCGTAGCTGTTTTGAAAAATAGGCTATACCAGTTAGTTTTCTGTAGATCCCCTAAAATGATTAAATAGGAACAGTTGTGTAAAATCCTATACGATACAAAAATCTTCCACTAATCATTGGAAGCGTGATTCTGACATTATGTTCCGCTATGCGATTTAAAATTGTGTACTTATTCCACCACTATTGGAAAACATTCAATCAATACTAATTTTAAGACAAGATTTTTGAGAAGTTCTACCTTCTCTAGGATACGTTGGAAATTAATCATATCTCAAAATGTTGTCTTTGAACAAGCGCCGATTCTGCTACAAACAGACATTGCTATAAGCATGATAAGACACGCTAAAAATTAATCGTATCTCAAAACGATATATTTTGGATAGTTCCGTGCGCTGAGTTTCATGGTATAATAGGTCTTGCTCAAAAATGAAAATTCAGGCCGCTACAGTATACCAAAGTTTTAGAATTGTTTTTTTGGCATTTTCCAGTGGTCTTGCTAGCCAAGCGATATTTCAGGATTGGAGTGATCCTATTCGATAAATGAATATTCATTTTATACAGGAGAAGATGTTCTTGGTGTTCACCGAGATGTTCACTGTATTGGTTAAAGTTGCTTCAAAATTTTTGAACCATTTTAGGAGCTGCACAGCTCCGAAGAAGGCATACGTATGGAAATTTCTCGGAAGTCACTGCATTTTCCAGGTGGCCCTTGTCTACCCGTTGTGATACACTTATTATCTGTACTATAGAATTATCAAATAACTAACGGACTATAGTTTGATGTAGAGGTTGTTTCACATATGAACATTTTACACTATGCAAAGAAGTTTAAATGGTCGAAAATGAGAAGCCAAAAAAGAAACATCCTGTTTAGAGGTACTCCCGAGCACTTTCGCTAATGATCTCGCGGAATTACAAATTTGCGTACATTAGTTTATACATTCCTACTGTAGGAGTAATGTCGTCCTTATGGCGCATTGTTTTGGGATTAGCACACACTGAACAACAATCATTCAAATATTTTTCGAACATGGATAAATGCCCAACCACGTTAGTTATGGGAATACAGGATGCTTCTTTGCCTGATACATAAGAAGAAAAAATGTGGCTGCAAGTCCTGATAAATTTTCATTGATCTAGGTTTGATTTTTTGCCGAACGAAGTGCCTCAAATGAAAAATTGAAAGTTTCGAAAATTTTCAATAAATTTCATAAATCGAGTGGTTATTGCAAATTCATTAACAGGAATGCGACAAGAGTTATTCAGACCTTTGTCGCATTGGAAAGGCACTGCAATCTACTATCATTCGGTCTATTTTTGTGCGGCTGATATCACGTGGTGTGAAATTGAGTCCCTCCAACTACTTTCTCACAGCTTACAACGTAGGCCAGAGTCAGACAGCCGACATTTTTTTGTAACATTAAACTCGCAGCTTCGATTTTTTCAATCAAATTCATAAAGAGAAGAATTTTTGTTGCATCTCCTCTGAGGCATCCTGTTGCCCAACCATTGTAAATAGATCGATGTAATTTTACCAGTGATTCGACCGACATCTTTTTTTATTCCTCTAATTTGAACGTTTTCAATTTTTTCTTCATCTCGCTGATGGCATGTTTAGTGCAACTAATCAGCATTTTTGTAGTAACCTTCAGGATGTGCAGACACCTACAGCTCCCAAAACGGTAGGCATTAAAAATTTTATCACATTGTGTTGGACATTAGTGGCTTCAGAAATCAAGAAGAAAAATTCTGCAGCATCCTATGGCAAAGTGCCCAATAAAACTCTACATGACTTTTTTCGTTTTATTTTGACTTACTTTTTGACACTTTAAAACGGCATAAAAAGTGTAAATCAACGGATTGAATTTTTTTCATATCTGAATATAGAGCTGTCTTCTGAAAGTAATCAATATTTGGCTACATAGTAACGCCTTTTCCGAGCTGTGATATTTCGAAACACGAATACAGACTGAAAAATGTCAACAAATGTTAAAACTTTGGAGTACTGTCGCTATGCGAATATTGACTTTTATGCTAAATGAATGTTGCCACGATACTCAGAATGTGAAGCTAATCAAAATGTCTCATTTTCAAATATTATTAGTTTTAACTTTTCATATGTCGATGGAACAGAAGGTCGAATATCTCAGAAATCGTGTGCTAATAGACAAAGGAGAGTAATGAAAACAAAAGATTTTAATTGTATATTGTATATCTGCGATTATTACGTTCTGGGGACATAGTCTATTTATTTTAAGATGACTGTAAACGAGAGAAATGCGTTTGCGATGAAAAACCGATGGATGCACATGAACATCTTTCTCCTGCAGGTTATAAGCCCTGCTGGTCACTTTGCAAAAAATGTGTCGATTTCGTGTTGGGTGAAAAAGATTTTCACATTTCTTTTCAAGGAAAAAATTCAACAGAAACAACGATTTCGAAGGCTCACTTCAATCTTGCTGAAGTTTACGAGCATTTTATAAAAAATAGGCAATAAAATCATTTTCCCCTAGGTCTGAAATATCTTCTCGTATGATATGTATGCCTTTGCGTAGGTCGATTCGTCGCTGTCCTCCGATTGCCTCTTCTATCAGTTGTCGTTATACAAGGACCTGATATGAAAAGGTAAAATATAAAAAGATGTTCACTCATGTTAAAATAAGACTCGGAAATATTTTTGCAGGCACGTCTAATAATTTGGGGAGACCAATTTTTTTGAAATTATAACTTATTTTGGTTATACTGTATGATAACATTGCCTGGGCATACTTTAGACACACAGCATCAGCTGTGCTAAGTTCCATAGAGCCACTTTGGGTGCATTAAGCTACAGTATACAGTCCACTTTTTCTGCTCTCCCTGCACCCGCTTCTATAATTTCCACACGTTCGCTTCTATATTCTTATTGCTAGTCACCTATCAACCTCATACCTTTCACAACGAAATCTTTCAACATTCACATTGCCTGGATCCTTAGAAATTTACGAATTTAACATTTTTTTATTCAGTGGAAACTTATCTACGTTCCAAATCACAACGATTCGTACAGCTTTGATGTCCTCTCGGGCTTCGAGTACTATTTCGATTTACACCACACATTTCCACAAATGGTCCCGTTGGGCACAGCGATATAATTATACCATATTTCCATATATTATACCATATATTTATATCACATTATACCATTTAACCCCTTGGAGTTTGCCACCTATCTAACTGACAACGAAGCCTTCAGGAGCCGCTCATCTGCAGTTCATGCCTATTCCTCTCTTGCTTGATTTCACAAACTCGCAAATTTGCATGCTTTTAGTTCAAACTTCCTTTCAAAATGAATCTTGGACTCAGCCTGACATTGTCCGTCAAAGAAAAGCAACATAAAAGAATCACTCTCCTGAAATCATCAACAAAATCGCCCTTTACTGCACAGACAATGCTAGCCTCACCAACCTTCGGCTCAGTGTTTTTTTCCTGCATAGTGCAGACTTTTTAGGCTTCGTGCAGAATCTTTTTTGGTGATTTCTGCACTGGTGCAGAATTTTTTGAGTCATGTGTTTGATCACTTGGGATACAGATTGGTCTCTTTCGCCATTCCGGGAAGAAAATTATGGGGAATCGTATATAGAAAAGATGCATTTTGGTGCATTTTAGAAGGTCATAATCTCAAAATCTGGTTATAACTTCAATAAACATTAGTATCCATTTCCTAGATCAGGCGCGGCTTCTAACATGTCTACCTTCACTTATCATTTAATTTTTAATAGTTTGCATCATCTTAAACGTATTATCTCGTGTTTTAATCGGTAATCTTCAATATTTTATCTTGATATTTAACGAAGATTCACATTTTTTCCTTGATACATTTTTTTGGGAAAGATCAATACGTCAAGTCTGTAATCTTTTTGAAGCGATTATTCCTTTCTTAACGTAAAATCAATCCAAAAACTTCATGGAAGTAGTTTTCGGAAATTTCTACTCTTCTTACTCATACCTTTTCGGCCATGTCAATGAGAGTATCGCGCATAAATTACCCGTTTTAAAATTTTTCAAATATAGAGTTCTAAAAATTACGACTTTTGAACACACTTGAAATAAATGTTCAGAAAATTGATTTTCCAGTGTCGAAGAATGTCAGTACCCAAAATTTTTTCCGGGGCTTCGCACCGGAAGGATTAATATCTTTTTTTAAGCTTTCACTTGTCATCATAAAGGACTTAACCATCGATTTCTCATGTAATTCAAAGTCATTGTGCTCTTGGATAGTTTGCTGGAAAATTTGTTCTACAATGCTTGTAGATTAGACTTCGATCAAACTCAAAAATTTCAAATGTTTCCTCAATTTTAATGGATTAACGGCTTTAAAAAACAGCAGGAGATTTGAAAAAGCTCAAAAATACATAAATAAAGCGTCTATGAGCATTTTAAGCGAAAAACGACTTCGGGGAAATGGGGAAACAAATTTTGACCGCTTTCCCCATTTGGGGAAAAGGCCCGGGGGAAAAACAGTGGTAACAGGAGAAAAGGACAGTGCAGAGACTTTTTTGGCTTTTCTGCACTGTGCCGAAAGCCCGGTGCAGAAAAAAATAACACTGCTTCGTCTACTTGCTATTGTAACTTGAGGCTATGGAGGTTTCCTCCGGATAAATGAAATTCTCAAATTGGGGCCTATGGACATCAGCTTCAGTACCTCCAGCTTCAGTGTAACTATCTCAGACAGCAAAACTGATGTTTACAGAGAAGGTAACATAATCTCGATCCCTGAAGTTCAGTCCTTGTCATTCCCTTACAACGCACTGGTCAATTATTTCTATTCCAGCAAAATTACGCCGAATTCAAACGAATTTCTTTTTCATACCATCTTTAGAAAAAATGATAGAGAGGTGCTTAAGAAAGCCCAACCATTGTCCTACAGCAGATTTAGAGAACAATGCCAAGAAATTTTAACAGTCCTACAATTGGATGCCAAGAAGTATGGAACACATAGCTTGTATGCAGGAGGAGCAACTGCAACTGCAGTTGCAGGCGTTCCTGATCATGTGATTCAACTACATATTCGATGGAAAACTGAATACTGTTGTGTACATAAAGAAGAAGACACAGATGAACAGTTTAACAAAAAAATTTATGCCCCGAGCACAGCATGACGAGGACGCCGGGATTTCAATGTTGTAAATAATTTAAAAAATTCCTTTTATCACAGCAATTTTCGCACAATTGGAAAAGAATTTATCACAACAGTTTTTCAAAAATGTTCCTTGCAAAAGAGCGGAAATACATGCACGTAAAGAAGTAAATTATTTAGAAAGAGGCAGAACGAAAATTTGGTCATTGTATGTACAACACTTGGCCCGAAAATTAACGAGCAATCAGTTATTTTTGTGTAAAGCAAAAACATAATGTTTCACACCAAGTTTCTGTCACAAATCCTTCTGCTCAATGATATGGAGAAGAAAATTAAAGTACAAGAAAAGAATCGGTGCGAGTCACCTCGTTGGTTATTGTCTCAAACGCGCAACAGCAATCCCACCGTACTAGAGCAAAAGTTTTATGGAAAGGAGTTCAGCCTTTCATACGGAAAATCAAATAAACGATTAGAAAGGCACTACACTAGATTTGAAATTTTCAGCTCGACGCCGGCAAGACGTCGATGTAAGATTGGATTAGCATCCATTGCGCAACTCTTTACAGTAAGTTCAGTGCTTTTTATTTAACTTAGCCTAGCAAGATGTACTTACTGATTAGTTATGTAGTTTAACAACAAAACCTTTTTTTGGGGGAGACCAGTCCCCCCGCCCCTTCTCAGCTACGTGCCTGTGCTTTTTGCAAGACGAGCTGGAAACCTTGGGCCGGTTTCATCAAAGAGACTTAACCTCCAGCTGAGCTGCAGCTTAAACTGTAGCTTAACTCTATGCGTTATACCATTGTCGTTAAGCTGCAGCTCAGCTGTAGCTTAACTCATGCACACAAAACATATCGGGAAATTCAAGCTGCAGCTGAGCTGCACCTTAACGGCAATCTTATAACATACAGAGTTAAGCTAGCTCAGCTGCAGCTTAACTTTCTCGATATGTTTTGTGTGCATGAGTGCAGCTGAGATACAGCTTAACGGTAATGTTATAACATATAGAGTTAAGCTGCAGCTCAGCTGTAGCTTAAGTCTCTTTGATGAAACCGGCCCCGTTCTCACGAGTTGTTGGCCAATCTGCTCATCAATTTTCGAAAAGAAGTATCAGCGCATGTATAGTCTTAACCATCTTTTCGCGTTCTAAGTCTCACTTGGGAAAAAATGAATAATAGCGCAACATTTCAGTTCATCGATTTTGAATTTTAATTCTATCCTATTCTCCATCCAGTTTCTTATTTTATGCAGGACATTCGGTGTCTCATTTATTCTCACATATCTTGTAGTAAATATTCGTATCTGAGCCAATACGAGCATTGCGGTAGGACGATTTGCGCTCCTCTCAGCTCTTAAGGCACATCTATACCTTTGGAGCAATTTCAGTAAATAATACACCGCAAGGTACATATCGAAATTGGTGATCGAAATATACCCAGCATGTTCAGCATGTGTGCTTTAAATCTACCTCTGACGCTAGGAATGTGAGAAATGCAAGAAGCTTACAAAATAATGATATCTGCAACACTATGCAAAATCTTCTTGTGAAATATACTTCACTGAATTGAACTCGTCAAGACCTTTCTTGCACACAGCTACAATAAGAGATTCGTTCGATTTTTATTGTTGCAATCACATGCGACAGATTTTCGACAAAAAAAGTATAGATGGGTCTTTAGTTACATCCATTGAGTCTGTGAAGAGTATTCTTATGCAAGCGGTTGTTAAGTGAGCGATTCCTACGTGAGCGATTCTCAAATGAGCGAATTCCTGATTAGGCGATTCTCAAATGAGCGATCGAGAATGTAATAACACTTTCTTCATATTTTACTTCTTTATCATATATTTTTCTTTGTAACTATGTATTTCTTTTTTCTTTCGTTTTCTGTGTGTATTTCTTCTGTCATCGTTTATGTGTGTTTTTACGTTTTCGTCTTTTGCCTGCTTGTTTTCATTTTCTTTTTCTCGTCATCAACCTTTTTGTTTTTCACTCGTGAAATAATAAATTGAAAGTTGTTATTTTAAATAGCCATTGTCTCCTATATAATATTGATACAGTTCGGTATGCTTTAGTGTTTCATCGTTGAAGGTGCGAAAATGTTTATAAAAAGCAAACAAAAGAATGCTGGAAGAAATAAAAGATCAAGAGAAAAAATCTTCAACAAAAGAAAAAGCAACATAGAGAAAGCAGCAAGAAAGAAGAAAAGAAAAAATAATGTGGAAAACGGCAAAAAAGAATGGAGCAGGAGAATAGAACAAAAGAATTATAAAGAATGTAAGGATAGAGAAAAAAATCAAAAAAATAAATAGGGAATAGAGCATGGAGAACTGTATAAGAATTACACCGGAGACTATGATTATTCAAAATGACAACATGTAATGTATTGTTTCATGAGCAAAAAAATGTAGATTACAAGAAGAAAGAAAACGAAAGAAAGCAAAAAAAAAGATGAAAACGTACCCACTTCAAAATTTCGAGATCCACATGTTTGGTTGAAAAGTGTGTTGATGTTGCAGAATATACTTTTTCTTCACTCAGCTGCAGAATATACTTTTTCACAGACACGAAAAATTTTTTTTGAGAAAGGATGAAAATTCAATATAACGAAAGTGAATTTTTTCCTACTTTAACCAAAGTTGTCAAAAATCTAGTCCACTTCTTTTTCTAGTTTTGCAACTATCCAAGCAAGTATATTCTTCTTTTTCTGCCCCATCGGGACATTTTCTAATAAACTACTTCACCTCTTTTTAGGGGGCCTCAGCCATGCATGAAAACCTTCGTAGAAGCACATTGAAGTTTCAAATTTGGTCATCTTCACATCAAAGAAACAATAAAAACAATCTTAAAGCTACGATTTCTCACTTTCAGTAAAAGTAAAATATGTGTAAACCGCAAAGAACTTAAAAAACATTGTAAACAGAGTGTAAAGTGACCATTTCCATTCAATTCACCATGATCAAGAACCCCTAACCCAAAAGTCGCACAAATACCTTTGTTTACACATAGAACAATTTTTTTGTGTGAAGTGACTGTGTCCATTGAATTCCCCATGATCAGAAATCTCTTACATCAAAAATCGCAGAGATACATTTGTTTACACTCAATATAATTTTGTAAGTAAAGTGATCGATTCTTTAAATTCCCCGTGATCGAAAACCCCTTCACCCAAAAATCACTAAAATCCGTTTCTTTACATCCAGGATAATTTTTGTGTGTAAAGTGACCGTATTCGTTGAGTTTCCGCGGTCGAAAACCTTTACACCCCAAAAATCCCGATAAGGATACAGGTTCAATTGAAACTGCAAAACATTCTGGCACCGTACAGCATTATGCTGCAAAAAGTTATTTTTTTGAAGCCGTAAATTTAAATAACAAAATTGTCGACTTTCGCGGTTCCCGTGACTTTAGACAACCATATAATTGAATGAAGGCCATATTTAAAAAAAAATAAAAATTCGCATTTGAGATTGCATCCCCAAGATGCTTTGGCCGAAGTATGGAGGTTGGATGTGACAAACCCGTTGCTGGACGTGGTGAAACGGGGGCCCTTGAAAAGTGCGTTTTCTGCATGTTTTTGGGCCCCCACCGAGCAGCACTTGCAGATAGAGGCAGAATGACATAAGGCACCTCATAGTTTGCCCCTATGCCCGAAATTATGAAAGAAAACCGAAGGTTCTAGCTCTTACCGTTTTGGCTGGCGGAGGACATGAAATTTGGGGGCCAAGTATATTACAGGTTGACGCCATCACGTCACCTATGATTACATTCTTGATCGCTTTTTTGAGAATCGCCCAATCGGGGATTCGCTTACTTGGCAATTACTTACATGGGAATCACTCACTTTGTAATAAACTGTCTGCGCGACACGTGTATTTTTAGAACAATTTTATACCTTTTTTAACTTTCTGGCAAAAAGGGTCAACATTATCAAAAATTTTGATCCCTCCGACATATACGAAAAACATTCAAATGTTTCAATGCTGATTAGTCTAAATATAATTTTTGAACGTGAAACTATGCAGTCTGTTTTTACAAAATGCTAAATTGAAGAACGACAAAAACTAGTACTGTCGTGAAAATATTTTACCGTAGAATTTTTCACTAAAAAAATATTAAAGACCAGCTGAGTACGTTCACAAATTTGTGATCCTATTTGACAAACGGTTTAGCAGAAAATTGTAAGAATATGAAACAGCGCTTGTTTTCCAAAAAACGGACTAGAGTATTTTCAAATTATAGCCAAAACAATGAACCCGGCGTTTGGACTGGTTATTACGACATTTGGATCCAAAAAGTAAAATATACTACAAATATCCTACCATATAAGTATCGCATAAGCCTTATGTCGGTTTCCGCCAACTTTGGTTCTTCATGTTCCGGGTTGTAGTATGGAAACATAATAGAATTGCGATCGGCATTGTTATGCGGAAGGCCTGCAAAAACAGAATTTGAAATGACGACAAAAATCTTTTTAGATGGGGATTCCGATATGGATCTATTGATCGAATGAGTGGGCACGTAAATAAGCGGAATCATTTGTCATCATGTCAATAAAAAACTCAAGTGAGTAATTAAGAAATAAACTATAGCGCCTTTGTTGAATACTGAAGAAAAAGAGACAGACTGAACTACCTTATGCAGTTTATGCATTTGTGTCATTTTTTCTATGCAAGATTAGAAGCCGAATAAAAGGGATATGTGGCAAATTCTTTGAAAGCTAATCGATTTGAGAAACTTTCCCCTGGTTGATTTATCTTTTGAAGCATCGTATATCAACTTAGGTTTCAAAAGAAAACGAATGCCACCAGAAGGAAGTCTATATATGGATATAATCAAGGGATCTTTTATCTCTTACAATTGACATAAAATTTTAACACAGATCGAAAAGCTAACATTTTTTGAATTTTGAGTCATAGTAGAGAATTTTTTCAAATTCCGAATCGTTCAGAAGAACTCAATCATCACCTGACAAAGCGGTTGGTAAAGTGATACCACACGTGAAAAACAGTAGCTAAACTGGACTACTCCGAACTGAAAAGAGTAGTTGAAATAATTTTTAAAGAGAGCAAAAGTCGGCGAAATGGTTGTCGGTTAGTCAACACAAACTTCATGTAAAAAACCAGTACGGTTGCATTGCATTTCGTTAGCAGAATACAGTAGCTGAAAAGAAGCTAGTCATCTCACCCAGCGCGTGACCGATTTCGTGCACAGCCACGGCCAGTAGGTTAGTAGAATCAGAGTTCCATCGGGGATCGTGATAGTGTCTTTCCTCTTTATTGAGGAATTTTATCGGAGCAGTCCACCATTCGTCGTCGTCGAAATGTATTTGACCTGATCGCGGGTAAAAAGCGTGGGCGATGGTTCCTCCTGTTATATTATGCGTAGCGAATTTTATAGACTTGAAATCGATCAAATGTAAAATGTGGCTTTTCTCCTTCAGACATTACATACTCTTCTAAAATGAGTTTTTAATAGTTTGCTGAACCATAATTTCGAATAGAAAAAGGCATCATACATTCCCCTTCATCAAGTAAAAAATTATTACCATTCGAAAAAGCATTGACAAAATTTTATTGTGGACAGAATTATCAATGGTCCAAGAATAATCATTATGTTCAGGTTTGTATAAATTAAAAATCACTTTATTTAGAGCAATTTATGTTCGAGGCTCGTCGTGAAAATTTTCGGCGACACTCGAGTATAATTTTTGATTGAGAACAATTTGTTACAATGATGAAAATTTAGCAGTTTTCCAGTTCCAGTATTACTTTATAAAAACACAAAAATTCAAAAAAATTGATTTTTGAGCATTTTTCAGGATTTCGCCTTCTTTGGACCTATGTAGCTCCTCTAGGGGTATTCGAATCTCGATGCTGCTTTCACATCTACTGTAGGAATGTGTGAACAGTAGAATAAAAAGATGAAATTCTGCGGCATGGCAGGTGAAGGTGATCGGGAGTGTCTCTAAGCAGGATTTTTCTTCATTTCTGCACTAATTTTTGACTGTTCAAATTTTCTTGCAGAGTGTAAAATGTTTTCTTGTGAAACAATTAATACATCAAACTATAGTCTGTTAGTTATTTGATAATTCTACAGTATAGGTAATAAATATATCTCAAGGGGTAGACAAGGTCCACCTGGCAAATACGATGATTTCTATGAAATTTTCATAAGTATGCCTTATTCGGAGCAGTGCAGCTCCCAAAACGGTACAAAAATTTTGATGAAAATTTAACCAATGCAGTAAAAATGCATGAGCTGCAATGTAAGAAAATAAAATTCTGCGGCTTCCAATGGGATTTGACACTTTAAACTTTATGAAAAAGTGTAATATGCAGTTATATACTGTAAATGTTACATCAGAAGATAGCTTATTCTCTCCTCTGTAAAATGAATATTTATTCATCACATAAGATCAATCCGATGCAAGACCACTGAAAAATACTAAAAAAATACTAGCAAGACCACTGAAAAATACTAAAAAATCATCAATTTTCAAAGTTTGGCATACTGTAGCGGCGCGAATTTTCGTTTACAAGCAAAACGAATAACTACCCAAAATATTTGATTTTGAGGTATGATTAATTTTCAACTTATCATAGGGAAGGTAGAATCTCTCAGAAATCGTGTCCTAACACGCTGGACAATGAAACTTCACAACAGTGAGATGTAAATTAGAATCATACTAATATGTAGATTGTAATTTTGTTTCTCATTGTTTTCGAATATGAAAATTTTCGAATTTTTATATCCTAAAACGCTGGAAAAGGAATCTTTGCAACAAACATTGCTGAAAAGAGAAACCCTAAATTTATAGTCTAAAATGATGCCTTCAATTTTCATCATTTATAAATGCAAAAGTTCGCAATGTTCCAAGCCAGTGAGAGAAAAAATTCAGAGGATTGATCAAAGATTTCAATTTTCGGCCAAATACTGACTCAACGAATAGAAGAAGAGATAAAGTAATTCAATTGATTGAAACTGTTGAAGGTTTATTAGAAAGTGTGGAGGTTAATTGGTAAGTGGAAGCAGACATGCTAACAGCTGTGCCTGATAGAAAACAATTACCATTATAACCGATGACCGGCGCGAAGCGCCAAAAATTTTTAAGATTTTGGCCTTCTAAAGTTCACGAAAATGCATCTTCGGTTGAAGCTGCATTATCAGACAGACTAAAAAGTTTTGGTCGATTTCATTTCAGGAGGATGGACTCCCTCCGCCATTCACCCCTAGTTACGGGCCTGGTATCAGTAAATAGCTATCTCTTTAGACATGTTTTAGGACAGGGCCCGTTTCTGAATCAACTAAAGTCATGTCCCAAGTAAACAGCGTCCTATGACATATCTATAGGTGTCTAAGAACATTGATCAGAAATTTTCCCAACCAATAGGATTCTGGGAATACAGGACGTGTCTTTACATAATACATTATAAGAAAAAATGTGGCTCTAAGTCCAGATAAATTTTTATTCATCTAGGCTCGATGGTTGCTGAACGATGTCGCTCAAATTAAAAATCGAAAACTTCGAAAATTTTTATAATTTGAGAAATCGAGTGATTGTTTGAAAAATATTTATAGGAAAACGGCTAGAAGTATTCGAATGTTTTTTTTGCTGTACATATTTGAAAGACCGCAATCTACTATCATTTGATTTATTTTCGTCTGGCTAACATCACGTGGTGTGAAACGGTGCCTCCGACTGCAGAGCACTTTCTCACAGTTTATAACACTGGCCGGAGTCAGACAGCCGACATTTATTTTGTGACATTAAACTCGCAGCTTCGATTTTTTCAATTAAATTCATGAAGATAAGAATTTTTATTGCATCTCTTTTGAGACATCCTGTTGCACAGCCGTTGTAGATAGATCGGTAAAATTTTACCAGCGATTCGACTCACATTTTTTTTATTCGTCTAATGTGAACATTTTCAATCCTTCCTGTATTTCGCTGATGGCGTATTTAGTGGACTTAATCCTTGTACCAACATACACAATGTGCAGACACCTATAGCTTCCAAAACGGTACGCAAATCCGATTAAAATTTTAGCACGATGCTATAAAAATATTTTATAGAATACCGTAAAATATTATATAAAATATTTTTTAAATATTTTTATAGATATTGGTGATCGCGATGCTCACATTTTTAAAGAGATATAACGTGTCTTATTTCTTATAACGTATCTGATAACACACAAAATATGTTATAAGAATTACATATGTCATAAGATAACAAAAGTGTTTTTTGTCAAAAAATTTTCTATATTGGAGGCAACTTATTTTTATTCTTAATCAGGCTGCAATATTTTGTGTTATGACAAACATAACATAACATATGTTATAACATGTATATCCTTTAATGTGGCATATTATGTTATGATGTGGGACATGTTATAACATGATACATGCGAAAACATGCGATACGCTATAACATGATACATGCCAAAACATGCGATACGCTATAACATATCCCATGCTATAACATATCGCCTCATGTTATAACATACCCCGTGTTATACCATCCTCCTATGTTATAACATACCCTGTGTCGTAACATATCCTGTGTTATAACATGCCCCATGCTATAAAATACTATGTGCTATACCATACCCCATCTTATAACATGCCTTATGTTGTAACATGTGATATGTTATAGTATGATATATGTTATAATATTATATATGTTATAACATAGGGTATATTATTACATAGGATGTGTTATAATATGACTATGTTATAATATAAGACTATGTTATAACATGTCAATATGTTATAACATGTCAATATGTTATAACATGTCGGGAAATGAAAAAAATTGTATCCTATAACATAGGACTATGTTATAAGATATCAAACATGTCGAAAAATGCAAAAAAAATTTGTGTATGTTATGACATACCTGTATTTTGTATATATGTGTCCATAAGTATGACGTCTTCGGAGCTGTGCAGCTCATAAAACATTAAAAAATTTTGATGAAACTTTAATCAATACAGGGAAGGTCCACAGGAGTGCACAGAAGCAAAATTTTTCAATTTTTACGGTTTATGTTTGACACTTTAAACTGTCTGAAAAAGTGCAGTATGCAATTATTTGCTGTAAATATTACATCAAAAGATAGCTTATTATCTCTTGTGTAAAATGGATATTCATTCATCGAATGAGATCAATTCAATCCTAAAACATATCTTGGCTTGCAAAACACTGAACAATGTCAAAAATACATCAACTTTCAAACTTTGACATACTGTAGCGATGTGAATTTTCGTTTTCAAGCAAAACCAATGATATCATGAAAATCAGCACAGGCAACCACCCAAAATATCTCATTTTGAGATACGTTTAATTTCTAACTTATCAAAGGGAAGGTAGAACTTCTCAGAAATCGTGTCTTAAATATGGAGCCGAGCTAAAATTCGCAATCATGTGAAGGTGACTTTTATAAATTTCAAACTTAATTCAAATCTTTTCAAACTCATGAAAGTATGAACATATTTTTTAATTTTTAAAATGAGACGCAATGTACATGTTTTTGAGCCTTACGTTTATTGAATAAGTTATCCTCAAATATATTTCCCAGCATTTTAGAGTGTCAGGATCTCAAAAAAAATTCGTTGCGTAGCGCCGGAAAGATATAGGAAATAGCAGAAGGTAGGCTTCATTTTCAAAACCCTATACTTTTGTGCTAGAAGTAAATGAACTCATGTCTTCGAAGAAGGTTTGTGCAAAGAAACAAAATATCATGTTTTTTGCATTAAAAAATTTTCTTTGCACAAAGATTCCTTGGCCGATCTTTGTACATGTAGAAAGAAGCCTGTAGCCAAAGAACACTGGTTGGAAACGAAATTTTGAACAGTAATTTTGTTGAACACCTAGCAACTGATTGAATATCCATATATGTATAATTTAATTATATACATTCCACAGTCTGTTGCAAGCCCATTTTTCGATATTCTGCAATTAAAAATTTTTGACTCCCAAAATTTCAATTTGGCCCATAAAAATTTATGCCTAGGAGCCATTTGGCTCCTGGTTTTCAGACAAAAAAAGCCTGACACACACACGCAAACGACCGAACACTTGAATTTGAATATTATAAATTATAGATGTTGGTTTCAGTGCCAACAGAAACAAAGAAAAAATTCTGCGGCATCCTATGAAAAAGTACCCAAGTGAGGCTCCAAATGACCGTTACGGTTTGTTTCGACTTCCTTTTTAACACTTCAAAATAGCACGAAAACTGTAACTTGAATGGCTGAAAATTCTTTTCCATGTCTGAATATAGAGCATGGTCATCAACATGCAATGAACATTTGGCTAGCGAGTCACGTCTTTTATGAGCTGTAATATTTCATCGAAACACGTATACGAAGTGAAAAATAACAACAAATGTAAAAATTCAAAACATTGACGTACGAATTTTGACTTTTATGCGGAATGAATGCTGTCACGATACTCAGCATGTAAAACCCCAAAATATCCCAGTTTCAGATATTATTAATTTAAAAACTTATGGTTAATGGAACCGAAGGTCGAATCTCTCAGAGACTGTGTCTTAAAAACCGTGTCTTGAGGCCATTTAGCAGTGTCCTTGCAAAGTCCGAAATCAATGTTATGAGACGTGTCTTTGTCAATGCCGTGGGACATTGACTCAGAATGGAACCACCGCATCTTTCTACATAACTACATTGATATGCTATTGTATGTCGCAGAATCTTTCCAATTAAAATGCATTAGAAAAATTCAGTCAACTAATGAAAGAAATGATGCAGATTCTGAGGAACCAGGTAGCATCCAATTGAATAATGTACCTTTTCCATCGAAGTTATAACCATCACCATGATAACGGCGGACAAACTTTATGGTAAAGTGAGCTTTGCTATGAGACGACACCTGGCTGAATATTAGGTTAGACACCGGCTTGCTCCAAACTTTGAAAGCATAATAAATCACCAGCCTACAAAAGATACTGTAGCGTTACGTCTCTGAACTACCATGCAATTTTTTGACAGACCTGACCGTTTCCAGGGAGAGACCACTCCGCGGGCGACCTTCGACTTTCCATGTCAAGAATGTTTGATTCCATTTGTCATCTGGGACTGAAAAAGCTCAAAATCTTTTGGTGTTACGCCTTGCATGGGGTCATTTCCCTTCTTACTCAATAATTGCAGGCTTCTGTCGAATCCTGGTTCACCTATGCATTCTGGCGTGATCCTTAAGAATACTACAGTATGCAGAAGATCTATAATATCGTACCCTTGAATCGGTTATGCCCGGTTCTTACTTCTGGTCGGAGCATGCTCGAAATTTCGAAAGAAAAAAAACCCCGAGCATGCTCGAAATTGCATACTCCGCGAGAAAATTTTGAATAACTATCAGTTCTTCCTGAATTTTTTTGAAGAGACGCTGTTTATCCATGACGCTCCTTTAATCAGGTGATCTACGAATTCTTTTCCAAGAACAAGTTCAAGAAATTCAATTTTTTCATCATCTGACAATTTTTTTCGACTAAAAAAAGGCAAAAACTTCAAAGAAATGAAATACGACAAATAAATCTAACGATCAGGGATGTATCGGACCTTTTGATATCTGAGCATGTTCGCCGAGCAATGAGCAGAAGAACGAACCGGGCTTTAAATGTCAATTTTATTTTGATATCTTACATCGACCAGAAATTTTTCCTTAGGGCAACCAAAGATTGATAAGCTTAAACTTACTGCGCAGCCAATTTTATATTTTTTCGCTCCTTAGATTTAAGATCTGAAATGAAAAGCATAAACATCAGTGCTATGTCGCGTTTACTGTAGCCTTCGAAGGAACTTTAAAAGTCGCCAAAGTACAGTAAATCGTTGAAATTATCAGTAAAATTTTCGAATTGTGATGACGAGCCTTACTCGTATGTGTCGGAGTCTCGTATGAATCCCCGAATTTTAAACACCGTCCGTCGATTATAAATGATAAGATGATAGTGCAAATAGTCAATGTCCACATTTTTCAAAACTAAAAAGGCACCGTCGCGGTACTCCCAGAACTCCAGCATTTATATTGGTTAGATGACTCAGAGCACCCAAAATATATTCATCTTGGAGACGATCATCCAAGGACAAATTAAAATTCGTTTCTAATGCGTCTCGTGCTACCTAAAATGTTTTAGGATAACCTGATATGTAGGCACTACTACGTCAATTCATTCTTTCTTATTATAGGTAATAAAATTTGACGCACCGGACTCTATTTCGAATAACTCACAGACGAAACATGACTCGATTCTTGACGCACTGCTGAATTTTATGATCACGCCACGAACGCTAATTTTAGATAACAAATAAAATCAACGAAATACATATATGTTCAACGTTAGCACGTGAACTAAGTCGTGAAGAAGAATTGCGCTTTTGACTTTTCACTTGCATGGCTCTGCATATGTCACTTTTTCTCGGGACAGTATCTGTCGAGTAAAGGGTCATTTATACTTGCCTTTTTCGGCGGAACGGAACGGAATGCAATCGACACAACGCTACCGAACGAAAGGGAAATTTTCGTTCCGTCCGGTTTGGTTGAATGTTACCGTTGGTTTGCAATTATTCTTTGTGATCGAAAGTTGATTTTCAGACTGAACGGCTCAAGTGGTTGGTGATCGGTTCCGTTCAATTCCGTCGAAAAAGGCAAGTATAAATGACACCGAAACAAGTCACACGCGCGTTTTTCCTGTTTTATTGGATGAAAAAACTAGGAGCTAAAAAAACTTTGGCAATTATTCCTCATATCATTCATGACTTTTTGAGGATCGTCGCTAGCCGTAATGGCTGTCCCTGATACAATCATATTGGCTCCGGATTCGGCGCATAAATGAACGTTCGAAGGCCCAACGCCGCCGTCTACTTCTACATTCAAGAGCGGGAAACGATGGCGGATTTCTCTTACCTGAAAAACATATACATTAAGGGCCGTATATGCACGAAGGCCGCCTAACTTTAACTCGTATGCATAGAGGCGAATTAGGCGACGCTCAGCTACAACTCGCCTTAAAATCACTCAACTCGTTGATTTTCAGTTGAAGAACAAAAATTAGGCATTCCATTCACCCATTCTAAATTTTGCGAGGCCAATTTTTGGTTTAAAATTGCATACGAGATATTCCAATTTTCACGCAAGCTGCGTCTTCATGCAGAAATAATTCATGATCCAATAGCATAAATTTTAATGCATAAATTTTATGACGGCAGCCCTATTTTTCGCATAGCATGTATTACTTCACTCTATTTACGAAATTTTTGATTTATTCCGGCTGTCTGAGTTATTTTTGGTTTCGATGTCGTTCTTGTTTTTCTTGAAGTGCTCGTAAATATTAATAGTGGGGAGCAAGTACTATTACAACCTTTTCCGATTTCCTGCCAAATCATACGATGCAATTGGACATTTTTACGCCTACTCAACTCACCCTTACCAATTTTTCGGTAAGAAAATCTTACAGTGAAAGCATTGTTTTAACGATTTTGAGGGTAGAACTTATCCTTGCTATTTTTAAATTTACAAGCATTTTATAAATAAGATACTACATTTCCAAATCTCTTTTATTCAGTGAAGAATTTTTGACTAAAATGTCGTTTGGAAAATATTTTTCACAGAAGAACGCGAGTTATGAAAGAAACTGAATTCTACTTTCTGAAACGTGCGAAAATAACGCATGGAACTTGAACCAGCATAAACCAAGTTAAAACTCCGATCCAAATTTCATCTGGATTAGAATTCTGCAAGCTGAATCTCCACCAAGCAAGACTGAGACACAATGTCTGCGAAGATCTACCTTTGTTGTAATAAATCAGAATAAAGTTGCACCTAAAAACACATATGTGTGATAGTTTTCGACACTGAGAACAAATATGACATTCGTTTTGCATGAAATTATAAAATCGATGTGCTAGAGTAAATTGAAATCAGGATTTTACGATTTTTTGTAACTCTTGGTGCATTTTCTTTGATTATATACACCGATTGTTGTGCGAATACGATAGATTGATAAATTTTTGAAGAGTCAGCAACATTTTACAGTAAAATTCATCGATCCTGTGTTTAGTTTTGGCTTTGGACGAATCACTACTACAGTTGACTTTTCAAAAGAAAAATGATAATTTTTTCGGAAAAAAGCATGCCAATACGTAAGCAATAATTTCTACAAAATGTACTCCTACCAACGTGGCACATTATGTGAAAAAATGACGAAAAAATCAATGCCATAAGGTATTCAAAAATTGAAAAAACTGTAGTTTTTATATTACTTATGACAAAATCGTATTCTTTTCGACATTTCAATCCAAATTGTACAGCCAGAAACGGCATCGGAGTATGGTAGTAAGCTATAAGAAAGCTGAGATGATTACACGATGCGCTGACCAACACAGAATGAACTGCCTTGCAAAGGCAGTTCTCTTAATGAGATTAAGCAAAAGTTTTCTACGGGGTGATCTATGGGAATCACAGAAGACATCTGATATATATTATTCAGTCAGTTTCTTTCATTGAAGACAGCCATGCCAAAAATTTTGTATGAAATTGATTTTTCGCTTTTCTACATTGATAGCTCCACAATTTCTTGAAAAATGATAACTTCTGACTGCATTTCTTACATTAGCTGACGGATATTTGACGTTTTTCTATAATTTTTTCTATGGGAAAACATACTGCTATTTATTTTACACGATTGAAGTATACTGGTTGTTGCCTATTGCATCTGAAGTAAATGATCAAATCAAAAGATTGCAAACTCTGGTGAAAAATTTCCCAATTTTTCTGGTTGTAGCTTAGCATCCCCTGGGAAGTTATTCCTCATCTTGAGTTCTAACTTTTTCATACAGTAACCTATACACTGCCGCCGAATAAATGAAAGGCATTATCTGGTCATTGAGATACAGACAATAATGTGGTGATCGTGAAACGTAATAATCACAATTTCCAGTCAGAAGTCTTTGCACCCGGGGGTCAGGTTTTCCAAAAAAGCCATCGCCGGCCTACCATATAATACCATTTTTTCACTAACAACTTGCAAAGGGATGAAAAGAATAGGCATGACTTTCTACGACATACAGCTAGTGCATCGTTCAGATATGACAATTTACTCTAGTAAATCGAATATACACTTTCACGTAAAATGAATGTCAGATTTGTTCTCAGCGTCGAAAGCTACCTCACATACTTATTCTTGAGTCACAGTTTTGTTCTGACTTATCGGAACTCATCTAGGTACATTTTCTCAGGCATCGTCTCTTAGAGCTGAGCTAACGATGATTCGCACAAATTGAAAAAAGTCCATTCTTTTCTGGTGTCTGCTTAATAATTTTTAACCTTCCAGATCAAATGCATGATTCAAAGTTTGAAAGGGTAAAATACCAAGGCTATCGGAGGTTCTGCAGTTTTTGTGATTAACGTTCCAAAAATGCATTGTTAAGCATCTCCGTGGGTAAACTAATATGTGGAGTTCGCAGAAGGAAACTTTTCACAGTTGTAAATCGTAAGTTAAGCTCAATTGAACAGAGGACTAAAAATATACTTGTAGTATGCTATTCAGTGCAAAAATCCAAACTGTTTTGCACAATTTCAAACCCTACCTTTATGGAACTCCTGGTTCGGAATAAAATCTTGTTTTTTGATATTCGAAGATTACATCATGTCATTGCCTCATTCATTATTGAAACTAGTTTATTAGAAAATGCCCCGATGGGGCAGAAAAAAAGGAGAATATACTTGCTTCGATAGTTGCCATGCTAGAAAAAGAAGTGGACTAGATTTTTGAGAACTTGGGTCAAAGTTGGAAAAAATTCACTTTCTTTATATTGGATTTTCATTCTGTCTCAAAAAAATTTTCCATGTCTGTACTTGCTTACACCGTGGATAATTTATTTTTGTAAAGTGAAGACGTCTATTGAATTCCCCGCAGTCAAAAACTCCCTCCACTGAAAAATCACGGAAATACGCTTGTTTACACCCGGGATAATTTTTCGTGTAAAGTGACCGCGTCCATCAAATTCCCAATGGTCGAAAACCCTTGAAGCCCAAAAATCCCAATAATGCTACAGGTTTATTTGAAACTGCTAAAAAATTAGTAGTGCATTATGCTGCAAAAAATTATTTTTTTGAACCCATAAGTATTATATAAAAAATTGGGGAATTTGGCGTTTTCCGGGACCTTGCACAACCATATAATTGAATTGAGGCAATATTTCACAAAAAAAAATTCGCATTTGAGATTACACCCCCAAGATGCTTAGGCCGAAATATGGAGGTTGGATATGGCACACCGATTGCTGGGCATGGTGGAACTGGGGGGCCTAAAAAAGTGGGCTTTTACCTGTTTTTGGGGCCCCACCGAGCACCACTTGCAGACAGAGGCGAAATGACAAAAGGCACCTCATAGTTTGCCCCTATGCCCGATATTATGCAAAAAACCCGAAGGTTCTAGCTCTTACCGTTTTGGCTCTAGGGGCGGGGGGACATGAAATTTGGGGGCCAAGTATATTATAGGTTGACGCTGTTGCGCCACCTATGATATTGTATGCAAATTTTTTTAGGAATTGTTGAAACCGGCAATCATTATGTCTATACCATACTCATTGTCAAATGAACCTTGGACATAAAAGAAATCCAAAGAAATCTGTAAACGGGAGATGACCATGCATCGCAAGCCAATATTTTCTTTTTTCAGCTTATAATCTCAACTGCTAGAGCCAATCTGAGAAAAAAGACGGCCACGTATGCAGGTAGTTCATAAGGTATAAACAGTTCTTCCACTTTATAATTCCTCAACATAAGGCATTTTATAGATGAAAGATTTTTAAAGAAAGCTCTACTGTTGTGCTGACTATAGATAGGGGAGGGGGTAAATCTCCTACCCAGAGACTCAAGTACAACAGCATGAACTTTTAAAAATGGAAAAAGTCGTTACTCGCTCTACCTGAACCTTTAAAAATTGCGAAAAGCAGGATTTTATCCAAACCCGATATTTTTGAAGATTTTTATCCCATACCCTGTTTTTTTCCTGAATTTTCACATCTAGAGCTTTCCATCTATTAAAATGCTGGCCGTGCATTTCTAGCGCCGATCTGGTAGTATTTTTTGAAGAAAAAAATTTTCAGTGATCATGCCTGTAGCCAAGATTTTTTTCGATGGGGCCACACATTTTTTCCCCCAATTTGCTGTAAAATTGGCATTTCTGACTTGACTTTTCTTGAAGAAAAAACCAAAGGTCTGTTTTTTGCTCAAAAATTTGCAAAAAAACAACCTCTGCTTCCTTAACACTTGAAACTTTTGGGGGGCATGGTCCCTCAACCCCCTGCCTAATTCGGTTTATGGAAGATCTGATGATTGAGCCACGTAATTAAGTTCTCAATTCAGACGAAATTTTCATCGGAGGAGTGTTAAACTTGGTTTATGCTGGTTCCAGTCTGAAGTACTTTTAATTACTTTTTTCTCATGTGTGGTTTTCGCACGTTGTAAACATTAGAATTCAAAACGAAGCAACCAAGTTCTTAGACAAAGCCGGCTCATGCACATGTTACATAAAATCAAGGAGAATTAAAAATTCAGGTGAAGTGAGGAAGACACTCAACCCAGAATCAAGTTAACTGAACCTAATATTATATTACGAATCACAACATACACACGCACGCGACAAGTAAGGTCCTAATCATTCATAAAATAATGTACTTGCCAAAGACGTGGGGAAATATAGATTTTTTTGGAAATAGAAGCCTGCGAAATTCAATTAGATTTCATTTTCTATTTTATTTCTTCATATTACCGTAGCTTCGTGACAATGCGTCAAACCATGTGCAGAAACAAGCCTGTAGCCAGAAATTTTTTCGGGAGGGGGCACACATCTTTTGCCACTCAATTTACTGTAAAATTGGTATTTGTGACCTGAATTTTTCTTGAAGAAAAACCTGTTTTTTATTATTTGAAATATTTGGAGGCATGCTCCCCCTAACCCTGCCTATAAGTCTGTGCAGAGTCATGACCTTACTTTTTCTTCTTCGCCTAAAAAATTGATGGCCAGCTATCACTTTGGGTCGGCCTGCAGGAAAAATAGAGTGAAACCGTGGGGTTCGCCTGCGGGGAGACTAATGCTCATAAAGTGACATGCGGTTACATGTACAGAACGAGTGGATTCTGTGAGTTTAGTTCATCATTTTATGCTCCCAACTTCCTTCTATGTCATGTCGCAGAAGCAGGAGATAGGAGATTTTTTTCCGGAACAAAGTCGGGGAAAACTTGGGATTAGTGAAGACATTTTTATATATTCTCTTCTCCAATGCATCTCTAGCTACGTTAAAAGCGTGCACTGCATATGAAAAGTTGAACACATGAACAGCATGAAAACAAAAAGGTCATAGCTACAGATCACTGCTTTGAAGGAAGAAATAAATTATGCATGTAATTGGGGATGGGAAGTGCTATTGGAACACCCTCCCCAGAAATCGTCGGCCATATGGCTAGACATTGGGCGACCCCACCCCCACGATTTTCCAATCCCATGGTTAGCCATATGGTAGTCATAGGGACCCCCATACTTTTAGTTGGAAAAATACCGAAAAATGTATCAAAAATGTCAATTATCTCGGCGTTCCGCTCCACGTATACATTTTTTACAGGTTTTTAACACGAAAATTACTACTTTTTGAACCGTTTTTCGGACTTTTTTGGTGAAAAAATCAAATTTTTATTTCTTATGAAATCCAACCCCTAAAATTTTAAGAGTCAGTGACCCCCGGCACCAGAAAAATGGCTCGACCCCCCAAGACCTCAAGGCCCCGTTACATGTATGAAATTAATGTATTAAAAATTAGAGCTGATTACTATAGTGAGAAGATATTGATGATGAGGCGGAAGAATGTGGAACAGAGAGTGACAATTGATCCCCATCAGATCACAGCATACATTTAATTAGGATGAAGTGCTATGGGACCCCCCAGGAATCGCCGACCATATGGCTAGCCATTGGGCGACCCCCCAGGATTTTCCAATCCTATGGCTAGCCATGTCAAAGTGACCAACACTTTCAGACAAAAAAATTCCCTGACTTTTCCAAGTTTTCCAGGTTCATTTACATGAATTTTCCAGGCTTTTTGAGCAATATTTTAGAGAAAAAATTTCATTTTACATGACATTTTTATGAAATGGCAAGGCAATAGGTAACACGCTCAAAAAATTTATTTCAAAATTCAAATATATGCAGTAAATTTGAAATAAATTGTTTCGAAAAAATTTTAAAAAAAACAAAAAATATATTTCAAATATATACAAAACGGAGATGATAAGAAGTTATAGGGAAAGCAATTCTGTTGCCAATTTTCAACAAAATTAGCAAAGTATCACAGAAATTCTACAAAAAAATCTAGCATAATAAACAGAATAAAAACAGATGAAAGTTTGCACCCAAATTCGAATTTGGCGACCATAAAAACTAAACTGAGTTTTCCTGCAGCTTGAAATATCATTCTTCCACTTGAATATGCAAATCTGTTTTAACTGAATATTGATGATCTGACTTCTATATCAGACTTCATATAAGTTGGCTTGGTCATCATGCATGCTGTGCACGATTTTTTGTTTTTGAGCAGTGAGTGAAGCACAACAAGCCTGTGAAAAGGCTGCATGCGTCTTAAGCTAATAAATTTAAGCTGCAATTTTTTATGTTGTTGGCATTGTCTTCATTCAATATTAATTTTGTCTTTTCGGTATGCACTTTGTGTGTTAATTCCCTGACTTTTCCAGATTTTCCAGGTCGTTAAAAATTGTCCCTGACTTTTCCAGGCTTTTTAGGCGTGTTGGGCACTCGCCATATGGTAGTCGTAGGGACCCTCATACTTATTGTCAGAAAAGTACTGAAAAATGTCCATTTTTTGAACAAAAAATGGTCAAAAATATCAATCTCGGTGCTTCGCGCCATGAATACGTTTTTTCGGTCCTTTTAGACAAAAATTACTATTTTTGAACTATTTTTCGGACATTTTTCAAGAAGAAATCGTATTTTTTTCCTTCAGAGACCCCTCCCCCAAAATTTTGGCAATTACTGACCTCCGGCCCCAAAAAGTGGCCCGACCTTCCCAGACCTCGGGGTCCCGTTACATGTATGGATCATAGTGGTGATGTTCGAACAGTTGTGACCAGTGGTCTTCTGAATCAGTGTCCGCCTGTATCACATATCTCATCAGACATCGACATTCCTATCAGTTATTTTAACATGTAGCTATTTTTTACTATTTCAGTTGATATCGCATAATGATGTATCATTGATCTAGTTAGATTTAACCAATCAAATCAATTAGATGATAAGTAGCAGATTTCTGGATTCGATATCGTATGTCGAATTTGGTCGACATAAAGTTTAAATGCATTTCTTTTTCGGAATGGCATAATCAACGGTATCAAAGCTTTTTCTTCACATCCATCAATATTTTTATTACCCTACAACTGTATCGCCATCATATTTCACAGTGCAAAAGTATGCCCTTCTCCAAATTTCCTGCTGCTCCTAGCAGGAGTAATATTCAGAACATTTTTTTCTTTTTTCTTCTAGTTAGCTCCAAAGTTTCTACGAGTGCGTTCTTTCTTTAATTTCTCAACCTTCTGCGATGCGAAAAAAAGTTTCCCTCTGAATTTTCTCAACGGTTTCTCCAAACCTTTCTTATTTTAATTACTCCATCTTCAGCTATTCGGTTCTAAATTTGTGATATTTGGCAGGGCCGTTCTTAGGGTTTTAGCGGCCCTGGGCGAACTCTAGTTTAGCGGTCTTCATTTTTCCAATAATTATTATACACCGCACCATTTTTAGGTAGTAGATGATTCACTACTTTATATATTTTAGAATATTTAAAAACGACCCATAATTCCGTTATTGTAAGATTTTATTCACTAAAATTTATGAACCGGTTAACGACTACAGGGTTCTAACTCTATGTATGCTCATGTATCATAAACGACATTCCACAACATATAACTTCTATGTAATGCAACGTCTGCACACACATTTATAAGACGCCAGAAACAGAGTGTACGCTGGTTTTCCAAATAAAATTCCCAGATTTTGCAGGTCTTTTTTCCAGAATATACCAGTTTTTTTCGGAGCAAAATTCAATTATTGCTTGCAACATAGAATGGTGGAAATGTATATACCACACAGAGACCTGAGCAATATGC
The DNA here is from genome assembly GCA_963922205.1 of Romanomermis culicivorax. Lineage (NCBI taxonomy): Eukaryota > Metazoa > Nematoda > Enoplea > Mermithida > Mermithidae > Romanomermis > Romanomermis culicivorax. Next base: position 1,315,047 of record CAWUHX010000017.1, on the reverse strand, counting down.
TGATATTTTCAATGACCGTCGACAAACAAGAAAACCAAAAACATCAACTATGAATCAACCATTTTTAGTAAATTCGGTTGAAACAACAGAAATCAAATCGGTTTCGGACTGAAAAATTCAAGTAAAATTCAGAAATCCAGTAACCACCAAAAAGGAGAGATTCTTTGACCAGCAAGAACTTTTATCATTGCCCAGTACTAACCAGAAACTGTAAACATATATGACATTATAAAGCAGCAAAGATAATAAAAAATTCTATGAAATTGATTTTAAAATACTTCAACAACATTTTTTTAGATTCTACGATGCGTGAGCTCAACATTTTTTCCGAAAATAAATTTTCTTCAGTATTTGACAGTTTAATTTCTCTTGCCACATTTTTTTGTTTCAGTAGCTGTCTATTTTTCTTTGAGTGATAATGTTTCAACTATTTGATGGCTTGTTTGAGTCGAGTCCGTGCAATCATACCTGTTTTATTCCTACTACTCTACATAAATTTCATGTATATAAAACATAATGTTATCTGAATCTAGCGGCTAAATGGTCATTCGAATTTCAATTAAATCTGTCATTACCTAACGGTTGACAACGTGCACAAATTTGTCTCAAAGTGAATCATAAACTTTCCGGATTATTGTTATTCTGGGAGAATCGCTATTCTGAGACTCGATACCTTTGCAGAAAGGGGAGTGATGAATTATACTGTCATGTTATATAAAATATCTTTAAAAAACTGATTTGAGGTTGGAAGAATTCCGTGCAATCATGCAGTCGACCGCCAGATCAGGAAACAACTTGAAACTAAAAGTGGTACCGAAAAATTGAAAAAGTAGTCAACAATGAGTCTGTATTATGAAAAACAAATTTATTGAATAAAGTAAACGTGCCTTCCAAAATTTTGATTAAAAGTTCGATCTGCATCGATCATTTCAAAATTAACGGAGTATAACATGGAAAATTTTTTAAACCAAGAAAAATTGAATTTTCTGAAATCCATTTCAATTAATGTTATATAAAGCATCTCTTAGGAGTATTAGGCTTTAGCTGTTCTTCGATCGGGACAGTAAATCTCATTACGTTACTAGCTCTCAGTGTCTGGACATTGTAACTAAAAGTAAGCTTCCAAAATGCTTCTTATTATTCATTAATGATGAGATATCGAGTTGGAAAACATAGTAATATCAGTATAAAAGTTGAAATCCTAATTACTCTTCAAAAAGTGTGAAATATTAACAAGAAACGAAATAGATCTACCGATGTACTAAAATTTTAATTGAGTGATGATTCTACACTTCCTATGTGCACTTTAGCTAAAGCCAGATAAATAATGATACTAATACTTAAAAATTGGTGTGAAGCGCAGGGAAAATTTTGAAGTTTTGAACTTTTAAAATGCAAATTTGCCCTATCCTACAATAATTTGGGCTCATCTTGCAATAAAAACAACTACATCATAACAATCTAAACCGAAATTCCCTTACTTTTCCAGGTTTACCAGAAACAACTTTTTTCCCGACTTTTCCAGATTTTCTAGGTTGCTGGACACCCTACTAACAGCAAAAGAATTTAATAAACTGGCACCAAAAGTATGTTTGTGGAGTACTGTTTGCATACAAAAATTGAAAATTTTATTGAGGGCCGCTAAGAAAGGCATTCTTCAAGCATAGACTGAAAGATTTTTAGCGGCCCTGGGCAGCCGCACAGCCCGCCCCCCCCCTACCTAAGAACGGCCCTGACATTTGGAATCAGACAATAACAGCGTCGGAACCAAAAATAAATCGGACGACTGAAAAAATCAAAAACTTTTTAAATGGAGTAAAATAATACATGCTATTTTAAAAATAGAGCTACAACTATAAATTTACATATTTCACCAAAATTTATGCAATGGCATCAATCATTATTTCTGTAGAAGACGCAAAAGCATTCGTAAAAATTGGAATATCTCGCATTCAATTTTGAACCAAGATAGCTTCACAAAATTCAGAATGGGCAGATGAAATGCGTGTTCCACGTGTTTTCACAAGAAATTAACACGAGTTTAGTGATTTTAACCATTGTTAAATAGTTACCACGAGTTTAAGGGGACTCATTTAAGCGGTGCTTAACATTCATACGAGTTAAAGTTAGGTGGTGTTAACGGCTTAACTCGAGTTATCTAAAACATGTCAATGACTTGACACGTGTTAAGGTTAGCAGCCTTTATGCATATGGCCCTAAAAGCCGAGAAAAATTAACAAGTTGTTAATTTTAATGGAAACGGTCATTTAATTATTCGTTACTTTTTAAACGCTGTTCGGAATTCTTCCTGGTTTTTTCACGTTTTCAATTTTGCGATATTGAAAATAACACGGCGGAAAAGTTTTGCATACCTATTACCTAATGTAATGCAAATTGAGAGACTGGTTTGTAATTTACTCTGGGTTCGAAATATTTTCAAAGAAAGTAAATTTGTCCAATAGAACGGAAATTTTTCCACTCGCAAAATTCGTTTACTTTACGAGTTATTGGCAGACAAGGCCAAAATTTCCGTATTTCTTTGCGGCAGTCACTTCCCAAGATCGCTTAATTTTTGGTCGAAGTATTATTGATACGATTTATCGCACATTTTTCGGATTTAATAGCTTTGTAGGATTCTTTCTTAATTTTCGAACTTTTTTAAAGTAGTTAAAGAATCGTCTCCGAAATATACAGGAAAGTTAAAAAATAATAAAACTCGGCGCATGAAAATTATGATTTAATCTAGACGAGTCTTGTTTCACATTTATTAATCTTACTTTTGGCATCATATCAGCCATAAATGATTGACCACCGAAACCCGGTTCAACTGTCATAACTAATGCTACATCGATCATGTCACCGAATTTTAGAATTCCGTCGATCGAAGTGCCAGGCTTAACGGCCACACCGACCTGCATTCCCGCTTCTTTGATTCTCCTAATCAACGAACCTGAATGGTAAAATCAACAAAAGGCATTAATTAAGAGGAAGTACGGAGTCAAGAGAAAAGACACAGAAAGTGTCGACTTCGATAGTTTTTTACGAATGGAGAATGAATGCAAAATTTTCCATGCTATTTCCGGATTACACAGATAATGCATTTTTCAATTCACTATTTCTACTGTTTTCAGAAAGATTTAGATTCGAAGCATTATTCGATGTTCATATTACAGGGCAAGATGTTCAATTATCCCGAAATAGTATGTAATGAAATGCTCGATGAATACATCAAGCAGGTGACTTCGGGCGGCTTCAATTAGAAATCTTATTTTTTGATTTTTTAACACAAATTTCTTGAAAATATTCCAAATAGGGGGTAAAAGTTCACTGTCAAAAATAAGTTCTTTAAAGATCAATCCCCCCAGATATTGAAAAATTCATCCGCATTCGACTGGCGAAAGCGGATATACGTGTGTACCAGAGCACCCCATGGGGGGGGGGGTATTACCCCCGTCTTAGATTTGGAAATTCATTTACTACCCCCATAAAAACAGCTCACTCTAGCAAAAAATTTTGGTAGATTTCATCTTCTCCCCAGTAGGTTATACCTATTCGAGAAAAATTGCAGAATGTGTGATTCTGAGGAATTACTCACTGCTCTTTTTGACACATTTACTGAGCAAATGATAATGGAAAAGTATGCAACTTCTGTGCCATATAGCAATTTTTAGGAAAGGATATCAGCACATTAATATATACTACTTGTAGGAAATCATTATAAATATAATTGGGAGATGAAATAATGACTTATGTATATGTGATTAATCAAAAAATCGCCCCTTGGGAAGAAAAACATTATGTTCTTAAAATCTTTCCTCTTCATACTCTCCTTTCCTTTTTCCCTTTTTCCCACTTCTGCGTTGGGTCTTCTGTGCGCATATGGTTATATTTCTCCACCCAAGCTGTGGCATACTTTCCTGCTAAGAGTTGAGACATGTGAGGTCCGTTGAAACTCGTGGTTCATAATCTAATGGGATCCACATTCGGCAGCAACACTTTCAATTGGAAGCACTGTTCGAAGCCTAATCAGTGATGGGATAAGCCCATACTGCTGAAGATGCTGGCTGAAACAATCTTTCCAAACGTATGTTGAGCCCGATTCTTGAAATGTGCAGGAATCAGTTGGCACAATAGTGTGAAAAGTGTGCCTATTCTGTACGTATAATTACTGTATTAAAGTTGCATGATTGGGAGCTGGAAAATGGAGTTGAAATAGTAAATGTTATTTGACTGTAAAAAGCATAAAGTAGGGGCATTATTAATTTTTGTAAGTTCTATGTGGTTACAGTACTACAACTCCCCCCTCCTTCGCAAAAAGTTGGGAGCAAAAAAAAAAAAGAAGGTCACGGCATATTTCAAGTACTACCCTTAAAATGTACGGTTTTACCCCTACCTAAATTTTCGACCTTGGGGACCTCTGGTGTGTACAATTCAATACAAAATAGTTTACAAAAAATATTTTCGACGACTAGAATGCCAGGATTTCCAAACAATTTTTTTGGAAATTAGTACCAAATAAATTTAAATTTTGTAGCTTTTGACTAATCAAAAACACCTTCCAGATGCCAAAAAGTTAACGAAAAACCTGGGTTATCGGTAGCTTCCAAATGAAACGTATAGAGATCGGCACCAGCGTCGGCTATCGGCGAGACCCATTTTTCGGGTTCGGCGACCATCATATGCATGTCAAAAAATGTCGGCTTCGGTAGACTTTTGCGTAGACATTTAACAACGGGATGTCCGAAGGTTAAATTCGGTACGAAACGGCCGTCCATAACGTCCAGATGAAGATAATCGCCGCCGGCTTTTAACAAACGCTGACTTTCATCGGCTAAATTGGCTAAATCGGAATTCAAAATTGAAGGACCGATGAGAAACTTGAGTTTTGGCTGCATTGAATCTGAAAAGTAAAATATGCTGTATGAGAAATGTGAGCCTGCTCCAAAGATTAATGTAAAGAGAAAGTTGGTTGGATTGATAAATCTCGGCAAGTTAAATTCAAAGCTTTCTTTTAACAGCTAAGCGACGAATGTCGAACGAGGAATGTTAAGTTTTAAAAATATAATAATGATCAAGTCATACACAATAGCAAAAAAAACGATGAAAATATTTATAGAAAAATAACAGAACATAAATGCAGTTTCAATTAGTTCTCCGCAGTATATCTATCGAGACGTCCGCAATATAAGGGTAATTTTTAGCGATAAAATTTAATTTCTTAGAAAAAGCATCTGCGCTGCAACATGCACTTTCAAAAATTTAGGAAATTTTCATCATGTAACAAAAGTATCCACTTATTCAATTACAAATTTTCATAAATTAATTGTAAGCGATTATCCATCGTGGAAATTGATTAATTCAATAGAAATTTGAGCGATCCAGACGCTTTTCTACAATTTCCATCGGCGTCGAAATCAGCCGCAACAATTTCATCCAATTTATTTCTATAAATACCACAATTCTGATCGAAAAACTCGGATTTTCGGTCAAGGAGATAATAAACATCTTGAGGAAGATTAAAATTACAAAAATTTTCTGCATTATTGGTTAAAATCCGACAGGAATTCAATAAAGCTTCGATCATCGGCGTTTGCTTGCTAATAAATTGGATCAATTTAGACGAATATTGATCTTTATCTGGATAAAAGTGTAAAAATAAACTAGAAGAACCATCGGCATAGGAACTTTTTATGCCATTGTTCATATAGACCGTCGATTTCCATGAGCAGTCGATTAATGAAATATTCAAAATGCAAGAATACTTCGTAAAATCGACCAAACAAATATAATGGCGATTAATTGCAATGTAAATCCAATTTTTTTGGCTAGAATTTCTGAGCAGAGAAGTTTTCTCTATATAACCGTCGAAAAACGCTGACCTGAAAAGAAGCTCAACTTTCCTAAAACTCTGTAAAATTATATTTCTTCGACAGGGCATAAACAAAGAAATGAGGATAAAGTTGTAAATTATCCCTAGCCATTAGAGAACGGCCGGTCTCCTGTCCCGACCGAGGTGAAAAGGCTAGCCCCGAACGTTCCCTAATGGCCAGTATGATTGTAAAAGTATTTTGACCTTTCAAAACGTAGAAACATGCAACGAAATCTTTTTTTAGTCAAAAACGCTGTTTCTTTCGAAAAATTAATGTCTGTCCAACTTTTCACGAACAATATGTATTACCCGTACAATGGCGAAACCATACAAATATTTAAATATTTAAGTTGTAGATTTCTCGCGTCAATGGGCATGGTATTCAACGTTTCGGAAATTAAATTATAATGTGTGAAAAATCTATGTTTGATCGTTTGAAATTTCGACGAATTCCGCCAACATTCAAGATTCAGATGATAAACATTAGGCAAATATGCTTTCAATTCCGTACTAAGAACAGAAGAAAACGTATATATAAGATATATGTATGCATATACAGGCATGTAGGCACGGGGGTTGGGGGGTCATGGCCCCCCCCGAAATGTTTCAAGTGTTAAAAAGGGCAACTTTTGTTTTTTTTCTTTAAGGAAAAGTCAGGTCAGAAATGCAAATTTTACAGAGAATTAAGTGAAAAAAATGTGTGGCGCCCACCCGAAAAATTCATGGCTACAGGCCGTGTATATATCAACTGATAACTGGTCCTTTACCTCAATAGCTTATCGTCGTCCTTCTTATCATTGAAATCTGGATCAATGCAAGCGTTGATAGCAGAAAGAAGGATAGCTGTGTCGAATGGCACCATCAATCTTTCGAGATAAACACTATTGCAAGCTTCATAATAAAGAAGTTCAACGGTTTTCTTATCCGCATTTTTTACGATCTGAAGTGGTAATCTGTGAAATAATTATAGAATTTATGATAAAAGCACGCTTCATGATTTATGAATCTGTTTCTGGATTTGAACGGAAATTACCCAAAAAAACAAATGAAGGGGCTTTGATCGTGACTATTTATGATCGACACATTTCTGAAACAAAATCTCCGTTAAAATTCGATCAGAAAAAACTTACTTCAATCTCGTGATCGTAGCTGAGATAAACGTTGCGTCGTAAAACTAATAACGGAACATTGTCGCCGTTTCGTTCGTTTAATGACATTGTAGTATACTTTTCCAGTAATTGTGGCCAAGCGTAACAGATGGATAGAGGAAAATTGTGCGGTTTCAATTGTATTTCTACAGGGAGGTTAATATTAGGGAATAATGATTTATACATTCGTGCAGGCCCGTAACTAGGAGGAATCCCCCCCCCCCCCGAATGAAATCGAATGAAAATTTTTAGCCTGTCTGATGCAGCTTCAACCGAAGAGGGACGTTTTGGTGAACTTCAAAAGGCCAAAATCTCAAAATTTTCCGGCGCTTCGCGTCGGTTATGAGTTATAATAGTAATTGTTTTCCATCAGGCGCAGCCGTTAGCATACCTGCCTTCACTTGCTAATTAACCTTCAACAGTTTCTATCAATTGAATTGCCTTATCTCTTTTTTCATTCGTTAGTCAGTATTTTGCCGAAAATTGAGATTTTTGATCAATCCTCTGAATTTTTTCTATCGCTGGCTCTGGCTTGAAACATTTCAAACGTTCCCAACGCGAACTTGTGCATTTAAGAATAGATTGAAAACATCATTCTAGACTCTAAATTTAGAGCTTCTATTCAGCAATGTCTATTGCAGAGATTCATTTTCCAGCGTTTTAGAATGTAAAAATTCGATGATTTTTATATTCTAAAACAACGAAAAACAAAATTAAAATCTATTACTTTGATTTTTGTTCACATTTCAATGTTTCCAAGATTCATTTTTCAGCGTTTTAGAATGCAAAAACCCAATTTTTCCGGTGCTACGCCGAAACAAGTAATACATGAAATTCGATATTCATAATCAGAATCACAGAAACGTACAAAGCTGATGAATTCATGAAAAACCTCTTGTTGATATACATTCAACTGTTATCGAACATTAAACCAATGTGTTGTTCATCAGCTCAACGTGACTTACCTGATTAGAATTTTATTTTCTCTATTTTTCCTCATTTCTGTAGGTTATTGAATCCTTGAACATCAAAGTGTTTGGGTATACTCCTAAAATGCAGAAGAAAAAAAACATTCGTGACTACATAGTAAACGTTTTTAAAAATGCCGAATATTTTTCGAAAAAAGGAAAAAAATTTTGTATGGTTCTCATGTGGAAAAAATCTTCGAGGAAAAAACGGAGCGCAGCTTCATTATCAGAATGTAATGATAAGTAATAAACGCATACCACCTCGTTTAATTTGAATAGATGATTTATTCATACTTTAGTACTAATGCAAAAATAAATTTTGACCATAAGTAGTCTAAATCATCTGTTTAGCTACTCATTTTCGGAGATTTTTCGAACCTAAACTAGCTAAAAGTCTATTTATTCTAGGGCTTCGCTCCAGACCCCACCGGGAGGTTTTAGGCGTGCCATCCTGAACCTATCAGAATGGCATTCGGTAACTACGCGACCTCACCAGGATGAGTTTCGTCAATGTTAAAAATTTTTTGAATTCTCTACCTGAAAAAAAATTCTGCGTACGGGCCTGCATACGTGAACTGAAGTTGGGAGAAAATTCGAGTAGTACAACGTAGTAAACACTCTGCTGGCGAGACAGCAACAGAATATTGTTTATAATATTTACCGGACCAGAAAGCGCTCCTTACCTAAGAAATCTGAGCACATCCATAGCGCGAATAATTCGTAGCAATAGTCATAATCAAGCTGCAACTCTTTCAGTGTTTGTCGCAAAATCGCATCCGCGGTTCCCAAGTTAGCGTCCGGAAAGTACAGCTTAACACTTTGGTTCAAATTCCCGAAAAATACGGTAAGGCTAATAGCTGAATAAAACATAGCTTCTTTTACGATTAAAAAAAACCCACCTCTTTAATAACATTTATTTTTCTTGCTTCAAAAGTCAAAAGATTAGATTATCAATATGTGCATAGACTCACGTCGTGGAGATGAAGCTGAAGACAAAGTGTTATCAACAGTACCACTTTTAACAGCGTTATTCGACGACAACTCAAACGGAAGACTGTTATTTTCGGGGCCTGGACCAGCCTGAAATTTTAAACAGCTTCGTTTCAAGGAATTTTTGGGCATCGGGGACAAAGTTTATCCGAGATGAAATTCCCTTGATCCCAAAAGAAAATGTAATTCTTAGGGACAACACAAACAAAATATTCCGCAAAATTTTCCAATTAAAATCACGTCCTCCTAATGAGCTTTTCTTCATTGGTGCCTTATAGTTTGGGATCTAGAAAATTTTAGCATTTTCTAAACTTGACAATTCTGTGTTCCGATTATTTTTGATTAGTATTCATAACAAGCATAGGGCATAGGGGTATTCATAACAAACATAGGGGTATGAGGGGTATTCCCAGTGATCGACCAGGAGGTTCGGCCCGGGTCCCATGGGAAATGGCCGGGCCTGACCCAGGACTTTTTTTCCTATGAAAAGATGTATCACGTCAAATAGTGGTGCATAGTCGATACTTCCTTTGAGGCAGTATACTGAAATTCACAACAGGCAGCCAAATAAGTTTCATTTTATTTTTTAATAATCAGTTATGAACAAAGTCTGTTTGAACATACGGAAATCGTTGAATCAGGCTTTTTAAAGTTATATTAGGGGCGTGGGCTCGTAAAAATTTGGAAATGGCTCCTAAAATTTTAGGTCTAGAAGCCATTTTGGCTCCTAAAAATTTTGATAAGTGAATTTAAATTCGTTTTTCATCGCATTAAAATGTCAGAGTTTAAAAATTTTTTCAGCGCTGAGCGCCGGAAGGATAGGAGACAACAGAATAAATACGAACAAAAGATGCATTTTTCAATACACTTTACCTTGGTGCCATATACGAAGGACACGAACTCAAGTGAAACCTGGAACAGTGTTTTTTTGCACGGTGCAAAACTTTTTCCGCTTGTGCAAAATTTTTTTTTTAGATTTTTTGCACCGTGAAAAAATAATTATCAAATGAGGGGAACAAATTTGGGGTTTGCATATAGAAAAGATGCATTTTGGTAAGTCCAAATCTCAAAATTTTCTGGCGCTTTGCGCCAGTTATAACTTTAATAATCATTATTATTTATTATCAAGCTCAGGCGCGGCTTTTAGCAAGTGTAAATTCACTTATCACTTATTTTCGATATTTTTCATCGCCTTAAACGTATTCTTTCATGTTTAATTGACGATTTTCAATATTATATATTTATAATTAATGAATATCCGCATTTTATCCTTCATAAATTTTTTGAGAAAGATCAACACGTCAACTTTCTAAACTTTTTAAAGCGTTTGTTCCTTTCTTAACGTGAATTGAATTCAAAACCTTCATGTAAGTACTTTTGACAAATTTCTACGCTTCTGACTCATAGCTTTACGCCAAAATTTATAAAAGGTAACCAACAAATTATTGGTTTTAAAGCTTTTTAAATGATAAAATTTCTAGAAATTACGATTTATGAACACAAAATTCAAATCTGATTTTTAAGATCATTTTCCAAAAAATTTTCCACATGTGGAAAAAAACTTGACCTCTTTATTTGTCGAAAAAAAATTTGTGAAAAAAAGATTTATAGTTTAAAAAAACTTTGGCGTGCAAAACTTTTTTGGTAATTTTTTGCACCGTGCAAAACAGCTCGTGCAAAAAAAACACTGACCTGGAAGAAGGTTTATATTAAATATACAAAAAATCAAGGTTTTTTGTCTAAAAAAATTTTTTTCGCACAAAGATGCTTTCGACGACTTTTACACAGGTGCAAAGAAACTTGTACAAAATACTGGTTGGAAATAAAGTTTTGAACAATCATTTTTTTGAACACGTATATTACCACCTGATCGAACATCCACATAATTCAATTGCATTCAACAATGGTATTGTTCAATTATATACAGATTTTCGCCTGCTAAATTTAAATTTGCCTACTAAAAATGTAGGTCTAGGAGCCATTTGGCTCGTGATTTTCAAACCAAAAAAAGCCAAACTGAAATCTATATTTTTTCTTATCATAAAACATCACTACGTTTTTCTAATTTGTAAACCAGGTGCTGATCGAAAATAACATCAATTCAACTGTTTTTTCTGCACAGTGCAGACTTTTTAGGCTCCGTGTAGAATTATTTTTGATGATTTCTGCACTGGTACAGAATGTTTTGAGTCGTATGTTTGATCACATCGGATACAGAAAAGATGCATTTTGGTGCATTTTAGAAAACAATAATCTCAAAATTTTCCGGTGCTTCGCGTCGGTTATAACTTTAATAAGCATTATTATTTATTTGCTAGCTCAGGTGCAGCTTCTAACATGTCTACCTTCACGTATCATTTAATCTTTAATTGTTTTCATCATCTTAAACGTATTATCTCATATTTTAATTGGTATAATCTTCAAGATTTTATATTTAATGAAGATTTACATTTTTTCCTTGCTACATTTTTTGAGAAAGATGAATCTGTCAAGTCTGTAAACTTTTTGAAACGATTATTCCTTTCTTAACGTAAAATCAATCGAAAAGCTTCATGGAAGTAGTTTTCAGAAATTTGTACTCTTATTACCCATGCCTTTTCGGCCAAGTTCATGAGAGTTTGCGACTAAATTACTGGTTTTAAATTTTTTTAAATATAAATTCTAGAAATTACGACTTTCAAACACAAAACTCGAATCTAATTCTTGAAATAAATGTCCGAAAAATTGATTTTCCAGCGTCGCAGAATGTCGATACCCAAAAAAATTTTCTGGCGTCTCGTGCTGGAAAGATCAATATCTTTTTTGAGCTCTCATTTGTTATCATAGAGCACTTGACCGTCGATTTCTCATGTAATTCAAAGTCATTATGCTCTTGGATAGTTTTTTGGAAAATTTGTTCCGCAATGCTTGTAGATTAGACATTGATCAAACTCAAAAATTTCAAATGTTTCCTAAATTTTAATTAATTAAAGGCTCTAAAAACATCAAAAGGTTTGAAAAAGCTCAAAAATACATAAATAAAGCGTCTAAGAGCATTTTCAAGCAAAAAACGACTTCGGGAAAATTTTTTAGTCAGTTAAGAGCCATGGCTCCTAAAAATTCTGATCGGCTCCTAAAAATTTAGGAGCACAAGCCAAATTGGCTTGTGAAAATTAGAGCCTAAAAACCCTTTTGAATAGGTGAGTTTCCAGACCGGAGATGCATTCTTATGCATTTTAAAGAAAGAATACCGAAAATTAACCGGCACGATTTCATATCATTTATGATTCTTGATATCATTTTTGTTGTGCGGTTGGAAAATGTCGGCCTAGCTTATGCTTATAGCTTTTAAACATGAGCATGTTATAGATGAATGTTAGACCATGTATTGTTTTTTCACGTATTTGACGAAGAATTTTTCCCTTGCACACTGCACCCTGGCTTTTGCAAAAATAACCCTGATGATTGATTTGAATTATGACTGATCTAATATGTGGGCCTTATTATTCTATGTTTGATTGATAATGCATACAAAATGATTGAACTGTTTTGTGGGCTTTTACTGTGATTTTGAAGATTGTTTTTGAATAAACTTGTCGAAAAAAGCATTGTTTTTAGACTAATACATTCGTTTACAAACTTCTTAGTTTTGGCTTGTCGAAATCCCGATTGGCCTGCAAAATTTTGATTCTTGGAGCCAATTGGCTTGTGGAGAAAAAATTAAAAATAAAACCCTGATGCCCGGCAAGATCGATTTTCGTTTTTTTTAAATGTGTTTTCGCAATGAAACAATCGCTTTCTATCTAAAAATTTAAATTTTTCACATACCTCTAAGAAGTCTGATCAATTGGGTACACGACAAAAGCCACTTTGGAACAAGTATATTTTAGCTGAAACTCTCAAATTTGCTCAAATTAGGCTAAAATTTGCATTTTTTTAATTTTCAAAATTAATAGTTGTTAAGCACTTTGCGACACGGGGAATGAAATAGGCTTGTTTTCAATGCATGGAAAGACAGCTTAGGCCGAAAAATTCACATTTTTAGCAAAATGTAAAAATTTACATATTTGTTTAAAAGTGTTCCAAAAATAGTGGAATTTTTTTACAAGTCGGTGCCCTTCCCAATTATGGTCCAAACTGGCATTTTCAGACGCCTCAAAATGTCAGCTATCTAGATCAGTTCGAAAATCCAGGAACTCATTTGCATAAAATCTCCACACATGTCACATACTCATTGTCCCTAGTACTTGTACTTGTACTTCAGGAATCTTGTATTTGTACTTCAGGAATCGAACCTGGTCCACCAGCCTATGTACTTAATGCGTTTACCACTACACAATTTCACCAGAAAGTATTAAAACTATAATCCTTTAAGACCCTTGATACTATTTTAACTGACAACTTCATTTGGAAGAGCCTCAACAGCGCGGCGCCCTTCGGGCGCAGCTGCTGTACCCTAAGCTCAAGCCTGAGGAAAATTTTAAAGGAAAAACAAATGTCTACTCACTAATCACAGAAATCGATGAAAATCGAAATTCTTAAAACACTATTAAATTAAAAAACCCTGCAGAATTTGAACTGGTCGTGGTCGTTCAAATTTCGTTATTTTTTTCTTTCCGCGCTTCCATTTTACCTGTAATAATTCAGAAATAACTATCTATGGTATGAAGGGTAGGTAAAATTCATTTCGAGCGCAAGCGCCCGAAATGAATTTTACCCGCCACTTTTAAAGAGAGTGAGCAGACAATTTTTCAAACGTTTGGGGGAGGAGCTCAATAAGTGCTCAATAAATGTGTTTTTCGATCAAAAATGGACCGCCTACCTTATGAATTCTGATATTGGATAAAATGACGCCACGACTTTCACTGAGCTTTCGATGATACTTTCGGTGCAAAAAAGATTTTCCCAGTGACGCACCGGAAAAAGTAATTGTTTCGTCGATTATTTCTTCTTCCATGATTTGCTTTAAAAATATAAATAAAGGAAACGCGTAACAACTAAACTGGTTCATCATTTAGTCGTTCAAGTTTGCATTTACTCCAATCGGAATTAAGAACGATGTCTTATAGTTATCTGAAATGACTCAATTCAGCAGTGAAGATCATTTTCAGTCAGTAGCATCAAATAAAAATGACAAGACAGAAATAAAATAATATGAAAAATAATAAAAATAATATAAAAAATGAAAATAAAAATGAAAAAGAGCTCAAAAGAAAGTTTCTCATGAGTCGAAGACAATCTAACGAGGATATAGCGATAACCTAATCACTGATCGCGTCCCCAATTCATATTTATAATGCGTTCTTTAATAATTGATTCATAAATAAAAAATTAGACAAGCAACCCATAATTTTAGTTCTTCAGCGAGAACCCGTCATTGATTGTCCTACGCTAATAACTTTTCAATTATTTTTCAAATGCAAAAGTTATCCACGATCAGAGTTTTTTTATATGGCAACCAAATTTTCCTGTTAATTTGCACAGAGCAATCAAGCGCCTTAGACCACCTTTTGATTAACTTATGGTATTTCTCATGAACGGAGACACATTTTTATGCGTTTTAAAATGGAAAATACCGAAAATATTTGGGCGCTTCGAGTCGGATTTCATGTGATTTATAATCCTTCCTTGGTATTATTTTTAATACGTGGTAAAAAATGTTATCCACCCTAAAATATTAAGCTAAAGTGCTCCACCAAGAGAGACGAAGTTTTATACTATTTCATCACAATTTAAGTTTATCGATTCCATTTTCGACTTATTTCTCAAATGTCACAATCATCAAATAGCTCCAAACGTAATTCGAGAGCTGAAATTCCAGCCGTCAAACCCAAACAACCATCACTATCTACCACAATTACGCCGTCATCATTACCCTCAAAAAATACCACATCCAACGATTGCCTGTGCTTAATTTGTGAGCAATTAGTTACCGACGATAATACAAATGCGTGCAGTTTATGGGCCCATGCCGAATCTTTAAATTACGTGCAGTTTATGGGCCCATGCCGAATCTTTAAACTTACCCAAATCACATATTTCTTTTTTCAACAGCGAATCGAAATCAAATTCCAGCTCTATTTTTCAATGATTATTTCACATCAGTCAGAACTTTTCAATGATTATTTCACATCAGTCTTCACCACTGTTTTTTTTTTAGCACGACGTCTTTAGCCAAATGGCTAAAACGACTAAAATTTTTTTAGCCAAAGGCTAAAATTTTCATTTCGCTCAAACGTGATACACTGATTGTTTTTTAAATATTTAACAGGTTATGTAAGGTGTTTTCAAGAGTTATGTTATCACTTCAGGAACAAAACGATTATTTTTGTTCGAAATTTTGAAATGCTGATATAAATATCTGATAACAAGCTAACTTTTTCCAAAAAGCTGTGATAACGGCAAACAAAAAGGCTTCAGAACAAACCGTTGGTCTTATGATAAATGTGTTGGCATCTCTACAGAAAGAAATGAGTATAAATAAAGTGGACTTTATTCATTCGTTGTGTGATATTCACATTGACCGCACCTTGAGTAGCTGCAAAACGGATGGAAATATGTCTGGAGAAGGAGGAGAAAAAGTTTAAAGCTATCAGGCAAGCATTGATCTTTGTATTCGACCTAAAAAATCATTTCGGTTTTGAACCAGTCCGTAAAAAACGAACAATTGAAATTTTTAAAGGATTCTCCGCTGTTTGTATTCACATTGATGAGTCAACCGATGTCAGTAGTTCTAAGTTACTATTGATTTACCTGAATGTGTGCAATGTTGAGTGTCTGATGGACAGAGAAAAATTTGGAACATGAAATATAAAAGTGTGATGCGTCCTCAATCGCTGAAGCGATCGACAAATGGGTTACAATGGTTGGCATTGATAAAAAAAAAATTTTCATGTTCACTTCTGATGGAGCAGCTGTTATGACAGTCAAATATAATGGAGTTTTCTTGTCATTGATACAATATGTTTTCTTGTCATTGATACAATTTTCACGAACAAAGAGTACTCGAATTTTTTTTAGCCATTTGTCTAAAACCTCTAAAAATTTTTTAGCCAAACCAAAATTTTTTTAGCCAAAATAGGCCATTTGGCTAAAAAAAAACACTGGTCTTCACCAATGATGATAGTTCCATGCCACATTTTCCCAAAAGAACAATGTCTGAAATCTCCAATGTATTATTCTCTGTCGAGCTTGTTCGTATTGCTCTCCATAAAATAAATCACTCCCTTGCCTTGGGTCCTGATGGGTTATGTGCTTATTTCTTGAAAAAACTATCCAACTGTTTGGCTGACCCACTTTCTCATATCTTCGAGGTTTCCTTCAGAACTGGAGCATTACCATTTATGTGGAAAACTGCTAATGTAATCTCAGTATACGAAAAAGGTGACTCCTCATCAACTTCAAATTACCGACCAATTTCTCTATGCTGTGTAGTTTGTAAAATTATGGAAAGCATCATTAATTCTTCTATTATAGAATACCTCAAAAGAAACTCATGATTAACACCCTATCAATTTTGGTTTTTGCCAAAAAAGTTTGGACCCAACTTATTGATTCAAGTTCCTCTATTGATTTGGTCTACATTGATTTTAAAAAAGCTTTTGATTCCGTCTCCCATAGTAAGCTTCCCCTAAAGTTAAAAAATTATGGCATCTCCGGTTTTCTTGAAAAATGTATCATCTTCTTTCTTTCAAATCGCACTCAAAAGGTTTGCATTAACAACAAACTTTCCCTAGCATCAGACGTAAGCAGTGGTGTTCCACAGGGGAGTGTTTTAGGCCCAACTCTTTTCCTTTTGTTTATAAATGACCTTCCAGAAACACTAAAATCTGATGTTTACCTTTTTGCCGATGATGTCAAAATTTTCAATACCTCCACACACTGCGAAATTCTTCAAAATGATCTTGATCAAATTTTCAATTGGTCCAAAACATGGCAACTCGAAATCTCTGCCGAAAAAAAGCACTATTTTTCATATAGGGCATACCAATCTAAAGTTTTCCTACAATTTAGGATTGTCTGCCATCCTGGTGATAATCCGTATGTCAGAGACTTGGGCATACTTATATCCCAAAACTTGAGTTTTAGAGATCATTTAATTTTGGTTACTAAGGAATATCACAGCTTAAGTTCCTTGATAATTAGAGCATTTACATCCCATTATACATCTAACCTGGTGCGTGCTTTTACAATTTATGTCAGACCTCTATTGGAATATTGTTCAACCGTTTGGAATCCTTTCTATGCCTCAGACATAAATCTCATTGAAAGGGTTCAGAGAAAAGGTTTACCAAAAGAATATGTGGTTTTGGGTCCATCCTTTCATTTGAAGAGCGTTTGGTGAAGTTATGCTTGGATAGCCTGGAAATACATCGACTGCACCTTGCATTATGCATGATGTTTCAAATTATTAAGGGACAATCATGTCTCCAAAAATCGGATAGCAGCAATTTTGAATCTAACCGTCGTAAAAATGATCACAAACTCCAAACTGGTAAAGCAAAAACAAATATTAGGTTATATGATTTCTCTAATAGGTATATTAATATATGGAATTAACTTCCAAATGAAATTCTCAGTTCTTCCAATTCACACACATTCAAAATGAAAATTGCCGAAATTGATTTCTCAGATTATCTCGGGGGAGCGCGTTAGCCTGTTACAGAAATGTAACCTGCGCTTCCTATTACTTGTCACTAAATGTATACTGTAGCGCATGTTTTTGACTTTATATCCTTATTTTTTGATCTCTAACTTATTCGTTCAAATCTTCTAAATTTATCTTTCACATTTATTCATTATTTCCTCGTTCTCGGCTAATTATATATTGTATTGTAATTTTGTGTTCTTTTTCGACAGGTAATAAAATCTTTCATTCTTATGCTTATAGCTTATGAACATCAACGTTTTCTGGATAAATGTTTGATCTTGCATTGTTTTCTGATGAATTCGACGAAAATCAAGATTTTATCGATCATTTTCACAAAATCTTTTGGCGATCTTAAAAAAATTTCGACTTTGATGAACATAAAATTTTTGCATTTGAAAAATGATTGAAACATCAATAGCATAGGACAATGGGAGAAATTCTTGCTGGTTGGAGGATAAAAATTCTGGGCTGCTTGCCTTATTCTTGAATTTTAGTTGGCTCGATCATACCTGTAAGAGGTCCGATCAGTTGGGGGGGGGGGGGGTAAACCCGAAATTTTAAGGGAGGAGGTCGAAAAAAGTCGAAATTTTCCCCAAAAAAACCAAAAAAGGCACTTCATTGCCATTTTTCAAATCTTTTCCAGTCTGGGGGAGGGTTGGGTATATGGTTGGCCAAGTTGGGGGCGGGTTCGCCCCCAACTCCCCCCCGCCATTACAGGTAAAGGGCTCGATTGAAAACTCGTAGAATTAATTGAAAAAAACTACTTTTTTATTTTTTCATCCGGGAAATAAAATTTAAAAAGATTTATTTTCCAAAATTCTACAAAATTACAACCCGAAAATCTATGATATTGTAAAACGCTGGCCGCAAAATTTTTTCCCTCATCTCCGGATTTTTTTCCTCAAAAGACCCCATTCGATTCGAGGAAATAAACGGTGACCATTAAAACATATTTTACTATTTAATAACGCATAAAAATTAATCTCCGAACAGGAAACCCTAACCTAATCAAAAGGGCAGTCAGACTTCGAGCTGCACTATGCATCTTTTTAGACAGAACAGAAGAGAAAATACAAAGGATATGGCCCACGGATATACAGTAACTTTCAATTTTGTCATGCAATATACATGACCGGCAACACCTTGGTGAATAAATTTTTAAGATATTCGCCGCATCACGCCCACACAATCGAATATTACGTATCGGTTGATAGTATAAAGCAACATTTATAATTGACGGCACGGCCACGGCCACGTTGGCCGTGAGCAATCAGATCGCGCTATCAAAAACTGACGTTAAGCATGATTGGTTACTCGTCCTGCGCACTGAAATTCGAAGCTGCCGTGGCCGTGAAGTATAAATGCGGCTGATATGATAAAACAGTCAATTAGAATCATATCATAGTTGATTTACAAACTCGTTTACTGTGAATTTAAACTTGAAGCGCGAAAAGACGTGTAGCAGTATAGAGTAATTTTCTAAAATGTTCACCAAAATTAAAGAATGCCTCTCGTCAATAGTTGGTTGTTGCACGGAATGCTGTACGAAAATGGACACAAACTGTCAAGACGAATATTTATCATCCGACGAATATTTCGAAGAATTGTCTTACCTCACATACATTTTAATAAAAGATCGATGGCGCGTCCGTCGTCAAATTGGAAAAGGTGCTTATGGCGTTGTATTTGAAGTACGGGAGAACGCCGTCTCGACCAAACTCGGTGGTGCTCATTACGACTGTTATAATCAAGAGGTCGGATGATCAGAATGAAATGTTTTAGAATTAAAGTGAACATAGGAATTCAGAATTTCTCATCCAGAGTCGCACGATCGACGATACGGCAGACGATTTTTTTAAATCATTCGTTCGTTTCCACCGATCAATCACCATACTTACTTATTGTTTGACCTTCACACATAATGAGCACGATTCTTTTCTTTCAGACCAATCGTATTTATGCCATGAAATGTGAAGTTGTCAAATGGTACGACGACTCGACTGGTCGGTTATCTACAGAAGCCGCAATCATGAGATTGATGCACGACGAAAAACGTGGTCGGCACGTTGCCACCGTCGTAGACACTGGCCGCCTTATCACACCGTATCGATACCCCATCGATTTTATCGTTATGACATTACTCGGTCCGAATTTGGCCCATTTGAGGAAAACTTCGTTAGACGACAAGTTAGACCCCGTTTCGGTGGCTTTATTCGGCGTACAAGCAATTGAAGCATTGGAAGATTTACATGCCTGCCGATATTTGCATAGAGATGTAAAGTATGTGACCAGTATAGTGTATAACTCGAAAAAAATTGAATCGAACATTTGAAATCAAATGAAATAATTTACTACCCGTCAAAGGAAAAATTAAAGTACAATTATCGAACGAGAGAAAGAAAAAAAGGGAAAACATGCAAGAACTTGGAAAAACTTTCAACGGTCAGTTTAGGCGAAAGAATGGCGAGAAAAGGAACGAACCGAAGCAAATGTAAAGTGACAAGTAAAAACAAGGGCACGCTAAAATTTTGTAACAGGCTAACGCGCTCCCCCAAGATACTTTGAAAAATCGAGTTTGGTAATTTTAGTTTTGAAAGTGTGTAAATTAGAAAAACTAAGAATTTCGTTCGGAAGTTCATTCCTGGAAAAATCATATAAACTAATTTTTATTCTTGCTTTACCAGTTTTTAATTTAAAATCATTTTTTACGGCAAGTAGACTCAATGTTATTACTAATGAGAAAGTTCGATTTTTGGAGGCATGATTGGCGTTTGATAATTTGAAACCATACCTAATGCGTCCCGTAGCTTGGTCAAACGCTCTCAGGATGGACCCAAAACCACAGATTCTCTTAGTGAACTTTCCTTGAATCCTTTCGCCTTTCGATGAAATTTATATCCAAGCACAGAAGGGATTCCAAAAAGATGAACAATATTCTAACGGGTCTGACATGAAATGTAAAAGCACGTACAAGTGAAGTGTCATGAGATGTAAAAGCTCTAATTATCAGAAAGCATAATCTATGGACTTTCTAGCAATAGAATTTAAGTGATCTCTAAAACTCAAATTTTGGGATATGAGGAGTACACCCAGGGTCTCTAACGGTACGGATTTTTCCCAGGAATGACAGAAGAACGTAAATTATATTGAAATGGCTTCGCATGGCCCACATAGAGGACAGTGCCCTTTCCTGCAGAGATTTCGAGTTGCCGCGTGTTGGACCAATTGTAAATTTGATCGAGATAAAATTCAAAACACAAAATATATCCCGAAAAAGTACCATTGTAAGATTTTTGTATGAGGTTTGTATTACAAAGGTTACAGGTTACAGTAGCAGGACTGGTGAGATCAAACGTTTATCTACTGCAGGTGTGTTTGAAACGAGAAACTTACCTGCGGTTTTCATTCAGTCGGAAAATGAAATTGAATATTTCGATAAATGATGAGAACGAACGATTCTAAGTTATATATCGGTTGGGATGGACGTTTCTATATTTCCCATGAACCCAAAAGACGATTGGAACGATTTGGGGTTTCTAATTTATTGAGGACGGAAATATGTAAAATATTACAGAATAGTTTTACAGATGAAAAGATGTTCGTCGAATATCCGGATTCTGATTTCCTTCATCTGGCTGAATGTATGTTAGTTGAAATGAACTACTCAGAGAATTTATACTAATAAATTTTTTACATGTCTGTCTTTGCTGAGTCCTGTAAATTTATCTAATCCCACTCGGAAAACAGTCCGCTGTGTAGGTAATAAATTTTCAGCACAGTTATCTCAAAACGTGAACTATCCTATTATGTTGTCTCGTATAATTCTTGGATTGTACTTAAAATTTGTCAATAAGAAACTGAGATGAACAAAACGATCAGTGATTTCAAGTTTACCCACATTATACAAATTCCATGCGTTTACTTTAGCAGATTTGTGCAAACTTTGCGTAACTATATTCTTTTCCTTTTCGATTAGTTTTTTGCATCGATCTAACCACGGAATGCATTTGAAATTTATAAACTAATTTTTCTAACCATCGCATGGGCGCCAAAGTAAAATACAAGGCGTCAAGTTATGAGGCACCAAGTTGTGACACAATCGATTGGACGTACGAAACACAGGCACACTTTTTTCGTATTTACACTTGTAGTTTTTTTTAGCTTTTTCCACAAATGTTTAAGAAAAAGTCGGCCGCCAAGGACAAAAAAGTGCCTTCAAGTTCATTTTGGAAAATCATAATATTTAAATTTTACAGCGCTGCACGCTGGTTTTAGAGACAGTTGTCGATATTAATTTGAATTTGGCTTGAGCGCGGCTATCAGGCAGTCAAGTACCGTTTCTCAATCACCAACACAATCACAGTCAATAATGTTCAACAACCTTTGATATTCAACGTTTAGTTTTTGATTCTAACTTTTCTGATGATTTTATTCTCATTTTTTTCTCACTTGATGATATTAGAGTAAGGTAATCTGAAATGGGAAAATTTTTAATATCTATCATCATCAGTGATGACATAAAAAAATATGTTAAAAACTTAGTTTTCATAAAATTTAAAAACAGTGAAAACAATTCGATTTTGTCACATATACCAGATATCCGATCTCTTCAAAAACTCGGACATCGGATGTCAAAAAATATCCTAGGAACATCACTAATAAGAAGACGCTAAAATTTACAAAAGGACGAAGTAAAAACGGGCAGAAAATATTCGAACCGGCAGAAAGTACAGGCAGACAGGTGGGATAGGGAAAGGGAAGGACAATAGCCGGTCGGGGAAATAGAAAAGGGAAGGGAGCGAAAATCGACTGAAAAATGAACAAGAATGGCGGTTTACTTATGCAAAAAGATACATAAAAACAATCATGAAAACAAGTCATGTGATTTAAGTTGGGGCGGAGGCGGCTAGGTAGGATAGTGAAAGAAGGAAGTTCGACGATGATGATTAAGAAAATAAAATGATGAAAAAGTAGAATTAAGAAAGAATGAAGTTTCAGCCATCATAATGATTAGGTGGTTTTTATGTGAATTTGCAGAAGAAAAGAAAAAGATGGAAAGAAATGATAATATGAAAAATAGATGTATGATAAAGATTATATAAATAAAGAGAAAATAATGGAAATAGATGGAAAATGATCGGAGAACTGAGACTTAGAGGAGATGAGGAGAAGAACTAGTGAAACTACAACAATGGCCACTCACAGTAATTCCAGGATTCCCACACCATTATAATCATTCGATCCTAACGGTACGTTTTCAGCATATATTATCATGTGGTTGGATTCATCTAGTTTGGACTTGTTTTTCTGCTTACCCATATAACTTTTTCTGGAAGAAGCGTTTGCTTTTCAGACCTGGGAATTTCACCATCGGTTCAAAAGGCTATGATCGGCATAACATATACTTGATAGACTTCAGTTCGTCCAGACTGTTTGCTCGTGATGACGGAACTTTGTACCCGATACGGAGAATAAGCACTTTTTGCGGTACTATCAGGTATGCTTTCTGAACGAACTTTGTCCGACTCCCTGAAAAATTATATTATTGATAATGACATGTCTTGAGTATTGTTCAAAAGCTCATCTCCTATTTTCAATCTCTAGAACTTCTTTGTCCTTCAAGTTCTTGCTATCCTAATTATAGTCGAGAGTATATATATATGTTCTTGGAGATCTGACTCTATGTAGACACCTATTTACTTCGTACAGAATTCAGGCTGACTCAATCCTGACTCGATTTTAAATTTATACGGCTTCAGCGGGTATGGAATTTGAGTATTGTTAAAAAACGTATTAACTATATCAGAGTCTTTGAAACACGACTAAATTATGAGATTTGCATCGCTTTTCTTGAAAGGTTGAATATGATTTTTTAAAGTACAATTGGTTTAGTAGAGAGAGAAAGTTCACTCCACTCCCCATTGAGCCTGACGCCAGTAAATTGACGGTCGCGAGTTCGGAAGCTAACCCAAAGTTCAAGTCAGTTTCTTTCCAGATATTGTGCTCCGGATATGCATGATAATTTGGAATACGGTCGGCAGCACGATCTCATATCGCTATTCTATAGCTTAATTGAACTCTTGACTGGTCGATTACCATGGGTTGGTGAAAGTGTAAATGTTTACGAAATGAAAAAGAATATTTCAGCTAAAAAATGGCTGAAGGATTTGGATGAAGAATATTTAATGTTTTACGAAAAATTGACAGCATTACATTACGATATTCGACCTGATTACGAAGGATATCGGCGATTATTTCTGAGTATTCTAAATAAGCGAAAATTGAGTGCCGATGCACCTTTTATTTGGGAAATCGACGATAGTTATTTGGAGTAATTCAGGAAGATAAGGAAGTGACGAACGAGTCAACGAAATCTGACGAAATTAGACTAATAATAACTGAATAATTCGGAATAAATTTTCTAAAGCTCGGTGGAAGTAATTTTTCATCATCAAAACTGTATCATTCACTAACGAATTATATTTTTGTGTGCAGTCATTCTTGACAAAATTAAAACAAACAAGCTTCACTTCCAATGATATTGGTAGATGCTATCAGAGCTCAAGCTAGGTTTTACTATACGCACATGCATATTAATATCAAAACCGATTTTTTAGGGTAAATTAAGCACAAGTTAAGTTTTAACATTTAACACCCTCCGATTTAAATTTTACCCTAAATATCATGTTCATGATGCATACCACTTTTTTGTTCGTTGTGACAACTATCCGGCTGATTTTTTGTATGGTTTATCGATTACTCAGCTCTTGTTATTTATAGACGTTTTGTGCTGTATTCCGTTACGTTCGACGTGGCACATACACTATTAGGTTCTGCATAATGGTTTAGTTCGCTTCTCTTGCATTTTTTGAGTGGAAGCCTACGGTTCGTGGAAATGACTTTTTAGCTTTTATAATAACTTTTAATTTTGGAAAAGAATTGGAAACATAATCAATTGACTATAGGCGTCATGATCTTGAGGAGAAACATATTGTTCATGCTTGAGCTCATTAATTTTTTATTTTAGCCAGTTAATTTTTGCTGTCTTCATTCCGCCTCTGGACTCGTAGAGGTCAGTTATCGGAGATTGGAGTGAAGTCATCACGATATCTGGAATATGCAATGATTGTTTACGCTTTCAGGCCTGAAATTATACCCCTCGTTTCCCAGTGTAGCAAAAATTGAAGTTCAATGAACAAAGATGCAAGTTTTGTAGTAACGATGGTGAGTTCTGTTCCCCCGAACGCCGAACACCCTCTCACTGTCTCGAAATATTGCTCGGTGTGGAATCTACCGTTGTCATCGGTGGTCAAAATAATGGGCCTTACCGCGATTCCATATGGATTGACGGCATTCGGCGTCTATATGTGGTCATCTAAGAATAAGAACAAACAAAAGGTGTCGATGACTAATGGCGTAAGCAATGTTAATATCGCAGAGTGGCTTACGAGCGCAAATTTTACTGTTACAAAATATAAATGTATAGCACAGAAATTCTGCTTGCGCTTAGCGAGTACAGGGGGTGAAATAGGATTTTTTCCCTCTTGACAAGAAAGGGGAAGGTCTTCCTACAGCCATGCACGGCAAGAATTTTCTAGGTGAGGGTCCTCGGACTCTCATCGAGCGGGAGTGGGGTGGATGAGCAAAAAACAAAAAAGTTTTTCGTACAAAATATGCATAAAAAATCATTAAAAAACTGTGCTCAAAAAATTTCAGGGACGTGTGTTGGACGATTTTTTCAGATCAGGTAGGGGCGTCCTCCAGGGTCTCAGATGAAAAAGTTTACCTCCCCCTAACCCCCTATGTGCATGTATGGTCTTCTAGCATTCAAATAACATATTATTCAACCTATATTGGTCAAATATGTGAAACTATTTGCTTCTTAAACTTTTAAAATTTTACACTTTTTAAAATTTTGCTGCTATTACTTTGGAATCGAGTACGCTTCGTTTAGAAAAATCGTTGGACTAGACGAGTTCCCGTTCTTATTCCTTTCTGATTTTCCTTCATCACCTTCTCGATTATTGCTGGAGTCAAATCTGTTAGGTGTCAGCAAGAATCTGCCGAAGGTCAACCAAGGTCTGTTGGGTGTCAATATTCCCAACCCCCCACGTACATTTATGGTCTTCCCAGTCTTAATCTTTGTTATACGTTAGACGTCTAAAATATTTTTACTGTTTATTTTTACAATTTTTGAAAGTCAGCCATGTTTTTCAAAGATTTATAAGTGTAGAATTTTGCTGAACATGAATTTCTTAATGAAATGATAGTATTTTTTGTTCTGTTTCTTATTTTACCACTTATTTTCATTGATTCAAAACTCAAAATCATTTGGAAAGTAAGATATACAATAATTTTACGGCAATTAATTTTCAATGATACGAAGACTGATTTACCATGAATGAACACATATCTACAGTTACGCCACGTATGCACTTTTCAAAAAAATTTCGGTAGACTGTCTGAAGGAAAACAGGTCTCTTAGATAAACAGCAGACATCTTCAAGGTTAAAGAGCTAAGTAGGGGTAGAATCTACTATGATGCAGGCATACATGCACGTGGGGGGCGGTTTGGGCGGGTTTTGACCCCCAGCAGACTTTGATTGACCCCCAGCAAATTTGACTACCCCAGCAATGATCGAAAAGATGACGAAGAAAGATAAGCAAGAGAGACGAGAAAGTCCTCATAAAAATCGGAATGATGATGTAGTTTAACAATTTTTCTAAACGAAGCATACTTGAAGATGATAAAAGTAACATTAAAACTTTAAAAAGTGCAGTCTAGGCAAACAACTTCACATATCTGACTAATATAAAATGAAGAATATGCTGTTTGGATGTTAGAAGACCTATCTAAGATTTTTTTCCATCATCAAGAACGAAAAAAAATTGTATTCCACCCCCTGTCCTGGCTGACCCCCAGCAGAATATCTATGCTGTGCATGTATGGATGTAGGTCGTAATGACCCCCGTGCCACGACATTTTTTTGCTCGCTGTGTCACTTCGGAGAGGTGCTGTGATTTGGTGGTTCCCGCAATACAGCAGGCGTACATGGTCCTGCAATACTACTGTTACTTTCTCTATATACAATGTTTCGGACTTTAAAAACCCGTTGCGTGTATTCTTGTTCAAACCTTCTACATCTCACTTCAGTTCATGTCCTTTATATGTATAGTATAAAAGTAACGATGTTGAACAATGCAGCGTCACTTCTTTCTTATCCTTCAAGATTTCTAAAGTGTTGCAACATCAATTTCTAAAATACCTTATTCAGAAAACATACCTTTCAAATTATGCTTCTGAATTCAAATTCGGCTTCATGTTTAAGTAGTTACAGTTACAAAAAAAGGAAAAATTGAGTTACTTTTTTTGACCAGCAAGATCCTTTTTTGTGTTTAGCACCCATATTTTCCCCTTTTCCGAAGATTTATTCCCAAAAAGCACGATTTGGGAAAAACAGTGGATGCACTAAGCTGAGAAGAACTATAAAATAGAACTTTCTGTTTATAGACCCTGACGTAATGTCGACAAAATCTTTTTATACATGATACAAAGATACCAACCTTTGGACAGAGCCAAAAATGTCTGTCTCGTACAGAAAAGAACTGTGGTGCTCTGCAGTTTTCAAGTTTTCCGATGTAGTACATTTTCAAAACTGTGGACACCCTGAAGATATTTTTCTCAAACTGATCACTCTTAAAAAGTATTTATCCAATAGCAATCACTTTTTATAAAAGTACCCATCTCATTTCCTTCAAATTGGCATACCTACCCAGCATGACAGTTCCAAAGATTTTGCGTATCGGTAAGTCATTTTTCTATCATTTCACGCGACCAGTAAGTCATTTTCAGCAGGGTAGTAAATGAATTTGTGAACCTAAGATCGAAATAATAACCCCCATACCCCCTATGAGGTAGTCTGGTAAACAGCTTTTTGGGACTATCTAGTCTAACGATGGATGCTGCAAACATTGCAGGTCTGGCATTTCAGCCATGTTTGTTGATTGATTCACTACGTTTTCGTGTGGAGTGTCTATGCACTAACCAGGGTTTTCCAGTCACTGACATCTCAATTACGCTACCGTTCTTTAATCCATTGAATAATCTATTTTTTTTCTATTTCATTATTCATATATTTTCGTAAAATTAAATAAACGCACAATACACGTCTTCAGGAAGATTACGAATCTGGAGATAACTCACATCAATAAAATCGACTTTAAGTGGCCCATATATGTGATGTGTCCTGAAAAGCTGTAAACGTGGATGGTAGAAACTAATATTTTGTTCAAAATAGCTTTTGGTCAAACTTTGGCTTCCACAATCCGTTGACAAACGATCAATCCAAGTTTTTTATCAATTCTTCTGTCTGGTCAAATTATTTATGTAATGTGGAGCTGCTATATCGACTCACTGGCCAAAGTGACATAGTTGGCCGGAACATAACTCCGTGTGAAAAAATGTGACTGAATCGATTCAGTGGCTGAAATGTTAAAGTAAGTGGATGAATTGACATGATGGCTAAACCATTTGACAGATCAGATTTTTTTTCAGTCGAAATACGGAATAGATTTCATCGACTCCTCGTATGATATTTTGATTCGAATATTTTTTTTTTTTGAAAAATAGCGGAACAAATTTTCTTTATAATGTGATTTGTCTTTGATTCCAGAATTATACTTTTAATTTCTCCTATAGAAATCCGACTGCAGACCCCGATTGCCAGTTTTTAGTACGAAAACGGCGGCATGTATCGATCTTTTAACCGTCGCACCGCTTGGCACAGCATTGTTCATTGTGACCAAACATGGTAACTCTCATACCTGTGCATGGTCAGTCAGTCTGAGGGGATAAACTATGATTTTGCCAAGGTAGTAAACTGTCTTCTCCGAGAAAACCCTAGCAGAGAAGCCTTAAACGGCCAAAATCCTTCTGGGCATCTGTTAGAATAGTGCAAGTAGAGCAGTGTCTGGGTTAAAAAGACTGATAGTAACTCACATTCAAAAAACCCAGACAGTAAACGCTTATGTGCCCAAAACTCATGGATAGTAAATGAGCATCTGCTGGGCCTGGTAGGGGCAATATCGTCGACATCCAAGTTCATTTATTTCATTTCTGTTCAAGGTTTGACTCCGCGTCAAGTAACTTATGGTCTAGCGGCGTTCACTTCCTTGATGGCGTCGACTTTGTGCAGTGTATTCGCTTTCTTCCGACGGAAAAAAATAAAACATGTAAGTTCAAAAACAATTTAGTCGAAATTTTATCACGCTTGCACTGTGAGTCGTTGAATTGACTTGTCTACTTCGCTTCTTGTTGAAATATTAAGTCCAATTCGCTAGACGATGTTTTAGTTTCTATGACAATGCCACAAAATTATTTGAGGTCGCCGGCCTTCACCAAACCATTTTTACACCGAAAGTATGGCAAAATCCAAAGCCTACCTGTTACTGCATGTCCTCCCTTCTTGTTCTTTCAGACCTTCGTTTTATTAATGTTTTGAATCTAATCTTACCCAGCTTTTTCGTATCCATCTTATCAAAAATCCCTATAAAATTCAGTTTAGAACGGATTAAAGTTTCAGTTGGGGGTTTATACGACAATTTCTAGTTATTCAATGAAAGTACTCATTTTAATTTTTACATACGATTCCGATTTGTTACTGGAATTCTCTTTGAAATATAAGTTCTTCCAGATGTTTTACGCATCATTAGCGATTACTGCATCGTCGACTTTAACCAATTTCTTTTTCGCAAAAGTGGATTGTCTGGCTGGCCTGCTAATTCTGCCCTGTTCGTTATGGTCGTTTTATCAAACGATGCAAATCGGACTGGCTTATAGACGGCTGAAATCATTTCAAATTGACGGCGTTCCCGAGAGTGAAAATGAAAGATCGACGCCTATCAATCGCATCGCAAATGATTAAATTAACCGGCAACCATAAATCGTAGCATGTAGCAACACTTCATAGATATACGCAAAAATTAAGTAAAATCGATTCGTTGATGAATTTTCACAATAGGCAAAAGGAGCTGTTGGTTCAGACTGACTGATTTGGACGGCATTTATAACTCTTGTGAGTTTTTAGAATCATTTACGCGAAGATATAAAGTTTGATTCCCTTGATCATTCCCTACACTTTTATATTCATTGCTCACACGAGAAGAAACTGAAAATCAGAGAACCCATGAAAACGTGGTAATGCATACAATGCAAATTCCTTCTTTGATTATTCATTTGCTTGTTTTTCTTATTTCATTTTCAATTTTATTTGACCCCGTTTGTTTCAGTGTATTTTTGCGTGTACTTTTATTTTTTGTTGTTTCTCGTTTTAACCACTGTATTTTTTGTTATCTTCCCTTTATTATTTTGTATCTTTTCTGTTCATTTTTAATTTTTGTTGTTGGTTCGGTGGAGATGACCCATACGTGTTTAGAGATCATTGTTTTCCTAACTTTGTGCTTCTAGGATACCTTGCCTGCATTATTCGTAGGCTGAACCTGATACTAGACATGTTATTGCGCGGAGAAGGTGTTATTTTCCTATTGTTTCTTCGTGAAATTTCGAAAAAGCCTTCTCCCATTCACCCACCTTTCTCCGGCTTTATCTTGCCAAGCAATCTGCATAGGGACAGTGAGAGAGATACACGAAACCTTCAAGTTCGACAAATGTTGTTGCATATAGTGGAGAGCAGCCATTTTCATATTTTTCTTGGAAAACGCTTGTTGGTGAAGAATCTCTTCCTCTTTCGAAAAGGGAATCGTCCGCCGTGTGTTCGAGTGAAGCGTAAGTTAAAAATTAATTTTTATGCAAATTATATAAAGTATAGAAATTCTTCTAAATTTCAGCATCGTAGCAGAATGATTAGCAACGGAAGAATTGTCAAAGAAAACGCCGGGCTATGGTCGATCGCGGTTTACATAACGGACATGAATGTTACCCGAGAATTTAGGGTACGAGGCGATATGCATGTCGGTGGATTAATGTTAAAAATCGCCGACGAAACTGGTCAGTAACCTGAGTCCTCGACATGTTTATGCACACTGGTGGTTTAAAAACTATATTTTCGAAAATGATATAAGATTGTGGAACTAAAATCTTCAACTTTGGTGTCTTGGTTAGTCGATCTGTTTCAAAATTTGTTATCAAAATTTTGTAATCGTCACTTCGGTACGTAACTATATTAAACTTTTCTACTCGCTCGACTTCCAGGTAAATTTATATTCTTCGAATTGTCCCTATGGAAATAGTTCATGGACATCGATCAAAAATCAGAATTTGATTCAATGACCAGCATTGAACTTGTATTTCAATTCATTGGGAAAAGATCTGTCTGGCTCCATCAATGAGGCTTGAAGCTTGGGATTAAGTTTCTGCTTAACTCTATATGTTATATCATCGCCGCTAAAGTGTAGCTCAGTTGTCATTTGAATCCTACTCGAATCATCTAGAGAATGTTGAGTAATTATATACGGGTACAGCTTAAATTTCTCCTATATTTTGCGTTAAAGTTCTTAGATCGACAGAATTTAAAATCTTGGTGCAGCCAAACAAATTTTACTTCAGTCACTCACTAACATTGCCAAAATAATGCAAAATTTTAAATTATGTTTTGGGTATGTTTCATCGAGTACTATCGATTAAGCTGCAGCTCAGCTATAGCACAAATTGATTCGAGAGTTTTGTTGAAATTTGTTCGAATTACGAGTATATGTTAGAAATGACGTCTAGGAACAGAAAGTATGTTCATGTGCTTAACCACGTCGACAAATCTTCATCAAACAAAAATGAAAATCGGGCTCAAACTACAAATGTCTTGGCAGCAAGAACATAAACTTTTTTGTATTCGTGTTTACTGTAATATGACTATTACGTCTGATGCTGTTACGTCGATCATCATATTAATACTCGTTTTAAAGTGTTTTTACTCTACGTTTTCCTCAATCTCAAGCTTCCAAAATTTTCTCAGAATTGAATTTATTATATTTCATAATATGAGTGATTAGAAATGCGATGCTAATTCTTTCCAATTCGTCTGTAGTCACATCTATGCATTGGAGGCGTATGGCAGGGGTATTACTTTTACCAGGCCTGGTGGATGCTTATTTACTACCCATGGATTTTGGTCAGATAAACATTCACTGCCTGGGTTTTTTGAACCATATGTGCGTTGCTACCAGTTTTTTTAACTCAGAAGTTGCTCTACTTTCACTTTTTTGACGGGAGCCGGTTACTACCAAAAGATCGTTTAAACTTTCTATGCTTGGGTTTTCTTAGACAAAACCAGTTTACTATCCTGACAAAATCCCAAGTTGCCCTCCTAAGGTTGACTGACCATGCACATGAATGTTTCCAATCAACCACGGATGTTTCGGTTAAACTCATTGACATATATGTAAATGGTGCAAGCTAATACTGCAAGTTTTTGGAAAAATGTGAAGGATGCTATTGTTTCAAGTTTATTATAGGTACTGTAAGAAAATATTTACATTGTATTGTATTTTTAGATGTCACCAAAGATTGGTCCGATCATGCCCTTTGGTGGCCTGAACGCAACAAATGGCTCACGCATACTCGTTCAACACTCGATCAGTAATTTTTTCACTCGTTTTGTTTTCTTAGCAGGCAGACATTTCGAGGAAATCTCGTTCAAATTTCTTTCGTAACGTGAATTGTGACTTTGCAACATCCGTTCACAGAAATCCAATTTTTTCATTTGCAAAAATTGACTTTGGAAAAAGTTTTCTTCCACTCAATTGACCGAGTCAGATTGAGGAAAACCAGTGAAACACTTGAAGGTCTAATCGGGATTCCGTTGCATTTCAAGGTACCGTGTTTATCCTGATTCTAAGCTGGAGTTTACCCCGATGCACAAAGTCGCAAGGATTCAGATGCCCGATTTACAAATTATTGCAACCCGTGTGAATTTTAGTGTACCAGTTTTTAATGCGGCCATCGAATTTTGCAAAGAACTTGGTAAAACTTTATATTCATGGATTTGAAAATTGTTGTCATTTCTTGAGTTTGTTTCAGTTATTTTATCATTTTTTCTATTAGTCTCTAATCTTTGAATCTCATATTTTTTACGATGCCGAAAAATTTTCTAAAGCAGCATTTTTCCTTAATCAAGTTTTCGAGAAACAAATTACGTTCATTCTTTTCGGTGTCAATCGTACTATTACTATTTTCATTTTGAATTAATCTCCCATGCCACATAAATTAATGCCTAAGAAAGCTAAAAATGTTTCGTTTTCTTAATCGTTTGGACTTGAAATTTTTTCAAGGAATCCGACATCAAGAAGAACTGTCTTTCAAACGTTATATTCCGCCCGAAATTTTATCCAAAGGATTAGACTCCAAAGAATATCAGATAAATACGTTTATGATTTCGCCCGGATTAGACCCCT
Organism: Romanomermis culicivorax; assembly: GCA_963922205.1. NCBI lineage: Eukaryota > Metazoa > Nematoda > Enoplea > Mermithida > Mermithidae > Romanomermis > Romanomermis culicivorax. The sequence continues at coordinate 1,282,038 of CAWUHX010000017.1, read as the reverse complement.
ATAACCCGACTGAACAACGAACTATGTCCGCTCAACAAAATTTTGCGACTCTACCGCGTAACGCGCCCGTAGTCGGTCAAATGGCACGTTCGCAAGTTTTGCCCGTTTCTTCGTCCTACGGTTCATCGTTGAATCGGGCGGGATCTGTGCCGCCTAATGGACCGGCGTTTCAAAATCAGGTTCAAAAATTATTGTAAATTTTTAATACCCATACGGAAAAGATTTTTATTTCAAAATTCAAAGTTTGATCCATAGTAATCCTACCAGGAATAACCGGAACTTACGGAAACCTATGCATTTCCTAATAACCGGTGCCGACTTTTCAGATTTCTTAAGAATCAAAACAGCAAAATGTAACCGAAGTCATAGATCTGAGGGTGTCAATGTCCATCGGGTTTTTTTGTTGATAAGGTTATAGTTAGTTTAAAATTTATAGGGGTTACTTTAGAAAAAAATCAAATTTTTTCTCGAAAATCAGAGAGGAGTTTTAAAGAGCAGTTCTTTTGGCATAAAAAGCCAGAGGCGCAAAACTTGATTATTTTGCGTTCGAAATAAATACACACTTCTCAATTTTTTCTTAGCATCCGAATAGTGAGGCTCCATACGATAGCTCTATGATTGAAAAATTCTGGAGTTACAGCATTGTTAGTGATATAGCACGATACCTAGGATCAAAAGACTATAATGGTAATGAAATTTCGTAGTATGTCTTAGCCACTTATGTATCTTATGTAGTAGATTATGAATAATCAGTTCTGTCAGTTACTGACGCCAAATGCCGTATTTAGGAGGCGCGGAACGGCCGCTTTACTTCGGATCTTGTTATTTTTTCAAAATTATCATTAGTGTGTCCATTTCGTGTTTATTAATGAAAAATTCAAATATTCCGGCGCTTCGCGCCGTTCGTGGGTATAATAGTCATTGTTTTCTATCAGGCGCGGCCGTTTGCATATCTACTTACTACGTAATCTTAACAGTTTCTATCAATTTGATTATCTGATCTTTTTTTTATTAGTTAAAAGTCAATATTTTGCCGATATTTGAGAATTTTCATCAATCTTTACATTTTTTTCTCGTCCTGTTTCGAGTTTTCCAATAATTCTAAAACATGAACTGTCGCATTTAAAACGATGAAAACACATTCTAAGACTGCAAGTTTACAGCTTTTATCCATAAATAATTGTTGCGAAGAACATTCATTTTCCAGTGTTTTAGAACACAAAAAAGTTTTCCTGGTGCTACGCGCCAGAATAAGGAATCCTTAAAGTTTTCCTGGTGCTACGCGCCGGAATAAGGAAGATATTACAATCCATTAATTTGATTTCAATTTATTTTTCATTGTTATGAAGATTCATTTTCTAGCCTTCTGGAATGTAAAAACCTGAAAATTTCTCCGGCGTTTCGCGCCATAATAAGGAACTAATCAGAATCGCAGAAATGCCGGTAGCAAATGAATGCATAAGAAATCTACCGTTAATTCCAACTGTTGTAGAACACCAATAGTGTCCTTCATGAACACACTGTGACTGACGCGATAATTTTGATTGTTTTTCCTCATTTCTACAGTTACTAACTCTGAAAACATCAAAATGGAAAACATCTGTTTATTTTCTCCCAGACTATTTATCAATTTCGTTGTAGCTGATGTTTTTTTGATCGGTCATTGGGATGACGATACAGCTGATAAAATCTTAAAATGCACTCTCTAGGATACAGAGTAATCAAAATAACACTTCCACGTTTTACGTTATTAATCATATTCAATGCGAATTTTTTACGACACAATCTGATTCCTTACATCTTCCGTGGCTGTCACGTGGAGTGTAAATTGTTCGATCGGTTCCATTGTTATGTTTATATCTCTGCTTAGGTCAAAAGGTGTCAGAAATATTATTAAGAGGCTAATTGCTTGTACGCAACTCATTACTGTAGGTCACTCAAAGGAGCTTCCTATTAGTAAAGGTCAGTACTGTGCATCAGTTCTTTAGCAGACTAAACACAAACTTCGGCTACTGTATAAGCTAAGCTACAGTAACTGGAACCCAACGGCTTGCACCTGAAAAACCACCAGATTACTCCAGGAACCTATGGTCCTAAAGTCGGGAATGTGAGATGCTCCCTAGTAGAAAATATGCCCAATATAAATCTGTATTATTAATCCATCATCAATAAAGGAATGCCAATCCGGCCGTCTCACTTTACTGATGTAAAGGAAAGAATAGGCGGCTGGCACAAAATACACCAAGTTGAGAATGATCAGAAAATGTCACATATGCCCTTTTAAAGGCTGTCGTGCTCACTTAATGACGCCTTTTCGCCATTTGTACAACTTGCACTGGATGGGATTCCTGTTACCGCAGGTGCATCCTCAATAACGAGGCAAATATAAACTGAATTATTTTCAGTGAATTATTTGTTTTCATTCTGTTTTCATTCCTTCATTTCATTCGCTGGTGACCAAAGTAATTTGATTTTTGATGAGCTTCCATCATGTAAGCTAAATATTATATATTGAATTTAAATTCCAAATTAGGAAGATTACTTATCTGCAATGAGCTCTGCCGCTAAGAAACGAAGCTCTCAGCTATCCATCCACATATTTTTTGGCTTCCATACAGCATATAATAGTAAAATATTACTGTAATTATACTGCAGAGGCCGGTTCACACTATTGCAACCAGATGCAAACCTCGGTTGCAGCAAAGTTGCATAGTGTGAGATAGAGACGCAACCAAGATTTAGCTTCACGAATTTTGTTGCAAGTATAATGAACATTGTTCATTTTTTCCTGTGACCAATGTTATAATTTGCTCGCAAGTTGCTCCGCATTTGTGCTTATTATTTTTTCTGCAACCTATGAATATATATGTCGATAAAGTAGGACACAAAATCTACGCAGCAGCCTTTACAACGTTTTTAAGAAAATTGATTTTTATGGAATCCAAAATACATGAACTGCAACAATAACAAATTTCGTACATCAAAATAAGAAGAAATGGCTTTGGAATTAAATTCGATATTCACAGGTAAGCAAAAACAATATCAATGAAATTTGTTCCACTGCCATGGACCTGCTCCAATTCCATTAAAGTACTCCATGAAATAATTTCGGACAGCTGTGGCATCATTTCATGCGTGTCGACTAGCAGCTTCTACATGCTTAAAGCGTGAAAGACCTTCCACTTACTGGCGCCATGTTCCTGGAAGGACTGCATCATTTGCAGTATTTTCTTGATCAGTGGATGACAGAGGAGTATAAGGTAGACTTGTATCTTTTTTTGACAAAGAAAATTGTGTAGAACCGAGATACATTTAACTACGTGGATAACTTATTTAGGTAAACACTTTAGTTGGTGTGTAAAATACTGGACATCTTGATGCTAAGATTCCAAACCACTGTTTTTTTTTTAGCACGACGTCTTTAGCCAAATGGCTGAAACGACTAAAATTTTTTTAGCCAAAGGCTAAAGTTTTCATTTCGCCCAAACGTGATACACTGATTGTTTTTTAAATATTAAACAGGTTATGTAAGGTGTTTTCAAGAGTTATGTTATCACTTCAGGAACAAAACGATTATTTTTGTTCGAAATTTTGAAATGCTGATATAAATATCTGATAACAAGCTAACTTTTTACAAAAAGCTGTGATAACGGCAAACAAAAAGGCTTCAGAACAAACCGTTGGTCTTATGATAAATGTGTTGGCATCTCTACAGAAAGAAATGAGTATAAATAAAGTGGACTTTATTTATTTGTTGTGTCATATTCACATTGACCGCGCCTTGAGTAGCTGCAAAATGGATGGAAATATGTCTGGAGAAGGAGGAGAAAAAGTTTAAAGCTACCAGGCAAGCATCGATCTTTGTATTCGACCTAAAAAATCATTTTGGCTTTGAACCAGTCCGTAAAAAACGAACAATTTGAAATTTTTAAACGATCCTTCGCTGTTTGTATTCACATTGATGAGTCAACCGATGTCAGTAGTTCTAAGTTACTATTGATTTACCTGAATGTGTGCAATGTTGAGTGTCTGATGGATGGAGAAAAATTTGGAACATGAAATAGAAAAGTGTGATGCGTCCTCAATCGCCGAAGCGATCGACAAATGGGTTACAATGGTTGGCATTGATAAAAAAAATTTTCATGTTCACCTCTGATGGAGCAGCTGTTATGACAGGCAAATATAATGGAGTTTTCTTGTCATTGATACAATATGTTTTCTTGTCATTGATACAATTATCACGAACAAAGAGTACTCGAATTTTTTTTAGCCATTTGTCTAAAACCTCTAAAAATTTTTTAGCCAAACCAAAATTTTTTTAGCCAAAATAGGCCATTTGGCTAAAAAAAAACACTGTTCCAAACACATTTTATGAAGTGCATCGGGCTCTGGAATGCCCATGACTGTATATGCGCGTTCCTTCAGCGAAATCTCGACTTGGAGAAGGTCGCATCATATACAGCTTCAAGGGAAAGCCTCATCTCCGATGAAACAAATGGCAGATGCTATTTGGAACCAATGATCGACATATGGGTAAGCCCACTGCATCAGTCTCCAGACGTTGTTTAAAGATACAATTGGTCCAAACTCCTCCATCGCTTATACGGTCATTAGTTCCTACATCTGCGTAAATAAATTTCAAATCTGCATCAACCACCGCCAAGCTCCAACTGAAGGGACTATCTTGTATGTGTTTGCCATCTACAGCTTCACAAAGGTTTGTATACTGCTCGTAACTACTGCTCTGGATTCGTCTTTTAGGGCAAGTATAAATGGCACTACAGACTTCATGAATGACGTCTGATAACATTGAACGTCTAAACAGCCTAAACAGGTGTCCACCATACCTGGAAAACCTGGAAAAGTCAGGGAATTTCAGAATGTACCTGGAAAACCTGAAAAAGTCAGGGAATTTCAGGAAAGTTAAAATTTTTTTGATGTTTTATCCACATTTTTTGGCAAGTCGATTATATAAAATATTTTATTTGCAAATCAGATTTGCAAATAGATTTACAAATAGCAAAAAGATTTGCAAATCGCGGAATTCAAAAAATTGTTATAGTTATATCTTATAGTGTTTTTTAAATAAATGTTGAACATCGAATTTTATCTTATTATTGAGAGCGTTCTCAGGGCACACTGTTCTCAGGGCACACTGTTCTCAGGGTACACTATTGAGAGCGTTTCTCAGGGCACACTGTTGTCCGATGAGTCAATCATCAAACATCAGGATATGGTCCTATGTGGGATGTTTGATGATGCAGCAGTAGCATTGTAGGTCAAACAAAATCAAAAACATTTTTATCTTCTTTCTTTCAATGAGTTTTATGCACATGTAGTGGCTCAAATTAAGAAAGATTCCGAAATTGAAAAACGGTATTTGGAAAAGAGCAGAAAAAAGTGAAGACACCTCGGAGTGGTGATGGTTTAGAAGAGGTCTATGTTTCCAAGGGGCAATTTTACCTCGAAATGCTCCTTTTGATAACCGAGCCCGGTGAATCCAAAGACACATTGGATGAATCCTCATCAGATATTGATGGATCGAATAATTCTGCACAAGAAAAAATTTTTGGCACCTCTAAATCTTGAGCAAGCAAACAGAGAGCAACTCCTCCCAAAGAAAAAGATAAATTCCTTGCTTTAGTGGAGCAAGCATCGAAACCAGAGAAAAAAGATGACCGATTCGATAAATTTGAAAAATACGTTTCAGAGTTTATTGATATTTTGGGCCCAAATTCTGATCTTGCAGTGCTAGATATCCTGCAAAATCTAGTTTGACACAAGATCAATTTGCAGAATCAGGCAGCGGTCACGGCAGCGCCCACGAATGCACAATATTTTGAGTGCTTTATGAGTACCCCCTCTGCCTCGAATAAGTTAAATATGTCTACCGACTGAGCAAAAATACGAGTATCTCTTGTAATCTTTTTGGTAAATCATTTGAGAGTTTGTGAAGCTGATGGTCACAGTTGTTGTTGTTTAGAATGAAATAAATATCACTCACCTGTTGCTAAATAGCGTTGCGTAACCGTAACTTTTTCAGCTGGTGAAATGGCTTTTCTGAAATGGGTATCTTGACGGGTAATCATTGGCGCCATCAAATCAACTAATTTTTCCTAAATTATCAGAATTCGTGCGCAGAACTCTTCTGTATATTTGAGGATCATCGAGCTTTAGTTTCGCAATTAATGCATGGAAACATCATTGGTTTTTTCGGCTCATTATACATTTTTAACCCATTACGACCTTTTGACATTTCCAGAATTGTTCTCTGAAAAGTACTCGTAATAGCCAAAGAATAAAGCAGCTTACAACTGACGATCCATTTTTTGCAGTGATGCGTATTGTTAGAATATTAGCTTAATTTTCAATGAGAACAGATGGTTGCAGGAGAAAAAACACAATCTGCAACTTGGGTTGCAAGTTGCTGGTTTCATCTGGTTGCAGTAGTGTGAACCGGCCTTAACGGGAACCGAAACTACTGGTTTTCGGAAATGAGGAACCCAAAAAAATAAATTTTCTAAATTTCCCGCTAACCGGAACCAATGTCAAGGATTCATGACAAAGCCTCATCTATAGAAATAAGAAAAAATGACTTCAGAAAATCAATGAACCACTAATGTCAAATATTCAAATCTTCAGACCGAATTTGGACGTTTGACCGGTTATCAGACGTCACCCTACGGCACTTTGAATCCGAACTACAATACACTGAACAATCCGGGTTTGCCCCACATCGACATAAATTGGGAAGCCACTCTAGGTCCAGACGTTCAGGATCAAAATTTGACTTACAGTCCCAAAAAACCGCCATCCGATTTGGTGTCAAGCATTTTGAGGCCGAAGAATTTGACGGAAAAAGCCGTCTTGAATGCCGGTTGGCTTGATTCAAGTCGATCGCTTTTGGAACAATGTATTTTCGAAAACGATTTGATTTTGCTCCGATTCAAGTACTTGACGTTTTTCGAATTGAATCCAAAGGTGAGAATAAATGAAAAATTCGGTTTACAAAGTGCCATTAATTGAGAATCAGCTGAGCTGTAGCTCAGGAATCAATTTACCTAAGTTCAGTAGTATTGGTCTATCTTTTGTGATTTTGAAAGCCGCGCGTATACTCTATAATCTCCTTTGTTCGTTTAGGTTGACAGTGTTAGAATCAATCAAATTTACGAACAAGCGAAATGGGGTATCTTGACCGAGGAGTTCAATTGCAACGAATCAGAAGCATTTATGTTGGCTGGATTGAAAGTACTGATCTTCATTTTAAGAATCATGACTTTATTCAGACTCTTATTTTTTCACTTCTTTTTTTGAACCCATGTTGGAATTTATAGTTTTGCCTCGTCTGTCTTTTCCTAATTCTCACGCTTTTATCCTCATCTGATCATTGTTTTTCAGCTTCAAATTGAATTAAAAACCGAAAATAAGCGAAATGGCGTCGACGAACCGGAAATCGACGACGTCGATTTGATGCTAACCGAGCTAGAAAATCTTCTGGAAGGAAATTTCATGGCGAAAAGAGCGATAGAATTTATCAACACGGAGCCGGAATTGGCTGATTACTTGAATTTTTGCCTGTAAGTTGTCCAAGCTGTAAACATTTTGATAGAAAATTTATTGGATTCATTATATCAAGTGTTTTCACGATTTTCTGAAGGAAGAACTCATTTGGTGAAATGAAAAAATCAAAGTTTCACACACAACTTTCCTCCGTGAAAGAATAATGTTTTGGTCGGATGAAATAATTTACTTTTCGGACAAATATATTTCGACTTCATTATGAGATACCTCTAAACTATTCTAACTTTCTGTTTGTTTGTGAAACTCTTGATTTGCACTTTCAAGTCATAAGTTCTTAAGCTGGTCGACAAAATCGCTGAGAGTCCAGCTCTTTGTTCCTTCAGCTAACTAGTTTATGGACTTTTTCAAAATCGTGAAGCAAAGAAAACAACGCTGTGCAGTTGAAATTCGAGACAAAGTTGATGGATTCTTTACAGTCATGAATATATTCAAGTTTCTACTTGGACGTCAAAAACATTAGTTTGTATCTTGTCAGAGCATTGAAATATAACTAATTTTTGGGACTTTTATACGCATGAACAATTTTTCACACATAAATGTTGTAAGTGTACAAACGATTTTGAGCCTGCCGTTTTTTCTGGTACAAGTGGGGGTAGTACAAAACAATAGTGACCAAATGGACCCTACAGACCACACAATGATGATAAATGACGTAGAAAGAATTTTTTGATTGAACGGTGATTGTTCGAACTACACTGTACTTGATATATTTTCATACTGTTCACTTTCCATAATTTTTTCGAACTAAAGTTTTGTGGCTTTAGGCCGCGACAAGCCGGAATATTGAACTGGAAGCGCGCTTTTTTCGTGTTGCACGGCCTATCTATCCACTGGTACAATAGCTCGCAAGAAAGTAAGGGACCGCCGGTCGGACGCATTTATTTGAGAAGTGCCGATGTCTCGTACGACATTTCACTGCCCGAGAATATTTACACGATTAAATTAGTGGTACCTTCGTCGGACGGTACCAATGAAGTTTTGCTGAAAGTCGATTCTGTAAGCATAAATATTGCTTAGCAAACGTACCTGAAAATTGTACTATTAACTATTAATCCCTACCGATGTAAAAGTTCACCCATGTATTATCGACATAGTCTGATTATATTCATTTCGAGTTTCTGTATTTTTTGCGAATGTGGCGTAATTTTGAAATTTTAGATTCTTAAATTAGCAGAAACACCAGCTTGCAAATAATGCAAACGTGAAAACGACACTCATCACATCAATAGTCAATGACTATGACTTTTTGACTCGGCCAGTAATATGCATTTACATGAAGGCTCCTCAAAATATGTCAGGTGTGAATGTTACGACCTGTCAAAGATAAAATATAGGACAGTTAATTCACTGAAAACTTATAGAACAATATAAACTGAAAATTTAATGATTTATGGTTACTATATGTATATTCACATCACATCGATTATTTACTCCTTGTTCCATCGAAGGAACAAAGGTATTCAAAATGGTTGGCAGCATGCAGAATGGCGTCCAGAGGAAAAACTATGAACGACGCCAACTATATCCACGAAGTGGATGACATTCAGGCCGGTTTAGTGGCTCAGCGACGCGCTCACGCGCTCAATAATCGACTCCGCGGCGGACCGAATTATCAACAAAATAATCACGGTCAGAACGGAGCCGCGCCCGATAGTCGCGACATAAATCCCGACGATTATCTGCCTTATAGGTTTATAGAAATCATGTATTTTGATTACTGTAGCATCACGTGCTTATAGGGTATTGGAAGGATATTGGATTCTTACATCCTAAAAGTCTTTATAGTCAATCATAAGTCATTCAACTAAGGAACGACTCGCATACGCATAACGAAGCTCAAAGTCCTGAGGGGCCAGCTGGATTTCTACATGTGGGGTCATCAGTTGCCCAAAAATTTAGGAAAATGTGTCACTGAACGGAAAAATTTCGATCTTTCCACCTATAACATTTGAAAAATGTTTTTAAAAATTGTAACATTGATCTAAAACTTAACAATTCGTATTCACTGGCGACGCTGGTCACCGGATAAACGACGTTTCCGACCATTGGGGTCCCATACTTTAGCCGTGAGATTGCCATATGATCGTGGGGCGGTCGGAGACTCATGGAGAAGATTCTTACTTCATGGCACTTCCACCCAATTGCATGTATGTTGAGTTGATTACATCTCCTTTACGAAATAAAAAATTTAAAGTGTTGGTTTGCACATTCAAACAACCCAAAAAAGCTCAGTTTTTCATAACCGCATAAGTATGTTTCCATGGTGTTTCCAAGCTTTGGAGAAAAGATAGAATCAAAAATTACTATGAACACCAATCTCGAAAAAAATTTGTAGCCTAATACATTTTTCTGTTACTGCTATTCAGAATATGTGTGTTTTGTTGTTGAAAGATCGTTTGGGGTCCGAATACACCTCCTGGCGCCTACTGTAGTAATTTCATTTAACGTTTTCCTGCAACCTTTTTTGTAGATACTCTCGATCTTACGGCGGCAGCTTATCGAGCGATTCGGTGCAACAGAAAATTCTCGATTCCCAATCAAGCGTCGCCCACTTGAATTTGTCAGAAGCCAAAATGCAATACATCAAACTCTGGCAAACTTTGCGCGAATACAGTTGGCATTATTTTGTGGTTAGATACAGGAACTGTCGTCAACCCGTAAAAATGTTCATTTTACAAAGTATCGACTTTTTTCCATATTACTCTTTTTTGCCTAGGAACTATTCGTCATTACTACCGATAGAATGTTCAGAATGGGATTGAATGGTGAAGGACCGGCCACCGTTTGGATGTTTTCAAATATGAAAAAATGGCACGTGAATTGGGAAATCAGGCACATTTTTGTAAGTTGGATAATTATTTTTTGATGCTATCCTTTTTCCCATGTGAAAATACTATCTCATTCGGATTCGTGATTTATCTCATTTTTGGAAAATTTCTAGCTATAAATTTCGATTTCCTTCATTTCGATTTTATTTTATAATTATTTGAGAATAACCATAATAATTCTTTGTATTTATGTTCTGTGACCATGTTTTTTGCCGTATCCATCGGTTTTTTCCAAAACGTTATAATATGCAACACAAAATTTTTTTGGAATAAAAAAAAATTCGTTCGTAGTAAATCTGATTGTGATTCATATCACGCTGATTTCAAGGGACAACAAGATCCCCGGGAAATATATGTAGTGAAGCCTTCTCCTAAAATGAAAATAAGTCAGAGTCTTGTTAAATATACTGTGAAGCAAGTTGACTTGAAAATCATATGTTTTGACATTTATAAGAGTAAAGGCTCACTTTTGTGCTGTGGTCCTGAGTAGTGGTACTTAGAAGATCACGAATTCTGTCATAATTTCTATTCTCTTTGCTTCCTTTCTAGATACAAATGGAGGAAGAAGACGTCGAATTTACCTGTTTGTCTGCTGATTGTAAAATTCCGCACGAATTTATCGGAGGCTACATTTTTATGTCAACGAGGTCGAAGGATAAAAATCAAGTGCTAAATACAGAAATGTTCCATAAGTTGACTGGTGGATGGTCTGCCAAAGAATGAGGATTTTTACCGCATTTTGGATATGTATTTATATTAAGTTCAATAAATTCATGTTCGCTATTGATAACTAGTTGAATTTTAACTTGATTCTCTGAGGATGACAATGTGCTGTATAGTGCATCAAGTTTGAATTGACAAAACATAAATCGGAAAAGTTTTCATCTATTACTGTATAATCTGGGAAAAGAAGTTTTCCGAGAAGAAACGGGGCTTTTTCTCGCACACACACATACAGCCAGTGTTGCCAAGTTAGGGGTTTTTCCCCAAATCTAGGGGTTTTTCGAGGGCATTGAGGTTTTTTTAGGGGTTTTTTTAGGGGTTTTTTATTTTTATTTTTGAGGTTTTGGGGGTTTTTCAACGAATTGGCTTGTTTGAATTTAGTGTGTTTAATGGAGAATTACTGTATACAAAAAAGAAAAAAAGCATGATGAAATTGAAAAAATGAAAACTGAAATGAATATTGATTGAATAGTGTGGCCAGTTTGTGTAATTTACAATTGAATTAGCATGTTTTCGGCTTAATTACCAAATTTTGGCTTTTGGAGCAGCGTGTTTTTTTTCCAAAAAAATTCCTTAAAGTAATAATAATATTGAATGAATTTAGGGTAAGGTTAAGTGGGGTGACTTTGATCAGGGGCGACTTTGATCAGAGTATGTCACTATTTGAGATCAGCAGGTCAGTTTTGCTGTGTAGACAACCTCTTACTCTTGATCATTATCATCAAACTCAGCCGAGAATTCACGTTTGGATTGGAGTCTACCTTTTAGCTTTCAACTAAGCAGGCTTATTATAAGTATGGACAGTGTTTTTTTCCAGCACAATGCAGACTTTTTAGGCTTTGTGCAAGATTTTTTTTGTGATTTCTGCACTGGAGCAGAATTTTTAGAGTCCTGCCTTTGATCACATATATTCTTCTATAATGTGTCAGTCATTGATTCTGAACCTTTAAAATCAATTATTTTTCTTATTTTGAGATTTTGATGATCATGATGATGATGATGATGATTACTAGTTGAAGACAAAAGAAAGCAAATATCAAAAAATCCATAGAGTATTACGGTGAAACACTAAAAATATTTTTAAGATCAAACAAATGTAAAAAGAAAATACACAAAGATAGCGAGAAAAAAATATCTAGAAATTAGACAAGGTTAAAAAACGGAAATAAAACAGAACAAAAGTTTCAACGTAATGTAAGTTCGGAATGTACAAACTACTGTAAAGACAAGTTCGATTAGTGCAGGAAGCGCAGTTTCAAAATGTAACGAACTAACGCGCTACCCCATTCAATTTGGAAAAATCAATTTTCACAATTTTGTTCTTAAAACATTGCGGACTGGAAGAATTGATAGCTTCTGAAGGAAGGTTATTCCATATATTGATATACCTGTTACAAAAATCATATAATCTCAAATTGGTTTTAGCTTTGCCAGTAATGAGCTTGAAATCATGTTGGCGACGAGTGTTGTCATTAGAGTTTAGCGTAAAGAAATCATTTTTGACAATACAGGTGTGATCTCTGATAATTTTGTACATTAAAGAAAGAGCAGCTATTAATCTGCAGGTTTCAAGTCGTTCTTGAAAAAGAGCTTTTAGACGTTCTTCGTAAGAAAGACTAGAGTTCTTACCAAATAATCTCTTGGTAAACTTCTGTTGTATATTTTCGATCAGCAGAATTTCATTCATGTGAAAAGGATTTCACATGGTGGAGCAGTACTCAAGTATAGGTCTGACATATGTATTGAAGGCTTTAATTAGAACTGATATATTTCTCGAAGTAAAAGCTTTCAAGATCAAGGAACTCTGTTGGTGAGCTCTGTTCACAATTAAGTTGATATGATTTTTGAAAGATAAATTGTGAGAAATAAGCACACCGAGATCTTTTACAGTTTGCTCTTCATGGGGTAAATATCGGCTATCCAACCGATAACAATGTATAGGATTAGAATAACCAAGGTGGAGTACTTTATTTTTATCAGGAGAGATATCAAGCTGCCAGAGAGCAGACCAGGCGGAAATTCTATCAAGATCTGCTTGGAGAATATGATTATTAGTAGAGGAGTTGAAAATTTTTAATATCATGAGCAAACAAAAACATATTGGACTTGATGTTGTCAGAAAGAGCATTTATATACAACAGGAATAGTGTTGGTCCTAAGACGCTGCCTTGTGGAGCACCACTTGTGACAGAAGAGAATTCAGAGAAATTAGTTTCTATATTAACTCATTGGTAGCTTTTTAATAGAAAAGCAGAAATCCAACTTTTTAGGGAATCAGATATACCATAACCTGCTAGTTTAAGTAATAATTTAGAGTGAGATACAGAATCAAAGGCTTTTGGAAAATCTATGTAGACACAATCCAAAGAAATACCATAATCAATATTTCTTGTCCATTCATTTTTACATTTTAGAAGCTGTAGTTCACAAGATTTACTGGGCAAGAAACCATATTGGTGTTGAGTCAAAAGAGAATTACATTTCAGATAGCTGATCAGTGAATTGTTCACGATAGATTCCATAATTTTACAACTAACACAGCAGAGGGATATAGGCTGTAATCTCCTTTATTGAAGATTGGTATTAGATTTGCTTGATTCCAAAAACTAGGAATTGAAGAAGTTTGGAAGGAAACTTCAAAAATACTGGTTAATGGAATTTTTTGTAGAAATGTGCACATAAACCGTCAGGTCCAAGAGCATAGGAGGAATTCATTTTTTTAAATTTCAGTAGTGACTAGTTCAACAGAGAATCGCACAGATGTAAGTTTTGACTTGGTTGTTAAGGGAAAATCAGGAATAGAACAATCACCAACCTTAAAGACTGATAAGAAATAATCGTTGAATAATCCACTGATTCCTTTTGGATCATGAACAACAGTATGGGCATCTTTTCGTATGGGGGGAACTTGACTACTGGTGCTCGATTTAGAGTTTACAAAATTATAGAAGGATTTAGGGTTATTTTAGCGAATTATTTTCTTTTCAATAGAAGCCTGATGAGTAGAGATTAATTTCTTCAAGTGTGAAGAATGAGACTTGTATTTCAGTTTATCTGCAATAGTTTTAGATGATTTGTACCTTCTCCATAGAGTCAACTTTTTAGAGAATGCCTTCTTAATATTTTTAGGATAGCATATTTTATTTGATCAGGTTTTAAAATGTCTAGTAAAAAAACTATAAATTCGTTCAAATTTAACATTGCATTACACATTCCATTTGCATTTTCACTACATATATTCTATTATTCTATTGTAGCAAGCAGTGCTTTTCCCCCTAATCGTTCTCTTTTTGGAAAAAAATTTTGGAAAAAGAAAAAAATTTTGGGCTCTTCCCCCATTTGGGGAAGAAAATTTTGGGGATATGATACAAAAAAGATGCATTTTGGTGAATTTTAGAAGATCATAATCTCCAAATTTTCCGGCGCTTCGTGCCCGTTATATTACCTAGCTCAAGCGCAGCTTTTAGCATGTCTGCCTTCACTTATCACTTTATCTATATAATAGTTGTCATCATCTTAAACGCATTATCTTATGTTTGTTTCAATTGGTAATCTTCTATATTTTATCTTGATATTCAATGAAGATTCGCGTTTTTTCCTTGGCACATTTTTTGAGACAGATCGATACATCAAGTCTCTAATTTTTTTGAAGCGACTATTCTTTTCTAAACGTGAAATCAATTCAAAAGCTTCATGGAAGTAGTTTTCGGAAATTTCTACTCTTCTTACTCATTTCTTTTCGACCAAGTTCATGAGAGTTTATGAATAAATTACTGGTTTTGAAATTTTTCAAATAATAAAATTCTAGAAGTTACAACTTTATAGCACAAAATTCGAATCTATTTCTTGAAATAAATTTTCAGAAAATTGATTTTCCAGCGTCACAGAATGTAAATGCCCAAAAAATTCTCGGAAAGATTAGTATCTTTTTTCGGGCTCTCACTTGACATCATAGAGGACTTAAGCATCGATTTCTCATGTAATTCAAAGTCAGTATGCTCCTGGATAGTTTGCTGGAAAATTTGTTCCACAATGCTTGTAGATTAGACCTCGATCAAACTCAAAAATTTCAATTTTTCCCTCAATTTTGATAGATTAACGGCACTAAAAACACCAGAAGGTTTGAAAAAGTTCAAAAACACATACATAAATAAGGAATCCGTAAGCATTTTTAAGCGAAAAAAACGACTTCGGGAAATATGGAAAAAATTTTGCTGGGTGCAGAAAAAAACACTGAGTATGGATTAGAATTAGGATTAGGAGGCTTAGAAGTTAGAGATTTTGTGTTGTATTTGTGCAAGCTCTGCAAGCTGAGGCTTAGGCATCGTTTAAGAAGCTTCTAACTGAATTTCTGAATCTTTTCAAAATTAAAACATACAGGTTTAATTTGGTTTGATCTTTGAAGTTTTAAACCCACAATTTTCTAACAGTATTGTTGGACCGTATTCTACGTGTGCGATATGGCTTGGTTTTAAGGAATTAAAGTTGTAATTCTTTTACTGTAACAAAACCTATGTTGAAAAAATTTATGCTGGGCATGTATGATCATTCAAACAGTTTAGTGCAGCAATCGGCTGAATGTGATGATGAAGACGAAATTCTGCAGCTAGCAGCTGAATAAAGTTGTTGATTCTTAAAAAACTTATGCTTGATTCATTTTTTCATCTATGAATTGAATTTATTCTATGTTTTCAAGAATTGGGGTTTTTCTAGGGATTTTCAAAAATTTTTGAGGTTTTCTAGGGGTTTTTTGGAACGATTGAGGTTTTTTTGGGGTTTTTCGGCGGAAAAATTGGGGTTTTTGAAGGCGACTACTTGGCAACACTGCATACAGCCCGAAATTTGGTTGCTTGTACCATGCCTGTAAGAGGTCCGACCAGTTGGGGAGGGGGGAGGGTAAACCCGACATTTTGGAGTGGGCTCTCCCAACATTTCCAAAATTTTATGGAGAGGTCGAAAAACCCCCGAAAAAGTCGAAAAAATTTCGGAAATTTTCCCAAAAAGGCCAAAAAAGCCTCTTTTTTCCTAATTTTTTCAATTTTTGCGAGTTTGGGCTGGCGTTGGGTTTAGGGTTGACCAAGTTGGGGGTGAAGGATGCCCAACTCCCTCCGCCACTCCAACCCCCCACATATCCATGTAAGCACTGTTTTTTTCCCCGGGCCTTTTCCCCAAATGGGGAAAGGGGTCAAAATTTTTTCCGCTATTTTCCTGAAGTCGTTTTTTCGCTTAAAAATGCTCACAGACGCTTTATTTAGGTGTTTTTGAGTCTTCAAGCCTTCTGGAGTTTTCAGACCCGTCAATTCATTAAAATTGAGGAAAAAATTGAAATTTTCGAGTTTCAATTCTAATTTACGAGCAAGCATTGGAACAAACTTTCAAGCAAACTATCCAAAAGCATAATGATTTTGAATTACATGAGAAATCGATGGTTAAGTCCTCTATGATGACAAGTGAGAACCCAAAAAGAATGTTAATCTTCCCGGCGCGAAGCGCCGGAAAAATTTTTTGGGTATTGATATTCTGCGACGCTGGAAAATCAATTTTACAAACATTTATTTCAAGAATTAGATTTGAATTTTGTGTTCAAAAGTCGTAATTTCTAGAATTTTACTTGAAAAATTTCAAAACCAGTAAATTTATTTGCAAACTCTCATACTTGGTCGAAAATATATGAGTAAGCAGAGTATAAATTTCCGAAAGATATTTCTGTGAAGCGTTTGAATTGATTCTACGTTAGAAAAGAAATAATTGCAATGCATCAAAAAGCTTAGAGACTTGACGTACTGGTCTTTCTCCAAAGGAAAAAATGCGAATCTTCATTAAATATCATGATAAAATATTGAAGATTACCAATGAAAACATGAGATAATACGTTCAAGATGATGAAAACTATTATAGATTATATGATAAATGAAGGCAGACATGCTAAAAGCCGCGCCTGAGCTAAGTAATGCATAATAATGATTATTGAAGTTATAATCGGCGCGAAGCGCCGGAAAATTTTGAGATTATGACCTTCTAAAATGCACCGAAATGCATCTATCTGTATCCGATCCCCAAAATTTTCTTCCCCAGATGGGGAAAGAGCCCAAAAACTGACAATCTTTGTGCTTTTTTGGTCAAAAAACTTGCTACACATTTGGCCCAACCACTTTCATCAATTTTTGAAGTTTCTTTCCAAACGAGCCACCTTCCTAAGTTATGGAATTTTGCAACTGTTGTTCCTATTTTCAAAAAAGGTGACCCAGCCCTGGTTGAAAATTATCGTCCTGTTTCCCTATGTTCAGTCCCATGCAAAATTATGGAAAAAATTATTAATAATAAAATTTTAAGTTTCCTTCATCAGCATAACCTTTTAGCAGATCAACAGTTTGGTTTCCTAAAACATAGATCCTGCGAACTACAGTTACTCAAGTGTAAAAACTCATGGCTAAATCAATTGGACAAAGGACACTCCTTAGACATAGTGTACATTGACTTTGCCAAGGCCTTTGACTCAGTTTCCCATTTTAAGCTCCTTCTCAAACTTTCTAAATATGGTCTCTCTGATCCCCTTTTAAGCTGGATATCAAATTTTCTTAAGAATAGATTTCAAAGGGGCAAAATTGGAAACTCCCTATCATCTCAGCTCAAAGTGTCTAGTGGTGTGCCCCAAGGTAGTGTATTAGGTCCAACCTTGTTTCTTATGTACATAAATGACATAATTGACAATATCAAAAGTGAAATTTTTCTTTTTGCAGATGATCTAAAAATTTTCAATGTATCAACAAATTTTATGATTCTTCAACAAGACCTTGATACTCTTTCAAATTGGTCTACTGCTTGGCAATTACTTATATCTACTACAAAGAGTTATGTCTTGTATTTAGGTGCAAAAAACCCATCTTGCCAATATACACTTTGTTACCAACATCTCCCTTCAAAAGCAAGTTATGTTAAAGATTTGGGAATTCTTATATCTCCTAATATGAAGTTTAAAGAACACTATAGATACATCGTAAAAAATGCCTATAATAGGTCTACATTAATTCTCAAGTCTTTCGTCTCCCGTGAAAAAATACTCTAGCAAAGGCTTTCGTTACTTATGTAGTCCAATATTAGAATACTGTAGTTCAGTATGGAATCCACATTTTTTAGCAGACATAAGCTACATTGAAAATGTTCAACGTAGATTTACCAGAAAGATTTTTGGTTATAAATCAGGTTTGTCCTATGAAGATAGACTTCAAAGGCTAGGTCTACGCAAGCTTGATATTCATAGATTAGAATCTGCCCTCTGTACCATGTACAACATAATCTACAAAAAAACAATTCTAAATCCTGATGACTTTTTCTGTATAAACAACAACAATACGCGTCGTAATCATGATCTAAGATTGACGATAAAGTCAGTTCATACTACTGCTTGCCAGTTTGATTTTTTTAACCGTTATATTAATGTCTGGAACTCTTTATCTTTCGATATCGTTAATTCTTCCAGTTTGCACAGTTTCAAAGAAAAAATTAAACTTCTAAACTTCGATAATCGAATTGGGGGGTGCATGTTAGTTGTTACTTTTCAAGTAACCTTTGCACCCTATTGCTGCATGATTTTTCTATTTCTTAAAATATTTACATTAATTGCGAGTCGATTTACTAATCTTATTCTTTATATGACATTGTATTATGTATTTCACTATGCATTTTTCTTTCGTTTTTGTTTTGTGTAACAGCAATAAATATTTTTCATTTCATTTCATTTCATTTCAAAATTTTTTTTTCCTTTCCGAATTTTTTTCCCCGAAAAAGCACGATTTGGGGAAAAAAAACAGTGCCTGTAAGACCTCCGACCAGTTGGGGGGGGGGGGTAGAAAAAAGTCGAAATTTTTCCCAAAAAAGGCCAAAAAACATACACTTTTTTGAAAATTTTTTTTGATTTTTCCCAAACTGGGAAGGAGGAGGTTGGGTGATGTTGGGTACATGGTTGGCCAAGTTGGGGGGAGGGGAGTCGCCCCCCCCACCCCCTTCCAAGTACAGGTATGCACCAGGGTTGGCAAAAACCAAACTTTTGAAATTTCGACGTTATGGTTTTTTTTGGTTTTTTCTGGTTTAATTCTTTAAAATGTTTGGTACATCGAAATAACTATGTAAAATACTGCTGGAAGCTCCCTGTATCATCTAAGACTAGTCAGGTAGCCTTAAAATGGCAGCTAGAAGTATTAATCTTACCCGAAGTGTCATTATTTTATGCTATACGAAATCCCTATTATAGCAATGGAAATACAGTAATAGCGGGCACATAGGAAAGGAACGATGAGTGAAGAACATAAGAAAAGTAAAAATGGAACAGAGCATGGGATATGTAAGGGGCAAATTCAAGGAAAAGAAGAAAAATTATAAATAAAGGGAAATATACAATACTCAATGTATGTAATCAAAACTCATAAAAAATCAACCACAGAATTGTATCAATGCATCACATATATGTATACATAATGCACAGGAAAGCTGAAATGACACAACTTTCAAGTATACCGTTTTCGATAAGAGGGTTTTAACATATGTTATTAATATTACAAACTGCAGTTGAAAGTCACACGTAGACATTTCAGATGTTTCCAAATTTTTGCTTTTCAAACCTGTCTGTAACTACAGCAAATCGGTCTTATTATTTATACTATTCTCGCTTGCGTGATAGATAATTTTTGTACGATTTTTTTCTGCCTAATAGTGACGTCAAGTCACATAAAAATGAGCCACTCAAAAGCTCTTCTCTTTGTTAACCTACAGTATGCTTAACTGATCTGTACAAAATTTCATTATTGTTGTCTCATTTTTATTTTAAAATTTCGAGCTAAGAAAATTAAAAAGCCTACCGTAACAATGAATTCAGGATTATTATACTCAATCATATTTTGTAAAATTTTGCTGATATGGATCAATGGATGTCACCTCGTATGGTCAGAGTACACTCTACGAAAGATTTAGCGTCCAATTTTTTTGTGAGCAAATTATAGCAAACTCAACTCATGTACTAAATGTGTGCTTGCAAGATGGATACCACGAAGGAAAGGATATCGATTGATCAATATCACATCTTTTGTGTGCGAAATGTATCATAAAAATGAGACTTTTTTCTACTTTGTAGTGAAGTCAATTTAACTAAATTGATTGTTTTGTTTAGATAGACACCAATACATGCCTAGAAGATCGACAAATGTGAAAAAACAGTTTCCCAATGATTTTGGAAAAAAACCGAAAAACCAGCGATTTTCAAATTTTTTGGTTTTTTTAAAAAAACAAAAAAACCAAAGCCTTGCCAACCCTGGTATGCACATATCTGTCAGAGGCCCGACCAGTTGGGATGGGGGGAGGGAATCGAATAAAGTCGAAATTTTTTCCCAAAAAAGGCACTTCTTGCCAATTTTTCCTAATTGTTTCCAAACTGGGGGGGTGGGTCGTATATGGTTGGCCAAGTTGGGGGGATCCCCCTAACCGCCCCAATTACAGGTATGTCCTCCCAGTCTTGAAAAAATTGGCAAAAAAGTGTTTTGGCCTTTTTTGGGAAAAATTTTGACTTTTTTCGACCAACTCCCCTAAAATTTTGGATTTACCCCCCCCCCCCAACTGGTCGAACCTCTTACAGGTATGCTGAGAAATACTGAAAAATGTCAAATTTTTGATGAAAAATGTCAATATTTGAACAAAAAATGGTCAAAAATGTGAATTTTCTGGGCGCTTCGCGCCATGAATAAATTTTTTCTGTCTTTTTAGAAGAAAATTACTATTTTTTGAACTATTTTTCGGACTTTTTTCGTGAAAAAATCGATTTTTTTCCTTGAGAGACCCCTCTACCAAAATTTTGGGAATTACCGACCCGCGGCCCCAAAAAAAGTCGCCCGACCCGACCCCTGCCCAGACCTCGGGGCTCCGCTAATGTCTGGATCTATCACCTGAATCGACGTGGGGGAGGTGTTAGACGATTTTTTTTGGGCCAGGGGAGAATGGCCAGGGTCTCAGGTAAGGCGGTTCACCCCCTACCCCATATTTGCATGTATGCTTGACCATCAAAATAGTTTCCCCCGAAGTGATCCCTAAGCACAAAAAAATTTGCCTCAATTTCAAAAAAATTCCTCAAAAATGATCGATTGAGAGAAAAAAGCTGTGATTTCAATTCATTTATAACTTTTTGTATTATTTCTAGTGAACGTTTAGAAAATGTCGTTCTAGCTTATGCTTATAGCTTTTAACTGTCAATTACCATGAATGAATGTTTGATCTTGCATGGTTTTTTTACGAATTTGATTATAACCAAGATTTCTCTCTGTTATCTCCCAAAATCTTCTTGTGGAGTGCAAAAAATTTTGACTTTCGTGTGATTAAAACATTTTGAGGCTAGGACAATGCTAAGAATTCTTGCTGGTTGGAGAATCTAAAGTCTTGGTGTATTGCCTAATTTTCGAAATTTAGTTTGCTCGACTGAAAATTCATTGGATTTATTGAAATATCAGACCTTTTGTCTAGGAAATAAATGTTGGCAAGATTCATTTGTCAGCGTTCTAGAATACCAGTATCCAAAAAAAAATTTCGGTGCTTTTTGACCGAAATTTTGACATTTGAAATACCTGCAGCACTTTTTTATGCTTTATATCATTTGAAAACAACCTCTTTCTATCAGACGTGCACGGCAAGAATTTTCCAGGGGGGAGGGTCCATGGACTTTTTTCTGGGGGTAGGGGTGGTATTTGAGCAAAAAAAACAAAAAAAAAGTTTTGCATGCCTGTTTTTCATAAAAAATATGTACAAAAATCATGAAAAAAGCTGTCTTGAAAAAAGTTCAGGGAGGGGGTGTTTGACGATTTTTTTGACTAGAGGGGGGTGGCCAGGGTCTCAGGTATGGGGATTTTTCGTTCCCTACCCCCTATGTGCATGTATGCTTTCCATGCATTATTATGAGTGATTAATTATCGGTTTTACAGAGTGAGCCAAAAAAAGACGACTGGTACTGACTTTCATAGCTTTCAAACGGGTCAAGCTTTTTTAATGCGGTTTCTTGCCGTCGATAGATAAAACATCTGGCATAAAAACTGCAATGTTCAGCCAGATGGCTCAAATATTGACTGACTAGAATCAAAAATACTAAACGTCGACTTTTTTGCTGATAAATATTTTAAAAATTTACAAAATCAACATGTTTTACAGCAGAAAAGTACAATAGATCCAATCATAAGATCCATATTACAGCTGGAAACTACAAGAGAGCAGTTTTAGTGTGTCCTACTTATTTCACCAATAATTTTAATCGTTTTTCGATCTGGTCAATGACAGAATTGATTTTGCTTTAATTTTGCTTTTTTCCAATTTCAAAACAAAAGCTCTTGGTTTTGGCGGAATATTGCTTATATTGAAACAAGGAGTTGCTGACTTTAAATTACGTGTAACTTACAAATTTGGGTGATTTTTAGACTATTATTGTGTGTAAACAGCTTTCGAAACTTTATTTCACAAAAGGACTACCTTTACTTTGATTTCACAACTTTCAATTTTTGGAAAATGACTACTATTACTAAAGTTCTGTTCGTACAGTGACCTTAAAAGCTAGGAGCATAAAATTTGGCCCTTGTAACAAAGACAAATAGAACATTCTAATGCAGCAATTAGTGCTTGACACAAAAATTTCCCACCCAGGTACCCATTTATCCATCACCCGGGTACCCAAATTACCCGGGTTTACCCGGGTAGTATTATAATAGTAACATATAATTGAGTATTTAACAGCATGTAATAGGGATGCAAGGAGTACTCGGACTCGGACTCGAGACTCGGTATTACTCGGTATTTTTCCAGACTTGGACTCGGATAAGTTTTTTTGCCAGACTCGGACTCGGACTCGAATAAAATTTGTATCAGACTCGGAGTTTTTACTCAAAAATGTAAATTTGTTTGAAAATTTTAGTTTAGTAAACTCAATTTATCACCAATTTTATTTTAGTTTGCAAAACTTAACAGACCAATGTTGCATAGATGGCTATATTTCGATCAAAGTCTTTTTGTATTTCAAAAACAAAAGTTTTTCGCATAAATCCCCAGCCAGACGAGAGCGCAGATCATTGTAAACCAATCCTGCACCACTGAAGAGCTGCTCCGATGGGACACTCATTGGGGGCGCAGCTAGGAACCGGCGAGCAAGTGTACTAAGCAAAGGAAACCATCGCTTATTTTCCAACCACCATTGTAGCTTGTCTTCTTGAACAGGGATACGCCGTAGTGCAAAATAGTCGTTCAATTCCTGTAGTAAAAATTCACAAAATATAAATTCACAAAAATGTAACTTTCCAAAAAGAATCTGTTCCTAGTTTTACAGTCCTTCATACATTTTCAGTGCAGTTTCATCAATTATAGTGCTAAAAACAAATCTCTTATAATTTAGAATGTAAAACAAATGTGTTAGGGCATGTACATGTATGTTATGTTTTTATGTGTATTCTAGTTAATGTTTTTACCTTGCCTATGTCCGTTTCATGCGTTTCAGCCTCAGACAAACAATTTTACTTTTCTGCGTATCTATATATACTCGGACTCGGGACTCGGATTCGTTATTACTCGCCATTTTTCCAGACTCGGACTTGGACTCGGACTCGGACTCGGATAAATTTTTTTTGCAGACTCGGACTCGGACTCGGATAAATTTTTTTGACAGACTCGGACTCGGATAAATTTTTTTGACAGACTCGGACTCGGACTCGTATAACTGAAAATCCCAGACTCGTTGCATCCCTAGCATGTAAGTAGTAACGTATACTTTGAACTGAAATATATAAAACTCAAATTTTTATCAATTTAGTGAATACATGACTAAATGAATAATCAGAGTAAGCATTAAGAAGATCAACAGGATTGGTAATGCAGCCCGTTTGGGCCTGTCCCAATTTTTTTGCACAGGGCAGGTCGCAATGTGCAACTTGAGGAAAAAATTCAGTTGTGCAGATAAATTTTTTGTTGCTCGCTCTAAAATTGATGAATCCGCTTAAATTTATTAGAGAAAGGATTAAAAGCTACTTCCCTTGTATTCCATTCAGTTCGTGCCAGCTTTAGACTTTAAGAATTGAATTTCCTGAGTATTGGAGGAAAAATTAAAGATTGGCAAAAGTAACTTGTTTGGCGCATAGCACCAAAAAATTTTGATTTCAAGGCCTCTAAAACGTCTGCAAAATTTTTTCTTTCAGCACAGTCTTGTGCAACTATCGATGATCGATCGTGATCTTTACGCCATTTGGTTGGCAAAAGAGGTCAAATATTTTTTCTCCATTTTCGATGTAATATATCTTGGGTCACTAATTTACCAATCATAATTATTCATTCATCAAAAGAGATTGTTTCCAAATAATCTGAAGAATGAAAGCGCCGTAGGTATTTTACCTCTGATTTGAATATTTCGGATTTTGATATTCTATAACGCTGGAAAATGAATGAATGAATTTTCATATTTTCTTTCTTTTTCGTTTTCTTTTTTTTATCTGTTCAATATGTATTTCCTGGATGAGAAGTCAAATTTTTCAGAGAATTTAATGCTGTGCCAACTAAAATCCAAAAATTAGGCAAGTAACCAAGAATTCGGATTCTTCAGCTGGCAAGAACTTCCGCTATTCTGCCATCTTGATGATTTTTTAATCCTTTTTAAAATGCAAAAGGTTTACGTTCACAGAAGCCGAAAATTCTAAAGGACCGCAAAACGATTTTGTGAAAATAACCAAGCAAAATCTTGATTTTCGTCAAATACGTCAAAAAAACAATACAAGATAAAACATTTATCCATAACATGCTGATATTTAAAAGCTATAAGCATGAGCTAAGCCGACATTTTCTAACCGTGCGACATGAATCAAATGATTTGAAAAACGGCGCTAAGCGCCGGAAAATTTTCGCTATTTTCTACTTTAAAACGCCATGCATTTCTGGACATTGAACGCTATAACCTGATCAAAAGGACCGTCTGGCTCGGTCTCTTTCCAAGTGACTGGTTCTCATGTTTCCACTTCTTAATTGGGTTTCACTCCAAGAATGCTAAATGAATCTTCTTAAATTTTCCATAACTTGAACATAAACAACTTAGACATGAACTTAAGCAGTACACAGAAAACGAAAGAATGAAGAAATATCGAGAAAAATATAAGATATAAGATAAAGAAAGAACAGCATGATCATAAACCAAAACATGAACAAAGACACAGAAAAAAAGCTGGAAAAAACTGGAAAAAATAAAAAGAAAAGAAAAAGAGTTTGGTTGTGAAACAGGCACCTAAGTGGCCGGCACTAAAGTAGCTGGCGCCCAAACGGCTACTTCCGAAATGACCAAGTGCCGAACTGGCTATCGCCGAAACGGAGGCACCGACATGGCCTTTACCATAGTCGGTCTTTAGGGAAATCGTTGTGCAATGATGAAAATTGAGAACCAAGAATGTATGCTCGGGCTTGTAATTTGATGTAAACTTGTCAAAAAAACTGATTTTTTATGCATACCCATAGTTTCCCCTGTAGTGCACTTAACAACATAAATTTTTTATAGACGATAGGTATTTGGATACGGTATCGAACAGTCCGTATTGTGTTCACGCCACTTGCACTCTATATTTACGTCACGGTGTAAACTGAAAACAAAATTTTGAATATGGTTCCGAATCAGGGCCGTGCACAAGGGGTGGGGGGGCTGAGGCAGCACGCAAACAGTGTTTCGCGTAAAATCAACATTTTCTGGGGCTATTCGGTAAATAAATTTAGTCTGCCCCCCCCCCTCCATGAAAAAATCCTGAGCACGGCCCTGTTCCGAATGTTGTCGAAATTTTTTGAACGATGTGCTCTGCAATCTTACGGTGTGGTGCAAAGCACAAAGAATTGGGCGGGCTATAATGAGACACGTAAAAGTGTGGGAAACCAAAGGATGCAAAAGTGATAGAAGTTTTGTGCAATAAAAACTTTCACAAAATTATTTTAAAAAGGCCAAATCGTCTGAATTTTGTCATTTTTTAATAACTTTGTAATACATAAATGTTTAATTGTCAAAAAATTATTTTAAAATCAGCTATAGATTCAATGAGAATAATTATACATATAGTTACTGTGTAATAATTACAGGTCATTTAAATTACGAATAAAAACTTTAACCATGAATTGGAAAATTTTATCATTTTATAATTTTTTTCAGTAAGAAATGCAACAACTCTTGGACACCTGCTTTCCTTGTCTGAATTAATGTGTCTGTCAGAGGAAGTTTTAGAGTGGCAATGCATAAATTATTCAGACAGGCTATTGCACCATAGAGTCAAATTTGCATATTGAAATACTTTTAAAATGATTAGCTGCATGAGATCATTTCAATCTTATTGAAATTTAAAAAGTTTATAGCATTCTTGGAGTAACGGGACATATGGAGTAATGGGAATTTTAAAAATAGATTTATAGCATTCTTAGGGTAATGGGACACTTGGAGTAAAGAGACACAAGGATTGTTCAACATGAACAACATTCAGCACTATCTGCTGTGTGTTTTTTTTAATACAATCAATTACCCGAACTTACCCGCGGGTACCGGGTAGCGTTTCTCTGATTTTACCCGGGTAATTTGGGTACCCGGTGTGAAGCTCTGGCAGCAATCCGCATTATAAAAGCTTCCTCCGTTCCAAAGTTATATGAAAGTCAGCACCGATCGCCATTTTTTTGGCTCACCCTGTATATACAAGATAGGATGTTTGTACAAGCTCAAACAACATAAATAAAATATCTGTCGACAGTATTGATCAAAAAACTACTCGTGAAAATTCATTATATTTGACGTGTTTCGTCGAATTGCGAGAAGATCACAGTCGATCATCGATAGTTTCAGAAGAATGAGCTGAAAAAATGAATGTTTCAACGTTTTTAGAAGCCTCAAAGTCAATTTTTTTGACGCTACGCACCGAACAAGTTACTCATACCAACGTTTTTATTTTTCTTTCCTAAACTCAGGAAATTGGGCTTTGAAAACCTAAAACTGAGACGAATCGAATGATGTATACAAGAAAACCAACTTTTGATATTTTTTCCGATAAACTTAAGCAAATTTATCGATTTTAGAGTGAGCAACCAAGAATTTATCTGCGCAACCAAAATTTTTCTCTAAGTTACACATTGCAACCTGGCCTGAGCAAAAAAACCTTGGGAAGAAACCACCGTTTTTCTTCCTCAATGAGGTCTTTTGAGAAAAACATTTGGAATGAGGAAAAAATTTTGGGTAGGATCAGGGTTTTTTTTGTACATGACCCATTTGCACATGTACAAACGGGAGCCAATATTTCATTTGTACAATTTTTACATAGCAAAAATAGGTATAAATAAGTAGCCTGTGTTCCTCTACGAATCAGTGTAATTTTCAAATTTAATTTATAACTATGAAAAAAAATTCATTGAAAATGAGCAAAAAATTGAAATTTTTGAGTTTCAAGTCTTTACAAGCATGATGGAACAAATTTTCTAGAAAACTATCCCATAGCATAATGAATTTGCATTAGATGGAAAATCGATGGTGAAGTCCTCTATGATGACAAGTGAAAACCCCAAAAAGATGTTAATATTTCCGGCGCCAAGCGTGGGAAAATTTTTTGTGTATGGACATTCAGCGACTCTGGAAAATCATTTTCCAATTATTTATTTCCAGAATTAGATTCGAATTTATGTTCATAAGTCGTAACTTTTAGAATTTTATTATTTGGAAAATTTTAAAACCAGTAATTCATGAACTTGGCCGCAAAGATATGAGTGAAAGAGTAGAAATTTCCGAAAACTACTTCCATGAAGCTTCCAAATTTATTTAACGTTAACAAAGGAATAATTGCTTCAAAAAGTCTAGAGACTTGACGTATTGATCTTTCTCAAAAAATGTTTCAAGGAAAAACTGTGAATCTTCATTAAATATCATAAAATATTGAAGATAACCACTTAAAATATGAGATAATATGTTTGAGATGATGAAAACTATTATAAATTAAATGATAGGTGAAGGTAGACATTCTGAAAGCTGCGTCTGAGCTAGGCAATACATATTAATGATTATTAAAGTTATAACCGGCGCGACGCGCCGGAAAATTTTGAGATTATGAACTTTTAAAATGCACCAAAATGTATATTTTCTGTACCTTATCCCCAAAATTTTCTTTCCTAAATAGGGAAAGAGCCGTTTGTACATGTACAAATGACTACCTCAATTTCGTTTGCCCCAAAAAATTTTCATTTGCTTCCGGCAAAAAAAACACTGGGTAGGATTCTCATTGTGGGAAAAAAATTTGGGAGTTTTTTCTACTACGAATATCTGTATATATTCAACAACAATGTAAAGACTAGAGAAAATGTAGTCGAAAATTGTGTAAATTCTCGGTCAAAATATTGTACCAAGGATATCGATTTTTCTATTTGAATCAATCAAATACAAAAATTAGGAATTTCAGTTTTAAATCCGAACCTGACTGAATGAACAGAGAATATTCAGAATTTATTTTTATTTATCAGTCATTGACAGCCTATAAAGTTTACTGCAACAATACTAACACACTGTTCAAATAAAACTCGTTCGCGTTCGGGTCAAATACGAATGCATTGACTCGGCGCGAAGCTCCCAAACTTTTTGGCATTTACAGCCTCTAAAACGTATAAAAATCAAGAAATTTAATGTTTGACCAGCCAAAAATTTTGTGCCAATTGGCACAAAGGCTCAAAATTTTTTGTGCCATTCCAAATTTTTTTGTGTGCCAAAAACGATGTTTTGGCACAAAAAAACACTGCTCATAAGTCATAAGCACCGTTTTTTATCCCTCAAATACAAAGGTCTTTTGAAGAAAAAAATTTGGAAATGAAGAAAAAAAATTTGGGCATGATTCTCATCGTCGAAAAAATTTTTCCAGTGCGCGCCGGTCATGGGTAAATGGGAAGTCATCGATTGCCCAAAATTTTAGGCAGTGCCTTGAAGAAAACTCATGGCGCGAAGCGCCGCGACTGACGTTTTTGATCATTTTTTTCATAAATTGACATTTTTCATCAAATGATTTAAATTTTTCGGTATTTTTCCGACTAAAAGTATGGGGTTTTCTATAACTACCATATGGCTAACCGTAGAATTGGAAAATCCTGAGGGGGCCGCCGAATGGCTAGCCATATGGCCGACGATTTCTTGGGGGGGGGGGTTCCTATAGCACTTTCCCCCAAATTACACGTTATGGTATGTCCTCTACCATACTTTAAGGCTGGTTTAGGGTTTTACTGAAGAATCACAATCAACTTTGTAGTTACTACAGTGACACTCAATCAATTTCTAATTTTTTCGCCGTGGTTGAAGTTTCCTGTTCAACAAAATCAAGCAAAAAATCTCTGCACTGAGTCGAACATTTCGTTACGTCTTTCGAAAAAGCATCCTCCATATTCTTGAGTCTTTCTTGCAGTAATGTCTGCCGGATCACATAACTGCTGCATGGCATTGGATTTGCACTATATGTTGAAAATAAATTTTTCACAATCTTTGTTTAGATATTATTGTTATTTTCGAGTTGCCTACTTATAAAATGGCCGAAGAGCTCGTTGAAGACAGCTCGACAGGTAAAATTTGATCTCTGCTTTTGTTTGTTAAAAACCGTGTTGAGAATTTTTGGCTTGATGTTCGGTGGTTGCTAACATCACAAAAATGTCAATTAATATGATTTATTCAAGATATTTGCCGTGTATGCCGTTCGGAATCCACCCCTGACAAGCCGTTATTTCATCCTTGCCTTTGTCGCGGCAGTATAAAATACGTTCATCAAGATTGGTATTTAATTCCTTGGATCTGTTTTATTGTAATCCGTAACACTTAGGTATCGCATTTGTTTTTAGTTTAACTCAATGGCTAAAATACAGTCGTAAGGAATTCTGTGAATTATGCAATCACAAATATACGTTCACGCCGAGTAATCATTTACCACTGACGTTTCGGGCGTTCAATTTTTTCTTCGATGTATTTTAGTTTATCATCCGGATATGCCGAAAAGATTGCCGGTCAGAGACTTTTTGTTTGGATTGTTGTCAAATTTAGCGAGAGCAATTCAATTTTGGCTTCATTATACCCTGGTGGCGTTGGCTTGGTTGGGCGCCGTGCCCTTGTCAGCATGTAAGCTTGGAAAAAGTTGTTATTGTTATACTGTGACTGAGAAACCATTTCGATGTTCTGTCAGAGGTCGAAGCTACACAGCCAGTCTGACCATCAGTCGGAGCCGGGGCCGGAGGAATTCCAAATTATCTACTAATATGAATGGAATGAAAGCGAAGTCTCAAATATCACATCTTACTGATTCCTCAGTCATGAAGAATAAAATCCTCCGCTCATTTTTTTTTACTTCCGGCCCGTAAGTCGAGAGGCGGAGCTTCGTCCCATCGATACTTAACTATATTAATATTATCCGGAAATAAGTAAATCGATTTGAGGAGTACTATCGCCACTGTCTTTTTTGTAAGGAACAAACATATTTGGCTCGGTACAAAGATTTTTTTGATAATCCTTGTACAAAGTACAAAGAGATTTTATCGACATTATCTGGTCAGAAAACGCTTCTCCAGGCTCCAGTATCAGAGAACATAGTAAAATTGTCCTTCGCTTCGCGACAGATTTTTATCTCTAATTCATATCGAGCTTTCTGGAGAAAAAATTTCCGGAAAAAGGAAAAAAATGTTGGCGGTCCTGTTTGGAAAAGACAAATTTTAGTGCATTTCAGAAGGTTAAAATATATTTTTCCAACTTTTTTGTAACAATAATTTAAAACATGAAGCCGAGCTTGGATTCATGAGCATAATGGAAGTAATTTTCAGAAATTTTAGGTTTAACCTGAAATTTTTCAGATATATGAGAGTATGAGTATATTTTCTTAATGTGTAAACTGATTATGAAAGTTATGAACTCGAGTGATATCAGGAAGAAGGTTTGTGCGGAAATACACGAAAGATCGTGTTTTTTAATGTACAAAAAGATTTTCATTGTTCAAAGAGTTTTTGGCCGATCCTTGTACAGGTACAAAGAGGCTCGCGCAAAAAACACGGACTATCGCACATTAGAATTTTTGGATGCTCACATGTTTTGTGAACGGCAATCTACGGTTTAGGAACGGAGGAATATAAATCTTTCGTGTATATTTAACTGATAATTATCTCAGTTTCTCAATTTTGTTTTCTTGTTGAGGATTTTGGTCTGAAACTTCGTGTATGTGAGTTCGTATGGTTATAGTTTTAGCGTTAAGCTTTTTTTCTTTTTTTAGGTCGAATTCACCGAGCGTTATTTCGTGGAAGCCTGAGCTCCATACTCAGTTTACCATTCGAAATTTTTTCTTCGTAAGTTTGGTTTTCGTTATAAATGGTCTAATTTACTTTGAAAAAGTTTGAAATTTCTAATCTGTTTGAAAATTAGGCGATTTAATGGCGAAAACCTTCAAAAAATTAGTCATCTTGTTCGTATAAACTAGTGTGGATAAGTATAAATTAGTGGAGAACCAAAAAATATTTCTTATTCAAAGGCCTTTCAATGCTTTTAAGTTTTTCCAGTGTCTTGTAAAATTGACCATTTTGGTTTTTAGTGAAAATTTATTCTCCGATTGTTTTACTGGCATGCTGATCATGTCTCTTTCGTTGTGCGCCTTCGTCTCTTTGGTTTGGCTCCGGGAACAAATTATCCACGGTGGACCGTTGAATTGGGCGCACAATAACCAGAATAATAATAATAATGTAAATAATAATAATAATGCTCGAGAGCATAATAATAACAACGTCAATGTGAACAATCATAACAATAACGACGGGAATCGGGATGAAGCACTGGGTGAAAATGTCGAGCAAGATGTTGGCGCTGAAAATGTGGCAGAAATAGTCGAAGAAAACCAGATCGTAGAAAACCAAGTAAATGAAATTGTAGAAAAGCAACAGATTTTCTATCATGCATGCGCAAAATTTTTATCTTGCTTATTCCAAGTTTGATCGAAAAATCGTTCTAAAATTGCAAAACATATTTAGACCCTTCCACTCTGGCTATTCTTATTTATACTTCTTCATCATATATACATTCGCTTGTTGCAGAGGTCCCCAAGGTCGAAAATTATGTAGGGGTAAAATCGTAAATTTTAAGGGTAGTACTTGAAATATGCCGTGACCTTTTTTTTTGCTCCCAACTTTTTGCGAAGGAGGGGGAGTTGTAGTACTCTAAACACGTAGAACTTACAAAAATTAATAATGCCCCCACTTTATGCTTTTTACAGTCAAAAAACATTTACTATTTCAACTCCATTTTCCAGCTCCCAATCATGCAACTTTAATGCACTAATTATACGTACAGAATAGTCACACTTTGAAGACTGTTGTGCCAACTGATTCCTGCACATTTCAAGAATCGGGCACAACGTACGTTTGGAAATATTGTTTCAACCAGCATCTTCAGCAGTATGGGCTTATCCCATCACTGATTAGGCTTGGAACAGTGCTTCCAATTGAAAGTCCTGATGCTGAATGTGGCTTTAATATTATTAATCCCATTAGACTATGAACTACGAGTTTGAAACCAAGTACCACTCCTGATCCACGTCAACAGACCTCACATGTCTCAACTCATAGCAGGAAAGTATGCCACAGCTTGGGTAACCATATGCGCACAGAAGACCCAACGCAGAAGCGGGGAAAAGGAAAGGAGAGCATGAAGAGGCAGAATTTTAAGAACATAATGTTTTTCTTCCCAAGGGGCGATTTTTTGATTAATCACATATACACAAGCAGATTACTTCATGGGGAGGGGTATGAGGGGGGTATTACCCCTACCTAAAGTCCTTAAAATTGACCACTGGTTGCCTAATTTTGAGACAAAATGACGTGTTTAGTGGACATTTAGCTACACTACCCCCGAAAATTTTCAATTTTACCCCTACCTGAAAAACTTGACCTTGGGGACCTCTGTACACAAGTCATTATTTCATCTCCCAATTATATTTACAATGATTTCCTACAAGTAGTATATATTAATGTGCTGATATCCTTTTCTAAAAATCGCTATATGGCACAGAAGTTGCATACTTTCCCATTATCATTAGCTCAGTAAATGTGTCAGAAAGAGCAGTGAGT
Source organism: Romanomermis culicivorax (assembly GCA_963922205.1). Lineage (NCBI taxonomy): Eukaryota > Metazoa > Nematoda > Enoplea > Mermithida > Mermithidae > Romanomermis > Romanomermis culicivorax. Next base: position 1,248,781 of record CAWUHX010000017.1, on the reverse strand, counting down.
AATTCCTCAGAATGACACATTCTGCAATTTTTCTCGAATTAGTATAACCTACTGGGGAGAGGAGGAAGTCTACCAAAATATTTTGCTATAGTGAGCTGTTTTTAGGGGGGTAGTAAATGAATTTCCAAATCTAAGACGGGAGTAATACCCCCTCCCCCCATACCCTCCATGGGGTGCTCTGGCTTGTTGTGCGTCCAGCTGTTCATGACGCGGCATGCTCCGCTCACACTACCTCAACAACCATAATTTTCAAATCATCTACATGGCTCGGTTAGCGCGTCTGCCTTGTATGCAGAAGGTCGAGGGTTCGAGCCCCTCACCCGGCGTCACTTTTCTGACACGCCGGCCACGCGGATTCGGGCATACCACATCCTTGAGGATCAAGTGCCCTAACAAATTCGAATGCTTTAGCCATGGTAGCCCGCGTCTTTTAGTTATAGAATTTGCGTGTGGGTCAACAACCTTTGGATCATACATGTAACGGGATCCCGAGATCTGGGAGGGGGCTGGGTGCCTTTTTACGACTGGAGGTCACTGATTTTCTAAAATTTTGGGGAATGAAGTTTGAACGGGAAAAAATTCGATTCTACCTCCAAAAAAGTCCGAAAAACGGTTAGAAAAAATAATTTTTGCGTTTAAAAACCGTACTAAATGTATCTATGGCACGAAGCGTCAAGAAAAGTAACGTTTTCGACCATTTTTTGTTCAAAAATCGACAATTTTCATCAAAAAACTGACATTTTTCAGTATTTTTGCGACAAAAAGTATGGGGTCACTATGACTACCATATGGCTAGCCATAGGATTGGAAAATCCTGGGGCATCGCCCAATAACTAGTCCTATGGTTGACGATTGTTGGGGGCTTCCTGTATCATTCCCCCCAATGACATGTATGTTTGAGATCAAAGTGTGCTGGAAAGTGTCTTTCTTGGTAGAAGATGGCCATTTTTGAACGAAAATAAAAAAACGTCAATTTTCCTTTATTCTTTCTTTAGATTTTTGAACCACAATATGCAGTCTTTTAAACCAAAGTTATTTGGCCTCTGTGCGATCACATATTTTTATCATGCCTGTAAGACCTCGGTCCTATTGCGGGGTAGAGCCAAAATTCGTGGGTCAGAAATGACCCAAAAAATTTGAAAATTTATGGCTAAAATTTCCAAAAATGCACTCTACCTAATTTTTCAAGTTGGGAAGGTTTAGGAGATAAAAAATTCAAGTACTGGGTCCGAACCCAGTTGGTAGTTCCTCCCTCAACTCCTTAATTACAGGTGTGACTTTTATGATTTTTTAGACAAGTACTATTTGTTGAACCATTTTCGAACTTTCTAGGCGGAAGAAATTGAAATTTTTTCCTTCAATGACCAACTTAAAATTTTGAGCAATCGATGATCCAACGTATGAGAAATTCGCGTGATTTCCCGAACTCGGAGTAGACAACAGCATATGGGGTTATTACCCCTACCAGGAGTCCGGAAAAATATTTACTAGCCAGCGAAAAATGGTGCACTGGGTGATCAAATATCTTAAAAAATGGCTTGAGAAAATTTGAGGGCGTAGTTCAGTATAGCTGAAGCAATAGCGCACAGTCAGTTTCCATCGTAATTAGACATTTATTATCATCAGAGAAGCATATTGGAAAAAAATTCAGCCGAGCACAAAAACATTGCGAAAGTAAACAACATTGTTGGTTGATTTCTTTAATTATGAAATGCGTTTGCCTGTGAAATCCACATAATGTGTAATGTTTTGTGTGAATTTATGGAAAACGGATGATTTCTAGGTAACTGTTATGGTTTGTAACTTTCCCACAACGCTGTAGCAGGCCTAGGTGAATGAGAGGACATGTTTGGTAGCTATAATGTGCTTTGTAGTCCCATAGCACACGCTATTGACCGAAAAAGATCACTGTACTACTCTGCCATAATCTCCGATTTACCTCTACAAAATTTACTGATCATATATCGATGTATACCTCGGAGCTCCGTTACATGTATGGTGTTCACACGTGAAAAAATACGACTGATCCTTAGACCACCAAGCTCTGTTACAATATTGGTCTTTGTTACAGATTTTCAATTTTGTGGCTATTATATGCTAAGCCGAAACTTGTTTGTATTCATTTATCGAATTCAGAGTCTTTATGTTTCTGAAACCATATTATTACAGGACGAAGAAAATCTAGCTGACGGCAATCCACCAGAAAATGCCGCTCCCGAAGCTCTGCAAGGTATATTAACAAATATCGATTTGTGGTTCTATTTGATTTCTTCTAGTCAAAAGCTAACATCAATTTAGAACGCGAACTCTAGTTTCGAAGGCTTATTTTTTATTGACGGCTTGAAAGTTCATTATTAAAAAAAATAGGCTGTCTGAATTTCAAAATTTTCGAAATCTTAACTCCGGTTTTCGCCGAAATTTAGTCATTTTAGGGGCCTAGTGATCTGAATATAAACATAAATTATAATTTACTCAAATTTTTTAAATTTATCAAGTTAGATTTCTCAGATCGTCGTTCCGTCTTTACATTTTCCACCTGCTCTTTGTTTTCCACAGAAATCTGACATATTTTAAGTCTGAGCTGGAGCAAGTTATTCTTAATTTGCTCAATTTTAACATTTTTTAGATGATGATCAAAACTGGCAGCCCTTCGAATGGGCTCCCGCCAATGGCGAAGAATTAACTTGGGAACGTCTCCTCGGATTAGACGGCTCTTTAATCTTTTTGGAACACGTATTCTGGGTCATTTCGTTGAATGCTCTCTTTCTCGTTGTCTTCGGTGATATTTTGTATTCTATTTTTTTAAAACCACATTCACTTTTCAATCCTATTTTACCATTCAAGCTTTCTTGCCTTATCACGTCGGAAATATAAATGCGAGTTTATTGAAGATCAAACATTACATTGAAGCGACGTTTTTCGATAGATTAGTGACGACTCTGTTGGGATACGTTTTCGTAGGCTTTTCGCTGTTTATTTTGCAGTATGCCAGTCGATTACTGAAACTGAGAAAGTAAAGCGTGCAGATGAACCTTTTTTGAGCTTTGTTTTTTGAACTTCCTACGGATACAATTTTTCACGGAAACTAGTTTTCTGTGAACGTGCAACTAACCAGAGTATCCGTTACATGTAATTGATGGTCAAGAACCCTAGAAATTTTCGACCGTATAAATAGCCCTGCGATGACTTCCTGTCTTTTCTGATCGTAAGTCTAACCATAAGGTTATCCATTATATCCCCTGTTCCGCAGACCAAAAAAAGTTGAAAATATTGAGTTTTTTGGTGAAAAAAGGCTACATTTGGGTCGAAATGCCAAGTTTTCTGTGTTTCGCGCCTTTACAATCTTTAAGATCAAAACTCTTGGTTATCGGACTATTTCTTTATTTTTTGGCAAAAACTTTAGACTTTTTTACTGCGACTTTTAACGTGCGGTGCGGTAAATTTACAAACCATCCACTCGCAGTATTTTTCGGTCCCTCAATCCAGTTTTTTTTTGTTTTGGAAATCATGAGTCAAACTGCTTCTAGTCTAGAAGAACTTCTAGAAATTCTAGACTCAAACTTTTAGGAGTCAAATTTTAATTTTGGGAGCCAAAAATTTTTAATTGAAGAATATCGAAAAATGGGCTTGTAACACTCTATGAAATGTACATAATCAAATTATATAGATATTCAATCAGTTGATACGTGTTCAAAAAAATTACTGTTAAATTTTATTCCCAACCAGTGTTTTTCGGTTACAGTCCTCTTTCTACACGTATAAAGACCACCAAGAAATCTTTGTGCAAAGAAAATTTCTGTGTATGCAAAATACACGCTAGTGTCGTTCATTTTTGCAAAAACCTTCTTCCAAGTTAGCACTTGTTCACGTCCTTCTGGCACAAAATATAGTGTATTGATTTTCCTGTTTCCTATATTTTTTAGATTCTGACATTCTAAAATGCTGGAAAATTAATTTAACGATTACTTATTCAATAAACATAACGTTCGAGAACATGTATTTATCATTTTGCAAGTTAAAAAATCCTATCCAAAATGGCTCCTACACCCATACCTGTAAGAGGTTCGACAAGTTAGGGTGGTAAACCCAAAATTTTGGAGTGGGGGTCTCGAAATTCCCAAAATTTTGGAAGTCCCCAAAAAAGTCATTTTTCCACATTTTTTTGAGTTGGGTGTCCTGACATTTGGGTATATGGTTCCACTAAGTCGGGGGATCCCCCCAATCCCCCCAATTACAGATGTGCCTACATCCAAAATTTTTTTCCAAATTTTTAGGGGCTCTGGCCCCTAAAATGACTAAAAAAAGGCTGCCTCAATCTCTATGAGTTGCTTCATATAAGATGTCATTTCTGATTCAAAGAGAAACGAATTGGGTTATCTAAGTCCTCGAAATAATTTATTTGCCAAAGTTTGCTCCTCCATCTTGTGCTGTTTTCATCAGTGTCATTCCTTTCTCAGGGTTCAGCGCGTTTTCGGAATGTCGTATTTGGTGATCAAAGTGTTTTGGTTAGTTTTGATGGAAATTGGCATATTCCCTTTAATTTGCGGATTTTGGCTCGATATGTGTTCCTTGGTGAGTTTTTATTACCCCGGATTTTGAATCTATTTATCTAATGGAAATCATTCAACTATTTTTGATTTTTCTATAAGTAAGCTGGAAAACTAAATCAAGCATTTGCTCAGAGTTATGTTTCAATAATGCACAAAAAGTAAAAAATAATTCAGAAACAAAGTTTATTTTTCATTTCTTATGTAACGATATTTTCTTGATGAAGTATAATCATTGAAGTTTCTTGCATTTATGGATCTTTTCTTTCAGATGTTGTTTTCTGGTTCTTTCCGCGATCGTATAGCTAGCTTTAAAAATTCACCGGGCACTTCGGCATTTTTGCATTGGTTAGTTGGCATGATCTACGTTTTCTATTTCGCTTCGTTTATTTTACTCCTGCGCGAAGTTTTACGACCTGGTGTTTTATGGTTTCTACGTAATTTGAACGACCCAGAATTCAATCCTATTCAGGAAGTAAGAAAAAGCATGCGGATGATTTACATGCTGTGTACTTTTAAAATTTATCGTTTCGAATTGTGGCTTCAATAATTTCAAACAGAGTTGATTAAATCTAGTGCTTCACACTTTTAAACTTTTAGGAACCGGGTACCCGGTCCTTCGGAAATCCGGGTACCCGGATACTATATGCAAGTATTTAAAAAATCAGTGAATGAACACATTTCACGAAAATTTTTGGAAAAAAATCCTGGATTTCAAGGTATGACCATTGCAAAATGCTAAGAAACAAAAGTTGGAACAGACTAACAGCACATTTTATTCAAACGAACGTTACACTTTTGAACAAATCGTGGTAGCCTGGTCACTCATCACAACTATCTGGTGAATCCATTTCCGAACTAAATATCCCGATAGATCCAGATTCTAATGTCTCTGCTGGTTCATCATCGACAGTTCCTACGCCTCTTCGGTCTTATACACAATGCATCTCTCCAACTTTTATTTTCTTCTTATACTGTAGCCAGTACGAATATTTCACTCAGGCAAAATTTATCAAAGTATTTTTTATGTCTCCTTCTCGTGCTTCATTGTCAAAACCCGCAGCTTTTTTGTTGCTAGAAATACGCGACAGTGACTTTTTGTGAGCCATAAGCGGCCTTGTTAATACGTTGAGTAGATCTATGTATGCACTGAATTAATGAAGGAATCATCACTGTAACTGCACATAAATACAAGTGACCCGGGAAAAGAAAAATTGAATTGTGAAGCACTAATCGAATACAATTTTAAATTGTTTTAGTTTTTATTTTCTTGATTTTCTGTTATTTTCAGATGATACAATACCCTGTTTTTCATCATATTCGAAGATTCGCTGCGTCGGTTGTCATGTTTGGCGTAACGATATTGATTATTGTATATTATCCTATCCGAATCATATTGAAAACTTGTCCCACCGTTTTGCCCTATCACATACATTTGGCTTCGTTGAATAGCACGGCTTATCTAAATATGTAAGCAATATAGATTATTTTTGCTTTCTCAGACCATTTATGACATAAGAGAACAGAGCTTTAGTCTAAAATTAAACCATTTTATATTCATTATTTCAAAGTATCATTATTGATAGAAGTCAATTACACGTTTAAGTCTAGAAAACTTTGCATGATTTTTTTCCATACAATGTTATTCGGTAATACTTACTATGCTTTAAGTGAAACCTCCTTGAGCGAATTGTCCTTGGAATTATTGCTTCTACAAGTAGTTTTGCCGGCGCTATTGGAGCAAAGTCACGCCCGGCATGCCTTGAAGCTTTTGGTTAAAGGCTGGTGCATGGCCGTCACGAAGCTTTTAGGCTTACAAGATTATTTGCTCCCATTTTCGACCTCTGTTGCTACAGTAAGTTAAATTTTCTACTTATACGTATTTGTTGTGTATGTTATTTCAAAATTTTCTTCCATGCAGAAGCAAAATTGACTGCGATACGAGTGCACATCAAATCAGAATCTGCTATTGCTAAAAAGTTTCACTTCTTTCATTTTTCTGTCTGGAAACGAATTTCTTTTAAATTTGGACGGGCATGATTCGGAAAGTGGAGCTTTCAGTTTGTAAACTAATTTTACCGTAATCAATGACTCTGTTGGAGATTGGTCTCGAATTCCAAATTCAATAAGTCTTAGTGTCAAATATAAAGAACAAATATCTAGAACGGGAAAGCTGAGCTAATGAGCCTATGAGAAATGACCATTGACACAGATTTCGAAACTTGTCACAATTTCCTTATTGTCAAAGTCAGTTCTGGCTGCAGATACCAACTTTCCCTAATAGGAATTATGAAATTACCCTCAAAATCTCAATATAATTTTGCTTGATCGGAACATTATATTTTAGGAGCAAGAAAATCAACCTCTCAACGCACTTAACGCAAACAATGTTGAAAATGACGCCGATAATGAACGGCAAGAAATAGATGATGAAGAAAATCGCGATGACGAAGAAGATAATCAACTGGCGCTCGAAGTTGCGCCGCCACCGTTGGCTCCGTTACTCGAAATACCACCCGCCAATGGAAATTTGGGCGCCGAACATCAAGCCTTGCTGCTGGGTGGTCGCAATACGTCGTCTTTCCAGTCGTATTCAAGACCAAAGTTTTTTGTTCTAAGAGTAAGTTGGAAAAATGAAATCTGCATAAACATAAAAATTGGCGCTTTCAAACTATATTTTATGTATTTATGACTACAGAATATTTCGTTGGCTAGAGCGTAGCTTGGTTAATCTGGTACTATACAACCATTTGGTCTATGAATTGTTTTTGGCTATTTACAGACAAAAGTTAGGCACTGGTTAGGGGAAGTCGTGACAAATGAGACGGTAGATGTATCCAAAAGCACTATAATTTTTCCTGAAACTCCACAAAAATTGTGAAAATCGCAGTTTCGTTTCTTGTTTATGTATACCCATAGCAAGAAAATATAATTCATATCGATTTCTTACTCTAGCTGTATATTGTTCAAGAAAATTCACCAATTTCTCAAAATTATCGAGAAGTTATCATGAAAGTCACGAATTTTAGCGTGATGCTTTCCTAGATAATTGGTCTTTTTTGTTTTTCTTTTCGCTTGCATTTCGTATTGTTGTCTTTTCATTTCATAATGTTCGTTTTGCAGATTATATTGCTACTCATGACATTGGCGACATCAGGACTCATTGGCAGTCTGATCTGCCTTACTCTACCGGGTAAAACGCATTTATTTTGTTTCCTATTGTTCAACTTTGAACTAGATCACAAAATCGAAATATAAATTTTATTTTTTCATACAACTAAATCCACTTGATTTGTCTGACTTTTCAGTTAGTTTTGGAAGAATATGCATTATCAAAAAAATTGAGATCATTCTTATTTTTCTGCTTGATAGATTTTTTGACCAGGATTTAATGATTTATTAAATGTAGAAGATAGAATTTTGAAGTAGATTCCAATTCAAAGATTTCAGAACTTCAACATGGGTTATCATATGATACAGTTCAGCTATAGATCTGATTTTTATGAGATTCCAGATTCAACTCCATTGCATAATAAAAAGTGTTTTCATTGACCACCAAATCGCAATTCAACCATGTAGGTATGGGGGATCACGGTTTTAGGTTTGGAAATTAATGCACCACTCTGGTAAGGATGACTTACTGTTCGAGTGAAATGAGAGAAAAATGATTTACTGGGGTACAGAAAATTTTTGGGAAGTGTCATAATGGGTAAGCCAATATGAAGGAAAGGAGTAAGTGGGAGGAGAATTGCTATTGAGTGTTTCTTTAGAGTGGGTGGTCAGGTTGAGAAAAATACGTTTATGTTGTCCACAGTTTTGAAAAGGCATGTACTGCAGAGGTGATTTTGATGTACGAAATTGAAAAACATGACAGCAGCGGAGCACCACCAGTACTTGTACAAAAGAAATATTTTTGGCTCCGTACTCCGTACAATGATTTTTTTGTTTTTTTGGAAAAAATGTTTGGGATTCGAAAAAACATTATTTTGGTGCATTTAATAATTTCGAATATGTAAAATTGGCCAAGTTGTTAGAAAATAAGTGATTAGTACATCGCTGCACACCTACCGTATTGTAGGAACCACCAAAATATACATTCCCTCGACTTGACAAAGCGCGCAAAAAAGTCACGATACTGCATAACAGTAGGTACTACCCTAGCTATAGCCTATATGAGGTTATTCATCTACTTAAATTGCAGACTTCGGGGACGTCTGATACATAGCCAAACTGGGTGAGAGAGTTGACGGCCTTAAGTTGAAAATTTTTCCAATTTTCATTGATATTTTTCAAATTGTAAGCAATTTTGGAGAAGAGGTTTGGGGTAACCCGGTCCTCGGGGAGAGATCCCCAGCCTATCAGACAACCTACATGCTACATGTATGAATTCAACCTGTCACCTGTCTTCTACTTTTCTGAGCTTATTGTTATTCTTGTTGCAGTAAGCCTGGGCCGTTATACCATATATTTATTAACCGGTCATAAACAAGTTCACGAATTGTACACATTGGCATGCGGCCTCTACGAATGCTGGTTATTGGTTCGTTTGGCTTTTTTGTGCAGCGAATACTTGCCTTGGGGATTGTGGGCCGTCGTCGAATCCGTAAAATCTTGGGCTGTTGTGGTTCGGGTTCCATTTTCTAGTTTTGTACTTGTTAAATACGTACATACGCATTCTTTCAGATTTGTAAATGCGTCATGGTGGCCGTTTCCTTATTATTCTTTATACCGTTGCTTTTCGGTATATTGTTTCAGTTGGTTTTAGTAGTACCGTTAAGGGTCAATATAAATCAGTCGCCGCTATTTTTTCCTTGGCAGGTGAGTTTGGGGCTACAAACACGAGAGCGTTTTTTATTCTTACTCTGCTCAGAAATCGAACTTATATTCTGAAAGAAACTTTGTCGAAAAATTTTCATGTTCACGTTTCAAAAATTTTGAAATTTTCATCTTGGCATTTTTTACTGCTAACGTGATTACAAATCCATAAAAAATTCAGATCGAATCATAACTGAAATTTGTGTATTTTTGTTCATGTTCTATATTCTTCAAAATGTTTTATTTGCTTCGGCTTTTCTATAGAGATCATATCTGTTGGTTGGAATGAAAAGCATGCTGACTTTCAATATTTGTCAAAATGTCAAACGTATAAGATTCTGAAACTTACGAAACCACGCATGCATTTGGTGCCATAGATATCCCTCAGGAATCGTACGCTATATGGCTTACCACCATATGACGCCCCCCCCCGCTGTTGGCCCATAACACTGCTGTGCTATCATAGGGTACGGGGTCGATTGGGGGGTCCTTACGGAACTTTTTGCCGCTACCTTTTTTGAAGGGCTCATCAGCGCCATTACTGCAATCAGCTACAGTATTTTCGCATGAAATTTATTCAATGTTTTTCATTTGTTCTTCGAGTTTTGTCTATGTGTACACGACCAAAAATATTTCAGTGAAATATGAAAAATTTGACTGCACAGAGAACAGCAACACTGAAAACGGAATGACATTACAAAGTATGTCTAGAAAATGATATAAAATAGAAATAATTTTTTGGGGCGACGAACTCATTATCAAGCCTCGCATATACCGAATTTTTCAGCGCAATTGGATACCATTTTTTGGATCTTTCATACTTTTATAACTTGTTGTTCCATACAGTGTTCTAACCAGAGGTCCCCAAGGTCAGGATTTTCAGGTAGGGGTAAAAATTAAAAATTTACGGGGGTCGTAGAGTGGCTAAATGTCCACTAAACACTTCATTTTGTTTCAAAATTAGGCCACGATTTTTAGGACTTTAGGTAGGGGTAATACCCCCTCATACTCCTCCCTATGGGCCAGTCTGGTTTTAACATAGCCTACTCTTCATAAATCTAATTGTAGTCACGATAAAATGTAGAAGGGAATATCGTCCATCCATTGCATTTATTAATTTTATAATTCTTTATCTTTTCAGCTCATTTTTTTGAAGTTATAAATTCAACAACAATTAACAACTGCAGCAGTACTGGGCCCCCGCGATAATGAACTCTGTTGTATATAGCTAGAGTTTGGCCGGTGTCAACTTTTCTCAGGATCGAGATAGGGATTAGGTCAATTCCGGTCGGATCAGGGTCGAGATTGACATCAAAAACAAAAAATTGCATATAAAACTAAAGAGTATTACATAAAAATTATCGGTTCTTCCATGCTTTCAAGTTGAATTTTTCCAGAAGTATCTTTAATGAAGCTAATCTTTATTGTTTCAGTAATTCTGAGCGATTAACAAAAAAGTTTTACTACGTTCAAATGGTTTTGGCCGTTAAGTAAATTTTACCACGCCCGTAGGTCTTAGCACCTCAAAGTCTCAGCATGCACATAAACTAGCTGCAGTAATTTTTTCAGGGTAGATTAAGCAAAAGCTACAGTTTTAACATACGTCCCTTGAACTTCGCAGATACAGAATATTTGATCACAAAACCGAAATAAACGGCTACTTTTGGTAAAATTCTGCCCAGATTGTGTGGTTACTTTCTAAGCATTTGTGTGTGCCACTTCTTCGGATACCTATTGTCTTAGTTCAAAATTGCATTTCGATAAAATGGAAATTTTAATGAAAATGGAAATCAGCAGAATCTAGTTCGGTTAGCGCATCATGACTTCATCTTGATCATGTGATCAGCAGTTAGTACTGATATGTTTGCTTGACCACTTTTTCGGGATCGGGAATGGATCCGGCAGAAATCGTCGGCCCTTCGGCGGCTCCCTTCAAGATTCGTCAATCATATGAATGAAATAAGCTAGCTATAGAAACCCGATCCTTCTGCTCGAAAAAAACGTGATAAAAGTTTTTTTTTGATGGAAAAGAATCATTTCAGGCGCTTTTGGCGCTTTGCGTCATAAATACATATTTTCATGGTTTTTAGAAAAAACTTATTGTTTTTTGAACTTTCTGGGGCAAAAAATTGAAATTCATTTTCTCCAGCGGTCTTCCCCAAAAAAAATTTTTGGCAATTGATGACTCCTTCCTCAAAAATGTCGCTTGATGCCCCTCAGACCTAGGAGTTCCGTTACACGTATGGTCCCGACCGAACCCTATATTACAGTCCGTATGATAAAGAATATGTACTACTAGTCACTGTTATGAGCCTGACGGGTAAATTGAGTTGCGGTTATGGGCCTGTGGCAACGAGCACTACGCACGGAACCTCTATAAATACGTAAACATATGTATTTTAAGGCCAACAGATTTTTTTGAACGATTTTTTCGGCTTTTGATACCCAAATTCTGGAAATTTTCATCTTTCGATTACTTTTACTTGAAATTCGGGCATCCAATAACCCCAGTAATAAAAGAATCTTCCTAGACCCCATGCTAGCTGGTTCCGTCCGTTGCGTGTATGAATGGAACTCTATTTCGCTTAGTGTTTGCGTTTTATTTCTGATCTTTTCAGTTTCGCCATCGTTGTCAGTATATACAGTAAAATTTTTGCATCATTCTTTTTAGGATTGGGCTATGGGTATTCTACACTGTAAAATTGCTTGTGCTTTAATCATGATGGGGCCTGATTGGCGCATCAAAAGAGTATTCGATCGGGTGAGTGTGTGAAAATTGTTCCGAGGAAGTTGCCGAATTTTCGTTTTTAGACACGCAAAAACCCAATTCTGACCCTTATTTATTCATTTTTCTTGGTTGTTGTTCGTTTTTCATAGTTTGCCTCCATCATGCCGCATATAAATTTCTTTTCGCATTTCTTGTTTTCATGATTTTTTGGTTGGACATGTTTCAATTTTTTGCCATCAAATTTAAAACAATGAAAATTTTTTGTTCATGAAGTAAAATTTCTGAAGCGATGTGCATCGTCGTAGTAGTTTATACATTAACAACTACCTGACGCTAGAAGAATGAAGATCATCGACTTTTCAGGTGAAGAGAATCGGCTGCTGCGGTCTATTTGTCAGTGATGTCTAGAAAGATCGAAAAAAGCCAAATTGGGTGTCAAAAATAAACGAAATTTTGTCTCAAAAATTAATGTTCAAGTCCTAACTCAAAATGACACGCCGAAAACTTTGACATTATTTACCCTTTATTCGGTCAAAAGTGGTCATTTTCATCCCGAAAATTGCACATTTTGCGGATGATAGTTCAAACAATTGCCCTGAATTCAGGTATCCCGTCGGCTATACTGAATAGTTTTTTAAACGAAACATGAAATTGCAGTACTTAAACGTAGAAAATATGAGGAATCTTGCAATGCTTCAGTTCTGAATGTTGAATTTTTCGGTTTGTTCAGGTTGTTGCACATTTTTTTAACACCGCTGTTATTATTATTCAAACATGTTTTGTTTATTTCTCTCTCTTCCATACTTGTAAGACCTCCGACCAGTTGGGGGGAGGGTGGGTAAATCCGAAATTTTGGGGGCGGGGTAGGAAAAAGTCGAATTTTTTCCCAAAAAAGGCCAAAAAACATACACTTTTTTGAAAATTTTTTTAATTTTTTCCCAACTGGGGGGAGGGTAAATGATTTTGGGTACTGGGTTGGCCAAGTTGGGGGGGGGTCCCACCCACAACCCCCCCCCCCCCCCAAGTACAGGTATGCTCTCTTCACGATTTTGTATCATTCTCTCTTTTTTTCGTTGGATATTTGCGGTCACGTTTATTGATGTTTTTATTTTTTTATGGCATTCCAAACGCATTTCTTTTCTTAGATATATCAAGACGGTTTCCGCAATATCAACGTCACATATATTTATAAGGAACTGATAGTACCGGTTGTCGTTGCGACCGGGTTAACAATATCTTTACCCTACGTAACGGCCTACAGTATTGCCCCTCTGCTAGGTATGTGATATAATGAGCTCAATCTTTTCCTGATCATCTTCTTAGTTTACGTAAATATTCAATTTTTCCCCTTGCTTTTCCTTTTCGTAGGTTTAGGCGACGAAGAACAAATTTTGCTACAACGTCACATTTATCCGAGTTTATTGATTATCACGTCAACGATTTCATTTTTCTATTGGCAAATGAAACAAGTGCGCAATTTACTGTTGCGCATCCGGAACGAAAGGTAACTGTCGCCGAATTCTAGTTTCTCGAATACATTCGATCAATTCTTTTTTGTACTCCTTCATTTGTGCAAATTTTAATCATTCCGACAGGTCTAAAAATTATCATTTTGGCCTTTTAATGCAAAATTGAATATGATTGCAAAGAATATCCACCGAGCTAGTATAGAATTTAGACCGTAGAGTTGATTTGCATCATCAGGTTAAAAAGTCATTCGAAATCAATATTTTTTCGTTTAAAGCATTCAACAACTGAATTCGTTGAATTTTTAACGAAATTAAGATTTGAAAGTAAGATATTATGTGAATCTTATGACGGCTAAATGCTGCAGTTGCAACAGGTGATGCAGGGCTGTGCATTTGGTCGTAGAGCAGCTACCACTCAGAGTGCGCGAACCGTTACACAAGTTTTTTTTTTAATGCTGAGCCATGTAACGAAAATTTTCACTTTTTTCAACGTATACGGAATATTGAAAAGTGCACCATTGAAATTTTAATGAGGAAGAAGTGGAGATTAGAATTCTTCGTTGGTCACCACAGTCTTATAGAAAAAGATTTGGCTTACTATTCAGGTATTTTTTTGGGTAAATATCTGTTTTTGTCACCGAGGCTTATTTGAGAAATATGGGCTATAACTCAAAATTTTTTTGTAACATGTTTAAAAACACGCCGTCATTATTTCCGTTTCTAGTCAAGATTATTTCTCACATGAAATATAGAATAGCTGAATGTGATATGGTTTTGAAAATTCATATCAACCAAACTGAATCACATCGGGAAGAAACTTTTGTTATCTAGCGTTTTAGTGGTCAGTTTCTCCAGAAACTGAATTCTATCAGGATCTGTATTTTTATCAATATGGCAATACTGCAGGGTCGACGCTGTCTATCTCTCATTCGTTATTTGGGCTTTTCATGACCGAAAAATGCGTTTTTTCAGGTACCTCGTGGGTCAAAGATTGGTCAATTACGAGCGGCACCCCGCGAGCGAAAATTAAGTTGTTCCGGTCGACGCTGATTCCTCTAGTGATTTTTCGTCGGATTCGGCGGATTTGTGGTGTAAATTCAACTTGTATAGATTACTGAATTAATAAATTGGAAAGTTTGTTTGTAATATTTCTGGTGCGACTGAACTCTATTGATTATGATTAGTTTGAGCTCAAATTTTTCCTAGATTTTGCAGTTTTCGCGCACCTACCTTTTCTCTATCTTTCTGTTTCCCAGTTTATCACTTCATATTCTCGATCATCTCTTGACGAGCGAAACGACGGAAAACAATACAGATTGGCGCACGAACAAAGATTGTAGATATTTGATAAATGACTGAAGACGAAGAAATGTACCACAACAAGGTGTAACGTGTGTCGCACCGGGTGGTAACAATGCGCTACCACCAACCGCACAGCTCTGCATCGCTTGAGAGAGTGCAGCAGCGCCCGAGCCTGAGACAACCAAGTATGGGGCCGTGACTTGTGCGTGAAACATCAAGTCTACGGGTTCAGAGGAAAACACGATGGCATCGTGACAAAGGTATAAACACTCACCAGTTGTGGCATAAGTGTCTCAAACTCTGTCCTTTGTAGTCCAACCAAAACGAATATAATGCCATCATCAGTGGGTCATGTGTCATGTCAAAACTTGTTTTCACTACAGTTCGAGAACGAGAATGTATTCCATGCCCTTTTTATGGATCTACGACAAAATGTCCCCAACAAAATATCCCCAACATATGATCCCCAAACAAAATGTCCCCAACAAAATATCGCCAACAAATGATCCCCAAACAAAATGTCCCCGAGCAAAATATCCCCAACATAATGTCCCCAACAAAATGTCCCCAACAAAATATCCCCAACAAATGATCCCCAAACAAGATGTCCCCCAAAAAATGTCCCCATTGTCCTGATTTTTTGTTAAAAGGATTTTCGACCGTGGGACGTTCAATAGATTTGGTCACTTTACACAAAAAAATTATCCTGCGTGTAAATGAAGGTTTTTCATGATTTTTGGGAAGAAGGGGTTTTCGAGCATGGGGAATTCAATGAACGTAATCTATTTACACAAAAGAATTACCGTGGGTGTAAACAAAGGTATTTTGATGACTTACATGGTGGAATGGGTTTTAGACCATGGGGAACCCAATACATTTAAATGAAAGAAAAACATTTTTGCAAATTTAGGGCTTATGGGCAAATTTGCACTTTCGAGTAAATGAAAATTTTTTTGGGTTAGTTTACAATTGTTGCTGAGTGACAGTGAGAATTTTGCCTATATATGTTATGTAAGAGGCGCACTAAAAATATGGGTGTCCAACAAAATATTTTTTTGATGGAATTCGATGCAGAGCAGTTTCTGGGTATTGTTTTCAGTGTGATCTGATGTTTCTGCAATGTTTTGATTCAAATTGGATCAAGTTGATCAGGAAGTATAAAAAGTAGCAGATCAATGGTTGTTTTTGATGGAATCCGATACAGAGCAGTTCTGGATAATGTTTCCAGTGTGATCTGATGTCTGGAAATTTTCGATCCAGATCAAATTTTTTGAATTTGGAAGTAAAAAAGTTGTAGATCAACAGTTATTTCTGAACAAGTTCGATGTAGAGCAGTTGCTGAATTTAGATTTCAGTGTGATCTGATGTCCGAAAATTTTTTGTTTGGATCGGATCAAATTGATCCGGAAGAAAAGAATCAGTAGATCAACAGTTGTTTTTCATGAAATTAGATACAGAGCAAATTCTGGAAATTGTTTTCAGTGTGATCTGATGTTCGCTCAATTTTTATTTGGATCAGATGAAGTTGATCTGGAAGTAAAAAATCAGTAGATCAACAGTTGTTTTTGATGAAATTTAATGCAGAGCAGTTGCTGGGTATTGTTTTGAGTGTGATCTGATTTCTGCCAATTTCTGCTATAGATCTGATCAAGTTGATCAGGAATTAATAAAAATAATCAGATAAATGGCCATTTTTTAATGAAATTCGATGCGGAGCAGTTCCTCGGTATGGTTTTCAGTGTGACTTGATGTCCACAAATTCTGTATCTGGATAAGATCAAGTTGTTCCGGAAGTGAAAATTTATTAGATCAACAGTTGCTTTGGATGAAATTCTATGCAGAGCAGTTGCTGGGTATTTTATTCAGTGTAATCTGATCTCTGAAAATTTTTTATTCGGATTAGATCAAGTTCATCTGGAAGTGAAAAACTAGTAGATCAATAGTTGTTTTTGATGGAACTTAATGCAGGGCAGTGCTGGGTATTGTTTTCAGTGCGATCTGATGTTTGCAAACTTTTAATCTATATCATATTGAGTTTATCAGAGAGTACTAAATTTAGCAGATCAATTGTTGTTTTTAATGGAATTCGATGCAGTGCAGTTGCTCAGTATTGTTTTCAGAGTGATCTGATGTCTGAAAATTATCGATCTAGGCTAGATCAAGTTGATCAGGAAGTATAAAAATCAGCAGATGAATGGGTGTTTTTGATTAAATTCAATGCAGAGCAGTGCTGAGTATTGTTTTCAGTGTGATCTGGTGTGTGCAATTTTTTGATCTAGGCTGGATCAAGTTGATGAGGAACTATACAATTTAGCAGATGGATAGGTGTTTTTGATTAAATTTGCAGCAGAGCGGTTGCTCGGTATTGTTTTCAGAGTGGTCTGATGTCTGCAAATTTTTTAATCCAGGCTGGATCAAGTTGATCAGGATGTATAAAAATTAGATGAATAGGCGTTTTTGACGAGAGCAGTTGCTGAGTATTGCCTTCAGTGTGATTTGATATCTGCAAATTTTTTATCTGGATCAGATGAAGTAGATCAGGAGTTATTCATGAATATCCATGAGAATGAGTTGCATGACGCTGTTTTAAGCATGATGTGATGTTTAAAAATTTGTCACCAGTGTCAAACCTTCTGGATCTGGAAGTGGACAAAGTAGTACATCAATAGGTGTTATTCATGAAAATTTATGGGGAATATGTCAGCTCATTACAGAAATGTAATTTTGTGAATGAAAAAAAGTAAAATGTAACATTTTCGTGGCCGAATCATGATAGTCAAATTTAATGGAAAGCACGGTTTCTTGCTATACATTAAAAGTTGTAACACCAGCTCATCATCGATTTCTGAACAAAGTAAAAGATTAATGGCATGATTCTTCGAATACTTAAAAATCAGATACCAGGAAAACATGTCAGGGGCTGGCAAGCTAAACCGAATATGTTTGATGTAAGGCTTTCTTAAAATTTGATATGATAATCTTTTAAAAACACAAGACATGCGCTTAAAAGGCAGATACGAGTAATGTTTCGTTGTCATAGCCACACATGTGCGTGCAGGTAATCTGTGGCGTCTCTGGGGGCCTATACATCAGCATCAGTGAGGTTTGGGGAGTCTGGACCCCCCAGAGATCTGAGTCGAAAAGTCAAAAAGTTTTTTGAGCCGTTTTGTAGAACAAATAATAATCTCAGTTGAAGTTATCTCAGAATTCACAATTTTCAAACTGTAATTTTAAAATCTGTTTGCCTGGTACCAAATTTTTTTCCAGGATCAAAATTTTTTCGTCCTAGAACCAAAGTTTTTATGCCAAAAGACGCAGCACATTGAGAAATGCCAGAAAACGGAGTTTCAGAGCACCAAAATGATTTTTGAGTGGAATTCTTGACTGAGGATGGCATTCATACAAATACCATAGATGGCTTGTGGGACTCGTCAAACAGGGTTGGTGCCAGATCCGCTACCTAGTGCACATTGACTACCTAGTGCACAACCGCTACCTACAGTCTGTTTTTTATAAAATGCTTGCAAATAGAAAAGTGACACAAATCAGTACTCTCTTCAAAATCGTTTACATAGAACTCTTACCGTAGAATTTTTCACTCGAAAAATTGTTGAAGGTGAGATCTGTATGCTCACAAATTTCCAGTCCTATATAATATACTGTTTATTAGAAAATCTTGAAAATCTAAAATACTACTTGCTTTCCACTCTCATTATTTAGAAACATTTCAAGAAAAACAGACTATAGTGCACATCCGCTACTTTCTGCTGAGGTATATAAGTAACACGTTACATTTACTTTTTGCGTTGAATAACCCAGGCAGGATTGCATTATGGAAGAATGTACAGTATACATTTACACATTATTAGGCTCATTTAATTTTTTTACCAATTAGATGGCGCATGTATCGTGAAAATTAAAAATTTTATTCGTTAAAAATTGGGAAGTATGCGGTTACAACCAATGCGACTCAAAAATTTCAATTTGCGCCGTATTTTCAGAAGTAAATGCAAGAAATTGTGTTCTGCCAAATGTGTGCCACAAACCCTGGTGAGATGTAGGGGTTTGTTACTCTAAACCCAGGGTTATCCCTATGTCACATTAAACAGAGGTGGAGCCATGTCACATTAACTGAATTGGTGATCAGTCACATTGACGGACAAACCCCGTACCACATCCCATAGGAAACATGGCCATGACACGGTAGGTGACATGCTGTGACCCCTTGGGTTGGCTCCAGTATGTGTCTCTGTTTCGGGAACCCAACCCAGCTGGTACTACCACAGGTAAACCTATGGCGTACCTCGGCCTTGTCCTAGGGTTAATGCTGTAGAATAATGGACAACACGGCCGGGTCGGGGGTGCCAATCCCTAGTCCTCATTCAGCGGAATGGGGGACGGTGCCATTCGAAGAATGGCGTACTGTAGGGGACCCAATTGTTAACCTAAATCCCCTTATTGGCCCTGACCTTAAGGGTCTGAGGGCTTTCTTAACTGAGGGTACTTCCGGGGGAAAACTAGCCTAGGGGAGACTCCCACAAATATACCCTCAACAACAATAACCCCTGAGAAGACTCACGAAACCTCTTCTCAAATTACTCGGCGCTGGGCGACGGGTTCAGGGTCAAATTGGTGTCCTACGGACGGTGATGTACGGGAACGGGAATCTGGGTGATTCGGCGTGGGGTTCGGCGGCTGCTGATTGGCAGGCGGCAGTAACAGACGTTTCCTCGGCGAGGGCGATGGGGTTCTATGATTAACGGCGACGGGGATGGGTTCCTACGGTCGGGTTACTGTAGTGGTAACGGGTATAAAGGCCGGAAGCGAAAATATGCTAATTTTATTCAACGTGCGGCAAAACGCAGTTGACAATATACAATATAATAAAAAATCGGACGACGGCGAACGCGGACGCAAGACTAAAAGATGAAAACCAGTTAGGCCCAAAAATGAGTGACAAAAAGACGAAACATGCCCTTTTAAAGGGCTCCATAAACTACAGTATGCCTTGGGCGGAGTCAACACTCCCCCAAGCTAACTTCTGCAGCAGAAATCGTTGCAGAAGATGCCTATGATCACATAGACATTTTCCAGTTCACAACGTTAAACATTGGGCCAAGTTTTCACTCTCCATGCTTAACATAGGAACGTCACTAGTGAGAATTTCCAACTAGTCGTTTCATGTTGCGAAACATCACTAGTTTTTACTGATAAGAGGTGCACGTTGTGCTCCAATTACAGCGATGAGCTCGGAGAGCTTATCTCTAACGGAAATTCTTGACTAGCGGGCACATACCGTAGTCTACGTGTGCGATTGAAAATAATAAATCGAAATGGAAATAAAAGTGCACAAACAGAAACAGAAACGAAACATAACAAGTACACACATAAATTGCATGTAAAAAGTATAAAAATGAAACGCAAAATTGATGCTAATTACTGTAACATAAAACGTAACGAAAAACATAATGAAAAATTGTGATGTGAATCATGTGACGTTCGACGAAACTCGTCGGCATGCATCTAAAATTTTCGATAAAAATGGGAATTGCCATGGATCCACGTTTGCTGAAAATAATCAGTCCTTGGTCTACTCGGGAGGTATATTCAACAATAGTTCTTTTTTTAATTTTGAACTCAAAATGATATAATACTTGAAAATAATTAAAAAAAGTATTTGAAAAAAATTAAAAAAACAAAACGAAAACGATATTTTCATCACCCGGATTGGTACAGGTTAAGAATAAAAAACGTCCATCTATGCTGATTGTTCCATCACTCGATGTGCTTGTGTGGTCACTTTGTTATGTAAATAAGAGTTTTTCACCCGTTAGAATGTGGTTGTGTAGACATTTTTATCATTTCTTTACTCATTAGTGACTTATCTTTAAGTAGACTCTCTGTAGTATTACGTTTTTTAACCATTCTTGCGGTTCCATAAAAGTGGCAAACAAAATATTTTTTACCAGCAGAACGCCTACCATTTTCTTTTATTCTTTTGTCTTCGGAAAACCCTTACGAAAACAATTGCAAAACCTTTTCTACATTTTTTGCTGTCTAGTAGCGGATCTGACTATGGTAGCGGATGTGCACTAGGTGGCGGTCATGCACTAGGTAGTGGATGTGCGGTAGGTAGCGCGGATCTGCTACCCAGTTCGTCAAACAAAGGATATCCAGAATGCATGGATTAAAAACAATTGAACGCTTAGGTGCTCACTGGGACGAATTTTCATTTCATCAAAATTAAAAAGATAATAATGATTCCATTCGGAAATTTTTCGCGAACTCATTAACAGACTTATGATTTTATGTACACTAAAATGCTTGGTTTACATTGTGCCAGAATTTTTTTTATTTTTCCTAAATTTTTTGTGAATTGTTTTATTTTTTCTTTGTCTTCGAAAACAGTTATTTGATTTGATTCCTGTGTAGATTATGATTCTAACTCTTTACTTTCTATTGGCGGTCTTGTCTATTGGCAATATTAATGATTCAGCCTATTTTAGCACATTAGCACATGCGCCAGACCCATTATTTATAACACAATGCATTAGCCACATTATACCATAGGCCACATTAGCTCATTAGCCCATAATCCACATTAGCTCATTGGCCACATTACCCCATTAGCTACACTAACCCACTCAGCGACATTGGCCTAATTCATAAGCACATTTAGCCTGATAGCCATGCTAATATTTTTTAATCTGTATACAAAGCACAGTAGTAGGCTATTCAGATTGGGCCGAGAATCGTGTTTTGGAATCTATCTAGAGAAACGCTGTTGCTGTTTTGGGTGTAAACCTTTCTGAGGTACCGGCTCTATTTGTGATGCATAGTCCACAGCAAAAAACATTTTTTTCAATTTTACGATGTAAACTTCCAAAACTATTCACGTTACTTTTTCTGCAACGAATTAAGTGGCCACATATTAATGTGGTGACTTGAACACCCAGAAATTAACGAATTGTATTACAACGCAATCAAAAATTGCTGAAACGCTTTAAAAGAAACACACAACAAAAGTCTGAAATTAAACGTTCCTTATTTTCGGAATAAGAAAGCGCCATCGATTCAAGCATCATATTTAGCATGCCGCGATTGTAGATACAAAATTTCGAATCTTGCGAACTTAGCTAGGATTTTCATACATAACTAATCATAAGGAACTTGTTCCCAAGAAGACGCGACAAACAAAAAGAAATGACACGATAAAATAAAGGACCATCGGTTCTAACCAATTATTATGATTTCGAGAGGAGAAAAAATCTTCACGAGGAAAACTTCGATATTCATAGAAGAGTAAAATGTGCATCAAATGCGCGAAAAATAAGAGAAAAACGAGCACAGGAAGGAATGGATATGTAAATTTTTTGAACGAACTGAAACTTAAAATTATTTGTAGCTTATTCTGTTACTGCCACGTCTGAAACAACCTTCGAAAGCCCAGATTTCTTCCTTCCCGCTAAACTCACTATCAATAACAAAAAATTGGTCAAATTAAAACAAGTGAATTACAATTGTTTGTGATATGGAAGATTTCGATTTGGCGCTCGAGCTTCAACAATTTTACTACTTTCACCACGAAATAAAGCTCAAGCGCCTAAAAACCTGAAAATGTGCAACCTATCAAATAAAATGGCGATGCAAAACAACTTCTACGCAAAATACATATGAATTGAAAAGCAAACAAAAACTTTAGAACCAAAATTTTACCGAGTACCTTTTTCTTTACAAGAAGATATACGACTTATTCATCTTGATGTATTTCAATTTACCTTCAATTTAAAAAAACGGAAGTTCTATAGTTTAAGTGTGCCTAGCGTCTCGAATATTTAAACTGGATTTTGGAGCAAAGCCTTCGATTCGGGCGAACTATGTCCGTCGATGTTATCGTCCAACGTTTCTTGGAACCCGTAATCAGGCGTCGTTGGTGGAGGCAACGGCGCCGAAGGTTTAGGCGGCTTTTCCGATGGCATTTTTTTCTCTTTTTCTTCCTACAAATGGAAAGGACGCACTTTTCGAGAGAACAGTAGATAGAACATGAATTTAGAATGCATTTTTTATTTGTTTCAAATTCATGTAGGTCTTGCCCAAAAATTGATTAAAATTCGTGGTTGTTGCACAATAATGTACAACAACTGGGTCGCGAACAAGATTCACAATTTTTTCTCTGTTGGTTAGAGCTTCACACTGGGTACCCGAATTACCCGGGTATACCCGGGTACAAAATGAAAACCATTACCCGGGTACACGGGTAATTCGGGTACCCGTTTTGTATCACGTATATTATGTAGACTTGAGAGTAGAGGTGTATGCATAGTTTTTTTTTGGCCTTTTACAAGCCATGGCTTGTTGGACTGACAAAATGGCTTGTCAGAATTTTTGAGTCATGTGTTTGATCATATCGGATACAGAAAAGATGCCTTTTGGTGCATTTTAGAAGGTTATAATCTCAAAATTTTCCGGCGCTTCGCGCCGGTTATAACTTAAATAAGCATTATTATTTATTTCCTAGCTCAGGCGCTGCTTCTAACATGTCTACTTTCATTTATCATTTAATCTTTAATAGTTTTAATCATCGTAAACGTATTATCTCATGTTTTAATTGGTAATCTTCAATATTTCATCTTGATATTTAATGAAGATTCACATTTTTTACTTGACACATTTTTTGAGAAAGATCAATACGTCAAGTCTGTAAACTTTTTGAAGTGATTATTCCTTTCTCAACGTAAAATCAATCCAAAAGCTTCATGGAAGTAGGTTTCGGAAACTTCTACTCTTCTTGCTCATATCTATTTGGCCAAGTTCATTAGAGTGTGTGAATAAATTAATGATTTTAAAATTTTTCAAACATGAAATTCCAGAAATTACGACCTTTGAACAGAAAATTCGAAACTAATTCTTCAAACAAGTGGTTGGAAAATTGATTTTCCAGTATCGCAGAATGTCAATACCCAAAAAAATTTTCCGGCGTTTCAGGCAGTAAAGATCAATAGCTTTTTTGGGCTCTCACTTGTCATCATGACGACTTAACCGTCGATTTCTCATGTAATTCAAAGTCATTATGTTCTTGAATAGTTTGCTGGAAAATTTTTTCCACAATGCTTGTAGATTAGACTTCGATCAAACTCGAAAATTTCAAATGTTCCCTGAATTTTAATGAATTAACGGCTCTAAGATGTTATTGAATAAATGTTGAACGACATCTCTTTTTTGATCGATAGCCGTGATGCTCAATATATACATTTCTTTAAAAAATAACCTAGCATTGGAATTTATTCACGTATACTGACATTATAAAATAGGCTTGCAAAAATTTGGAATGGCCTGTAAAATTTAAGGTCAACAAGCCACTTGGCTTGTGACTCGTAGGTCAAAAAAAAACCCTGGAGGTATGCAAATTTTGCTTTGTCTCGTCAATAATATTGAGCTATCGTGATGTGATGTGTAGTATTTTGCAGCGTAGGTGCGTCGATGATGTGTATCAATCATCATCTCTAGCATTATATTCGCAATATACCTACCTATGCAGCCTATTGTATACAACAACACAACCAGTGTTTCAACACAAGTGTTGAAAAATATTATGTAGTAGGGACTACGGAGTGTGTGTAATGCATCACTCTATTTTCACAGTGTATCTGTCTATTATATATGTACATTAACATTACAACTCATTTTAACATGTACCCAGGTATGCCCGGGTAATTCGGGTACCCGGGTAATGAATAAACGGGTACCCGGGTACGAAATTTTTGTCGTGTGAAGCTCTAGTTGCTGTAGATTTTAAATCTGTCAGTCTCAAAATGATTTAAACAATAAAGTGTTGATTTGTTACTTTTCATATTTAAATAGTTAGTTGATGTGTCGTGTCATCACATTATTTAACATAGGTATTTGTTTTCAGCTGAATGACTATGCTATAATTCAGACACGAATCAAAATTGTAACGATTTTTTCGAGTCTGGGAATAATATTTTAAGAATATCGGGTCCGGGTCCAACAAAATGGTCGGGTAATTCAGGGTCTCATTTCAGGTCTGGTTCCGGATGCATCTCTACTAACTTTCAAACAAGCCTGATTGAAATATCGCGTAGAAACTTGGAAGTTTCCACAACAAAGGAACTTCAACTAATTTGAGAGATATTTACAATTTTTTTTAAAAACCAAGTCAGCCCACAATCTGTAGGACTAGCAACTATAAACTTTATTCGATTAGCCATCAAGTTAAAAAAAAACAATTCAAATAGTTTGTATCTCATAGTGGGTTTTCGTTCAACATAATTAAATTTTTCCTTATCACAACCTTAAAAAATCTGATGCTAGAAGAAACCAGACATAAAGAAGTGCCCATTGAAAAGTTGAATAACTTTACTAATTATACATAGCCTAATGTAAAATTATAAAAATAGAGTTCTATTAGCAGTCCGAGAATTTGAGAATTTGAGTATGCTTATCAGAGCACCCCATGGGGGGTATGGGGGGGGGGTATTACCCCCGTCTTAGATTGGGAAATTCATTTACTACCCCCATAAAAACAGCTCACTATAGCAAAAAATTTTGGTAGACTTCATCCTCTCCCCAGTAGGTTATACTAATTCGAGAAAAATTGCAGAATGTGTGATTCTGAGGAATTACTCACTGCTCTTTTTGACACATTTACTGAGCAAATGATAATGGGAAAGTATGCAACTTCTGTGCCATATAGCGATTTTTAGGAAGGATATCAGCACATTAATATATACTACTTGTAGGAAATCATTATAAATATAATTGGGAGATGAAATAATGACTTATGTATATGTGATTAATCAAAAAATCGCCCCTTGCGAAGAAAAACATTATGTTCTTAAAATTCTGTCTCTTCATGCTCTCCTTTCCTTTTCCCCGCTTCTGCGTTGGGTCTTCTGTGCGCAAATGGTTACCCAAGCTGTGGCATACTTTCCTGCTATGAGTTGAGACATGTGAGGTCTGTTGACGTGGATCAGGAGTGGTACTTGGTTTCAAACTCGTAGTTCATAGCCTAATGGGATTAATAATACTAAAGCCACATTCAACATCAGGACTTTCAATTGGAAACACTGTTCCAAGCCTAATCAGTGATCGGATAAGCCCATACTGCTGAAGATGCTGGTTGAAACAATGTTTCCAAACGTAGGTTGTGCCCGATTCTTGAAATGTGCAGGAATCAGTTGGCACGACAGTCTTCAAAGTGTGACTATTCTGTACGCATAATTAGTGCATTAAAGTTGCATGACTGGGAGCTGGAAAATGGAGTTGAAATAGTAAATGTTTTTTGACTGTAAAAAGGATAAAGTAGGGGCATTAATCATTTTTGTAAGTTCTATGTGGTTAGAGTACTACAACTCCCCCCTCCTTAGCAAAAAGTTGACAGCAAAAAAAAAGAAGGTCACGGCATATTTCAAGTACTACCCTTAAAATTTACGATTTTACCCGTACCTAAATTTTCGACCTTGGGGACCTCTGATGCCTATTATAAAATTATTCTGAGAAGAACGTTTGCTTACCTTAACGTCGCTATCTTTAGGTACCGGATACACCAAATCCCACAAATTTCCCGTTAAATTAGTGGTCATGATATGACCGGCGTTGGCGGCGATCATACGCAGAACGAAAACTCCGTCGGGTCTAACGTATTGGTCCAAAAATCGATTGACACGTGACGCTTCCAATTGAAAGCGTTTTTCCCCATCTTCTTCCGTTCGTTTGATATCGTCGTAAACCTGACGAGTTTACGAAGATTATATAGAACGCTCAAGTAGAGCAGCTACGTATAAAATGTATAAAAAAAACTCAAACATGAATTTTGGTGCCTCTAACCCGAAATTCTTTTCATTTAGAAAAATTTATATAAATTTCAATCTTTGAACTCACCTTTAAATAGCTCAAAACGAAATCGCGGCGATTCTTTCTTACAACAGTTACACTACACCAATAGAAAAAATTTATAAAATTGACGATGGCGACTAACAAGAACCACCACCACAAGAATAGGTAGATTTTTTCGTTGAACATGTTGATTTGCAGGACGCATTGGATCGACCAATTGTGGAGGTTTCCCAAAACGCGAACTTTGAAATCGCACATAGTCACGCGAGGAAAATGTCCTGGAGGAAAACGTTTAAAGTTCAATAGAAGCACATAGGGACCGAAAATAATGGTATTTAAGCAACTTTCGACTCTTTTAATTCAATGCATTTCTTTTCAAAGGTTGAAACATCAACGATGAATGCAATTTTTGCACTTTTGTACAACAATTACTGTAATCAACCTCCATGTTTAAATCAACTGTAATTGCCCAGTAATTGGCTATTCACATATTAATATGAAACTCGTTTTCGTGAGCTATTTTTATATAGAAATATAGAAGAATGTGAAAATTATGATATAATCTGGATTGCATTTGAAGATGGTTTCCAAATTTAGGCAAATTCCTCGATTTTCGAGAATTCTATTCTAACTGTACTTTTATGAGCTCCTTTGCACAGTGAAAAAAATCCGAAGAGCGTGAAATATTTTTAGCACGCAGATAAAATGGAGAAAAATAGCAAATATTCCGTCGTTCCAAAACTATGTCCTTTTAAAAAATTCAATATCAACACTTTTATACAAAGAGACAACCTGAGGCGCAAAAAACGGATTTTTGTGCAAAAACTGTTTTATTTTACTTGCAGCGTAATTTCAAAAAAATTAAATAAGACATCTGAAAAAGCGAAATCAAAAATAAACAGGAGAATCAGATAATTTATCAACATATTACTTGCCAAGAGATTGAAAGTTCAATAACTACCAATGAAATATCTTGGAAAATGCAAGTTAAAAGCAGAATGTCATTCTTGGGTATATTTCACTTTTAGATGATATGATCGCGAATTGAAAAAACACCGTTTTGAAAATTATAAGCTTTTTAGTTTCGTAAATGACCGTTAATTAGCATTATATTACACTAATAACTGATCCGTTTGGAACGTGAAAGAACGAACGGCAGAGCAATAAAAGATTTCTGGTACAGGTCTAATCTTTTGACCTTGTTGACACGGACAACGAGTTTATGACAACATCAAAAATTTAGCCACAAGAAACTAGGGAAATCTTAGATGAAATAAAAAACTAGAATCTCACTGTTAGAGAACGATCTGGGAAAGGTTAAAGTACCAGATCAGATAGTGTAGCACCAACATGTTTTAACACATTTTGGCTGCCCTATCCTGAAAGGCAACAAACTCAGCAAAGAATTAAGAAGCTGAGTATGGGTAATGCTTTGGAAAAGATAGATCAAAATCATTATCTGCTTGTTTTTGATGATAATGAGAACATAAACTCTTCGGTGACAAGAATTGAAAAAATAATATTTTTGACGCGATTATAATTTTTGTAAATAATCATTAAGATAACCGACAGCAGAAGGGAAGTGCTAAGTTCCGTTAAAACCAGTGTTGCCAGAAGCGGCTATTTTCCGCAATTTTCGCGGTTTCCAGATCCCTCTGGCGGTTTTCAGTTTTTTGTTACCGCATGAACGCAAGATCAGGGGTGGCGGCAGCGTTTTTTGGTGCACGGACATTTGTGCCAATTGGTACAGGAGGCCGAAAAAACTTGTGTCAATGGTACAAAAATTTTTTTTCTACTAGAAACATACTGAATACTGCGAAAAAGTTTTGGGCCAAAAGTTTGATGAGAAGTTAACGTTTAACGCATTAATTTTTTGTGAAAATCGTGCCTAATCTGTTTTTCAGCTAACTATGTCACTGAGAGAAAAAAACTGGGCATAAAAATAGTTCACGACGACTCAAAAAGAAATGGAATCCTGAGAGAATTTGAATAACTCTAGAATTGTTCAGGAAGTTCAAATTGATTCAATTTTCGACTACGAATACGAATAGGATATATTTAACAACAATGTAAAGACTAGAGGGAATAAATTCGAAAATTGTGTAAATCTTCGGTTGAAACCAACGATGTCGATTTTTCTATTTGAACCAATCAAACACAGAAAAAAAGTAAGAATTTCAGTTTCAAATCCGAATCTGACAGGATTAACAGAGAATATTCAGACTTTCTTTCCATTTATCAGTCATTGACAGCCTATAAAGTTTGCTGCAACGATATTAATACACTGTTCGAAGAGAAATCGTTCGCGTTCGGGTCAAATATACGAATAGAAAATATTATATTCATTGACCCCGCGCCGATTTTTTTTGCATTTTCAGCCCCTGAAACGTCTAAAAATCAAGGAAATTTAATGTTTGACCAGCCAAAAGTTTTGAGCCAATTGGCACAAACGCTCAAAATTTTTTGTGTCATTCCAATTTTTTTTGTGCAAAAAGCCATGTTCTGGCACAAAATAACACTGGTTGGCAGTGTTTTTTCATTTGTACTTTACAAACGAAATGGTCCAGAGTACAAACGGAAATTTTGGCTTCGTTTATACTGGTACAAACGAAAATTTTAGGACAAAAAATTTTTTGTCACTCAACAGCCATCAGTATTCCGTATCAATAATGGACTTGTCTGTTATGCGTCCCCATCGATTACGACGTACTAGCAGCTATAGCATAATGAAAGCTTTTTGGGGAGTATTTCACTAGTGCATGTTCTGTGTTTCATGATCAAGTGTTTTATGTGTCTGAATTCGTAGCCTTCCTATGTGTCTGGTGGAAATAGCCAACGTATTCATATTTCACAGCATGTTTGTTGCATTTTATAACAATGAATGCTATTTCAGCAATTTTTCGCCAATTTCGGAGTGCAAACGGTTTCTGAGAGGTCGTTTGTACCAGTACAAATGGACCGAGTACAAAAAAAAACACTGCTGGTTGGCGGCGGGCATTGGATTCTTGGGTTGAGTGGTTTTTTGGGGTTGGATAATTGGACATTTATGGGTTTTTTAACTAAAAAAATTCATTTTTTTCCATTTTGTTCCCAAGAATACACGTTTCTCCCTGATTTAACAATCAAATTGAGAGTTCAGGCAACTTTAGTAACCGCAATGCAGTCTTTTCTGACACTTTTTGTGCGGCGATTTTTTTTGGCGGTTTTCACAATTCTTGTTGCGGTTTTTTTCAGGTCATTTCGCGGTTTTTCACTAAAACCATCTGGCAACACTGGTTAAGACACTATATTTAGATTGATTGGATTACAGTGAGATGTGAACAAAATCAACCGAGTCTATCTCTCATAACCCAATTTTAGCTAAATAGAATTTCAAACAGAGACTACTAGACGGAAAACAAAAACAAAACATTTGTCTCGGATACATATAGATTAACATCATACCCGATTCGGTCCACTCCCTTCCAATCCAAATATCACGTAGAATTTCGAAGCCCCAAAACGTATAACGAGATCCCAAAAAGGAATTTAAGATGAAAAATTGGCAAACGACGTTGACGATGAACAAAAATTTGACGAACAAGTACAAAGTCGAAACGTAGCAACCGTAATGTTTGCCATAGAATAGCGAACTGAATAAATTGCCGCGCGGTTCCAAACGATGTTGAATTTCCAAGCTACTTTTCATGTGACGTGCGACGAGATCGGTATTTTTACGGCAAGTATCGTCTTCGACGTTGTGCACGTCAACAGCGGCGTTGACTAAAGTTTTGACGCAAATGCCTGCGGTAAAAAGTATTCGTGATGGTAAAGTTTTTCGATGATGAAGTTTGTCAGAATCAAGAATCTACAGTCAGGGCTTTTTTTTTCCGTACCGATCGATCCGTACCGTACGGAAATCCAGTGAAAAAATTTCCGTACCGCCTAACTTATTTCCGTATGGCGCAAAAATAGTTAAGTTAGTTAAAAAATAGTTCCGTACCGTACGGAAATTCCTATAAAATTTTTCCGTACCACCTGAAAAAAATCCGTACTGTACGGAAAAAAACCCCTGTCTACAGTCATTGAAAAATAAATGCTAGGATAAAAATGCTGGAAAGTGGATTCGACATTTTTTAATTTGATTTCATTCCGGTAAAACACCAATTCTGGAAAAGGCTGAAGACACAAAACCATATCATCGTCTCTTCACATGACAGAATATTTTTTAAAGAACACAATTAATTGCTCTCAAAATTCGAGAAAATATCGACTTACCAGACTGCCAGTTGAGTAAACGCCAAACCATAACAGGGAAGAAAAATAGAAATGCTTGTAAGGCCAAAATAAACGGCACCCATTGGTAATAACCAATTTCCCGTCTATCCCTTTCTTCGTAAGTAGTTGGCAAGTCTTCGTGAAACGGAACGAAATAAGTATTTTGAACGAAGCAAAAATATTCGCTATACTGTTCCCATGCTCCTGTGAATTGAGCAGGTACCCTGTAAAAATACCAAAAAGAAATTTAGTCGCAAAGGAAGCCAGTCGGGATGATGTATGTCAGTTCTTGGAGAAACTGAAAATTTGTACGTTACAACACTGGAAAGCTCTACAAAAGTTTAACTTCAATTTCAAGTTTCACAATCTTCGAAAATGTGAAATTTTGTGGTGAATTTACGGAATTTGAGCCTAAATTTTCAATTTCTAAAATTGATTATTTTCATATGATTAGAAATAGCAATGGAAACTACCGGTTGTTTGATTGATAACAGTTGATAGTAGAAGATCATTTTATTCGGATGATTCCAAATCACTGATGTTGAACATAATTGATGTTCAAATTCTACTCACCAACATTGAATCGGCTGACCGACGTATTGTTTAGCCGATAACGTTAGACCAAAAAACACGATCAACATCGGAGTATAATAATAATTCAGTCGATCGATAAAATCTGTATCCGATCTTTTCTTCAGATTACCCAAAATTTGGTCCAGAAAAATCATTATTTGTACTAAATTGATTCGGAAGTAGGTGAATCAAAAAGGCACACAAGAATTCCTGTACGAAAAGGCTTTCAAAGTTATTGACTATATAATTGCTAAAATAAGCATAAGAGGCCTAAAAATATAAAAACAATAATTTAAGTGTACTAGTGGATGGATAACCGGATTTTTGAGCGGACAATGACGAGTATTCTATTGCTAGAAACTTTTAGGGGTATAAGAATACTGCTTCAGTTCATAAGACTCAAAATCTCCTCTTCACGAGTTTTAAAAAAATGATTGCGGCAGCATGCACGATAATTCCGTCAAATTCTTGATTCAGCGGAAAATGTTCTAGTCGATATAAAAGTTTGACATGTATGAATCAAATACTATTTTCCGGATGCCCGTATCACTGAGATAGAGCTACGATACTGAGTTTTGAGCCACAAAACATTTGTACAGTGCGAAACGATAGCAATTTTTTTACTTTTCCAAAATGACCATTATGTGATATGAACTTTCGGTCATACGTGAAAGCGGCCCTTGCTCTTCGCTTGGGATCATTATTTTCTATGGCTCCCATACCTGTACTTGGGGGTGGGGTTGGGGGGGGGGGACCCCCAACTTGGCCAACCATATACCCAACCCCCCCCCTCAGTTTGGAAAAAAGTGTATGTTTTTTGGCCTTTTTGGGGAAAAATTTCGACTTTTTTCGACCCCCCCCCAACTGGTCGGAGGTCTTACAGCTATGATGGCTTCGTTGATGCAAGATATCTGTATTTTCACTTAATAGGGCACATACAGAAATCAATGACATAAACTTTCAAGATTTCGCAATTTCTACCATTTCTATAGAAAATTTCCAAATAAGACCAGATTTAACTACGAACGAGTACATTGGAACCCATTTCGTCGGGAAAACCAGTTTTGGATACTCTCGTGTTGAAGCGGATAACCCTAAAAATTGAGGTCATTCAGTTCAAATTCAATTTGACGGCAAAATGTTCAGCATAAAAAAGAGGGTTTCTTTATAGATAAACTAGATTTTTTTGCTGCTTTTTTTCCGTCAGGAGCATAAAAAATACGGTCGAGAAAGTGCCGAAACTACTGCAAATTAACAATAAATAGGTTGTTCAAAGTAATAACAATATGTATATGTTACCATTAAAAAACTAGATATTAATTGATGGAATTCTTTATTCTTTTCAACGGCGAAATCTGACAATAAAACAATTAACGAACATTTACGCATTCGTAACTAAGCGTATACATTTATTTTGGAAAAGTAAGAATGAATTATTCACGAAAATAAAAGAGGAAGCACAGATGCAGAAAGTCCAACGCTCAAAAACTTATAAAGTAACTCAACATCAGACAAAAAACTTTAGTGAACTTCAAGAAGCAAGACCAGAATAAAATGTAATTGTGATATTATTTTCAAAGCTGCCGTGGATGCGGAAAAAATTCGTTTAACACTACGAGGCCTTGCTTAGTCTTGCATACAAACAAAAAGTTTACCCACAAATTACAAACACAAATCAGAAAAGAGAAATCGAGTGAAGCTTTATCTACACAAACTGTGATGATTATGATATGCATTTACAAATTTGAATGATTTGAACTCATTCTTTACAGATATAAACCGAAAAAACAACTATGTAAGGCGAGAAATGCAATCATTTTTATACCAACTCGCCAAAAAACGAATGACCCTTTACGGAAGTCAATTTTGTGAATCGATCAATAACACGATTCGATCATGCGTATGCTGAAGTATATATAACAAGAAAATTCAAATGTATTAGAACTTTTAATAAACTTTTTTCCCTTTCTTTGGGAAGCTTTTCCGAAAGCTATGATTCCAAAGAATACTGGTCAGGAAAATGATAACGCACTTGAAGATAATTTCGAATGTTCATAAATTAGAATATGTTTAATTTTCTACAAAACCCAAAAACTTTACTTCAAGCCCTAGGAGGCGGAGGTGGCGGCGGCGCCGGCCTATGTTTCAACGTATTGACGTCGTCATAACTAGGCAACGGCGGATATTTCGATCGATCATGAGACAGAGATGAAGAACGCGGGACCGTATTCTGATCGCGATACTTTTTACCATTATCGTCGCCATTTTCCACCAATTTAACTTTGCCGTTTTTGAGGAGATCGTCTTCGTCGTCGATTTTTCTCGATTTTACGTAATTTTCCCATAAAGCGCCCAGCAAATTACAACAAATCAAGTCGCCGCTATTATGAGCCATTAACCGTAAAAGGAAAATACCATCGGCTTTTAGCGTGCGCTTGATGAAATCGTCTAAAACTTCGGCTTTCCTTGAAAAATTGGGGAAAAATGAATGAAAATAAGAAAGGACGAAACAAAAAATATATAGCGAAGTGCAACAAGAGCATTTACCGATTTAGAACGGCAACAGAGTAACCTAATGTTTCTTGAGAATAAAACTTTCATATAAATTCTGCTACTGCCGTTTGTTATCGAGTGTATAGCGATGACCAGTAAAAATGTTAAAATCTCGAAAATTACTTATAATTTTTCGGCAAGCTTTCGTCGGTGTGTTTCAAATAGCTCAGTACATATTGACGGCCCGAATTCGGATATAGGGCATAAAATAGCCAAACGAGTAGGCTCAAAGTCGACAAAATAGCTACGAAACCGAACCAAAACCATAGGAAGACAAAAAATTTTTCGTTAAGCATGTTGATGATCAAAACGCATTGAACTGTATGATGATGGGTGTTGCCTAATTCACGAACTTTGTAATCGCACTGAGTTACGCGGGGGAAATTGCCTAAAAAGAAAAAATAAAAATAAGACAAGAATTTCGCAACGAGAAGAAAAAAGCGAGAGGCTCCCCATGTGACAGTTGGTCGTTAGTAAGTATATTTTTGACCAATTTCGAAAATTACAGCACAAACTTTTTTAGCATTTAAAAAAATTTTTTTTTTATTATTTACCTGTTTCAGTCCATTCGCGGCCTAAACGTATGTCGTTCAAAATGGTGATGCCCCAAAAGCGTGAGTCCAAACCCAAAAACTGTTCCAAAACGAAAAATTGACCGACACAAATGACGACCGACATCAATTTTGTCAACAAATATAGACTGACCACATAACGACCGTGAAGCGAACGATTACGGAAACGTTCGCAAATACTTTTCGAATGATCCAAATAGTGGGCCATGTGTTTGGCAGTTTTTTCTGAATTTGAAGCGCTGGCGCTTTCTGCACTTTTGCTGGCTTCGGCACAGAGTGTGCGAACGCTGATTCCTGAAAAAAAGAGAGGATATCAGGTACATACAAAACATGAATAAACTTTAATAAATTAATATTTGACAATTTTTATACTTCTTGGGTCAAAAATGATGTAATGAATCGATTATTTTATGGGAAGCAATGCATCTCTCTTAAAACACATAATCATGAGTTGCAAACGCACATGTGTTTCATTTACTGTTTCTTAATTATTCATAGTTTCTAATAGCTCTTCAATTATCATTAATTAGGACAAACCTTGACTTCTGAAATATTTTTGAATACTGTTTGTCGATATAAATTACGTAGCTAATGAAACAAAATTTTTAAAATAGCTTTTGTATAGATTAAGAAATATTTTAGAAAACCGGTTCATCAGGTCAACAGCCAAACATCTATGCATACTATAGGTTGTTAAGGTTTTAGAGCGGTTTATTATCTGGCTGCTGCTGCACCCACACCAGAGTACGCAAAGATTAATCATGATACAAACCCGACGTTATGACGCGGGCAAAAAAAAACGTTCAACCGAACCGAACATGTTTGCGTAAATTCGAAAATTCCAAGGAAAAAATTCAGTAAACATTAGGTCTTTTAACATATGGATAACTTGAACTCGCCATGCACGGAGGAAAAAAGCAATGAAAAGTTTTTGCTCGTCAACAAAGAATTCTAGTTAGCTTCTGAACCAACATCATAGTTGTGAAACAAAACAAGTGAAAAACTGTTCCGATCCGAATGAAGATTAAATAATATGAAGAAACAAGATTTTCTAATGTGTCAGGTTAGAAAACGGCATGATTCTAAATAAGGCCTTGTAGAAAATGATTCCAATTCCAATCTAATATAATAATTCCAGCTTCTGGAGAATAATGTCACGATCAATGGACACCGAATTAAAAATTGATGGTCAAAGTTTCTATGAAGAGCAGAGAATGTATGATTCTGGACGCATACGGAGTCTCGAGGTCTGTGGGGAGGTCAGGCGACTTTTTTGGGGCCGGGGGTAAGTGATTATCCAGAATTTTAGGGGAGGGCTCCCTGAAGGACAAAAATTATATTTTTTGGCCAAAAAAAGTTCAAAAATAGTAATTTTTGTCTAAAAAAATTGTAAAAAATGTATTTATGGCGCAAAGCGCCGATAAAATTGACGTTTTTGACTATTTTTTGTTCAAAAATTTTCGACCATTGTTCGACCATAAGTATTGGGTCCCAATGACTACCATATAGCTAGCCATAGGATTGAGAAATCTGGGGGGGGGTTGCCCAATGGCTAGCCATATGGCCGACAATTTCTGGGGGTTCAAATAGCACTCCCCCCAATTACATGTGTGTTTTGAAGTATCTAATAACAGAGTAGACTTTCCTTTTTCGGGTCAGAAATTTGTGAAAATATGGCTTTTTGAGGGGAAAGAGTTACTTTTATAGTCAAGTCCAAACGCCACAATTCCAATGTCAAATTTTAATAAACGTAGAAATTCTTGTACAGATCTGAACAATAGTGATGGACCGATGGCCTAAGATTTTCCATCGGCCGATGCATCGGCAACCGGCCATGTACAAAATGCAACCTGAAATTGCTACACTGTAATAAATTAAAAATTATGTATTATTCGCCAAGTTCTACTGATATTTTCAACATTCAATAATTAACAACATTTCATTCATCCAATTTGTCATCAACAAAGGCATCTGTTGTACTACCTTCACTTTGATTGCTGAGTTCACTAGAAGCTTCTTCAACTTCAGCTTGTTTTTCCAGTTTGCATTATTGAATCCAATCTCAGCAATAAACTTGATCTTTTTCCACTTCTAACATCTTTTGCTTTTTAAAATGATCATTCACTAGCTACTGACCCGATTGGAGCTGATAAAAATTTCAAGGCCAGCTAAACAAATTTTTTTCATAATGAAAGTTATTTTCAATTGC
Source organism: Romanomermis culicivorax (assembly GCA_963922205.1). Taxonomy (NCBI): domain Eukaryota; kingdom Metazoa; phylum Nematoda; class Enoplea; order Mermithida; family Mermithidae; genus Romanomermis; species Romanomermis culicivorax. Next base: position 1,211,900 of record CAWUHX010000017.1, on the reverse strand, counting down.
ACACTATTTTGACTCACATTAGCTAATTCTGGTTTTGTTGCAGCATTTTTCTTCCATTATTCTAGTAATCTGTTCCAAAACAATGGCTTTTGCTTGCTCAAATGTTGACGTTGCATATTTTTCGGCCTACAGCTCATCTTCAGATGAACTTGCAATGGCCAAATAGTGCCTGAAATTGGTCAGTTTTGTGTAAATGCTTGAATTATTTACATTAGTATGGTAATTGTGGCTTACTGAGAAAGTTTGGAGAATTAGTTTGGAGATTCATTCAAATTTTTGAACCATATTTTCAGAAAAGCGTTGATTTTGTTGTTTTTGATGGACAACCATTCTAACCAAAGCTAGTTCAGCTTTGTCTTCTGCTTGAGGATCACAGAAAGCCTAAATTATTTAATTTTGATTTGTATGATCAATATGTGTTATATTTCAAATTTTAATCCATCCTTTTTAAATCGAGGATCTGGTAAAGATGCCAACGCATGAAGTCTATTGTCTTCAATGGGTTTAAAGTGGGCTCGATTATCATTTCTATAAAAATATTGATTCATTTTTCCCGACCATTCCTCCTTCAATGAACCCAATCCAGGAAAGTTGAAATATGGATTGAGTGGCGTAAAATTCTTAATCAACGATTCTTTAATTTATGTTTTTCAAAAAAATTTAGCCACAAAATCTAGCTTACTTTTCTTCAGCTATTTTTTCCGAAACACAGGCGTTTTTAGATTCATAGATTTTTACAGTTTCAGCAAAAGATTTTAACAAATTTACAAGCCGCCAAAACATAATCTAAGGTGTGGATACATTATACATGTAATGAAGTATATTCTTACCGCCGTAGCTAAAATATTCCATTCACAGCTTGTCAAATTCTTGTTATTTAGTTCATCAATGGCAACACAGGGCAAATATGCCAGACATTAAAACAACCATTTTCACAAAAAAATAATGTATTTACTAAAGTAACTGTAAAATATATGTATACAATATGTTTTTTAAACATAAGCACCTGCATTAATTGTAACAAAAAGTTGACAAACAATCGGCCATCGGCCGATTTTTTGGCAAAACATCGGCCGATGGCCGACGGCAGAAAAACGCAACAATCGGCCGGTACATCGGCCGATGCCGATGCACCGGTCCATCATTACTGACCAATTTATACTTAAAATAGGAACAACAACCCTAAATATCAAAACCAATCATAAAAATTTTTGTCATGAATCAAATACAGTAGCGAATAAAAATTTTCAGTTTATTCAGTTTTTCGACAGCGCAAAGATTTAAAAAAGTTATTGTAATGACTGATGATTCAGATTTTTACGAATCACCGTAGCATGAATACATTTTAAGACTCAGTAACAAGCTTTGACTCACCAGAATGTTCGTACATCGCCCTCCAGAACGCTGCCGGTAAGTAAAAACTGATTGCCATCAACGCCAAAACAAACGGCACCCACTGGTAATAGCCGATGGTCAGTTGGCGCCTATCCTCGTAATCTTTAGGCAATTCAACACGTTGGTTATCCAACTCCCAATGATTTTGAACTTTACCGTCGTGGAATTTAACAAAATAGGTATTTTGCACGTAACAATAGTCCAAAGCGTATTCGTTCCACCAACCTTTGTACTGGGGCGGGAACCAACATTGGATGGGAGTGCCGAACAGCGACCAACCGAAAATAATGAAAGCGAAAATGGTCAACAAAATGACCGTATAGTAGTAGGTGACCCGGTCGACTAAGTCGCAATCTTTTTCCGGACGGAGTCTCGTGAAGAAGTTTTTGATCTTATCCATTAGCCTGGATCATTCGCTGTAAAGAAGTAAGTATTAGACTTTAAAGAACGTGTAATTGCAGATTACAGTCGCCAGTGTCAATCCAGCAATCCCATTGTATAATATACAGTGTAGATTTGTACACCACAATCTACTTTGACTTAATTTTTGTCAAAATGAATCCATTCTGGGTCACGTCCATATAGTGCGCGCTATTTCAAAAAAATGATACAATTTGAAGTTTCGATGACGAAATTTAATTTTACTAAGAAACTGATGTGAGATATGACAGCAAATAGTGAAGTTTGGCACTGTGTGAACTATCTAAGATATATAGTAATCTGCAGTGTTTTTTCTAAAGCAATTAGTATATACCAACTTTTTCATTATTCCTGTAAGGCTTAGGAACGCACTCACACACATTTCATAAAAAACAAGCCAAGATTCTAACTTCCAATACATCACATCAAAATGACAACTACAAGATTGATATGTTACAAAACCAGTTGGAAACAGACGCAACTGTTCTACAGAACACGTATAATGAAATGTATTTTTAGTTCACTCTACAACAACATGACAAACTTTCATGGCATGTTATAAATAGTCCCACGCAGTGAAATGGTGGACTAAACGCAAAAAAATTTCAACCGAAGCCATCGAGCGATATTAATTTGTCTAGATTAGAATATGAACAATTTTTCCGAGCTTTTATGTAAATAGATCTACGTGGCGAATGACTACAAAAAAGCGACGGAAAACGTCGAAATAACAAAGGGAAAGTCACGTCAGCTAGCATGGCAGCATGAGACCCTGCATTACACGCATAGACAAAGTGATTGAACATGAAGAAGCATGGCGGCACCCAAAAGTAAATACATTTATTGACTGGATATATATAGACGTGTAAACAGAAATTCGGACAGAAGTTAGGGTATGGCCCGATACCGCAGTTTGGGGCTCATAAGCGCGAACGACCCATAACAGCGAATGAGCCCAATAGCGCGAACGGCTAGTAAGCGTGAAAACAGTATATACTTAAGTGTGTCCTAACTTTTCTACTGTGAAAGACTCCCGATTGTAGGAGCTAATAATCTTCATATTAATTTGTCTAATGTGATTTTGAAAGAACTTAATGTACAGGGTTTTCTTAGCACGAGTCCCATTAGCATTCGTGCTAATGGAAAAATATTTCATTAGCACAGTTGGCACGATTGAAAAATGTTACTTTGTTGGTGGCAAACTAATGTGTGAGTTTTTCTATTCTGATAATAATCAACTCATGAAATCGTGCTTGATGTTTGTACTTTCAAAAAGGATAAGGCACTCACCTGATTCTAATTAAATTAGCTCATTCTTACATTATGCACTTCGTTAGTTAACCGACAAGTTCAGTGGTTACTTTGATGGTAAAACTTTTAGGAATCACTAAAGTCACGTTCTTTTTACGGAAAAGCTTACATATTTTCATTGTATCTGGAACTGCGCTTCAACTTCAACATAGGTTCTCGAGTGATTTTTTTCTGAAAACGTACCTCACAATTACTGATTTGCGTAAACTCAGCATATATCAAAACAGCAGTTTTCAAATTATTCAAGTAGTGTCGAAAAGGTTAGAGCCGAAGATGATTCAGATTCGAGCCACAGTCATTCACTATGCAAAAGTGACCAAGAGAATGAGGATATTGACGAAGTTGTTAATTGTGAAAACGACGATTTTTGATTTTTCACCGAAATTTTGTGCTATCTTTAACTTTTTTCTCGACCTATTTTTAAAATTTATCCCTTTAGCACTGTGCTAAAAAAACCTGTTAATGTATGCTGACTTGACTAGCATATTCCAATAAAAAATTACGAAGATTTCTACTCAAAAACAGATTAATGCCCCCAAAATCCGTGATTTCTAACACTGATCTGTCGAAAATCAACGAGAGCCAACTTTTTGAATGTATTGTTGTTTCGTTGAAATTCTCTTATATTTTTAACTCACGGGCAGTTTTAATGTGAAAGCCTAGAAATAACGTTTTCGCGTTTGTGAGCCTTTCGCGCCTATGAACTCTTCTGGGTTCATAAGCGGGGCCATACCCGATACCGCGAACAGGCTTACCACAGCGAAAGGCTCGATACCGCGAAAGGGCAGGCCCATTGCCGCGAAAGGCTCAATACCACGAGAAATTTGAAAGTATATGCAAAACATTGATTTTTCTTATGAAGATATCTAAGTATAATTAAAAAGAAAATCAACTAAAATGATAAATTAAAGATTAGTCTTGCACAGATTATCTATGGATTACCACAATGAAATCCTACCGGTGTGGGTGGTCCGGGAATGCCAATCTTATATGAATTTTAAAAGGAAGCATATTAAATGAGCTTTCAAAGTTAAAATTAGGCATTGCACAAAATGTTTTCTGCCCAAAAAATACGAAAAAGCTGATTATTTTGAATTTAATATCTTATCGAATTTCCGTCATTTTGATCAAAAATATGGATTTTGACGATCTTCATCTCAGCAAAGAACTTCGGAACTCTTCGCTCCGAAAAATAAGAAAATTGCTGTTTTTGTGCCCTAATGAATTAGCGTAATAGTATGCTACAATAGAATAATATGAAGTTTTTGCGACAATGAACCCTCCTACGTAAACGACAACAGTATAACAGGTACGGCCTCACTTTATCGTCCAACGTTGTAGGCGCCAAAGTGAGACTGTTGTCTTACTTTGGCGCCCGTCTCACATTGGCGCCTGTCTTACTTTGGCGCCCATCTCACATTGGTGCCCTATCATAGAATGGTTTTCGGCATTCATGCTGGTTATTTATTTGGGTGAATTCCATACATGCACGTGGGAGGTTTGGGGGGGGGGGTTGACCCCCCAGCAGATTTGACTTTTCCAGCAATGATTGAGAAGATGACGAAGGAAAATGAGCAAGAAAGAAGAGAAAATCGTCATAAAAATAGAAATGATGCTGTAGTTTGACAATTTTTCTAAACAAATCATACTTGATTGCAAAAAAGTAACATAAAAACTTTAAAAAGTGCCGTCTAAGCAAATAATTTCACATATCTGACTAATATAGGATGAAGAATATGCTGCTTGTATGTTAGAAGGCTTTCTGATACATTTCTTTTCGTTATCAAAAACGAAAAAAAATTGTATTCCAACCCCCTGTCCTGGCTGATCCCCGGCAGAAATTCTATGCTGTGCATGTATGCACTGAATTCCCATTGCCCGAAGGTCCTGTTTCCCCAAAATTCCTCTTTTCCCGAAATATGCTTCAAAGCTTTTTCTTGAAAATTCCTATTCCTCCAAATTGTCAAATCCCGTTTCCCCAAAAATACACGAAGACTATTTTTAGATTGTATTTTATAAATTGCTAATTTTCTCTGAGAACATTGTAAATTGTAGGGTTTCGCACAAAATTCACATGCTAATAAAAATTAGCGAAAAATTAGAAAAAAATATAAAATCATTTCACGTTTGATACGCTTAGCTTCAACTTCGGATAGGGTGAGGCACGCAAAGTGGACTGTGACCGTGATCCAGATTTGATTGCACCCTGCCTCCACGAACTGAAGCATGACCCATGGGATTTGAATGACTGTTGCTAGGAACGCATTCGAAGTACCGATGGCTAATCGTTTCCTTTTTTCTTTTTGGACAAATAAATATGATCCGGATAAGTCTACTTTCACAAACCAACATTGATATTTGACCATGCAAGGACAGGATAAAGCGGGCTTCCTCGAAATCAGTCATTTTAGTCTCATGGAAAGTGTTTTTATTGAGTGAAGTTTAGCAGGGTATTTGCATAAATGAAGACACATCGCTTATTTATTAGGACACACAATGCACCAAAGTAGGACAGACGTCAAAGTGAGGAGTGCGCCAAAGTGAGACAGGCGTCAAAGTGAGACGGGCGCCAAAGTGAGACGCAGCTTGGGCGCCAAAGTGAGACGAGGCACCAAAGTGAGACGGGCGTCAACGTGCGACACAATCTCACAAACCGACATCAAATTTAAAAACATTTGGGAGGTGACCTTCAGTGAGTCTAAAAGAATCTTCAAAAAAATTCGGAGACTACAATCTCAAATTTAATAGCATATGCCCTTGAAGCAGAATTATACACTTACACTACTACTATTTGGAACATAACAGCCTTTTAGGAAGTCTTTCATATACAATTCAGATGAAAATGAAGCATTATTTCGTTCTAAGACTGGGAGGCTCAAATTCCAAGTCAACATTCCTCAAAGATCCTTTACAATTCAGGGTCGACCACCTAAAAACTGTTAAAATGCATCAAGATTATTTTGGTGCGTTTCACTAGAACGCTGATAATATCAGATTTTCATCACTGAACCATCATTTTTTGTGACTTGAAGGAAAATTTTAAAATGCATCAAGGAGAGCATTTTAGTGCGTTTTAATAGGCAGAAACGTAAAATTTGCTCCGCCGCATCCCTCTAAAAATATCCTGACTACGCCCTTGGACTGAGCATAATACAAGAATCAATCAAGACCAAGGCCCTGCGCAGGATTTTTTCATGGGGGGGGGCGGATCAGATTTTTTTACTGAATAGGCCCAGAAAATGTTTATTTTATGCGGATATACTGTGTGCATGCTGCCTCGATGGGGGAGGGGGCTGCCGCCCATACCTGTACCTGGGAGGGGTTGGGGTGGGGCCCCCAACTTGGCCAACCCTGTACCCAAAATCATTTACCCCCAAACCCCCCCCCCCCAGTTTGGAAAAAATTAAAAAAATGTGCAAAAAAGTGTATGTTTTTTGGCCTTTTTTGGGAAAAATTTCGACTTTTTCCTACCCCCCTCCCACAACTGGTCGGAGGTCTTACAGGTATGCTGCCGCCCCTCCCGCCCCCCCTTGTGCACGGCCCTGATCAAGACTATACATGTAATTGGGGGGCAGTGCTATAGGAATCGCCCCCCCCCCCAGAAATCGTCGGCCATATGGCTGGCCATTGGGTGACCCCCCTAGATTTTTCAATCCTATGGCTAGCCATAGGAATCCCCATACTTTTGGTCGAAAAATACTGAAAAATGTCAATTTTTTAACCAAAAATGGTCAAAAACGTCAATTTTCTGGGTGCTCCGCGCCACGAATACATTTTTTACAGTTTTCTAGACAAAAATTCATATTGTTTGATTCGTTTTTCGGATTTTTTGGTAAAAAATCAAATTTTTCGTTAAAAAATCGATTTTCCCCTAAGAAAACCTTCTGAAATTTCAAGGAATCAGCGACCCTCGGCACCAAAAAAGTAGCCCAACTCCCAGATCGTGAGACCCCGTTACATGTATGATCAATACTTTCATGCGAGTGTAGGTAATGCTGATTTAATATCTCCAATTATCTGGCTAGTGCCGTCGAAAAGCTAGGAAATTAAAAACTCGGCTAGAAATGTATCATTTTTTTATAAATTCGAGCAAATTGAGAAAAATTGCCCGAGCTGAAAAATGAAACCGAAATTCAAAAGTCAGGCAAAAACGTCTTAAAAACCGGATTCTCCAAATAGAAAGAACTTGAGCAATAATTTGTTAAGTGAACCGTAAGTTACCGTGTAAATTTATGAAACGGAGCAAGGTATCTGCGATGAGATATAAAATCATTCTCACACAATCTAAACTCCACGACCAGCAATTTAGTCAACAAGAAATTATACTGGACATGCGATACGTATGGAACAGAACTAGTTTAATAGAAAATGACAGAAGAATAAAATCGCCTTTAATCAATGATCCTCCTGTTTTTGACGAAATTTCTATACCGAGTACGAGTCGCACTGTTCAACATTAATTATTTCAACTTTAATAGGACAATAATTTATTGTACATGTGGTTAGTATAAAAAAGGGAAGAAAAGAATAAAAGAAACCGGATTGTCACGAATTGATGATGTTTCAAAGGGATGAATTTTTCGGGAGGAATTCTTTCTTTCCGAAAATGTATTTTTAACAAATGCTTCCGAGCCGTTGCAGTCTCGGTATTTTCAGTTCAGACCATACATACACATAGGTTATAGAGGTAAACCCTCTTACCTGAGACCCCGGACACCTCCCTGGCCCGAAAAAATCGTCAAACACCCCCTGAACTTTTTCGAAGACAGCTTTTTTGATGATTTTCAAGCATATTTTACATCAAAAACACGTTTGGGAGTTTTTTTTGCTCACCCACTCCCACACCTTCTAGATGAAAAGCCCGAAGACCCTTCTACTGGGAAATTCTTGCCGTGTATGTCTGGTCTGGCTCAGACATACACAAAATTGGAGTAAAAAAGTATTTTCGAATGAATATTAAAGACCGGATAATTGAATCAACCAATTCCGAATTACTTTTTTCCGTAACTTATAGAAGACTGCCATAAATTCTACTGTGATTTTTGATTAACGCGGTTCATCGGCCTTCTACCATAACCATCTCCGATTGGGCAAATCGCCGCCAATTCACTTTTTCGACTACAATCTACGATTGATTTTAATCGGCCTTTGTTATTCGGCCCACAGCGGCCCAATAGCTACGAAGTTTACAATTCATGGTGACAAGATGGAATTTGAGACATCAAGCAAGTAAAGATTATAAAGAAATAATTTCAAGATATTTTCAGTTTAGTTCTTAATAAATGGTCATCAACCCTAATGAATTAATTATGGAACAAATAAGTCCAACCAAATCGAAGACTAAAAATTTGATCCAAGATCTTCAGAATAAATAGTGAAAACGCGGAAAAATTAACCGTTTGTCCCTACTGGTTAATATTCGACATAAATCGAGATGTACGCACGTAGCGAGCCAACTGCCCTGCGAAATGAAAAACGGATTGTTGTCTGTCTACACGAAAGTAATGAATGTGGGGTTCGGCCCCGACGGGAAAAAATCCCAGTACGAGTGGTGGTCACTCATTTCTAACTAGGACGAAGGACAGTATAATGTAGCAATAAAACCTACAGTAAGAGCCAAGGCAAAAATAATGGATTAAAAGACGACAATAAACAGAAAAACGTGCAAAACCTCAAAAATGGACGTGTTCATTTCCCAGTGAAGAGAAAAAATACGTGCAGATTTGGAAAAGTAGATTCCCGTGCGTGGGTGCAACAAAATAAAGCTAAACCGATGGAACGGAAACTCAAAAAATTTTTCGCGGTCAAGTTAGATGTAATCTTCATCGAAAAATGCCAATTCTGATGGAACTAAAACATCTAAAATTCGATAGCATCTGAAAAAAGTAGGTTTATCTGCCTCGATTACTTGAATAAACTTTTTGTATGGACTGGTGCTTGTCTTCTAAATGTGATCAATGAACAAACATGCGTTATAGTAAAACGCACGGCTGAAACGTAAATTCCAGAATCAGACGGTAACGATCGGTAAAGTGGTGCCAACAAAAGGGAAGTAACAACAGTATATTATCATTGCGTAGCAAAATAGTGTACGTGGGATAAAAAAATATTAATGAATGTTTGAATGATCATTGAAGATCTGACTTCTCCCCTCGATTTTCACAAAAATCAAATTCTGCACTCACATTAAATGTCATGTCTTCTGAGACGCCTGCCTATAAAATTAGGTTTTCTCGCGAAGCCCGACAGATAAAAAGATTTAAAGAAATCATTATAGCATTAAACTATGTGATAGAATTTAAAGTAATGTCATAGGAATAAGCAAGGAAATCATTTCCGTGACACACTAAATTTAATTTAATTTCGTTAATAATTTAATTTCGGTGCATATCTGTAAGAGGTCCGACCAGTTGGGGGGAGGGTAAACCCGAAATTTTGGGGGTGGGTTCAAAAAAGTCGGGAATTTTCCCAAAAAGGCCAGAAAAAGGCACTTTCTTGCCAATTTTTTCTAATTTGTCCAAGTCGGGGGAGGGGGGGTTGGGTATAGGGTTGAACAAGTTGGGGGGGAGGGTCCCCCAATCCCCCAATTACAGGTATGTTTCGGAGGTGACAATTTGCATTATGCATCATACTTTCGGAGGCTAATATCGAAAAGTTAAGAACATAGTTTGATTTATGAATAGTTCGAAATACTATTTTTACAGTTGCACCATAATGAAGAAAACAATTTCGGGATATGGAAAAAATCCCTAATTTACCACAAATGTGGAAGGAAAATCCGTCTGTCATCACCGAAAAGAATGTATGGAATTGAGTGGAAGTGCATGAAAAATCCCAAGAAATCGTCGGCCATATGCTGACCTATGCTCTAAAATTTTCCAGCCATATGGCTGAAAAGAGTTAGCCTTAGAAATTCCATCCTTTTGGTCGAAAAAATTATTTCGGCGCCTAGCGTCATAAATACATATTTTTATGGCTATTTAGACAAAAATTACTATTGTTTGAATCTTTTTTCCGGAATTTTTATGCAAAAAAGTTGATTCCTCCAATGATCCCCTAAAATGTTGGGCAATTCATGACCCACTCACCAAAATATCGCTAACCTCCCCAGACATCGGAGCTCCAATGTATGAATATGATAATCAGTGGTTTTTTTCTGCTTTCTGCATAGTGCAGAAAATCCGAAAAAAGTGTCTGCTCTGTGGTTTTCTCCTGTTTACCACTATTTTTTCCCCGACCTTTTCCCTAAATGAGGGAAGGGGTCAAAATTTGTTTCCCGATTTTACTGAAGTCATTTTTCGCTTAAAAATGTTCATAGACATGTATTCTACATTGTAGTCAAGTAAATAAGTTCAACTAAATTAATTGTTTTGGTAATTTAGGTATATATAGACACTAATAATTGTCTAGAAGATCGACTAATTGGAAAAAAACAGTTTTCGAGTGATTTGGAAAAAAAAAACCAGAGGACGGAGTATTTTTTAGCAACGAAGTCCAAAACTCAACAAAATGAATATTTTTTGACAATTTATCACTTGCAATGATCAATGCAGATGAGAAAAATCAGCGGAAAGCAAGTTCAAGCAAAATTATGCAAGTTTTTTAGTAGTGAATTAGCCGTCGTCGCTCCGCGCCAAATATTTGACTCGAACCCGAACGAATTTCATTATCGCAATAGACTTTGAGATTTTCAATGACTAGTAAGAGAATAGAAATTTTTTTTTATTCAGTGGGATTTGGAAACGAAATTTTTATTTTTGGTGTTTTATTCGAACAGTAAAATTGACATTGTTGGCACAATTTTCCAATCGAAAATTTACGAAACGCGAATTATAGACATCCTTAATTTAATCTTTATATTATTGTTAAGAAGAAATTTGCGTCGAAAATAGAAGAAAAATGTAAACTTCCTAACAAATTTTATAAAAATATCTGACTTCTCGCAGCACTCAATTTGCGAATTACGAACTATATAAATCGTCTTCTCGATCAGTTTTTCTTATCTCACTGACCTGGTTAAATAAAATAGAGTAGGCACGATTTTTATGCTAATTAGAGCAGTGAAACTATCTTTAGTTATACTTTTATCAAACTTTTAGCATAATACTTTTCAAAGGTTTTCAGTATGTTATTAGGGTAAAAAAAATTTTTGTGTTGGGCAACCTGTTGATGGCAAGTTGTGTCAGGAAATCGCCATGCAAATCGACAAATTGGACGACCAGCGGCGCAGACATTTGCATAGAAGTGGAGCGCCACGAAAAGACCAAAAAGTGATAGTGAAATCATTCATTCACTATTATTTGTTTTTTTATTATATTCTTGAAAATATATAGCTGGCGTCCAGTAAAATATTCCCAGCACTTCCGTCTTATACTAGCATAATTTTATTAGTGGTCATTCCACTTTCTTTTTATTATTCATCGGTATTTATAGATTTACATATTATTCGTTTATCATTCAGATCCGAGCGACCGATCGGAGCGAAGGGCCAAAGGCCCAGGCGCCAGCTTGCTGACTGCAAGCTCTGGAAGACCCACCAGGGGATCCAGAAGAGTAAGTCTATCCCAGAGGGAATTCCTTGTCTCATCTAGGAGACTTCGAGGGTCTGTGTGAGGCCCCGTATTTCAAAGAAGTTTATCTTTGTTGTGGTCAGGTCTGGGGAACCGGACTGTTGCTCTATCACCGAGGCTTAGCCAAGGGATTAGATCTAACAGGTCAGTTCAGACCAGAAGCCTCTATCTTTTCTTAAACCCTTAAGGAAAGACCTGCACAAC